>JAMQCK010000001.1:0-603470 GCA_024196135.1 Pleurotus ostreatus/Saccharomyces cerevisiae fusant | reverse complement strand
TGGCTGATTGGGGCAGCTAGAGCGCGGGGCTCATAACCTGTCCGAGGTAGAATCGAGCCAGTGATCACACTAGAGCGACAGCAAACGAGTCAGATTCACAAGTAGCGAGATACTACGCATAACTACGCACCTAGAGCGACAGCAAACGAGTCAGGAAGAGAAAAGACTCGGATGTGCCGCTCTAGGCAGGAGCGGCCGGAAAATGCCGGGAAATAACGTGGCGCTCGGCAGTAAGGCGCGAGCGCACAAGTTGGACTGTAGGTAAGCGTACAGTACCAGGAAAAAGTCCGTAAAATCATAGAAAAATACCATAGGCGCTAGAGAGCGCGTAGACACCAAGTCCAACAATATCCATGCAGGCGGATAATGCGATCACTGACGCTGATGCTAGCATGCGCTCGCCAGAGCAGGTTTTCTATGGCAAATCTCTGGTCCCACCGTCTCAAACCGGAGCTCGACTCAACGGCAAGTCTGGCGCTACGCCTCCGCCTTCCCAAAACCTGTACGAGGGTAGCGTGCGCCTAGGACTGGACGACGAGCTTGATCCCATCTCGCATGCCCATCTCTTGGTGCCACGTCGATCTCGAATAAACGATATACCATTTCCCATCGTATGTATAGCACCACCTGACGAGATCTACGAGCTTCTCGCGAGCGCGGTCTTTCAAAGGCGTCTGCTCGGAGTAGACCAACCGGTGCTTGGCTTCACTTTCGATCCGATGAAGTGCTATCTACAGATTGTTGTGGCGTGGTTGGTGCCTCATCATACAGACGATCATGATTGCGTGAGTGTATCGCCATGGTCTATTGTCTTAGAGCTTAGTTGCCTGATAGGTCCAAATGCACGTTGCCCACGCCCCGTTGGCTTGCAATGGCCATCCTGCAACGATGCTAGGCATTTTCGACATCTCGTCCTCGGCTTCTTCAGAAGATCTTGCCGTGTTCCTATCGGTACAGCAGCATATACTGGCTTCGTCCGTTGACAAGGCTCGATCCCACGCGCCTATGCTGGGCCCGACTTTAATGTTCTCCGACATCAGGCCATGGCGCGTGACCCTTATCAAAGAGGATCGACACTCCGGGGGTCATTGGCGAAAGCGTGTCGAGCGATGGCTTCACAATAGTTTGTAAGCAATGATAGATCGATAACTTTTCGAGGCTGTTCTGATATTACACGCAGGGGATGCTTGACGACAACGACCATGTCCCCAAGGTCAGCTCCGCTTGCTCAAGCCTTTCTGTCCGGTACTGACGTCGGACAGTGATCGTTTGCTCGCGCCACCGAGCCAAAAAACCCAACGTTCGGAGTCTGTGACAAGGTATGCCCCTGCACTGTGCTTCGATAGGTTGGATTCTCATGTTTTTACAGCGCTGTTAGCTCCTGGTAAGGTGATCAATGTGGCTGCAACTTGCTGTATTCACGCATAACGGACAGTCCATCCTTTTTGCAGTAAGTAGCAGTATATCCTCGCGCAAGGGTCACTCAAGTGTCGTAGTCCCATTCCGAAGAGTATCCCAGCCACCCGCGCAAAGGAAATTCGAGAAGAAGTCCGAAATCAAGTGTAAGTGCAACTCGCGTCCAAGCTCTCACGTGTGGCTGAACCTCAACGATCAGGGCTGAGAATGCTCTACTACAGTCAGTATCGTTGCCTCTGTAGCGGATGCGCACTGACCCTCTCACAGGTGCTACTGGAATCGCGGTCGCAAACCAAGTGCATCCGAGTAGGACCACCTAATCTGTTGAGGTGGCAGTTCGGCCGCTCGCCCGACGCGACAAGTCATATTTTATTTTTCTCGGACTTATCGCCTTTACCTTACCTATATAAACCCCGCTGAATATACAGGAACCTCGTACGCTTGTCGAGGTTCCCTGCCTATCGGATCTGCTGTCCCGCCCACAGATCAGCAAATCTAACATAATCAAATTTGATGCCTTTTCGATGACATCCAATTGCAGGGCAGCAAAGCCGTCAGGGGAACAGAAGAAATACGACGTTCCGAATGAGATTCTCTTCGATCGACGCGTTGTACCGACTGTGTGGCCGTCTACCCTGTGTGACGTGCCGATGGACTGGCCGCACAGCTTGACATTTGTCGATGTCTACAACACACTGCTTCTGCGCTCGTTGTGCGAGCTTGATACAGTGAGTTAACATGCATGAGGTTCTAACGAATGAGCTGATGTCAACGAACAAGCAATCATTTTACGGCAAATTTGCGTTTTCCGACGTGAAGTTTGTTCCACCCCAGGCTCGAAACCCCGCTGGGCCGGGCGCACCCATGCAGCAAGGCTCAGCGCGGTCCGGTGGCGACTCCCAACCTGTTCTTCACGTAGGCGGAGCACAAGAGCATTTTTTCTCCGAGGTGATCGCATCAGCTCCTCAACATGAGCTCTGTGCTACAGCAAGCGAAAGATCGTTAGAGACGAAGTGGACGGTGGAGCGTGAGTGATTCGAGCGCTTGTGGAGCACCGCGCCGAGAAGGTCAAGGGATAGGCTTGTGGCCGGCCTCCTCAATAATCGGACTCCTACCTGTCGGCATATGGTCCTCGGACCATTTCGAGGCAATCCCGAGCTTCTCTAGCTGCCGGGCAGTGGTCGGAACCTTCAGAGGTTCTGGGAGGCAGCGCCACGTGCGGCTCCACTAAAGCTCGAATCTCGCGCGCTCCACCAGCGCGGTTGTCTCTAACGATCTTTCGCTTGCTGTAATGCGTCTAAATAGCTGGACGGAGATAATTTTCGAGCTATCCTCGATTTTCAGAATGACCTTGAGTACGAGAAGGCGCTCCGCCATTATGCTTCCCTGTCTCCGCTCCTTCCCATCGCTTCTGAGCATCTCAAGTCATTCATAAAGGTCGTTCCCGCAGTCACCTCAGCTTCAGATGAGGTGCGTGCGCTCCACGAGCGTCTGGGTGGAAAAGAGCCAAACGAAGCGGAATGCAGGCTCCTGTGGGACAAGATAATCAAGGCCATTTTCCCCGGCGTGACCGCCGTTGATAGTGAATCATTTGTCGACATGGCGTGCGTGAGCCAGAGTTATCGTACGGGCTTAGACTGACAAACTATAGGCTGGAGCGTCCGGTTGCCGCAGCACGTAACGTGTTCTCGGACGCGACACGCACGGCGAAGGAGCGCTTCAACAAAGTGAAACTCGAGTTTGGAGACTTGCAGCAGCTCGGGTCCGACGAGCGATTGGCACTGAAGATCGTCGAGCAGAGGCAGGAACTAGCGCAGGAGAACGCTCCAGAGGCTATTCACGGAGAAGCTCGGGGCGTGGCTCGTGCTTTGCATGCCGTTCTCCGGAAGGAGAGCGATCGGGTCGATGTGGCCCTGCAGAGTGCCCTCACGAATCAGATCCTGGCCAAAACAGGACTCGTCGATCGATGGAACAGGAGTACCGGCGGCGAGATGGACGCCAAAGCCCGTGTATTGCACAGTCACGATCTGGGCATTTGTGACACTCTCGTGCTGGCTGGCGTATCCTCCATCTTTCCGGAAGGCCAGGCTGCCTTGGCGAAGGATTTTTCCGTCATACAGACCCTGTACGATGCGCAACAGCAGCTTGGCACAGCTTCAACTTCGAATGACGACCCGCAAACATTCGCGGTGGACGTTGTAGAGGCCCCCGAGACCGAACCTACTGCTGCAAGATTTGATCCTCTTCGAGTCGCGCCTTCATCTATGCACCGCGTCGTCGCCTTGGCGAAACAGGCGACTTCGTGAGGCCTTTCCTACTCTTCACCCGTCCATCGTTGACCGCTGACACATAAGGCAGTTCTTCCCTCTTCGGAAAGAACAGTAAGGCTGCGTCTGCAAACACTGCTGACCCGGTCACGACGTCCCAGAAAGCATCTCAAGGCAAGAAGAGTGGGGCTGAGAGGGTCTCGTCCTCGAAGACGACATCGAAGGACGGCAAGGCGGCTCCTCAGGCAGCCAATTCCATGTGCTCCGAATTCATACGTGCGTCGATCGTTGTTGCTTAGCGCGATGCTGACAGTATTGTCCAGCTATCATCCTGGCCCTTATGTTCATTGAATACAAGAAGGAAGATGGCTCCGAGGGGCAGGTCTTCAACCAATCCAGATTCAATCTCACTAGCGGCGTCAGCAATCTCAGTGCGATAGGCATAACGGACATCCCTATGTTTGCTATCGCTGCAGTTGGTTTCAGTGGAAGTCTACTTACAGCCTGGGGTGAAAAGGTATGTGCACCAAGGATATCAGAATTATACGCTGCGTAGCTAACTATCGTCACACTGCAAGCGACGAACCAAACCCCTCGATATCCACATGGCCGATGTCAACTGTCCAGGGTGGGATATCACAGACCGCGCAGATGCCTTGCGCTTGGCGCTCTTCCTCATCCTCATCCGGGATGTCTGGTCCAAACGGCTGGTACGAAAGTTCATGGAAGTTAGGCCCACTTTTCGCAAGGAGTGGGCCACCATGTGCGACGAGCCGAAGAAATTGAGCGGGAAGTTTGCATGGCGCATGAAGGACCAGAAGGGGGAGAATACGTGAAATTGGAAAAGGAAATAAAGGAGATGGCCGAACGGGCGAACAAAGTGCAGGGTGCACTAGTGGCAGAAGAGAGAAAGAAGGACAAACAGTAGACATGGCTCGGCATCGACTTAGTCGTTTAGTCTGAGCAAGCTTCGAATAGCAGCCGTATGAATCGGGTTAGATCTGAGCACTTGCACAACGCACAACTCACAAGTCTAGTCAAATTAGCGAGAGAGAAGATACATAGATTCACTCTCCTACGAAACCACCAACGCTCCTCACACCCTTCACTATTCGCCTGTAATCCTGCAACAACTCCGCCACCTCGGCCAGACGTAGATCATCCGGCGCACAGGTCAGAAATCTTGCGCGTGGTGGCGCAAGTCGCAACGTCGAAGGCGATGCAGGACCCGGCGATGTAGGCCGAAGAGACGACGGCGAGCCCACCCTCAATGACGGAGGTATGGGCGACTCAGCGCGGGGTGATGGCGGTTGTACGACCTTCGGAAGCAACGACGAGCGCCGTGAAGGAGGCGGTGATCCCTGCCCAACGTCAGTGCCAGACGAGGAAGTGATATCTCTAACTGACCTGGAAGCTCGCGGCGAGGCTGCCGACATTCGCGATGCCGCCGCTCACGCTTGCCAGGCGGTCGCTCAGACTCTTGCGTACCGCCGATGACCCGCCCCTGGAGTTCGCGCTGCTCTTGCTCGCCTTCCTCCGTCGGCTGCTCATCATGCTCCCGAAGCTCCTGATACTTCGCGCCGGCCCGCCCTCGTCCCCGCTCTCCTCGCTGCCCTCTTCATCGTCGTCCTCGTCGTCCTCTTCATCATCCTCTTCGTCTTCTTCGCCGCTATCGTCGCCGTAAGCAGTGTAGATGCTGCCGGGTCGGCTCGTTGGGCGGCTACCCGGGTAGGCGCTGCCCGGCCTACTGGGCACGTCTGCGAGCTCCTCTTCCTTCGTGCTGCCGCTGCGCCCGAAGACACCCTCGCGCGAGAAAAATCCGCTACCGGTCCCGAGCAAACCGCCTCCGCCCGTGTCACGGCGTAGTAGAGCGCTCAAGCCAGCATTCCATGGCGAGGTGGACAACGGTACGTCTTTCGCGTCTTTCCCTTCCTTGTCCGCGTCGGCGGCGTCATCGGCCTTTTCCGCATCCTGCGTCGCAGGTTTGTCTTGGTCGTCCTTGACAGCGACACCTTCCTCTCCCTGCAAGGTGCCGCGAATAATCCCAAAGACATCTGTAGCACCGCTCAACACGCGGCGCAGTGCACCGCCCGGCAGCGGAGAAGTGGGAACCGGTGGCAGAGGCGATGGCGGGACAGGACCTGTACCGTCATCTGCCGTCCGCTTGCCATCACCCGCGGCGGTCTCGATGTACTGCACTGCAGCGAGAACGCTGACGGCGCAGAAGGCAGCCTCCCCCGGTAACGCTGCCGCGCACTGGAAGCGCTGCACATGAGCGAGATGAGAGGGTAACCTCGGCGGGTTCGCGCGAACTAGAGCGTAGATGAGTACAGGGAGAAGTAGATCGGATGACACGGCGGTAGATGTCGGCGCGGGAGGCACTGCGGGGGTAGATGGCGCGGCGAGTTGTTTGTGAGCATCGATCTCGATGCCGTCGGGCGAGGTGACAAGCACATTTGCGTCCGTCATTGCAGCGGAAGTATCGGTGGTAATGGTAAGTTTGCCAGCGTTCGCGTCGCCTAGGGCTGTCTCCGTGGGTTTGCTGTCCGTCGACTTCGCTCCAGGTAATGCCTCAAGTTCCAGCTCTTGCGCCTTCTTCTCCTTCTCCTGGCTCTCCTCCACTTCGGGCTTGAGGCGTAATGGTGGGAGCTTCGAGAGACCATCTGGAAGCTACTCTCAATAACGAAACCCAACATTCGGGGATTATACACACCTACAATGACACGATGCGCTTCAACGAATATCTGGCATTTCTCGCTGGGCGTATATACCTTGTCGAGTCCGGCAAGTACTGCGAAGGTTCAGCCTCAAGCTTTCATCGTTCAGCGCGGAGCAACGCACCTTGACCCACTTTTCCGACAACGCCTTCGACACCATCCTCCACCGCAGCTCTCGCCGCTTCAGTCTCGTCCCTCCCGCCAGTGACGTCGACACCGAGCTCCCCAAGCGACAGCTCTGCCATGTGCAAAGCAGCAACGCGCGATGCGAACGCATCGTCCTGCGCAGTATCGAGGACAAACATGCGATCCCACAAGACGCGGCACACAGCACGCTCAGTCGCTACAAGCGCGCGGGCACAAGCTTCGTCGTCCGCATCCTCCGCACTCTCATCAGCTGCGGACGCGTCGCTGTCCGTGCTCTTCCTGGGATCATCTGAGCTCTTCTTCGACTCATCTGTCGCAGCCTTCTCTGGATCCGACTCGGCCGCCTTCTCCTTATCCCTGCCCCATCGCCGCCGCTTCCCGCGAGCCGGTGCTGTGCGCTCGGCGACGAGAAAGGCGCGAATGTCGTCTTCGAGCTGGTCGTAGAGCGTACGCACGCGATCGGCTAGGGCGTCTGCCCGTGCGTGCTCCTCCGCATGCTCGTCCACCTCTGCGGCGTCGAGCTCCTCCACAACGAAGGCGCTGATACGCTCGGAGAGCCATGTCCATCGCGGGTCGGGCTTGCCATCAGAGAAAGCAGCCGCGACCTCTTGACGCGCGCCAGCGGCAAGCTGTCGTATGATTTCTGCCCGCACGATCGGGCGCGAGAGGGTGTAGGCGGGGACTTGCGTGGCCGGAGCGGATGATGGTGATGCAGGTGCGGTCGCAGAGGCTGGCGCGGATACGGGTGAGACGGCACTCGCGGATTGAGTGGAAGTGATTGATCCTGCCGGCGAAGCTGGCCGTGGTGGTGCAGGAGAGGGTGCACGACGCCCAAACAGTGATAATCCACCCAGGGATAGACCTGTTCGCGGTGCCGGTGCAGGCCTTGGTGGAAGGGGAGGAGGCGCAGTGGGTGTTGGAGGGAGGGGCAGTGCATCTGAGTGCTTCGCGCAGGTGAACTTGGGATGTGCGGGACATATCACAGCGTTTGCGGGGAGTGCTGCGCCAGGGGATGCGCGTACGAATGTGAGCGTCTGCCTAGGTATATCTCAGTATGGATGCAAGAGCAAAGGAGCGGACTTACTCGTCAATACGCCCCACAAGCCCACTGACCGTCTGCAGCCAGCCATCGCCGCGCTGCAGCGCGACATGATCGCGCACCTCTACCTCCGTGCGGCTTTCTGACCGCGTCACAGGAAGCAAGAGTACAGGCTTCGACCGCGGAGGCGCCCAATCCGGCATCGTGATAATCCTCTCGAGGAGGTGCCATCCTACGCTAGCCGGATCGAGTCCCAGCTCTCCTTGGGCGACCGACTTCAGGCTAACGAGCTGAAGCTTGTGCTGCGCCTCCGGGGGCGCAGGCGCAGTCGAGGGGCGCTGATTCCTTGGAGTATAAGGCACATATGCGGTAGACGCTGGTGCGGCGGCGGCAGCAGGAGAGGGCGCAAACGTCGCGCTATGAGGGCTAAGAAGTGGATGCGTCGCCAGCGACTCGTGTGAGGGGACACGCTGCAATGTGCGTTGCCCTCCTGCGCGGCCGAGGGAGTTCGTGTTGTTGCCGCCGCCGTTTCCGCCGCCCGCTGCAGGGGGTATGAGATGTTTCGCGTTCATCGTCGGCGTCGACGGTGATGACGGTCGAGAGGAGGTTGCATCATAGGGGATTTTAACCTTATTTGGAAGCGCCGAGTCTGTCGACTGCGGACTTCGTGACTTGATCTCGAACACCCACTGGCGCCAGCTCAAAGTATTGTAGTCGCGGCCTGGGTCTTGCAAAAGCCACTTGAACATCTCAACGATACATATGAATAATGCTCAAGATGCATACGCGGCCCTCATAGAGCCGGAGCGCCAATCGAAGAGAAGAACAATGGTCTTGCACGCGCTCACCTAGCGGTTCGATAGTCGGCATTTCAGAACAAAGCAAACATCCTGGTACGCCCTACATTGAGCAGCAACTACCCAGAGACAATACCGCGCGAGTCACCCACGCTTCTACCATGTGCATGGGCGCTATCGTCGCCAATGGCTCTTGTTCTGCGAGACAGATGCTCGGATCTTTCAGGACGCCAGTCTGCGGATGACCAAAGCAGGAACAATAGGCGCCCCGGGAAGTATATAGGGAAACTTGAGGGTACTCCCTCGAGGTTCTCCGACGCTCTGAGCGCTCGTCGAGATCTGGGCGACTTGAACGCTCCTACTGCGACCCCCTTGCAAGGTGAGGGAAAGTAATTATGCTTGACGCGCTCCCCCTCTTACTGACTCTCGCTTGCTTCGATCATCTGTCTCTTGCAGAGCAGGCTAGCAATTTGACCGCCCTCCTTGCGCCACACTGAGGAACAATACTTCCGACAACCATATCCCCTTTCGGAACAAAGGAACACCGTCTGCTCATAAACGTCCGTCGCTCGCTCCTCAGCACCTGCTTTTCCTCCTCGGTAAGCATGCCCTTCTTCTGCGATTCATCAAAGCGGGCCTCTCGTCGCCGACAGGATCGCCTTTCGCGAAGAAACAAAGGGTATCGCTGTTTGCGCAAAGGCCTTACGCAATGCGAGCGGCGAGTCGCCGCCTTCGAGGCCTCCGAGGAGTACACGACGATGGCGCCATGGGCTGCTGAAACCTACTCTTGGGACTTGGTGCTGCAGTACCTGGAGGATACACGCATAGCGACACCAGCGTCGGCCTCGATGTATCAGACTGCGCCGGTGCTCTTCACGCCTGAGGCATACTCTAGTCGGTCTGCATCTTCTTCGCGGTGGCCGCCTTTTACCTATTCGGACGACGCCCCTTTCAATCCTGTCTACCGCGCATCTTATGAGGGTGACCTGGTATACTCGGACGGTGAGACGGCGTCCGTCAACTCGTCCTCCGCCGATTCAGCATCTGCCTCGTCATCGGCCGCCTCCTACACCACCGCTCGGACCTCGCTTGCCTCTAAGCCCTTAGAACGACGGTTGCGTATACGTCCACTCATCTCAGGTCCGCGCATCGAGCTGTACCCCGGACGACACCCCGACAAGCCGCTCGTATGCCCGTCCGAGCACGTACTCGCTCACAATGATTTCGTGCCCGAGACGGAGTGGGATACCTACGAGGACTGGGACGTGACCGACGACCATGGTCGGGCTGCCAACGGGAAGTTCGAACGATCACGGAGCCATCGGGAAGTCCTGAACCTCCTCGCTCAACACCCGCGTCGAAAGCCCCTGTCGATTCGAGAAGAGCGCGAAGCCTCAGTTCGCCGTGTTCAGCAGTGGCTCGATTCGCTGATGCCGCGTTACACATCACACAGAACGAACCCTCCGGTGCCTCCTGGGGTGATCGACGACGAAGCCAATGGACTCGACGAAGAAGATCTATTCGCCTGGCCCTCTCCGCCTCGACCTCTACGCAGAACGCTTGCTTATCCCGAGATTGGAAGAGTTTTCCAGGATCGCGAGCTGTGGCCAACGTCGACGCTCTCGGGTGTGATTCACGAATTCTCCGGGCCCTCAACTAGAAAGGCAGGAGTCGCCCTCACGAACGCGCCTCCCTACCCGGACCCCGAAGCTAGATTTCGACGCTACCTCCTCAATAGGGGAGCTTTGTATACATACTTGCGTGCTCTGCGCGCCGCGCGGGCGAGGGCGGCGGCGCAGCAGGGTGGTAGGGCACCGCGAACTCAGCCGTTCACCGCGACTACTCGGACATGCGAGTCGAGGGGCTCACGGCCTCAGCGTCGCAAGCTCCCACCGTTTCTTGCAGATATGCTCGGGGAAATGGAGCGCGAAGAGGGTGACCGGAGAAGAGGAGCGAGAAGGGCATGGAGGAGGCGAAACAAGAGCACGGAGAGGGTGGGGAGGATGAGGAGGGTGAGTGCGGAGAGAGGATAGTGAGGCGCCGGTGAGGTGTGCGGTGGTGTATGATCTGGGACGACGGCAGGGATGAGAATGCTGAAGACTACTATTACGACTTTCCTACGACTTTTATTCATGGATGAACCCATATGATGTACAGGATATCTGACCCTCTTCGTCAGTCTAGTGCACCTTGCACCTCTGAATTTGTGGCAAAGCTCCTTTAAGATCTGTCTTGCCTTGGAACACTTTCAGACTTCGATACGAATTCTCGGACGCCTCAAGAGATGCTCTTACCTATCATGCAGACCACCGACGAGGGAGTGGTAATTTCGGACACTACATGAGGATTCTCCGATGCAACCCAGTTATAGCTATCGTGGGAGGACGAACGGCGTGCGTACTAATGCGCGATGTTCAGCTCTGAGAGTCGGGAAAGTGACGATGATAGACACCTTGCGAGCACAATAATCGCCTTCTGAATGAGCGGGGTGGGTATTGCTGACGAACGACCTGGAAATTGAAGGACGAAGCTGCAGACGGGTCTGATCCGCCCGCGGAGGTGTTCTTTGCTGACTCGACTGACAAGCTCAGCGATAGATCACCCTCTTACAGCAGAAGGAACATAACATTGGTATTTCCGAGCGACCGCACGTTCAGGAAGGTACAAATGAGGGTGCAAGGGGAGGACGATACGCGGTAGATCGTGGGATCGGAGCAGGGCGGCAAGACGAAAGCAAGAGAGGAGCGCGCATGATCCATCCTCGTGCAGAGGTATACCTCGCTGTAGCAGTAGAACCATGCTCAAGTGGCGACTGCCAAGAGATGGACGGAGGCAAAGACGCAGAACAGACAGCAGCGGAGTCGGTTGATGCCGAAGGTTTAGGCTGGTGCGGAGGAGCGGGCCGGTGAATCCTCACTTGATCCTGACCGCGATTCTACCGCCGCTGTGCGAGCTGCCAGGACCGCTGTAGACTCAAATTACGAGGCGATAAGCACGGAGATGGCGCAATCTATTCTGCTCACCCTCATGAAGCTTGTAGAGGGTCCCTACAGCATCAGTACGGTTCCATCGCGGCCTTCCTCGACGTCCCAATGAGCGGACTCGGGTTCTAAATTATAGGACAGGACGTGGGGAAGAGATAGCACCCCGTAAAGGATAGTACCCGATGTGGAGAAATGGACGTGAGACGCGGAGAGAATCGCACGGGACGTGGGGAGCGGCGAGGGCGGGACGGCGGGTCAGGTGGACGCGCGCAAAGAATAGACGCCCCTGGGAGGCGCTTCTGGCGTGCGCACGGCGCCCGTGATCGCTTCACAGGCCGGGCGCGCGCGCATATCGCTTCCTTGCCTGCTCACGCGGACATCGCCTGTGGGATATAAGATGCGGCGCCAAGACGGGCCCCCGCTAGCGCCCCCACGCCCAGAGGACGCGCCCCAGACGCGCCCCCACGCCGAGAGCAAGCGCCCCCGCGGCCCCCACACGCCAAGACGATGTCTGCCGCTGCCCAGCCCGCCGATCCCAGCGCCTCGAAGGAGGTCGACGCATCGACGAAGCCCGAGCCCGCTGCCGAGGGATCATCGAAGCAGCCCGTTACCGTGTCCGCTGTTGCTGCCGATCCTGAGAAGGATGCGTCCATTGACCCCGCTGAGGGAACTGTGCACCAGGCGGCCCTCGGTCCCAAGGCGCGAAGGGGAAGCATCTGGTGGCTGGGACCTCTAGGGTGCGTCGTGCTTGATAACCGCCGATCGTTGCTGACGCGCCCTTCAGTCACTTCTTTGCGCCCCTGGACTCGAAATATGCAGAAGCTGTTCACCGAGACGCCGAGACCGTGCAATTCACGGAGGAAGAGGAAAAGGCCGTCCGTCACAAGATCGACGTTCGCGTCCTATCGCTCGTCGTGCTAAGCTACGTCTTCAACCAATTCGACAGAACGAACATGTACGTCTTGCACGTTACATCCTTCTCGACCCTAACCAGTTTTCTCAGTGGCAACGCCCACACGCTCGAGCAATTCAACGACAACTTCGGTATCACGTCCAACGCAAAGTAGGTGAAGACCCTAGTGCAAGCCATGCCCATTCTCATACCATCGTTCTAGATGGACACTGGCGCTCAGTATCTTTTACGTCGGCTACTGCTTACTCGAGATGCCCGCCAACGTCCTGCAGAGGAGAATTGGCGCGAACAGATTGTGAGGGACAACTCTGATGGAAGAAGGTGTACGCTAACGCTGCTTCAAGCTTCTTCCTCTCCCTTACCTGGTGGGGCATTGCATCCCTCTCTTTCGTATACGCGAAAGGGTATGGCGGGCTTCTTGCTTTGCGGTGCGGAGCTTTCAAATCAACCACCTATCCTTGATCTAATTTTGCCCCTCTCAGCGTCCTCCTGGGTATTGGCGAAGCTGGATACTACGCGGGCATGATTTACTATCTCTCCTTCTGGTACCGGCGCCACGAGCTGGCGATGCGGATCAGGTGCGTGCTTACTAGTAACCCCACTGTTGTCGTCCCTAACTCGAAACCCCTAGTCTGTGCATGACCGGCACCCTCCCCGGCGCGATTGGCGGTCTACTCGCCTTCGGTCTCGTCCGCGCGCACACGAGCTTGCTGGCTGGGTGGCAGTTCCTCTTCCTCATCGAAGCGATTCCGACCATCCTCATGGCATTCGCCATCCTCATGTTCTTGCCCAGTTTCCCGTTCGCGGCGGGGTTCTTGAGGTGAGTCGGCGTGTCATACCCTTCATATTCCACCCTTCGTCGAGGAGATTAGATACTAACATCCCTCACCCCTTCCTAGCCCCCGCGAACGTGCCATCGCCCAAGCGCGCCTGGACCGCGACCATCGCCCGCGCTCGCACGGCGGCATGGGCGGCTGGGAGGGCTTCAAGGCCGTCGTGTCCGACCCGAACGCATGGCTTTTTATGATCCTCTACGCCAGTTTCAACATTGGTGTGGCTACGGTGTCTTACTTCCTGCCTACGGTGAGTACTCTCTCGACGTACGACGGGGTTCACTGTATTGCGCTTGTCCTTGTTTGCTCCCTTTACCTTTTTGTCTCCGCTTTGATTGGGTATAGTCCCGCTGGATATGCTTCCGCGAGTCTATGTTTATTTGCTCCCTTCCACATTCGAGTACAATCGGCGATTATCAGCGTACGCTTACACGCCTGTAGCTCATCAAGGGACTCGGCTTCACCGCTATCAATGCGCAAGGGCTGACGGTGGCGCCCTACGCGGCGGGCTGGTTCCTGGTATTCTTCCAGGCGGTACATAGTGACCGGACGAAGGTAAGATATTACGCTCCATTCGTTTGTAGGCTTGGCTGAGGACTGGCTTGCAGGATCGCGGCTACCACATCATGGGCTCCTGCTTCACGTCGTTCGTCGGGTACCTCATCCTGGCGACGGCGGTGCAGAAGTCGGTCGGCGCGGCGTACTTTGCGCTGTTCTTGGTGATTGGGGGCAACTATAGCTTGTTCCCGTTGGTGATGTGAGTGTTGAACGTCTTCTTGTTCGGACGGCGCTGGACGTGAATCTGGAGCGATGTCTGATAACCTCGTCTACAGGTCCTGGGCCTCGAATACGTTTTCCCCGACGTCGAAGCGCGGCGTGGGCACGGCGTTTATTGTGTCAATTAGCAACTGCATTAGCATGTGCGTACGCTCCCGAAATGGCTTACTTGACTTCGCCGCTGACCTACCTGCCAGTGCTTCGCCGCAAATCTACTTCGACGACGACGATGACTATCGGAAGGGCCATGGGATCAGTGCTGCGTGCGTTTCAATGGCCTCGTTGCTGACTCAGGCTGACGTTCACCTTCCCTCCTTTCTAGTTGCCTGCTCGTCGCCTTCTTGACTGCGTTTGCGTTGAGGACACGGCTGGCGCTGAAGAACAAGAAGCGCGCGATGATCTTGGCTGAGATGGATCCGGTGAGCTACGGAGGTTTTATTCACGGGACTCATCCAAGCTAAACCGTGTTACAGGCTACACGCGAGAAGCTGGATCGCGAGACGGATTTGGCGGATCTGCACGATAGCGATCCGCGGTATGTTTACATGACATGATGAAGACGAGATGACGACAAGGATGGCGAAGAGAAAATCCAAATGTACATCGTATGACCTTATGAAAGATCTCATTCATGAAGCGAGAGTACTCTTGTGAGAAGTGCGACGCGGTTCTTTCCAGGTAGACGTCACATGATTGTTGAAGTTTCCCGTGACCGTGAGTGACCATGTGACCGTGGGCTCTGACAGGCGCCGGTCCAAGACTCTGCTGCAACCCTCATCATCGTTCGCAAATTCAAGCTGACCTACAGTTCCTGACTCGCAAACGCGTGCCATACCTTGAGATGTCTGACGACGTCCAATGCCCGATGCCACGCGCTGTTTTCCTCGAGCGCCATATCGTTCGGGACTCGAATTCGTGGCCACCGCCCGCAGCCGGTATTATCAAGGATTTAGGCGCAGCCGTAAGCGCTGTAACGAATATGGTGAGGATATGTAGCCCTCACGCCGCTTCTGATACTGTCCTCGCTCTGCCATGCTAACATACGGGCGTAGGACTTGACCGGGCATGAACCCGTATTGGAGGCCGCACGACACGGACACCTTCTGGTACAAGACCGCTTGCGCGTCGAGGCGAAGATTCCCTATATCGCGCCTGAATCCAAACGGACAGTGCTGGTACCGCTAGTGGGAAACATTCTGCGTTCTATCATGCCCAACATAGACCAGAAGTGAGTACGCCTTCCTTGGTCTCATTTCCTTCAGCTCATGCGTGATTTCAAGCCTGAATGCATCTTACGCTCGAGCTGTGCACCCGTGCTGCTCAGACTTTACAGCCGTCCGTCTTCTTCCAAGATCTGGCGTGGCTGCCTCCGTTCTTACTCTGCCCATCTGTTTGGACGAGTCGACCCATGAAGAACCCGAAATGCCTGTTCGTCAGACAGAGAAGCCAGTGGAGGAAGACTATCTCATGCAGGACGCAGAAGAGCTTACGTCGGACGACGCCTCCACCACGACATCCGACTCAACGACGTATCAGAATTCGTCTGATGCGGCAAGCGCCTCAAATGACTTCTACGGTATCGATCCTTCGGTCAGGGTAGATGATCGGCATCCGTACTATCATGCACATCTGCTCCTCCCGCACCGCCCGCACAATGCTATACCATTCCCTCTCGTCTGCATTGCGACCCACGAGGAGATATACGAAGTACTCAGCAGCGCACTTTTACAGAGGCGCACGGTGGGTATCAATGGGCCCCTGCTCGGTTTCACCTTTAATCCGCTGGCTTGTCATCTTCAAATGGTCGTGGCATGGCTGGCGCCACGCACCGTCGGGTCCCACGACTGCGTAAGTCTAACATTGTTCTGTCTGCGCATTTGACGCTCATGTGTTCTTTTAGTTCCAAGTACATGTCGCCCATGCGCCCTTTAGCGGATGGAGTACCCTGCTTCAAGCTCAGTCATCCTCGGAATTAGACTCCGCGCTTGAGCTCGGAATCTTCGATATCTCCGTCGCATCGTGCGCCTCGGCGCTTGCGCTGTTCCTCGAAGGGCAGCAACACAGCTTTATACTCGGCGCTCATACTGCGCAGGAAGAATGCCCCATTGTCCGCTCCGCGCTTTTGCGGTCCGAAGTCGCAGCATGGCGCCTAGATCAGGTTGAGGACCTGGGGATCATCGATCAACCCCGTTCACTTCACGATCGTATCTATCGATGGCTTAATGAGAGGTAAGTCCCTTCATGCAATCTTGCGGACTAGCGGTATATAAAGCAACACCAGCCGAGCACTGCCAGGCAACAGACCCGTGCAGGAGGGGCTGCGTAGGCGCGTACCGTCCACCTCGTGTCTGAGGAGATGGCTAACGTCGCTTTCAGCTCTGCTTCCCTTCCGAGACGAGCAAGGGGGACGCTTGCGATGTCAGGGACACCTCCCTCACCGAGCAACGCGCTCTCGCCACCGCAAGATGTCCAGGGTCGATCACGTCGGTGCGCCCAACAATGGTCTCACCGTGTCGCGTCACACTCATTTTTCCCCAGTACCCCGTCAAACAACAGGTATGACATTTGCGCGTGCATGCGAAGGCGTATCCCCAGCTGACATGACTGCGTACTCAACAGTCTTCTGTGAGTTCTCTGTCGCCAAGGAAGGCAGAATCCAGTTTACTCAACACTTTGCTCGCAGAACCGTCCCGAAATATGCTCAGGATGATGTCGAACTGGACAAACTTATGAAATCATATGAGAAGTGCGTACTGCAGACCTTCGGAATGCGACCTATTTACAACGGATTCCGCAGGCAATATCCGCTGCAATTGTGAGTGTTGTTGGATACCAAGCCCCTGGACTCGGCAGAGCTCACCCGTGAACAGCAGGATGAAGATAATTCCAAAATACTCCGCATCGAAGTACGGTTTTTCGTACCTAACCATTTACTCCTCGGGCTTTTCTGAGGTTTGCCCGATAGATCCGCCATGGAAAAAGATCAAGTTCTCGACCCTCCCACCTCCATCATGGTGGAGCGATATACGACAGGACTATCTTGGCCTCCTCCTCATACCGTACCAGATGGCTTTTACGGAGCAGACATATTTCGTACCGTCTATGAATCTATATTTCGGCCAGTCCTGATCTCGGTGCGAGTGCGTTGCCTTTGTTTTCTTTTTCTTTGTCCTTGTTTTCCGGCTGATTTGTATTCAGGGCAGTTCGACGATGACGTTGTCACACAGCCCGCTTGAACTAGCCCCTGCTTCGAAGGATCGTTTCGTGCCGTTTGAACAGAGCATCAGGAGATCTGCGAAGGAGGCGGAATACCTTTACAACTTGCGAGCGGTATGGCGTATATTTCGAGCGTCATACAACTGATTCTTGACGATCTTGTAGATGGACAAGCGGACTGTCGAAGCATTGATTACATTCGCCGATTGTCAAGTGATTGAGCAGGCCTTGCTTCGTCAGGTTCCTGGCAACTGCGAACTTCGACCTCTGGCAACCGCAACGCAGGATGCATTTCTTGCTTCTGCGTTCAGCGTGCACAATATCTCCGCCGAGTCGGAGGAGAAGCGGGCCAGAGGCCTCGAGCTTAACGAGGCTGAGACGCGCGTGTCGTTTGACAGACTCAACGATCTCCTGTTCAGCGGACACGCATTAGATGACGAGGTCAACACGGATACCATGTACGTCCGCCCTACACCTGTCAGGACCCTTCTGATGATACTTCCTATAGTGCTGAGCGAGAGGTGCAGCACTCGCGCAATGATCTCCTCGATGTCGACCTGTTCAATCGTCGTCCCAAAGACCTGGAGATGAAGTCACGTCGTCGGCCTCAGAGCAAGGATATGAGGTTCCAGGAGGAGGTGGATGATTCGCTCGCTCTTCGGGCGGATCCACTCTCCAAGCAGCGGACTGAACTGCTGACGTACGACAACTGCATCAAGAGGGAGATGGGCTCGTCAAAGGTATCAAAGGCGGCCCATGATTGGGTTACAACCAACCTCTCGAACATGAAGAGAGCTATTACCACAGAGACAAAGAAACGCACTGCCCGCGATTCTTTATACGCGGAAGCGACTGAGAGTGCTCTACATCTCGAAGCGCGGGCCTTGTTGTCGTTCAAGTGCAGTCGCATAGACGCCGGCTCTGTCTGTACAATTCCCGGCGTCTTCCCCAAAGATACCTACAAACGGCTCGCCGCCTTCAGCATAATCACCTCGCCCGCGTCACCCTCGAAATCAGTCACTTCACCCCCATCCTCTTCGAGACGGACGCAAAAGAAGCCTGCCAGCGAAATCCCTCCAGCGCCATCGGCAGATGCTGCTGAAGACGATGATTATGGCCCGGCATCGAACGAGTCTTCGACGGAGACAAACGACGTCGTCCCTTCAATCGAAATTGCCGAGCAACTGAGAGAGTGCGTGTTACATCCCCCCGAAAGTCTGACTTTACTGACAGCTGCAACCGTCGGCAGGACCCTGCTCTTCAACGACATCCGTGGTCCTGAGAGTGATGATGCACCTCATACGAGCATCAGATCGCCCCCCCGTGGACCCACTACATTTAGTGACTATCTTCGTGAGTTCTTTTCCATACCCTGCCCTGTTGCAGCTCATGTATTTGCCAAAGCGCTCGTCATACTATTCCTTGTATGGGAGTTCAAGAAGGCCGGCCAGACATTCAGTCAGGTCATGAACCAGGGCAGGTTCGCACTCATGAACAACGCCAAGTTTCTCGGTTGCTTGGGCATCTACAAGGTTCCTGTCTTCGGCATCGTTGCGGTGGGGTTCAAGGCATATCTCCTCATGGCTTGGGGCGAAAAAGTCGAGGGCGAACCGGTGAGACGACTTGCTTTCTGTATTTTCACTAGAAACACTCACCGTCCCACGCAGGATACCACGCACGTGAGGATCTCGGATGTCAACTGCCCGCACTGGGACATCTGCAACCGCTCTCAGGCCTTGCACCTGGCCATTTTCTTGTTGAATTTGCGCGACAGCTGGGTGCCGCTCATCCTGAGCAAGGTCCGAGAGGTGACGGAGGATGTGCGCGCGCGGTGGTCCTCCGAAGACCCCAACGTTCGACACTCGTTTGACTGGCAGATGGCGCACCAGTTGGGGGAAGAGCGACTTCGCGGCCTGAAGGAGCTTGAGACTGCGCAGCTGACGTGCGAACTACCGGAGAGGCAGAAAATACTGGATCGTAAGGACCAGCTAAAGCAGCAGCACAGCGAAGAGCTGGAAGCACAGAAGGCGAAAACGAAGGGGGGAAAGGCGAAAGCGGGCAGCGTGCTTTCGGTACCCTGATGTGGGATTGCTCAATGTGTAGTTTGCGACTGATCGAATCTACTCTCTTTATATGTATCTCACAATTTAGGCGCCATAACTCTGCTGATTAAGGGAGCAACGGCCTTGCGCGTCGCCTTCGCGTTGCCCTGCTTATACACCCGGATATGAATATGTCCAGCCTCGTCTCGTAGGTGAGGCTTGAACTTCTTGAGCGGTGCCGCCTCTAAATCGCTTCCCTCTATTCCTTCCCAGAGACGCGAAGCAACGGCGTCCACGTCGACGGACTGAGAGGCGCCTCCAAGCGGCCGCACGATCCACGCCATCTGCCGCTTATGCTTCCCCTTCTTGCTCCGGAACGTCGTCAGCACACCAAGTACCGTGAGCCCGCGGTCGTCCATATACCGCACGCCCTCCGACTCCAGGACACCCCCCTTCGCCCACGCTTTGAGCGAGAGTGGAACCGTCGCGAGACCCACGCGCAGCTCGGGCGAGTTCTCGAGCCAAGCCGGCTGGTACGTGTACTCCTTGTAGTCGCGCCGCAGAAGATCCCACGCGCTCAGCGCCGACACGTCCGCCTTCTTCGTCTGCAGGGTCTCCGCGAGATCCGCGACGCTCGGGATGTCGTGCAGCTCGGGACCTGCTACCGACTGCGAGGAGGCAGCGAGCGTGGAGTGCGGGATGAGCTTCGCTGCAGCGGCGCGGTCGATGTCGGTCGCCTTGCCGCCAGGGCGCAGGCCGGACGTGTCGATAAGAATTGCGGAGAGGATGAGAGTCGCGAGCTCGGCAGGGATGTCCTCGGGGAGCAATTTGGCGACGTGGGCCGAACAGGACCCAGATGGGGCAATGATACGCGGATCCGCGTCGGTATGCAGGCCCTCGTCTTCGTGGTGGTCAACGATCGCGAGGACACGGGCGTCTGTGTTGTCCTGAGAGAATTGGGCACCAAGCCGATTATGATCCACGAGGACGAAGTCGATGGAAGGGAACGGCTTGAAGGACGCGAGATCGGTGGCGCAAAGCAGCTGGCTCGAGGGATCATCGACGCCTGCCAGGTGCAGTGCATGAAGGTTCTCTGGTCGCAAGGAATAGTCGTCCCTTTCGCATTGGATATACGGCACACTGGGTTGATGGTCGACCTCTGACCGCAACCAAGCATACGCGATCGAGCAAGCGACGCTGTCCAGGTCTTGCACTTTCGTGAGCCGCGTCTCGTGTATACAGCGCACTTTAATCACCTGCAGACTCGTTTCCCATTACGACGGTCCATTCTCTCCCCTTTGAGGACTTGACGGCTTCCAGGTACCGCGCCTTCTGAGACGCGATAAAGGCGGCCAAATTCTGGCGATTCTTCAGGACTTTCGAACCGTTGAGATGACCAGTTATACGAGACAGCCTACGTACAGTCGAGGCCATTAGGTTGGGTGTATGTTGCTAGACTGTGAGAGCGAGGTCGTGGTTCCAGAAGGTGACGGTCGGAAGCAAGTCGGAAGAGGAAATTATGGACTCGAGATGAGATAACCACGTTCACGCGACCATCCTGGCAATCACCGACAGTCTTTTGGTTCCGCCTCCCACGGTCCACGGTTCAGCTCTGATTTCTCAACCATCCGACGAGAGGCTTTCCTTGACAAAGACAAGCTGCTAATCGGGTGTATGATCTCGTGTCTTCCCAAACCCATGGCACGACTGCTGCCATTCGCGAGGCTGAATCGCATTTCGGCGCTTTTCACCCGCCAGCTTCTGGCTGCTTTCACGGACACCACGAGTTGTCCAAAAGGTTCTAGGGTGCCTTCTACAGCCACTCAATATTCAAAGAAGACCTCTCGGCGTCTATGAGGGTACGGGAGGATACGTGACGAAAAAAAAGTCCATGCGCTTCCTTTGCTCCCTCCCACCGCCAACCCCATCGAGCCGCACTCGAGATGGTCTACTACTGTAGATATTGCGGGAAGAAATGCGAGACAGAGACCGGGCTCGCGCGGCATCAGCGCGACAAGAAAGACCACCCTTACTGCAATACCTGCGAACGGGGCTTCGGCTCCTGGGATGCCTTGCGTCAGGCAAGTACCTTCCTTCCATTGGGTGTCGTTGTCCCCTCATATCACTCCAGCACTACCGCGACAGCGCCGATCACGTCTACTGCGTCACTTGCGAGCGAGTCTTTGCCACGGAGAATGGTCTCCGCATGGTGCGTTGCCCAGTACAATGTCAAGTGCAATCAATCAAGCGTCCACCTCTGCTAGCACTACCGCGACAACGCCGCCCATCCGTACTGCACGACTTGTGAACGAGTCTTCTCTTCAAACAGCGCGCTTCATCAGGTAAGTCGATGATCGTTCCCGCAACCCACGCCTCATCTCGTCGTCAGCACTATCGGGACCACGACGCCCATGCCTACTGCGACGATTGCGGGAGACTGTTCGCCTCCGACGGTGGACTGAAGCGGGTACGTTGATATTCTTTGACTGCCAGAGCCCCTCGACTTAACGTATGCTCCCGCAGCACTGGCGCGACAGCGCAGTGCACTCGTATTGCGCCGACTGCGACCGTCATTTCTCCTCAAATAAGGCACTGAACAAGGTCCGTGCGTCTTCACCAACGGCCGTAATCAGCTAAATGACTTTCTAGCATGATTGTACTCATGCTTATGATGATCTGACCTACGCAATGGGCGCCATCACAATCTGAAAGCCTCTCATGTACTTGTTCACAATGTTTGGAATGCGTACCAATGTTCCTGTACCACTACTGTAACAAACATCACTTCGCCCCCTCATGCGCCATCTGCACCGCACGGAGCCAGTCGTACATGCGCAGCTTGAGGTATCCCGGCGTAGCAACATGCACCTCCGTATCGCGTCCTGCGTCCACCAGGCGCCATCGGGTAGCCGAGTCCCGAGGGGACATCATCCGCGCGGCCTCCAGCCCGATCTTCGCGCAGTCGAGCACGTCAACGGCGAATTCGTAGAGCGAGGATACCGCCAAGGCAAGCTCGAGCGCTTCGAGGGGTTCCCGCAGATCGTAGAGACCCCGCGCGCGTCGGTCTTCCCTGGTTGGGCGTTTGCTGCCAGAGGGTTTCGATGAGTCGCTAGAGGATAGGAAGGCGTCCGAGCAGTGGGCGACATGGATGTCAACCTGAGGAGGGTGTCAGAATGGGGATAGCTGGTGACGAGGGGAAACACCTACACATGAATCATGTACAGGCTCGTACCAGCCGAGCGCTATGCGTGCCAAACTAGAGTTGGGGTCCAGTGCGAGACCGATGACAGGTTCTCGAATACCGAGCGCCCGCCGTTGCAAGATCGCACTGGCCATGAGGATGTACAACGTCGCCGAAGACGCAACGCAGATGAATGGGACTTCAACCTGGTCGAACGAGGGTGCGGAAAGCAGCTGCGTGTAAGCCGGTGGCCCGTCGATGTGGGACGACTCTTGACTGTATGTCGAGCTAGGCGTCTCGCAAGATTCCTCGTCAACGGCGGAAGGTGGGCCCCCATGACTCGAGTAGTCGTGGGACCCGGCCTCGGAGTCGGCCAAGGTTTGTGGTACCCATGGAGCTGATAGAAGCAAGAGCGCGTCTGCAACCATGTAGGGTGGCTGGAAGGGCGCGTTCGGGTCATCGAAGCAACAAGGGTCGATGGGGCGCGCGAAGGCCTCGTCTACACTGATAGATGCTTAGCAAGATGCTATGGGTAGAAGGTATATTCGTACGCACGCCACTCTTGACTCCGGCCAGTCCAGAGCTCGAAGGAGGGAAGAGATAAAAGGGACCGCGACTTGAGCGCTCATGCCCGAGAAGCGGAGATTGGTGTCATTATAGAGTGAGGACGTGGCAAAGCATAAGGGGATTAGTCTTCTCAATAGAGGGTGTCCGGGATCGGGTAGTTCAAGGTGTACAGTGCCGTCCGGTGGCATGGGATACGATGAGAAGAATCGTCGTAGCTAGGCAGTGTCAGACAGCGTACAGAACAGAGTAGTAAGCAAGTGCATACCTTCCGCACATAGTCTGGTAACACGTCCTCCTTCGTGAACGCGTCCGCGATCGCCTGCACCTCCGCCGGCCACGGAGCGGCGTCTTCGACAATGTGGGGAATGACCCCGATCGTGGAGGGCTGCGGGAACGTGCTGAAGACGCCCACACCCAGGCGCTCCGTATCTCTATTCAGCACCGGCATGACTGGGAGACCTTGCAATTGCGAGGCGTCGCGCGCGGTGGCGAACGTCCTCGCTGCCGGCCGGCGCTAGAGACAAGTCACTCCATTTCATTCTGTCCCGGGATGTTGCGCGATCAAGGGCATGTCTTCCTCGTGGTGCTCGGTAGTGAACACGAGTTGCATACGTCGGAGTAGCGTAAGAAAGAGGCCAAGTCAGCTGGAAGTATCGGTCAAGGCTGCAAGGGAGGGTCGATTAGCCTCCGAACAATTCGCCACGCGGTGGTCCTCGGGAACGGCCGGCGCTGCTTGTCCATAGACCGGTGACCGTCCCTACTGACGCGGCTTTCCTCGTCAGAGGGACCGGTAAAAGTTGCCGGATATTTGGCGTGGACGGACGATGGCGTCATCTGGGTCACGGGAAATCTCCTCAAAAGAGAATTGCCTTTTAAAGGAAGCGGCGGGGCGGGCGGCCCGACGAGACGCGGTCACGCCGCGACGCGGCACCTAGCGTACATGTACCGCATACACCCATGTCGCTCCTTACGAACGCGTAAATTCATCCTAATACTCGACTTTAACGACCTCCTGCCATGTCTCCGTCGCTCGTTTCGACTATTCCCCTCATTTCTGAACTCTCGAAGTCAATTATTCTCGAACTCGATGCCGACGATCTCTCTCTGCTCGTGCGCGAGATACCCAAAGGCTTGCTTCCCTCGTCTCTCCTTTCAACGCTTGAAACTCGTCTCCAACGCATATGTCTACTTTACTGTGTTCTCACCTGGAAAGCGACAGCCGGCAAACAGTGTCCGAAAGCGCCCCAATGCCAGGCTGCTCTCGCCGTCTACGACAATTACGATGTCTTCCTACGCGCGGGAACTGGCTTCGGCAAGACTCTGGCGGCAGTCCTGAATCAAATTCTACGAATCGACGACAAGATCACGATAATAATCACGCCCATGAAGCGTATACAAAGCTCGCATGTACGTGCAGATTAACGAGACGCCGCGGCTTCCTAAAACAAGATACGGGCAGGCCGAAAGCATATCAGTAAAATACAGCCTGGAGACGGTGATAATCAATGAGGATACACCCATTGACGACGAATTTTGGAAGGTGAGCGGGCTTTAAAACCCGATGACAGCCTGTTGAGCTAGGTATACAGACAAAGATCCACGACTTCGATGCAAAGAAGCCCGGGACTGCGCGCGTCGTTCTTGTCACTGCGGAGCAGTTCTTCATGTCTTCGTCTGGTCACCTCTCGCGCTTCGCTCAGTACATCCGAAAGCCAGCCTTCGCCCGCCGTGTGCTGTCCATCGTCGTTGATGAAGCGCACTTTGTTCACACTGTTGGACTTCCCTACTACGGTCTTCGTGCCTTCCGTCCTGTCTATGCGCGTCTCGATGAGCTCAAGATCAGGCTCCCTCGCATTCCATGGATGGTCACGACTGCTACGGCGACCTCGGCTATCCTCAAGACAATCGAAGCAAAAGTACTCCGTCCCTCCTATGTCAGCATTGACCTCACCGTCAATCGCCCAAACCTCGCTTACGCTACTTATCGCGTTGTCAAGAACATCGATTTCCTCGAGAACTACATCTGCTTCATCAAGAAGCCTTTCGAACTCAAGGCTCAGCCACGAGTTCTCATTTTCCGCGACGACAGGGCAGCGTGCGTGCGCCTAGCGCGATTCCTTGACTCGTGCCTGCCTCCCGAGCACCAGCGAACTGGGGTTGTTCGTTACTACCACAGCTCCATGTCTCAAACGTACTGCGAGCGTGTTCACAAAGAGTTCACGGAACCCAACGGCAGATGCAAGATACTTATCTCTACGGCCGGGGAAGCGACGGTAAGTATGTAATCTATGAATTGTGGGTCGCGCTCAACACATTCAGGGTGTCGACCATCCCGACGTGGTGATAGTCTGCATTGCTGGCTTGCCACAGTTTCTGCTTGACACCATTCAGAAGCTCGGGCGTGCCGGACGACAGGCATTTCTCCGCGGAATCGGAGTGTTCTTCATTGACCCCTGGATCGAGAAGGTCTCGCTTATAGGTCTAGATGAGCACGCGCTGGCAGACCCAGACTGTCCTGTCGGTGGTGTCCTAACTACGAAGTCCAGCGCGCAGGAGCGCGTTGGCTATGCTGCTGCCCAGATGGCGCTTGGGGGGATGTGCATCCGAGCGCACTTCGCCACTTACCTTCGTGATGCGACACCGGAAGGTGAGCCGTGGCCTGCACACGAGTTGTTGTATATCACATCGAGCTGACCGTGGTTTGAAGCGCTTTCATTCACTACAGACTTCTGCTGTTCTTACCACGGTCTCGACCTCAATAAAGCGCTGCCCCAGCCGCTATATACAGCCCCTTGCGACGACAGCAAGAGGAAGAAGACACGCGCACGATACCGACCTCCTGCTCAACGTGATCTCCTTCGACCGATGCTGGAAAATTGGCGTGAGGCGGCGCATGCGGCGGATGAACTAGGCGACGTATATCCCGCCTATTATATCCTTTCCGACACGCATCTCGAGACCCTTTGCCGCGCCTTGCCACACACACTCGAGACACCGACTGCAGTCGCTTCTCTGCTTGCTCGCGACTCGGAATGGGAGGAAACGTGGGCGAGGGCGATATGCGATGAGATACGCAGCTTCGACGCTATTCAGAATCCCCTCGGCAACCCTACAGCCAGCGTGGCTATTAAGCGCACGAAAATTGATGAAAATACATACCGAGCAGTGGCGCGCTCGCGGGAGGAGGAGGACTCGTCAGATGATGGAAGAGAAGTTTTTCATGACTCTGTAAATACGATAAATGCCACTGCATTATAATGTGACTAGACTATATCTGCTCCTTCACCAAGATCTGCGAATACAAAGTCTGGAACCACCAGCTCGTCTACTTCCTCAATAGCAGGCACCTCCGAGTCCTGCACCTTTCCCTGAATGACAGCCCGCATCTTCTTATTGAAGGTCACGAGCGTGGTCTCCAGTCGCTTCTGACCAGCGGCGTGCAGGTCAGTTGTCACCTTGCAGGCTTTGTTCTCCTCCCGATTCAGCACGCGTTCTTGTAGGCGATCCTCCTTGGCCTTCGCCGCGACGCGTTGCACGAGGGCCGCTGTGTCTGGCGTCCGATGAGACTGGCTCTTGTAGGAAGTCGCCAGTGACTTCCCGACGCTCTTCTTCAAACATTGCACCGCATCGATACAAGCAGCGACATCTCCCAAGCGATCCCAGGTCGAATAGATCCCCTTCGCAGCGAACAACTCCTGTGATTTCGTCAGAGTATAGCTGAGTGCGCTGGCAGTGACACGCACCTTGAGAACACCGATCAGATGCTCGATATTGAGGTCTATAGGCATGAATTTGCCCAGAACATTAACAATGCTGTTGTCCCGCATGATATCCCTGGATTTGAAAGATAAGTTTTGGATGCCGCACCTACCAGTCGTATACAACTCACGCAAATGCAGGAGTCCAGACCTTCTTGACGTTGTGGATCCAATGGAGGACCTCCGACGCATAGTTGTTGCAGCCAGCGCCACGGAAGATGCGTGCGAGATCTGGATACATGTCCTCAACACGACCAAAGTCCCCATCCTTCACCGCCTGCACGATCTCCACGACATATCGCATATCCCGTAGGAACAAGCGCGTGTTCTCGTAGACCGTATCGCCAGCCTGCGACGAGTCCGCGCGTGCAGGTGTCATGTAGTCCTTTAAAATCCGCTCCGCCAACTTTCGTAGCTCGCTTGGCGTAGGTGAGGTCCTGGCAAAATCGCGAAGGGTGTCGTGGCCGCATTCCTGTCGCCAAGCATTGAGAAGAAGCTCCTCGAAGACCTGAGTTAGGGCAGCCAGAAGCGAGTGGTAGTCTGGTTTCTCATTGCCGAGGCGAGCCTTTTCCATGACAGTGAAAAAGTAGTCGAGTCCGCCGGGCTGGTGGTTCGATGCGCCGTAGTGAATTTGGCGTATCGCCCAGATCAGGTTCATGGTGACGTGGAAAAGGCCCATGGCCAGCTGAATTACATCGCGCCGATGCCACGAATCAACATCGTCGAGTCGAAGGATCTTGATACCACGTGCGCGAAGGATGGTGAGGAGGTCAGCATATGTCGGAATGGCATACAAAGAGAGCTTGCGCCTGCGCTCAGGATCCTCATCGCACTTGAGCTGCGTGAGGTAAGCGTCATCCTGCAGACGTATGTTCCCCTCGACCGAAGCCTCCTCGATCGTTCGAGCACGCAGAGAGTAGTACTTCGTGCGATGCGAAGGTGGAAGTGGGCGACGTGGTTCATGCCTCAGCATCTCGGGGCACTCCTCGTAGAGATAGGCGAAGGAGGTTTCGTGAGTTGCGAGGACTCTAAGGATGTGGACAAGGGTTTGCTCCCGAAAGTACCGAGCCGACTTGCGAGACGTTGTGATATCGGCGAGGGTCAAGTCCGTCGACTTCTTGAGCCGCTCCATCATCGGCGCGATCTCCATGTCCCGAAAGCGTGCACCGTAGAGCTCGTAGATGACGCAAAAGCTGCCAGACTGAACCTTTGCAGGTGTGTCCAGTCGCTGCTTGATGAATTCGGAATGCGAGAAGTTGACGTTGTCGTACGTGAATGCGTGCGGGACAGAGTCGATAACCGCAATGACGCGCCGAATAGCATCGTCTGCAAGGCTGCGCAGTGTATTCTGGATCGTCGTGAAAGACGGCGTGAGATGCGCGCGCGCAGTGACTTCGATCATGTGGCGCGACGCTCCAGTTGACCATGCAAATAGCCCGAGTGCGTGTTGCACTTTCGAAGCGTAGTACGAGCGCGCGTGCAGCATCGTGGAGACCACCAGGTACTTGAACTACAAAGAAATGAGCTAGGTGGAAGGTAGAACAGCAGACCATTGACTCACCGTTGTCTGTGCCTTTTCAGTCGGAGTCGCCATGGATGTCGTCTTTTCCAAGATCACGTCGAGGAAGCGATCCAGTATGGGAGACGACGCGATGACAGGCTGTACAATATTGCAGAGATTCCAGTTCTCCAGGTACTCCAATGACACGTCCTGCGAGGACATGTGCAGCAAGTCCTTCGCCTGCACCACTTCCGCTGCAAGCTTAGTGCAGGCGAGGTCCATGTGCAACCCCTTCTTCTCCACCCATTCCGTGAGCTGGGGCCGCCCGCGAGCCTCGTCGTCGTAGAGAGCCTCAAGAACACGTGGGATTGCCATGTTCGATGCCTTATAGAAAGCGGTTTGGTGCGCGCGACAGGCAGGCGAAGAGGACTGGAGTATATGAAGCAGGAACTCCGGGACGGATACGTTCTCTTCGCGCATGACATCTAGGATACGAGAGAATCGCGTTCCTTGTCTCTTCGAAGCCGGGGTCGCGCGAGAGCTGCCGCCGAATTGTGTTGACGTCGGATGAGAAGCGAGGGAATCGTAGGCGAGATCAATCGGTGTCGGGGGAGATGGGTACGCGAGGGCCTCAGCGCTGACCGTAGGGTGCTTCGGAGTCTGCGCGCGCGATGATAGTACTCCCGCATATGTTTCGGACGGCGCTGCAGGCGAAGGAATTACGCGAGAGGTGGATTGTGAGGGTGTTGCGGGTCTGAGGACAGCCGTCCCCGGTACAGGAGTGCGCTTCTGTAGGGCAGTGCTCGGGTTGTAGGTCTTGAATTTCAGTGAGCTGGTTGCGCTCGGAGCCCCCATGAAGGGCGAGCTTAGAGCTGATGTGTTGTGTGGCAATTCAGTGCTAGCATTCGGTGATGACAGGGGTACAGAGGGGGCGGATAGTTTGATTACACTCTCTCCAGCGTACATCTGCCGTTTTTTCCGCTTGGAGGACTGCATGGTACATGGGAGTGAGAAGTAAGGGCGCTATGGCGCTTCCGCGCGCCTACGGGCCGCCCGCCCCGCCGCTTCCTTTAAAAGGAAATTCTCTTTTGAGGAGATTTCCCGTGACCCAGATGACGCCATCGTCCGTCCACGCCAAATATCCGGCAACTTTTACCAGGCCCTCTGACGAGGAAAGTGAGTCAAGAGGGGCTGGTAACCAGGCTAGCTTGTCCACAACGTTCATGAGCTCCAGGCAAGCCCTTCCGCCTGCAAGCGGTCGGATTCCTCGGAGTACAACGCAACGCAAGAAGTCGACTGTCTTATGGCCATTGACGGCGTAGTTGATAGTGCGGCTTGCCTCTGACTCAACATGGACTTCTTTCAGGGTGATATCGCGATATCTGGACATCTCTATGAGAATCGCCCACGGGTACGGGTATTTGTCTCCTATCGCTGACTGCTGCAGTATGTAAGGAGTCTTTCCTTCACTCACACGCGCACCCCGCGCTGCTCTCGACTACCATCGAGCGGGCTCCCATCCTTGTGTTCACGATGCCGGTCTTCTGCGATTTCTGCGGTGTGAGCTTCCGCACGGACAACGCCTTGCATCAACACTGTCGCGACCGCGCTGACCATCCGTACTGCGAGGACTGTGAAAGAGTCTTCAAATCTTTCAACGGTCTCAGCCAGGTACGTTGAATCTTCGTCCTCACCCGACAGACAGACACTGATCAGCGCTCGCAGCATCGTCGCACAGCTGGCGCTCATCAGGATGATGAGGATGATGAGGACGACTTCGACTCCGAGTACTACTCAGATAGCACGGAGGAGATTCCTCGTGCTCCCGCGGGGCGGTTCTATGCACCCACCGTCATCACTTACGAAGATGACGACGAGGAGGACGACTACTGCAAGTCTTGCAGGCGGACCTTTGTCAACAAGGCCGCGCTCTATCAACACCTTGCCGACAGCCCGGCGCACAATTGGTGCTTCATCTGCCATCGTGACTTCCGTTCTGAAGGAGCCCTCGCCCAGGTACGCTGAAAATCCGTTGACTCGAACCCCATTTCACACGCCTTGCAGCATAACAACTCTCCAGCGCACTACGGCCGGGATCTCAAGTGTCCATTGTGCAAGAACATGTTCAAGGTTCCTTCAGCCATCGCGCTCCATCTCGAGTCGGGCTGCCACGGGTTTCACCGTCACACGATCACCGCCGCCGTCCAGTCCCTCCCCATCACCAACACTATCTCCCTAAGCCGCCGCATCGCAGGCCCCGGCGGTACCCGCGCACCTGCGAAGGCCATCACGAACTACGCCGCCTCCGAGCGCTCCTTCAATGGCTCCGCGTACGAGTGCTTCCTCTGCCGTCGCACGTTTCGCACGCTCTCCAGCCTAAACTCGCACCTTGCCTCGCCCGCCCACGATGCGGACGAGTTTACATGCCCGAAGTGCAAGCGGTGCTTCAAGCTGATTTCGGGGCTGGTGAATCATATGGAGAGCGAGGTGTGCGGGTTTGCGCGGTTGAGGCAGGTGAAGGACGAAATGCGGGCGCTCGTGGACCAATTCTCAGGTCTGCTTACGCTTTGAGGGTACCGCAGGTGTATTGCATCTTACGACAGCCTACGCGACTGAGTGAAGCCTTGTGAGCATCACCTACGCTTCGTCTGCATCCGAACCAACGCTCGATGGGTCAGTGTCACCGTATATGTATGGCCGCGTGTATTTGTATCATGCAACAAATGGGTTTCCACTTTTCGTGTCTAGCTCCTCGTCGACGAACGTCGCAAGCATGCGGGTGTTACGCCGCATATATGGCGTAGACGACGCCTCACGTTAATGCTCTGCGCCCTTCCCCTCTGTACGTCTTTCAATTAACAACCGAGTCAGCGTACTGAAGGGGAAATTGGTAGTGATGCAAGCTGAAAAGCTCGTCATTGCCTACGCGACCACCTGTCGGTACTGCACCATCGTTAGTCTGGTGGCATATGAGCTAGCGACGGTGGCATCGGTGGTAGCTTGGACCCACAAGTTGAAGTGGCGTGGGCGCAAGCTACCACGTGTATGCGTGCGCACGTTCAACCCCGCGCCATTGAGGTTAAAGCTAACCTTCATGTAGGATGAGGCAGTATCACTTATGCCATCCGGTCGTCACCTCCCTAAACACTCGCTGAAATACTGTCCTGACGCTTCTCATGGAAGCATGCAATCCACCGAACAGGCCGCACAGCGGCCCTCTCGACGGTCTGCTGAGCCCCACAATATTAATTCGAGGGACCCTCCCGTCAATTCCCGTCCTCTAAAGCCTGTCAGCCACGGCGAACAACGATGTACAGGTAAACGGATGACCACTCGCAGGCTGTCAACTGTCGACCGTCTGCCGAAATCGCAAGCGGTGGCCACCTTCGCCCATTCTCTTGCGTACCCCTTGCGCCATCGCCAGGACCTCTTGGGCGCGGCAGAACGTAACGGGCGACGTACAGTGCATAGCCAAGCGCCGGAAGGTGTAAGCGGCGCCTGCACAGTCGCCATTGTACTGCTCAGGTGCTCACCGACGAACCGTGTAGGCAGCCGAAATGGAGGCCAAAGGCGAGTAAATACGAGGGCTTGAGGGGTATAAAGGCAGGGTAAGTGGGCCTTTCATCTTCAGCAACCTCCACCGCTAACAAAACTCACCAACTTCAACCACCTCACTTCTCATCAACATGGGCATCGACCAGGGCGTCTGTACGTCGACCACCTCGATGTCCGCATTGTCTTCGTCGCTTGCTCACATACCACGCAGACCTCATCACCAACGCCGGCACGGGCACCGCCGCGACCTTGAAGGGTGAGTGCCATCCTCTTCACCGCAGCCTCTTTTCCGCTCACGCCTGCATAGACGGCTATGTCAAGGGCTGGGAAAGGATCAAGGGCGAGGAGCAGCTGAACCAGCTTTGGTTCGTGAAGTCCGTCAAGACCTCGGCGTCGGATCCCGGGTACGCGGCCTTCAACCTCGCCACGAACAAGGTCCTCGACCTCGAGAAGGGTAAGTCATGGTCTGCTGTGCCGGCAATGCTCAGCGTACTGATTCCTCTCACTCAGGCCTCGCCGACCGTGGCACTCCCATTATCGGTTGGGACTACCACGAGGGCGACAACCAACACTGGGTCATCAAGAAGCAGTCGGATGGCAAGTACGACAAGTAAGTGCTCAACCTCGGTGGACGGACGTATGCCAACTCCCTTGTCAGGATTCAGAGCGTGAAGACGAAGAGTGAGTCATGCTACGCTTCCCTTACTTGCACGCGTGTGCTGACGGCCCTCACCAGCGTTCGTTGACTTGAACAACGGGTAAGGCAGTCGCTTTGCTAAGAAGGGCCCTGCTCACCTGCGATGACAGCGGTAAGGACAACGGCACCAAGATCCAGGGCTGGGTCGGCGGATGGGACGAGACCAACAACCACCAGCGCTGGGTCTTCAACCAGTTCAGCGCCACTGGAAGCCGTATCAAGACCATCCTCGACGCGCACCCGAAGATCCATGGCAAAGTCATCGTGGAGTGGCCGCAGCGCATGTACGTGTGCAAACAGATCCACAGCTTACTGCTACTCATCGAGCTTCCTCGATGCGACCCTATAGCTACTTCACCCCGGACCAGTACATCTTCGAGGCCATCTGGGCCAAGACCGGCCTCGCCGACATCAAGCCCCGCGACCCGCTCTTCGAGTCCGAGGCCTACGAGAAGGGTGTGTCATTGATTTGCAAGCCCATAGATTCCTCGTGCTGACCATCACCTTAGTCTTCAAAGGCTGGGTCGTGAGCCGCGCCCAAGAGATCATCAAGGTCGACGTGCGTACATGGTTATCCTCGCGGCTGCCTCATCCTCACATAGAATTAGGGCTTCGACATCCTCGCGGGCTCTCTGTCCCTCGTCGAGAAGTCCACCCAGAAGATCAAGGTGTTCACCGTCTCGGTCCGCTCCAGTGACGACAAGTCTCCCGACCTGTCCCAGATCGTCTTCTTCGAGTGCGTCCCTCTGCTAGCACCTCGCGTATGATAATTCGTTGACGTGCGCTCGTCCCTGCAGCCCTCAGAGCGGAAAGTCCTTGGTCAGTTGCCGGTACATACTCCATGAGTCATGAAGCTCATGCACTGAATTACAGGTCGACATCCCCGAGGGCTATGAGGTCAACTCTGTCATCATCTGAGGATGAAGAGGATGGAAACATACGGCCTTGACGCCAGAGCAAGACGCGCTTCTGCTGCTCGTAGGCTAAGGTCGATGTGGGCTTCGAGCGTGAATAAGTTTTGTATCATTCGATGTACTAGGTGAATAGCTGTATATTGTTGGACTTCGACCATTGTCTTTTTTGAGTCCGGGGCTCTAGTCTCTTTTCGTCGCGGCATATGAGGTCTCGAAGTTCTGCCGGAGCTGGGAGAGAAATATAAATGGTGCTGATGCACTAAGGCATTGTGTTCGGGAAGCTACGAAATGGAGGACACCCTCAAGCCAGCGAGAGAGCAGCGGTCGGTCTTTTGTGGTTCGGAACTAGCCGAGCTTAGTCACGTGAAGAGGACATGATCCCACTGACAGTGACATCTAGACCCCCTTGCTCCTCGCACCGACTAAACGCACCTTAAGAAATAGAGATTTAAGGGATTGACTGCCTTCGATAACTTCCAAAAGACCACCGTAACCTTGCTGTGAATCGGTGAAAAGATGGAACGAATGCCTCTCACTGCTGTCATTATCACTTCCCTGAACACCATTGGAACGTCTTTCTACGGTGCCATCCGAAGTCCTGGACCCTGTTCAGCTTTCAGGAATATGAACTTCCCTCAATTACCTTTCAGAGAACAATGAACACTCGGGAAGAGTTGCCGACAAATCACGATCAACTCTTGCACTGATCCTCGATCAGGATGACAGACGACGTGAAGAACGCGCTCAACACTCGCTTCCTCCACAACGGGTTCGACCTCATTGCGGTGAATGATCTCCTCCTCGAGGTCTCGCTTCTCTCTGGATCAAGATGGCCCCCGAAACAGCCGGAGAAGCCTACCGCGCAGCCCATACTCGTCTCGGTATCTCTACCTACGGACGTCGTCCCCGCCGCCGTTGGGGATGACCTGACGAAGTCAATTAACTACTCTCTCATTGCATCCTCCCTGCGAAACTCTGTCACCGCCGATCACGCATTCGCGAACTTGGAGGAAGTACTTGATCATGCCTTGAAGACGATACTGGCACCGGAGTCGGCGCTGCGACCTTTCATCACTCAGATTTACGTTCGGCTTGTGCAAGTCAAGCCACCCCTTCACTGTGCTAGTGTGGGGCTGGAAGCGGTGGCGAAGGCAGGCGAACCGGGGCTCTGGACGATCACGGACAGGCGATACTTCGTCCGCGATCTAGAGGTCGACGCAGTGATCGGCGTCAACCAGTGCGAGAGGGAGGAGAAGCAGATCGTTCGGCTGAAGGCGTCAGTTGAAGCGGGCAGTGCGTCGGGGACCGTAGACTTCAGGAGCTTGACGAGGAGGCTATACTCGGTGCGTGTAGTACATCCTACTCTTCTCGCACCGGTCTCTCAATCTGCACCCTCAGGCTTTGGGTCAAACGGAGTACCTAACTCTCGAGTCATTCACCAATCATGCTGCCCTTGAAGTCCTCCGTGATGTGCACTCATCTATCCCCTCCCCAACCGTGACTATCAGCGCAGCCAAGCCCTACGCGCTCGTCTTCGCCGGCTCATCCGAAGTCGTCGTACGACGATCTCTATCCGACTTTCCTGCTTCATGGCTTGCTGAGAAGCCCGTCGCGCAAGATTCATACATCCACCGAGCAGCCGTCGCCCTTGGCGCGAACATCGGGGACAAGTTCCACAACATAGAGTACGCTCTACGATTGCTCGGAGCTGCACCTCGTCTTGGTGTAGATCTCGAAGTCGACAACCCGGTAGTTGACGTCGTGGACACGAGCTTCCTGTACGAGTCGGCACCGATGTACGTGACGGACCAACCGTCGTTCATCAACTGTGCGTGCATGGTGAGCTCGATCTTGCCGCCACTGGGTTCTTTCTGACACCCCCCTTCGATGAGGTCGAGACAAACTTGCCGCCTGTTGCTCTTCTTCGCTTGCTCAAAAAGGTTGAGGAGATTGTTGGCCGCGTACCCTCTGTACGCAACGGCCCACGAGCCATCGACCTCGACGTCGTTTTCTATGACGACAAAGTCATCGACACCAGGGCACCCGAAGATCGGGGCTCGCTCGGTAACTTGCAAGGTCATCTCGTTGTACCCCATCCGCGGTTGCACGAGAGGGACTTCGTGCTTCGCCCGCTCGCTGAGTAAGTCATCTATGACCACTTGTACTGCACGAGCTTACACTGTACGCCTAGCATGATCCCCGACTATGTCCACCCCTCGTTCTGCAAGTCTATCTCGCGCATGGTGTCTTCGCTAGCCAGCACATCCTCCGAGCCGCCCCTGAAGCGCGTCATTCCTATACCTCGCCTACCCTTGTCATCTTCGACCGAGGCAACCGAGTACGGTGTAACCTCCGTCCCAGAAACCCTCACATCCTGGACGTACACCCCGGCGAATCCTGGGCGTGATGCTATGCTCATGGCCACGCTCAACGTCACACCCGACTCCTTCTCCGACGGCGCAGAGCACAATCAGCTCTCCGATGCCCTTGTATACGTCAAGGAGTCCATCTCCGCCGGTGCAAGCATCATCGACATTGGCGGCTACTCTACGCGCCCGGGCGCCGCCTTCGTGTTGCCAGAAGAGGAGGCCCAGCGCGTCGTGCCTGTGGTGCAGGCCATGCGAGCCAAGGAGGGTCCAGCGCGCGACATACCCATCAGTGTCGACACCTTCCGCCCCGAGGTCGCCGAGGCAGCGATCCAGGCTGGCGCGAACTGCATCAACGACGTCTACGCGTTCATGGGCGCCGACGCCTATCCCTTCGACGATGTGGAGCGCAAGGCGAAGTCGGACGCTGTGCTCGCCAGCATGAAGGACATCGCAAGGCGTTACGCCGTGCCGGTCGTGCTGATGCACTCGCGGGGCGATGCGGGAAAGAACAAGGATTACAGCGCGTATACGTATGCGGGGGAAGGCGCGGCGGTCGTCGAGGGCGTGCGGGTGGAGCTCGGGGACATCGTCGAGCGTGTCGTTCGTGGCAAGGGAGGTGTGCGTAGGTGGCTTGCCATCGTCGATCCGGGCGTGGGCTTCAGCAAGACCGTCGAGGGCAACCTCGCGCTGCTGAGGGATGGCGCGAAGGTCGTAGCGGACGTAGTGATCGGTCCAGGTACCCTCGATTCACTTTAGTCGTTGACCCTGATCATTGACGTCCTTCAAAGAAGGCCAACGACGTCGGAATCCTCTGGCGGGATACCCTGTTCTCTTCGGCACCTCGCGCAAGTCGTTCCTCGGGTCAATTCTTGAGGATGGAATCAATGCTAGGAAGACCGAAGGAAGGGAAAGGGACTGGGCGACGGCTGCAGCCATCACATGTGCTGTTCAGCAGGGTGCACTTTTGATTCGTGCGCACGATGTACAGGGGATGGCGGATGTGGTCACGGTGGCAAAGGCGCTAATTTGAATTGCCCGCATCCACTTTGCGCTGATATGTCCATTCGTGGCTGACTTTGTGCATCACAAGGTCTGGTGAAGGATATGCGCTGAATCCTCACTGAAATTGATCACTTCATCGCGCCCATCGAGTGCAAGACTACGTGCTCTATATATTCACGCACCTTGACCAGGACCCACTATAGAGCACCTGGTCAAGTCAGGACGCCACTAGAGCTTCCGCAAGAGGCCAAATACTGGTACAATAGATATACAGTTGACGTATGTCGACAGCGACGACCAATGCAGATGGATGAGCGGTAGATAAAGCGAGATTGATGTTCGACGAGATGAGGAAAAATGGGAGGAAGTTTGGAGACGCTGGGGGTTTTATATGTGATGTTTGTTGAAGTATATGGTAGACTTGTTGCAGGAGACACGGTCATGAGAGGCTTGGAGAAAGATGAGGAGATGGAGAGATACGGAACGCGTTCAAGAGCAGAAACGTGAGGGAAATAAGAGCAAAAGAGGCGTCAAATAGACGATAAAGAATACGAAGGTATCAAAAGTCTATGTCCGAGCTGGCGCTGCCTGCAGAGGACGATTGCAAGAAAGGATCAAACACAGATAGGCCAACAGCGAGTCGTGCTCGCACGAAAGCAGGATGACGGCCGTCGCAGAGGGAGCAGCCAAAGCAGCAGGGAAGAGACAACGCAGGAAGCAGAGCAGACGAAAACGATCACTCAACCATCCACATCCATCGCATCCGAGCTCGCCGCCGCCGCCCGACTCTTCCGCCGCATATACTCACTCTGCCGCGCGCGCTTCCTCGCACTCATCAACACCGGCCCCTCCCCCGCGCTCGCCCTCCCCGCCCTCAACCCGTTAGCACCCACCGCCACACCCGCACTCGCCCTGCCCGCCTTCACAGCCCCGATGCTTGCCCGCGGGCCCTTCGCACCGATACCGTTCTTGCCCACCCCGACATTGGTGCCCAAGCTCTGCCGCGCGACACGCGCGCCCAAGCTCGAGCGCGTCTTGCCCGGCGTCGCGCCCGCGCCTGTAGTACGACCGGCCGCCGCCGCGCGCTGCGACGCGAGCTTCGCAATGACCCGCCCGCGCGAGATGCGCGGCTTGCGCGTGATGGTGGGCTTCCGGGCGATCGCGGGCTTGGGCGGCGCGGGGCTGAAGACGGAGGATGCCGGGCTAAGGGGGTTCGTCGAAGGACTAAGAGGGTTGGTAGAGGGGTTGGTGGACGTAGATGGCTTCGGCGGCGAGGGCATGGGGATGCCGCTGCTGAAGATGCCACCGGGGCGAGGATTCGGCGACGTGACGTTCGTGATAGGGTTGAGCGCGGGCTTCGAAGGCGTGTTCGCGGGGCGCGGGAGATGCGAAGTGCCAGGCAACGACGTCAACTTCGACGTCGTCGACGTGGGCGCGTGCTGTTTGGCCAGCGAGCTGGCAGTAGGAGCCAGCAAGCGCGACGAGGTGGAGTTGCGCGTGTTCGAGCTCCCGATGGACGGGATGCGCGAGGACCGCGAGCCCTCTGCTGCTCCGAGGGTGCCCTTTGTGCCGAGCGATGATACGCGGGACGCATTGGAAATGCTGGTGCGTGTACCCATGGACGAGGCGCCGGTCATCGAGCTATTGCGCGCACGAGAACCCGCAGGCACAGCAGGCAGACCCATACTCCCCAACGCAGCACTATTGCGTTTGGAGCCAGTGTCGCTAAAGGGTGGAATAGGCGACCGAACACGGCCACTGTTGGACGTGATGGAGGCCCTGGTGGTGTCGGCGTCCTTGCCATTAGACTTCGAAGACGACGTGACTCTGGATGACTGTGACTTCGATGCCGCACTGCTCGGTGGAGGCATGACGGGCTGCAAAGAGGGTTTCTTGGGTGCAGGTGCCGGCTTGCTAACCGTGACAGCCGGTTTGGGAATGTTAGACGGCGGCGCGGGGGCAGCTGTCTTCCCGCGATTCCAGACGCTGGTGACGACGGACTTCGCAGCTGAGAAGAATCCGAAGCGAGAGGGTTTGGCCTTCGGTGCAGCTGCAGAGACTTGAGTAAAACGGGCTTGAGATTTAAGCAGACAATTGCCACTCACGCTTGCCTATGCTCGCCCTGCCCTTGACGCCAGCACTGCTGCGGCGTCGCGCCTTATTGACCTCAAGCCTGCGCTTGACGGCCTCGCGCTCGCGCTCTTTCCGCGCCTGCTCCTCCGGATCCTGCGGCGCCTCTGCATACGATAGACGCGGCTTCTTCGCGCGTGCCTCCTCCTGCGGGGCTGGCCTCTCCTCGTCCTCATCGCTATCGTCGCCGAACGCCCCCGGCAGGTTGCGCCGCGAGTTACTAATCACGCGCGAGTTCGACGGACGCGTCGGGCGCTTCGACGGCCCAGCACCCTCTGTCTCCAGCACGCTCGACTTGCGCTTCTTGCCAGACATCTGCGCGGGCGGCGTCACCTCCTTCTCCTTCTTCGCCGCCATCGCCGCCGCGCGCCGGTCCGCCACGTCCTTGATGCTCTCCATCTTCTTAAACTCGGCCGCGTGCGCCTCGTCGAACTTGCGCCCAATGCTCGTGCGCTTCAGTGGCTTGATATCTCGATCTGCCTTCGACTCGACTGGAACGGGGCCAGAGTGCGCCCCCGGGCGCAGCTTTCCGAGTAGCGCGCTGTCGATGCTCTGCCCGCCCTCTGCCTGCAGCCGCTTGTTCATCTCCTCGAAGACCTTGCGAGCGGCGTCCGAAAACTGCGCGTCCGAGACGCGGTGCTTGGGGTCGGGCGAGCCGAAGACGAAGGGCTCGGGCGTGGGCGAGGTGGCACTGATTGAGTTCGAAGTGGCGCGCGTTGGGCTGTCGAACGCGCCAGGCATCTCGACATCCTCGTCGAGGGTGGGGCTGGGTTTCTTTTGTTCGTCGGCTGACGAGAACTTCAAAGATGGGTATATAGACCCCACGGCTGGTGTGTCCATGATCAGGTCGTAAGTGGTATGGAAAGGCTTGAGTTGCGGGGTTGCGGGTACGCCCCCGACGGTGGGCAAGTCATCGTCCTCCCAGCTGGAGGACTTTGAGCCACCTGGGTTGGACACGAGTCTAAGTGTCGTTGTTGGAGCCTTCGATGTTGAGGGTGTCGCGGGCCCTTGCCCAAGGGACAGCCGCGCGTGTTCGGGCGCCGGTTGGCCAGGGCGGAGTGCATGACCGGGCAGGGGATCTTCGTCGGTCGCAAACGTCAGAGCGCTTGGGTTGTAAGATTGGTTCGAAGCAAGAGCGGGGTCGAAGGTAAAGTGGTCGGTCTGGGGTAGGGACGATGGGGAAGGTGGCGGGATGGAAGAGTATGGTCTAGCGTGGGCAAGAAGTTCGTCGCGGACGTGCTTTGGCACAGACGGGACGGAGGGAATGGATTTGAGAGATGCGTTGGATTGAGACATCTTCAGTGATGACTTCGAGTTGGATGTGAGTGCTCTCTTCAGCCCCAGGGAGGATGCCAGGGCCTTGATCGAAGAGCCAACGGACGTCGCTGATGCTACAAAGGGTTATGAGTCAATAGCTCTGCCACCTCAAGACACACGCACATTTGGAGCCAAATTCGCCGCTCGAAGTCCCTGTGGTCCTCATGCTCGACAGAGTGCCCCGGGATGACGAGGTCTTCTCGTCTACTTCGTCGATCCTCTCCATAACGGGCCGCACTACTCCGCAAGTGGCAGTCGCTGCAGGATCGTCATCTCCGTCCTCCTCACTACTTCCCTGCTCCTCTCCGTTCTCCTTCCGCGCGGAGATGCTCAGCGGCGCGTCCTTCGGCAGCGTCTGGGCATATTGCTTCAGCCGGTCGATGAGCTCGGTGTTCTTGCCGTTCGCCTTTAACGAGTGGACTTTGCACAGCTTGACGAGCTGCTCTCTCTTCAGCGAGTGTAGCGCGGGGGAGTTGAAGAGGATTTGAGTGGTCGTCGCCATCGCTGACGACGGTGAGGAGTCGGTGACGGTCGAGTTCAAGTTTCGCAGCGGAAACGCATCAACAGACCATCACGTGGCCGCGGCAACGGCGCACGTGGGCAAAACGCCGACTTGTAGGTCCTCAGAGGTCCAAGTTCAAATGACAGGCTTGCGCCTTTGGCTTTCACAGCACGTACTCTTGAGCCTTGTACCGATGGAGGATGTGATGAAGTGGTAAATTCTCCATCCAATGAAGGCAGAATTACAAGTCCCGATACTTGTACGGTACGCCACAACGCCATGCTGTCCCTCGCCCACGACGCTACCTCGTCTACGACGCCTTCATGAAAGCCAACACGACGTCTCTGCCTGCCGGCGCCTTGCCCTTCTCAGGCGAGGAGTACGAGGTGAGGACGCGCTCGGTCGCAAGTCGGTCGATGAGCTCGAGGTCCTTGGGGATGGCGGTGTCGGACGCTGACCTGGCATTTCGGGAGGCAAGAAGTTGGCGGGCGCACTAGAGTAAGCAAAAAACAATCAGTAATCCTCCTTACAAATGCACACCACCTCAAACAGCAAATGAAGTCAAACTCACCAACTTCACTCCCCACCACGCCCTCACAGCCAGCCCCGTCGGCACCGCATCCTTCGCCGCCGTCGGCAGGTCGCGGTCGCACATGTCGACGACTATTAAAAACATCTTGAGCGCAAGCGGCACGTCGCCAGCGGAGTGCGCGGTCTCGGCGAACTGCAAAAAGTAGAACGGGTTCTGCGGCGCGAGGAGGAGGGCGTGGGAGAGGGATTGGAGGGCAGGGGTGTATCTGGGTGCGATGTGAGTAAGGTGGTAAGTGGAGGGCAGAAAGGGGAAGGGTAAGGGACGAGGGCAAAGCGGAGGTAGGAAGAGGAAGGGAAGGGAGGCGGGACTCACTGGTTACATGACGAGTACAGGTCGGCGAGCTCGACCCAGCCCTCGAGGTCGTTGTAGAAGGTGTCCAGCAGCTGGCAGAGTTCCTCGATCGCCTTCTCTATCTTGCCCGTTCGTCGCAGGACGGATATACGACGTTTCCAGATAGTCTGGGAGTGATGTTAGCTTGCTTTGTCGGTGTGCATGCGGACGGATATGAGGCGGGTGGCGCAGAATACGCGGTAGGGCATGTAGGTGGAGGGGAAGCACGACACGCACCGGATTCGGGGACTCGGCGTCCTGTATATCATCGTAGTACTTCAAGCACGTCTCCGGCGACTCGGTCGCCTCCATTCGGATGCCAGCCAGTATGTTTACGCGCGGCGAGTCCGGGAACTGGTCGCTCAGCTCGCGGATGCAGTCCTGTCGGCGCGCGTCAGCATTCCTTCCCTCCTTCTCCCGCTCTCTTCACGTCGGAGTGACAGCGGCTAGAGAGTGCATTGAGCCGCTCACATCTGCCACATCAAACCGCCCAATGTCGAGCGCCGCGAGCGCGAATTGCTCCAGGAAGGGCCATGCTATAGGGAAGCGCGCGCGTCAGCATACGCGTTCGCGCCAGAGTGTTAGGCAATGGAGGAAGACATCATGGCAGTCGTGTATTAGGAGAAAGGACCCGAGCGTGTCAAAAATGTAGCAGCAGAACGCCACGCACCCTCGTCTCCCAGCTTTGCTAGCGACTTCTGCTCGAGGATGTAGAAGCCCTTCTCGAAGGTATCCTGCGAGGCGCGCGAGTGCCGCGTGCGGTAGTCGCTTAGGGTTTTGAGGGCGGTGGTGGCGGACATGTCGATGGAAGGGCCGGAGAATATGGAGGAGGGCTGGCCAGGAACGCGACGCGGAGCGCGGGGAAGGCGATGGCGAGGGAAGCAGGAGGTGAAGGTGCGGAACCTCGGGCCGAGGGTTCGGCTTCGTGGCAGACGCGCATCATCACATCGTTCCTTGAAGTCGAACCAACATCACATTTGGAGGGGGAACTCGGTTCTTGCCTCTTAATGTCGCTGGGACTACCAGGCACAGTGAACGAGAGGAAGAAACACTCGGATTTTCCTTGCAGGATAGAGAATTCGTCCGAAATGCATAAGCATTTTGTCAACGAACCTCCATCAGTTAGGACACCTCCCCCTGCTCACAATCAGCGTGGCCCGCATCACACAGGGCCTCACAGAGTCATCCCATACTGCCCTTCCACCGCTGCGCTCGAATCACCCTTCCCTCCGGCCCCGGCGATCCGATCACACTACCGGAGGGAACAATGGAGCCTCGGGGCCGTGAACAATGAAAACTCGGCCTGACCTTGGGAACGAAGTCTAATCTTTGCTTTGTTCCCTCCTGTCACGTCCCTTTCGACCGTTGTTCTCTTCAGTCACCCGTTGCTCGCTTCAATTCTTGCGAGGAGCGTGTGTTGCGCGGGCGTTTGACGGTCGAGCGGCTTTCCATCACCTCTTTGCCTTCCCCCTTCATGTCCTCCTGCTTTGCGAACATTGCGCTCCAAGCTCGGGTTCTCCTGCCTTGAATGCTGTCCAACTGGGCTTTTTGCTGCTTTGCTTGCTCTGTCTGTCTTCCTTGGCTTGACCCTCTGCTTCTTCTTCATCGCTTGTACACGACGCCCTTCATGGTCTCTCCCACCTCCCCATCTTTACCACAACGCGCTTCCCTTGCTTCCTCTCACCCCCGCTTCCTTCAGCATACTACTGACTGACGTCTCGCAAAACTGCGCTTTGCGCAAGCTCATTCCTTCGCTCATGTCGGTGACAAGCCATCGGCGCACAAGCCATACACCACCATGCCTGCAAGACCGGCTATGCTTATGATCGAGGGGTCTTAGCTTATCGACAAAGGACCGGCTTTTATGCTGCTGTGCAATTTATCTTTGCACAGACGGACTGAACGCGCAGGACATCTAGTATCTCTTTCGCCTACAGCCATGCCAGATAACAGCGCTGTTTCCTCTCCGTTCGACCGAAGACCTCATGGCCCATGACCTTGACGACGGCTTCTCTCTCGATATGGCAAAAGAACTGGCGCTCAGTTTACGTACTTTGCATGCGCAAAGCCCGCCATCGCCGCATTTGGCAAGTTCTTGAATTATTTGCTCTTGCTTGGGTGTGTCCCATCTTGGCAATTTCGAGAATTCCCTCTTTTGGGCGGCGCGTGGGCAATCAAAGCCTCAGAAGCAATCCATTCCCGTGGGAAAGCAATCGAGTGCCGCTGCTCGCTCATCGTACATAATGCGGGGCGCTTGCGAATTGAAAGCTGTTACACTCTTGTCTCCCGCCACCACCAGCTGCCTGAGGGTGCCCCGCTATCTGATATCCATCGCCCGCCCCTACATTGATCTTCGCCATGGTCCTCCGCACTCTGAAGGCAGACACTGAGAACAAGGCCCCGACGGGCCTGCGCCGCTCGCGCGCCGAGCAGCAGAAGCGGCGCCGCACCCGCGTCGAGCACGCCGCAAAGGCCGCGCACAAGCGCACGAGCCTCCCGAAGCTGGTCACGACCCCGCGCACCAGCCTCGATCATATGCGCCATCACCATGCAAGCGCGAGCCCCTCTCCTTCGATCAACGACATTGAGATGGCCGACGCGACTGCCCCGGCGACGCCCACCGTCCCCACCACCCCGATCCAGCTCCCGCGCGAGCTGAGACGTCCGACGTTTCCGCCCGTGTCCCCCGAAGCCCTCCGCGCCGTCGGGGAAGTAACAAACGCCCCCTTTGTGCGCAATGCATTGGATCAATTGGGTCCAAGGTGCGTTTTTAGCATCCCTTTGTTCCCTCCTGGGCTTGAACTGACGAATCTTATCACATAGAATGCTCCAAGTCGTGCAGAGCGTCCGCGTGCCCTGCGCCCCCGCGTCGCAAATTCCGCGCGAGCTCGCCGTGATCGTCAACGACCGCGCCGCCTCTGCGCCCACCCACATGCTCGCCATCCACGGCCCCCCGCCTGCCAATGGCGCGCCGCGCAAGGTTCAGCTACTTCCCGTTCACTCTGCCGTCCTCGCTGCGCACTGCGCGCGCCTCCCGCCCTTCGCCCCCGCACGCGAAAATCTCATCTCGACTGTCCCCGCCGCGCTCGCCCTTCCCGTCCGCGCGATCTCCCTCCCTGTGCCCGCGCAGTTCCCCCTGCTGCTGGGCTACCTCTACGTGCGCGATGCGGATGGCCTCCTGCGCACGCTTCTGCCCGAGCCTGTTCCATCCCTGTCTGAAGAAGAGGAGGCGGCGGATTTCCCTCTCGCCGCATATGCGCGTGCTATCGGGACGAAGTACACACCCTCGGCTCTCATCGCGCACGTCGGGCGCGTGCACGGGCTATGGCAGAACGTGTGTGCGCTGGGCGTGAGCGACGACGCGCTGTGGGCGACGATGCAGCTCGCCTGGCAGGTGCTCCTCGCGGCGATCGCCGTGGCGACGCGCGCGCCAGAGCGGTTTGGGCTGGGCTTGGAGCGCGAGACGAGGGTGTCTGCGAGCCCGAGGCCTGTCTGCAACGGCGTGTCCTCGCATCCCATTACCTCGTCATAGATTGCCTCGGGATGGAACCCCCGCATATCGTATCGGTCGATGACAACCACGGTCACCACACCGGCTCGCCTCCATGGTCCGCCGAGTACATTACGGCGCTCCGGCGCTTCTGCTGCCTACCAGGGCACGCCCTCCCTCGGGGAGAATACGGGAGTCAGGACTATCGCTTCGCTCCTCGCGGGATGGTAATATACGCCCTCCCACCACTTTAGACGTTCATCATCACAATGGACATCGTGCATATCATTATTCGTCAGTCAATTACTGTATTATCACCACTGACTTCGTTCTTCTTCTACATATGTTGTATGCTTTACTATGCGTCTCCTTTTTGTGCACGTCTCATACCCCCTATGACTCTTATGGCAATAATCATCTGCTGCGCGGGCCTCCTCGAAGAGGACGCGAACTTGTACATCTTCGGTGTGATGCTGCGAGCGACTTGTTCTCCCTTTTTCGAGAGACAAGATGGTATATGACAATCCATTGGACAAGACCTCTATGACACCACAACCCATAATCTACGCAATCTTCTTTTGCGCCGCCGTGCTCGCAACCAGTGCTACAAGGCTGAACCTCTTGGTCCAGGTCACATCCTATCAATTTCTGTGAGTTCGTCTCGACCTCGTGAGGAATCTATCGCAGTGCTTACCATGAACCACCGGGGCAGGAAAGTGCTGACAAACCAGACCTTCAACGAACTTGACCCCGCCCAGAACCAAGGACGTGGCTTTGGCTTCGTGATCTCGCGCACGACTAGGTTCGCGTACTCCGCGGCGGGGAGAGCTTCACCTAGAAGTACGGAAGGTCAGCATCGTTATCTCATCTGCACAGGCTTAGTCCCGCCTGGCGGAGTACGTACTCTCCACAGTTGATCTGCGAATCTTCAGGATGTGCTCCTCCAACGGCTTGTAGAACGAGGTCTCTGGGAGTGGCCGTGGTGGTGCTTGACGAGTGATGTTCGACTGCACACCGCCTGTGCAAAGCTATGGAATGACAATTGGTCAGCGGGGACGCCTAACAAACAGGCTCGAAATGCTCACGTTGATGACCTTGATCCTACAATCGAGTCAGTACCGTCATCAGAAGCTTCACATCTACACAAGCAGAACACTCCAACGCGCAAGCAGAACATTGAGCCAAACTCACCCCAACGGTGCCAACTCCACCCGAATCGTATCATTATACGAGTGCAACGCGGCCTTCGTCGACGCGTACACGCAAGCGAAGGGGTACGGTATCACGCCCGACACGCTGCCCAGGTTCGCGATGCGCGCGTCACCGCCGGACGCGACGAGCAGCGGGACGAAGGCCTTTACCATGCGCATGGCGCCGAAGACGTTGGTGTTGAACATGGCCTGCACGTTCGCGAGGTCGAGGTCGGCGGCGGGGCTGTGGCCTTCGGCTACGTGGAAAGATTGAGTACCCAGTCTGAAGGCAAATCACCGACTAGGTGTACGTACACATTCCTCTGTGAGACGAGCAACAAGTTAGCAGGAGACCACGAGAAACATATTCGAAAAGTGGACCTACGCGTTGTTGACCAGTATGTCGATCCTGCCGCCTGTCAAAGCAACCACTTCATCCTTCGCGCGCTCGACCGACTCGTCGCTGGCGACATCCAGCGCGATGGTCGTCGCGCCCAAGGCAGCGAGGTCACTCAGGACCTCTGGCCTGCGCGCAGTGGCGATGACGTGAAAGCCTGTGCGATGAGCAGGGTCCTGTCAGTTCTCTTGTGCAGTACACTGTAGTGTGAACGGTTTCGTACCTTGAGTGAGGAACTCCTTAGCGAGAGCGGCGCCAATGCCCGAGCTGCACCTGCAGGGCCGAGTCAATACGGAGAACTACGAGCTCAGGCTGTAAGCATTTCGGGCAGTCTCGGAAGACCCACCCAGTGATGAGAGCAGTTTTCTTCGAGTTTGAGGACGACATGATGAAGAGAGGTGGGTTGCCGGACACGAAAAAATCAGTTGAAGAGCGAGTAGAGTGTGCGTCCAGAATCTAGTTCGTTATAAGGCACGTCTAGGTAAGAGCAGAGGTGTCAAGACCTAGCAGTATGAAGCTCTGAGCCCGAGAAGCGAAGACGATGGTGAAAGGAGGAAACAGAAAGCGCATTGCGCCCGTAGCAACCCACTTTATGGTCGAAACCACGTGGCGAGCATATGCTTCAACACGTTCGACCCAGCCCAGCCCTCTTCCGAGCACGCTCCAGAGGATATGAACGCAGCATGCTCAGAAGCTCGGAGTACACCTTTCCGGTAAGTTAGTCAGACCGGCTCGCTACTACCGGTGCTCTGTCAGTCAACCGCACACAGGCACTTCTTCCGGTCATCCATTTTCCTGAACACCGGCTCGCATTGCTAGATGGCAGCAGCTTGAGTGAGTGTCAATGTATTACGCCGAACTGTCGCTCTATAGTTGTAATGAATGGTCCGTGAGCTACGGGACTGTCTATGCTATATACTAGAACCTCGTGAGGTCCCTCCCGAAGATCCCTACAAGGCAACGCGGTCAGCTTCATCTTTCATTGCGAGACTGCAGCCCGAGCAGCGCCACTGGCACCAGATACTCACAGTTGAGGAACCAATAAAACGGCACCAGGATCTTGTTACGCACACTCAGCGTGCGCGTGAAGTACGCCGAGCGCCAGAGCAGCCAGGCGACGCGGCCCGTCTCCTTCGTGAAGGGCGCGGGCTTGTCGCCGTTGCCGTTCTTCGAGCTGCCGCGGTCGTAGATGGCTTTCCTGGGAGGGGGTGAGCATTTGGCCGAAGAGCGATGGGGTTGTGGGTGGAGGGGCCGGGCGGGGATGATATGGTGAAGAGCAAAGAAACGCACGCACCAGTTTCCGATGTACGCCAGCGAGCCCATGTTATGGAACTCGAACACGCGGTCTACGGACTTGTCCTTCGCGATGCGGTTGAGTTGCCTCGTCAGGAACTTCGCTTGCTGGTTTGCAACTGCGAGCGCGGCGGATAATCATCAGAAACCCTTCCAAAATGCGCAACATTGGCACACACCTTGCGCCGTCGCCGGCAAAATCGCATCCGGCACCTGCGCCGCATCGCCAATCACCCAAATATTCGGATCCGGCGTCCCATCCGCGCGAATAGCATTCAGATGCCCGTCGACTTGGATCGTCCTTCCGGACTTCTTGTCCTTCTGCAGCTCCGTGATCGAGCTGACGAGCGGGTTGGGCGCGAGGCCGGTGCTCCAGACGAGGAGGCCGAAGGGTACTTCGCCCTGTTCGGTGACGATCATGCGGTCCTAGGTGGTGGGGTGAGCTTAGTACGCGGGAGGGGGTTGTTATGGAGGGGGAGCATACCCTCTCGACTCGCTCGACGTGGTGTCCAGTCCGGATGCGGACGCCTTCGCGGCGAAGGGTGTTTTCCGTGTAGCTGACAATGAATTAGTATCTTTTCCCGACTGCAGACCTTAATAGACACGACGCACTTCACCAACTCGCGGTCGAACATCCCCAAGATACTTGGCGCCACATCGTACAAGGTGATGCGTGCCATTCTTGCGAGGGTCGGATAGTGCGACTGAATCTCGGCATGAATGAGGTCGTGCAGCTCTGCGGCCTATCACGCAATGTTAGCAAGGATAGTGGAACGGCCATACGTATGGAGAAGATGGGAGTCTGTGTACTTACAAACTCAACACCAGTCGGTCCACCCCCGACGATGCAGAAATTCAATAGATTCCTGCGGTCAATGTCGGAAAGCGTCGGCTGGTTTGCTTGCTCAAAGCCTTTGCAGTTCCTTGTCGGCTTCTAGCCACAATGACGGGAGAAGAGGACAACTTACAGTCCAAGATCCTCGCCCTGATAGCACGCGCATCGCGCACATCCTTCAGGAAAAGCGCGTTCTCCTTTACGCCCGGCGTGTTGAAAGCTGCGCAAAGGAGCAGTAAGCATCAGTGCCATTCGTGCCACAAATGTGTCGAACGACGTACTCTGTGAATATGCGCCGACGCCGATAACAAGACGATCGTACGGTATGGTGAATGCAACGTTCGAAGCAGGCGGTGGTGTATCCGTCTGTGGCGAGTATGACGGAGAAGGCGTCTGCGAGCGGTCTGTTGTCGACTCCGACGTGCTAGAGGTCGAGGGCACCCGCGACTCGCTACGCGGGTGGACCGGCGGTGTTGAAGGCATCTTTCGAGCACAAGGTTCAGTACGTAGAGCTTATGCACACTTTGCCTCAAATTACTCACGCATTTCAACGTCTTGTTCTTGAAGTCTATGCTGTCGCACCAAGCCTGGTATGACGTCTATAGCAAGGCTATTAGGGACTCATCTGCTGAAAGCGAAAGAAAGCCTTACAATTTGCGGTGCATACCGCCTCACAGGCTCGGTGGCACAGCGCAACTCGAGGGTACCGACGGAGCACGAAGCCAAAAGAGGCGTGAAGTTGAAGTAGCTGTTCGGCGAGACGACAGTGACATCTGATAATAAAGGATTAGCGCCTTAGTATCCCTTCCCTTTCACCAGCTCTCAAGGGCCACTCATATCGTGAGGATTACGCACCCCATCGCTTCTTGTCGATTCCGCGTAGGACTTCGTAGCTACCCCAGCCAGAACCCAGAATCACAAGCCGTTCCTTTGAGCAGCTTGCTGAGGCGCTGAACGCGCGACTGTACGCGGACTTGACCGGTGCACGGGGGATACTTCGGACTGCAAGCATGATCTAACTGATGGGTGTAAACAAGCGCCCTAACTCGACCAAGCGGGCACTTATACTGAACAGAGACCCACCTTGACTCGATTTCAGCGGCGAGGGCGTCGTTCGAGGGGTGAATGCAGTTATGAGTCGAGTAGCAGCCGTATGATAGTCCTCGCGAATAGCACGGGTCTCACAGCGCCTCCGCTTCCGCCGTGTGATTTCACCTTGACGTAGATGATAAACAGGTGCACGCTGAGAGGTGCCCGAGATGGAAGTCCGTTCAATCGTTCGAGTGATGGCGGACGCGGAAGAGGGAGGGCTTCGGGATAAAACGCGAGCTCGTCATCGGAACGGCGGGGGAAATTGAGGGATCGGAAGGACGATGAACGCGGTGCGCGCCGTGCCGCCACCCGGCATCTTCCGTCCTCGGCAGTTGCCGACACGGTTGAACTTCGTCTCACTGGCACTCTGTTGAGGCTGCCGGCCGCTATCCTGATTCTGCACCACAATTTGCCATTATGGAAGTAGGTCAAAGGAACGTGTTTCAGGGCAATTCATTGAATGGCAGGGACGTGAAGAGTTGACAAACTAGCAGGCGAACCCGAAGACGGCTGGCATGCCTCAGTCATCATTCACTGAGTGCGCAAAATCAGGCGGTGATTTAGACGGTAGTCCCATATCCGCCGCCATCCATGATGCATGAGTCCTTTAACAAAGTTATAGCGAAGTGAGGATTATTAGGCCTCAAGCGTACCATGAACGTCGTAGAGACCCAGATCTATGCGTGCCGCTCCAGCCTGCGACCGGACGGCCCTTTCGAAGAAAGCACCACCCAAGACCCAGTGCCTATCCACAACCTTAATTGAGGGCGTCACAGGCTCACTTGGTCGATGATCTCCTTCGCATACAGCCCTGGCGCCATCGCGTTGGCTGTAGAAGAGTCAATCGAGACCGCGCCACCGGCACGAGACAATCTTCGGTACTGTTATCTAGACGGTTGTGGGCTGCTTGCATCGCATCCTCGAAGGGCTCGAAGAGAGAATCTTCTGCGAGCGACAAGCGTACCTTCTCCTTCGCCGCATTCGTCGCAATGCCGCCTGAACAAAGCTGACCAAACTCGTCAAGATCAGCTTCGATGAGGAACTAGACATGAACGCACGTTGATGATTTGTACGCTGCTGCTCGAAGGTTACGGCTATGTCCTCGCAAAATGCGAGAGTTGAAGAAAGACTATTCAATTGCCATGCCAGAGGGGAAGCATTGAGCAGCAGGGCTTGCCCCTTATATACCGCTCGTCCCCGACGTGCGTGTCGCGTCGACGGCATGTTGCTCGGTGTTTGGCCGTTCCTGACGAGGTTGAACATCGTCAGCCAAAGAAGGCAGAGACAAGCAGTGTGCTTACCGGCGGTCCTCTCAGACCAATCTGCAATGTGAGCACAGGGGGTAGCAGACGTCGAAAGGAGGGGAAGTAGTACAGTTCATCGTTACGCACCTATGTCGAGCTGACTCGTGGGGCCAGAGATTTAGATGAGCGTTGCAGTCTGCATAAGCGCCTGGTTTGACATTCGGAGTGTCGTTACTCGATACGGTGCTACATGTGCATGAGCAAGAGACGGTAGTACACGACAACGTACGGTCATTAGGTGGAGAAATCGGTAAGGGATTATAATGGGTAATCGTAAGCAGAAGGACGAATATGGCAGAAGAGTACGACGAGAACAGATTATTGATGGGGGGAATAACAAGCAGCGGAACGAAGCTGGTCGCATAAGACCAGATTAATGCTAGAAGCGGAAAATAGCGTGATGAAGCGTGGTAGGCGTTAGTATAAGGGGTCGCGAATAATGATAAGTGGTGGAAGATTTGACAAGACATTCGTTTCGTGCTGGGCGTCGTCGACGTGCGCGCCGTTCATTTTGTCGAAGTTCGTGGATTCCAGCGGACCGCTGCCGCATTGAGATGAGGGATGCAGGCGCATCAACGGATGGACCGCAAGCGCATAAGTAGGCGAGGCACTAGCGCATCAGGGACGCTGGCGCATCAATGCCCTGGCCACTGTTGGCGCATCCTCCGCGCCTCCGCCGCCACATTCCACGCGGTCTGCACCAGCCCTGTGAGCTGCGCGTCACGTAGGCCGAGCGCCAACACATTCGCCCACAGTCCCTTATTATACCGCACGACCCGATTGAACAGGTCGTCCCCGAGCTGCGACAGCACTTGCGCCATCGCGGCCGCGTTCGGGAACTCCTCGATGACGTGCGGCGGCAACAGGCGCGCGGCGAGCATGTTCGGCTCCGCTTCGAGCCCGAGCCCGAAGAGCATGAGCAGGGGAATCGACGCCGCGTGTGGGACGGTGAGCGGGACGACGGGGACGGTCGCGGTCTGCGTGGCGGCAGAGTAAGTCGTGGCGGGCTCGTCGGGCGCGGTGGTAAGGTCGGTGCGGAAGCCCTGTGCGAATCGGGGCATGTTGAAGGGCACGATGATGGGCGGGGCGGACGCGTTGCCGTCTTGTTGGGTGATGGCTAGGACGTGGGTGGGGAGGTTCGCGTCGCTCAAGGCGGGCATGTCGAGGGTCGTGGGGGGAGTCGTCTCGGTGCATCGTACTCGTTGGACGTTGAAGTGGTGGCATAGAGCGCTGGGGATGGCGTAAGGACTTGACAGGACGTATGACGCGTAGCTATGCTCACTCGAGAGGGTCCTCTTTACCGAGATACGAAGGCATTATGGATTACGGGCGACGTATCACGCAGATATTTGGAAAAGAGTGCGAGCGTGAAGAGGCGCCGGTTAAGGTGTTATCTGCGAGGAGCTCAGTGAACGGTCCAGGGTAGACGGCGTGCAACGCACATAAGCAGGAAAGATAGCCGCAAAGACGTTGAACTAGCTCTCGGGTGCGTGCTGGGCGTGAATAAGGAGTATTTTGAGGTAGGGTGGTGATACAGGACGATGAAGAGACCGAAATGAAGCACAGGCGGGCTAGAACGCGTCGCGTCGCGAGTTGGTCGCGGCGAAATGAAGGCGGGGTCCGAGTCCTTGTGACAGGCGGCGCGCGCTCTTATATATTGCCCGCGGCCAGGTGGAGGCCCTTTCCCCGTTGGCGGGGCGTTAGCGCCCAGAATTTGCGTGATCGCGTGCGCAGTGTATTGTCCGCACGACCCGTCGTTGCCTCCGCGATCCCGAAAGTAATTCAGGCTCGCTTGATTGTCTTGGGGTCCGAGGGCTTGGGTCTGCTATCCGAGGTTGCCGGGGCGTGTATGTCGGCTGGGTCGTCGTGGGCGGCGATAAGCGCAGGCGCGAGGTCGCTGGGCGGCTACTTGAGCTAGACTGTCGCCGACGTCCGGGAGGCGTTCATTTGCGGTTGCTCATCGCGATCGGGCGGATACTTGATCGCGCCGCGACCGATCGCGTAGCCGGACTGCCGGACCGGCTTATCGGCGGCGCTTGCTCTCAACATTCACCCTCTTCAGAGCAGACACCGGTAGCGCGCGCCTCGAGGTAGGATGCTTCCCCCCCCCCACATCGCGGCTGCACTGTGCTGCGTGCTGCTTTCAATAAAGGCATTTTTCCATGGCACCAGTTGACATTGACAACCACCAACATCGAAGTGCGCCCACAGTCGGTGATCATGATGATACCGTGGGCCGGACGCTTGTGACCGAGCGGTCTCTCGCGGAGGGCAGCAAGATAATCGAAGGAGGACACATGCAAAGACGGCGGAGAGTGATGAGGATTTAGCATGCGCGAGGCCCTTCTACTAGTACGCTATGCCACATGCGAGAGTTGTGTGGCTATCAAAGCCTTGGCAGGAGATTTCCTGTGCTTGATGGCACTGGGATCTGTGAGCCTTCTTTCGCGAAGCTTGCTGGTGCCGATCCTCTTCAATTTGTGTGTCCTTGTGGGCGTAATTGATCAGAGTCACGTGCATCAACTTGCTGAAGCTCCAGTGTTCGACCTCGTTTCTCTCCTTCGAGGACCCTCAGGGTCCTGCATAGAGGAGTCCACAGCTACGTACATTTTACTAGGCGACAAGGACTTGATAGACCTGCATGCAAAGCTGATTCTTCATTTTACACCATTCGGCAAACTCCGAAATACCCTCCAGCTCAAATTAAACTCCAAAATTCAGTCAATGACCTTCTGCACGTCTCTTACCCCAGCGCAAGCCCTGGTACCTCGAACTCAAGAGGACCGCGAACCCCTATGGGGCCGGTGAACGGGACACACGTAAAGCAAGTCGGATGCGTGTGTCTCAAGAGGATCCAGGGCTTTGCATATGTGTGCCTCAAGCAAAGGGAAGGCTGAAGAAGACCCTTCCCTTTTGCTTCGTCGATGTACTGTTTTTCGTCGTTCCTCAGCCGCAGTTGACCCTCGTTCCTGCAACTCGACCATCTTCCGTCCTTGCAGGAACTGCGCTGCCAGAATCAAACCTGAACTCTTATCGGCGCCTCTGATCCAGCATCCCATTAACCCTATCGCCATACAGCTCGATGTACGCGCGGATGGGCCCCAGCGGGCAATGAAATGTCGTCGAACGTGTCGCGGCATGCAAGCGCGTCCAGCTTGTCAGGTGATCGTGCACCATCTCGGCGCGGATGCATGTCCGGCCCGCTTGCTCCTGACGCTCACCGCGATAAACGATGACTTCATGCACATGTTCCCTCGTTCTCTGCGATCTGTCAGCACTCTCAGTCGTACTCGGCTCTTCTCGACCTCCCCCACCATCTTCTCATCTTCCCTCGCCATGTCCTCCGACCCCAAACACATCGTGATCATCGGCGGCGGCATCGTTGGCTGCACCACCGCGTACTACATCGCCCATCATCCCTCATTCACCCCTGGCACGGACAAGCTTACCGTGCTCGAAGCCTCGAAGCACGGCGTTGCGCAAGGAGCTTCGGGTAAGGCAGGCGGCCTGGTCGCACGATGGGCATATCCGAAGGAGCTCGTGAATGTCTCGTTCGAGGAGCACGTCAAGCTCGCAGAACAACATAACGGCAAGGACCGCTGGGGCTGGCGCTCCGTGAACTGCGGGAGCTGGGAGGGCCGCGGGGATACGGACGCGCTGGAAAGCGGCTCTGGCGTCGGGCAGGGCGGCAAGCGGAAGAGCCTAGAGAAGACGCTCGGTCTGAATCCCCAGGACGCGCCGCACACGCGCAAGTCGAAGGGCCTCCCGGACGATCTCCTCTGGGTCGATGAAGGGCTGACGGACACGTATTCCCCCATGGCTCCGACCGGGCATACGGCCCAGGTGCACCCCTACCTCTTCACCACCAGCATGATGGAGCTCGCGAAGGAGAAGGGCGCGGAGCTAGTCCTCGGCCGAGCGACGGGTGTCGAGCAGAAGGCAGGGCAGGTCACCAGCGTCTCCTACATTGACAACGACAGTGGGGAGAGCAAGACACTACCCGCCACGCATGTCATCCTCTCCGCCGGCGCCTGGTCCCCTCGCGTCGTCGATGAGCTCCCGATCACCGGCACCCGAGCCCACAGCGTTACTATCCATCCCCAACCCGGCGTCACCATCGCGCCCTACGTCCTCTTCACTGAGATCACGCTCCCCGTCGGTGCTCGTCCGCGGCTCGTCACACCCGAGATCTACGCGCGGCCGGATAACGAGGTCTATGCTTGTGGTCCGGGCGATGACTCTGCCCTGCCAGACACGGTCGATGAGGTTCAAGTGGATCAAGAGGCATGCGAGAGCGTGTGGAAGCACGTCGCAAGCATCTCGCAGCCGTTGAGGGAGGGGAAGATTGACAAGCGGCAAGCGTGCTTTTTGCCTGTCGTTAGCGCTGGGGGCGGGCCCATCGTCGGCGAAGCTACAAGTATCGCGAAGGGCTTGTACATTGCGACGGGGCATACATGCTGGGTACGTGCTCTTGTACTCTATCTCACTCCAGGATGATGTCTGACCTTTTTCACAGGGCATCTGCAACGCTCCGGGGACTGCGAAGGCATTGAGCGAGCTCATCCTTCAGGGCAAGATCAAATGCGCGAACCTGAAGAAACTACATCCGTCCAATTTCATCTAGGATGTAGCATAGTGTAACACCTTCCAGATAATATCAGGACTCGTCCAGCGGCAGTAGCAGCGTTCCTGGTGAAGATGCCAAGAACCCAAAAGAGGGAGGCGCTTGTGGGTGCACCCGGTCCGAGCTCCCGCGTGACGGGGATTGAACGGTGACGTGACAAACACGCCTTGGTCTCCTCGTCCACCTTTCGTCATGCCTGCGCTTGACTCTCATCTTGACTATGACCGCCGCCGATATCTCACTCGATAATATCCGCTACGAGGCTCACGTCTATGCATCTTCGACCGAACCACTCAGCAAGTCAGCCGTCCTTGGCAGCGCCGAAAAGGTCCTTCATGATGCGACGGCGGTCGATAACTGGCGAACGGTGACACAGCAGAAAGCACCTTCGCCTATTAATGAAACCACTCGTGAGGAAATCAGATCATCTATTGGCAGTCGACTCATCGCTTCTCAGGTGCATATATGCTCTTACTTGCGCCGCCTTGCATTCCAGGGACGAGGACACGACCCGAGCTTCGCGACTGGGGAGCACCTTCTGACTCAGACCTTGACGGCATCTTCAACTTGCAAGAGCTGGAAGACTTTGAGAGTAGCGACTTCAGTTACCTTGACTCCTTACCTGTCACGAAGAGGGAGGCTAGTAACAGCTCGCCCGAACCAAGTCCCAAGAGGAGGAAGCTGTATACAGCGCCTCTGTACGATCTCATCCCAAAGGTAGGGCACCTTATACCTCATTCTTCAACGTTCTGTTGACAGGCATGATCAGCCGCACGTCTTCCTGTCTCCCGTGACGTCGAAAATCAAAATAAAAGACCTCAAAGCGTACACAAGAAGAAAACCCATCGTACTCGATCCCGACGCCAATGTGACCGCGCCTTTCTCTCGCAACACGTGGATCGTCCCTGTCCGAGGCAAACTGGCTTGGGAGGAGTGCTCTTCTGCTGCGCTCTTCGACCCTTCGAAGGAATTCGCTATCCCCTTCCCGCCGACGCCTCATGACAACGAGATCCTCTGGACACGCGACGCGGTATCTCAGTTTTGGCAGTTCCTCATCTACTTTCGCCAGAAGGGTCGCCTTGGGCGGATCGGGCTTTCTTTCCAGGTCAGCTCGATGCCAACGAGTGGCGGCAGTGCCAGTAGCGGCAGCTCGACGACCAACACGGACATCTCCTCTGTCGACCATATAAGGATTCACCACGACGGCGAGCTCTCTATGCACGTCCGCAACATTCTGCACCTTTGGGCTTACCGCGAAAACGAGGGCGACCCGGGCATCCGCATGCTTCGCGGCGCGCGGCTGCTTCTCGTCAATCACAAGGGCAAAGCGCTTCTCATCTCTTGAAAACGACAACAACGCATAGGAGTGCTTTCATATGGTGTACAACATAGGGTGAAGGTGAGAGATCTAGGTGCGGATGCTAGCGCGCTGCGCGGTACGTAGTACATGGAATGGTAAGTGGACGTGCGGTTTACATAGAGTGCAGGTGCGGTGGTACAACAACGTCGCATAATAGCGTGCTTGGATGGTTATAGTCCGTCGAGAGCTGGTGAGTCTCGCTCTTTTGTGTCTCGATAGCGGTTAATGTCAATGTAGTAGGAGGTCAGTCGAAGGGGAGAGGAGGAGATCACAGCGACCTCGAGCGGCTCGTCGTGGTCTCGCTCGAGATGCGCCTGTAGTAGGGCATGCGTGGTGGGATCGGAGCCGGTGGTGCAGAGTCGCGGACGGGGCTTTGTCTGCCAGGGTAGCCGTGCGCGGGAGTACTCCTGCCGCTGCCCGGAGGGCTGGCAGCGCTCCCGCCACTCGCTCGGCTTAGTACACTCGCGCTGCTCTGGCTCGCCCTCCGCGCTTTCCTCCCCGTCACGCTCTGTGCTCGGGCGACGCGGCAGTCCGCCAGGACCGTCGCCCATAACGGGTCCATATTCGGCGAGACCTCGATGCCACCCTCCTTCCCGATGCCGACGTGGCCAATGTGGACGAAGGTGTTCGAGGCGGGGCGCGAGATCATGGAGACGCGGACGCGGCGTTTGCGAGCGGGGTTGCGAGAGGGTTGGCGCGTCATCGTCGGGCGGCTGGGAGGGGAGGGTTTTGTGGGACTGGGAGTGGCGGGGACGGCGCGTGTGGGCGCTGCTGGGCGTGCGGTGGTGACCTTGGGCGCTGGGACATCGACCGAGCCTTTGCGCTGCGATGTTGGTGCCATGCTCTGCAGAGGACCGATGTCCACCGGCGAAGAGCTCACAAAAGCGGCATGCAAGGAGAAGGGAGCGCTGTCCATGGATCCTCGGCCACCTTCCGACGATGAGCGGCTGCCATCAAGGGCAAGGGAGCCCCGCGATGCGTTGGTGATGGCACGAGAGAACGGACGCGCGGCACCAGGGAAGGTACGACTGCGATCGCGGTTGCCTACGATTTCTGTCAGCACCGTCCTACGCTCGCCAGTCGCAAACTAGGCTTACCAGTTGCGGCTGTTCGCGCACGCACAATACGGCCGAATTCCTCCGCCCGCGCATCGTCGTCGAAGCGAAGACCGAAGCGGCGACTCTATATCTTCAATCAGTTCCCATGCCTTCAGCCTATCTTCGCCAATCTACGCACCTTCCCGGCGAACACGTGGAAGAAGGGGCGGTCAAGCTGGTAGTCGAAACCTTCTGTCGGGACCTTGAAAGTCCAGATCGGCCGCCCAACCTCGTCGGCGAGGCGCAGGGAGTACACGACAGGTGCAGGCTCAGGGATTTCGACCGCGCCGCTCGTAGGGTCTACGGTGCCGCTGATCCTTGGGTCGACCGTCACTGCCTCCCCAGCCTCGTAGCCGAAGGAGAGCATACCAGCGAGCCCGCTGTATGCCCAGCCGTCCTTGCCGTCGCCAGTCCAGCTGCCGCTCCTCGAGTTGCCTCTGATCATGCCGCTGACGCTCCCGCGGCGCCCAGACTTCGCGCCCTTTGCGCCGAAATCGGCGTGGTAGACGCGAGCGGCGGCAGTAGCGAGTGGAGTGAAGCTTGGAGGGTGCGAGGATTGGCGTGAAGAGGTGGTGCGGAAGGAGCCGCCAGTGCTTTGCGCAATGACGGGCGCTTGGGGAACAGGTGGGACGGAGGAAGAGGCATGGTGGTAGGCGGTCGACGCGGTAGATGGGCGGGTCGTCGCCGGAGCAGAGCGAGACAACATTTCGGTCGAGCTGGAGGGGCCGCACGACGCGCGAGGGATGGGGATCTCAGGCCGGGACAGCTGGTCCGTCGACCTGGAGGTGGAGAACAGCTGCGAAAACATCTTGCGGAGCTTCGCGAGAGCCAGAGTGGAAGGGTATAGAACGAAGAATGCCAAGGGTATAGCAACGGCTTGCGCGCTGTTTTGAAGAGTCTAGCGCTGCTAAACGGCTCGTGTGGTGGGCTCGTCTGGCGGGCTCGTCGGCGAGCAAGAAGAAGTACGAAGAGGAAGAGGTAAGGTGAGTGCTCGAAGAAAGGTCAAAAGTTGACGAAGGCGAATTCACGCGCGACAACGTCGGCTGCCAGAGAGGCTAACTGGGCGCCCAAGCAGGCACCGCGCAGGTTATATGGGCTGCGCGTGGGGGCCTGCAGGCCCCCGCCTGCGCGCACGCACGAGGCTGGGCGGACTCCGGCTCTGGTATCACGGTATGTACATCCTTGTCCACCTGCACCTGCCCGGCCTGGTCATCGGCGCCAGGGCGCCCTTCGCGTGTACGTCCTCGCTTCGCGCACCCACCCGCGCTTCATTGGCCCCCGCGGCGTTTCGAATACTTCCTCGCAGCCGCCTGCGCGGGAGTGGCCGCTATCTACGCGTCGGCAGGGATGCCGTGTCGGACGGCGCAGAGGCTGGACCTCGTCTTGTCTTCTTCTTCCCATATCTTTATAGGATTGGCGAGTACGCCTGGGAGGGCATCGCGAACACCTGGGAGGGAATTGAGTGCGCCTGAGAGGGAATTGAGAAGCAGCGTGTATCTGGACGTACGAATCGTTATCGGAGGCTAGGTACGAAGGACGTCTTCGGCGGTTCTCTTAACCTTCGCAGGCATGAGTTCGAAGAACATGCGCAACAGTCCGGAGAGCATGCCCCCCGGTCGGCTGACGATGCCTATATCCAGCAGGGTTTTCCGTCTGAGTTTCGGAGCGGCGCGGTGGGCGTCGTGCACGGTGGATAGCTTGAGACTTGCGTCGCGTGTGGGCAGAGGGTGGCGCGCTAATGGCGTGTTCGCTGTCGACGCGCAGAAAATACAGGAGCATCGTCGACGAGCGTCTTGGAGTCGGCAGAAGCGTTGTGGCTTATGAAAAGCAAGACGGCCCATAGATTCGTACATGAAGCGCCACGACGAATCTGCTGAGCAAATAGACCACTCTTCTGTACGAGCGGACCAATGTTCTGAGCAAGTGACCCCGAGTTATTCCGTGATGAACGTCTTGTCGCATATCGCATATCGATCCCATTCCGGCTTTGGCAAGACGTTCTTCCCTGCTTGGGCATGGCGTTCTTCCCCGCTCTGGTTAGGAGGACATGCTTCTCCGCTGCGGCAGGCCGTTCTTGCCCGCTCAGTCAAGACGTGCTTCCCTTTGACAAGACGGGGCTGTGGCGTGGCGTAAGAAGGGTCTAGTCAGGCGTCAGAAGTTCTCATGTCCCAGGACGAGGACCAGCAGGCCCACATACCAGCGAGGCTGTCTACATGCCAGCGAGGCTACCTTCGTGCCGGTGAGGCCGCAGGCTCAAATCAACGTTGAGGCAGCAGACTGACATCAACGGTGAGATTGCAGACTGATACCAACGGTGAGCTGCGAGCTAATACCGATGGTGAGGCAGCAGGCTGATAGCGACAGTGATACTGCAAGCTAACACCAGCGAGGCCGCAGGCGCCGATAGCAAGAACGTTGAGTGCGGCGTACACGGTTTGGGTGTATTGCTCGCACGTTCGCGCTAGAGGGGTGAGGACACTGCTAGTGGTACTGGGACGCCGCTCGCAGTAGATGGACGCACCTATGTAGCGGGAGATGGGCACCACAAGAGGTGGTATGACGCCGCTAGTAGCTTTGGGACGCACTTGGCAGCAAGGGTGATCACTCGCAATATTAGGACACAAGTGTTCATTGTGGCCGCCCACTAGGAGCCAAGGCCAATACTATATGGATACATTAGATGCGTAGCAAACAGAGAGCAGGTGACAAAGCGGGGCGAGACGTATACATAGTTTGTGCAGAGTCGAAAGTCATAAACAATCGTTGTCCAAGGAAGCGACAAGGTGAAGGTGAAAGGGCCGGTAGGTGAACCGGGTTAGAAAGAGTCGTTTCAGGAGAGAGGTGATGAATCAGAGCCAGCATCTAGCGATGACCAAGATCTAGCGGCGACGCACGGCAGGACCCTGCCAAACCGTGCGTCGAGCGGTGAGTCGGTCGGATAGATAGAGGATGGTGAGCGGACAGATGATGCGCGAACGTTCCGAGGTATACGGCGATGTTCGAGGTATCGCAGGATGGACGGCCTTCAGACACGCCTGTACCGCGGGCCCTTAAGCACGCGAGCGCCAGTTGTCGGACTCGGGGGCGATGAGGCGCGACATCTTGCGCGCGCCAGAGCGCCACGAGGGGCGCCAGGGTCCGTCAGAGACAGGCTTGCTGCTCTGCTTGGGCGCAGGGGTAGTCTGCGGCACCGCAGGAGCACGAGTAGCGGAGGTAGCAGGACGAGGCGAGGGGCTCGGCGACGGCGCGAGCTTGGGCAGCGCCTTCGAGGGCCGCCCGAGCATGACGCCGCCGGTGAGCACGGTCGTCTCGCCGCCCTGGTACTTGTACGCCTGCGGCTGGCGCGTCTTGTCGACGACGACGCGGCGCGGGGCCGGGCGGTACGGCTGGTCCTCGACGTCCATCGCGGCGACGGAGGGCGAACGGTGGCGCGCGGCAACCTTGGGCGGCGAGTACGGCATGTCCTCGTCGCTCATGCACGGCGCACGCTCGGAGCCCGCGCTCGTCGCACTCTCGTTGCCCGAGGAGGCGAAGGACGAGAGCGACGCGTGCGACGAGGTGGTCGACGAGCGCGACGACGGGCGCGAGATGCTCACCGCCATCGTGTCCACGTCCATCTCCATCGCGTCCACGTCCGCCGCGGAGGAGATCGCGGTGACGGTCGGCATCTGGATGTCGTTGGACTTCGCAGTAGTCGCGCCCACAGCCTTGCGCGCAGCGACGGTGTGGCGCTTCGCGATCCCGACGCTGGCCTGCCAGACGATCGTGAGCTTGCCCGCGGCGCGGAAGGCGAAGCAGTCCTCGGTGATGATGATCTCGAGCGCCTCGCCGCCGAGGAGCGTCGCCCACGTCGGCCAGTCGATGCCCATCGCGATGCACGCGGCGAGGATGGGCGTGGGCGGGAGCTGGTTCGGCGCGAGGAGCAGGCGGATGTCGTACGGGCACACCGTGGTCTTGCTGGGCTTCGTGAGGGAGAACGCGGGCATGTAGTGGGAGAGGATGTTGCCCTGGAGGATGAGCTGAAGCTTGAGCACCGTCGTGGCCGGGTACACCATGAGCAGGGGGGTCGTCAGGAACGTGAGGGCGTGGGTGAGGGCGGTGGGGAGGCCGGCAAAGACGTTCATGTTGAAAGACATTGTGGAATGTGTGCGAGTAGGAGTATCGACCGGCGATATGGTGTCTTGGCGAGGCGTATAAGGCGTGAGGACGTTGAAAGGCGTCGAGAGGCTACTAGGGCTACAGGTGATCTTCGTCAAGCAAAGAAGCTGGGGAAAGGGTCAGCAATCGTCTTTGCGAAGGAAGTACCGCGCACATACCAGGTGCGAAAGCAATAAAGAGATGAAAGATGAAAGACGTCAAGTCAAGTAAAGGTCGTGAAGAGGAGACGAAGAGCGGCTTAGCTGGAGTGCTGGAGAACTTCCCAATCCCTGTTCCATCTTTATACGCGAGCCGTTACAGCTTCGCATGATCGAGCGCACAATGCAGAAGCAACGATGCGGTAGGGGACAATGGGAACGTGGCCGGACGGAATGAGCGAACAACGCATTTAGGCGCGGTCACGTGGTAGCACAATGAAATTGATCGACGTAAACACAGGTAAATAGCTATTGTTCCATCTCCGAACACCCCGCGTCGTCCCACCGGTGACTTCGTACTTCCCCACCAGGAAACGTCTGAATGAATTGGACAACTTCAGACCTCTGCTGCAGCAAGGAATCAAGGAAGTGTCATCAAGGATTATTCCGGCTCTATACGGGTACTCTACGCATCCTGTCACCCACTGGTATACATGCCATCCGTAACCGTATCATACAAACCGAGGCGGTAGAGATCAGATAGTGAGCACCTATATAGGCCTATATAGGTCGTGTGAGAAGTAGGAACTGTGTGAGTAGTACGATGAACAGCAGCAGGCATACACAATCTGTTCAGACTCAAGCGAAGAACGCCGCCGCGACGAGGCCAAACACTGTCGCCACCATCGCGTTCCCGACCTTGCCACCCGCAACCGCCGCGTTCGACTCCGTCGCCGCCGCGGCATTCTGCGCGGTGCCCGATGCGCTGTGCGCGGCCGAGCTCGTCGCGGCCTTGGAGGTGGTCGTCGCGCTCGCGGCCTTCGTCGACGCGGACGAGCCCGCGGTGTGCGAGGCGATCGGCGCAGTGGACTGCCCGTCGATCTGCTTCTGCACGGCGTCCGAGAAGGAGCCGGACATGCCGGACATGGTGAACTTGGAGGAGAAGGCGAGCGCGGGGTACTGCGGGGAGGTCGCGTCCTTGAGGCCGAGGGACTCGAAGCGGATGAAGCTGTGTGTATGGTCAGCTTGGGGTCAAGAAAATGGAAGGAGGGGAAGTACGCACTATTCGTTGCTATCGGGCCCAATCGTGGCGTCGGGCGTGAACTCGATGCTGCCGAGCTTGCTCACATCCGTGCTCGCGGAGATCTCCTGGAGCAGGGTCTAAGAATGGGTCAGCATCTCGACATGAATTGTTCATGGCGCGCGCGTGCGGTTGCAGGGTCCGCGCAAGCGGTCGCAGAACTCGCGCAACCATGAACTACCAAGAGGCTGATCGTACCTGCTGCTGGGCGTTACCCGCGTAGATGGACACCTTGGCAGGGCCAAAGTCCGCGAGGGAGGGCGACTGGCCGTCGTCCTGCCAGCTGATCGTGGCAGACTGGCCCGCCGTGAACGTCGTCGAGGCGGTCGGCGAGGTCGTCTGGGGAGGATGTCAGTTCACTGTTCGGTACTTCACAGTCGACATCCCGTCTTCGCGCTCCCATCGCCCCATCTTCGGACCGACATCCAGCCCTTCGACCGGCCGCCATCCAGCTCATCGCCCAACCTCTACCACCTCCTCCCTTCCCTCCCAACCCAGATCCATGATGAAGCCTACTCACATAAACATTCGCCAACGCGGCCGAGACCAAAGAAAGGAACACAAAAGTCGAGGACACCATTGTTTATGAGGTTTTCTTGTTTGTGCGTAAAGAGCGACTGAAATGAGAGACGGTGCGACTACAAAGGTCGTTGAGAGCGAGGACTCGAAAGTCGGACGAGAGGACTCGAAAGTCGGACGAGTGGACCACGAGAGTCGCGTTGAGGAGATGCGCGAGGGCGGGAAAAGGAGGAAGCAGAGAGCTAATCGAGCGCCAGGGGCCGCGGGCTTTATATACGACAGGGGGCGTGGACGGTCCTCGCGTGCCGACCAGTGATAGGCCCGCCGCCCGACGTGCCGCGATGAGCAGAAGGCGACGCTTCGTGACAGGGTTTGCGCGCCTTCGCGTCCCGGTGCCTGGCCAGAAATGGTCCGTCCAGGCCAGAAATGGCGCGCGGACGGCGCGGCGGCATCCAGGCGCGCTGTCGCCCAGCAACCGCAGAGCGAGGGGCCGGAGCTCGTGCGCCTTGGCGGGGAGGAAGTCGGGTCGACCGGAGAAAAAGTCAGGTTGCCTGCGAGATGAACGACATCACAGCGATGACCACATCATCCGGGCGGACAACTGCAAAGTGCAAATTCACTGCAACTTTGTGGGTGCGTCGTGCTGCGCGACGGGGCCGAGGCGGAATTGGAAATGGTGGACCTATAGACGCCTATAGCTTTATGGCCATCACTCGGTTCGCTATAGGTGCAATTTAGCCGGTACTTTCTGAGCACTATCACTAATCCCTGACAGGCTCGACCATGTGCTGGTCAATACAGTATGTCAACGCGACAGACACAGCTACATTACACGTACATACACGATGACAAGAGCAGTGAGCTACAGATACAATTACACTTGAGATCATTCGCACAATCAATGCGCGGCCCAAAAGATATAGCAAGATGACAGGTACAGTACTGCGCCAAGGGAAATGGCAGTCACGGCAAGCAGAAAGACGATGCCACAACACCGTTCTCCTCGTAATCATCAACGACCTCCACCGAAGTCTACACCTCCAACGATTTCTTAGACTGCAACGACCTCCTCTCAGTCCTCACCCACCTCACTCACTCCCATTCGACGTCTTCTCGAACGCCGTCACCCTCCGCCAAGCAGGCCGGTCGGCCAGGCAGTCATGGCCATTCAGGATGTCCTGGGACGCGTTAGCACCGCGAGAGGCACGGCACTTGCACACCGATATCAGACGAACACCCTCCATTCACATTACCACCTTCCTCTCGAATTACCCCATCCGACCATAAGATACACGATCCCAAGAAGCACACTCCACGAGCAGCTACTCGCTCACCTGCTTCACACTTTCCACCTCCTCTTCACCGATGATCCGCCCACCGACAGCTTGCTCGACCTCCTCGGCGATCTGCGCGAGGGAGAGGGTGTCCGTCGTCGATGTTCTCATTCCCTTGCCTTTTCCATCGCCTACTGCCCCTTCGCCGGACTGGCTTTCCGTCGCCGCATCTGACTGGCTCACCGCCCCAAGCCCCGTCAACGGCGCCGGCGGAGGTGTGCTGGATTTGAGTGAAGATCCCGCTGGCGAAGCTGAGTTAGGTCCAAATGATACTATGGCTGGGGAAAAGACATACCAGACTCAGAAGCCCCCGCCCCATCCCGCCCGATCAAGCTGATGAACACGCCCTTGCCGACGACTGGGTACGAGCCGACCGAGATGCCGCGCGGGCGGAGGCGGGCTTGGAGTTCGGTGAGGTAGGGCGCGATGGATGATTCGCGGCGGCTGGAGTGTGTGGGGATTAGCGTCGACGTGGCGATTAGTCTCAAAGAAGTGTGTCGGGAAGGGTGGAGGGAGGAAGAGGGAGGAGAGTTAGTGAGGAGGAGGGATGAGAATAAGGAAGGAGGAGCACGCACTCGGTAAATATCTGCATCCTCTTCAAGCGCTCAGTCGCCTCGGGCAGCGGTAGGAACGGCGTCAACGCATCCAGCATCTTTTGGAAGAGTGCGGGGATGCCGGGAAGGACGTATAGGCGACCAGCTAGGCGGACGACGGGCTGCAGTGTTTTGTAAGTACGCATCTAGTCGCATAGACCCATCAAAGGCCTGCAACACCAGACTATCCCAACTCACCACCCAAATTTCCGGCCGCACAAAGATAACCTCCGCCTCGCTCGGGAAGAGCGCCATCCGCAAATACGCCTCGCGCTGCTCGGGGCTCGTGTGCAGGTTGGTCTTCCGGAAAGCGTTGATGGCGTCCATGCGGCGCATGGTTTCTGGATGGTGCTGAGAAGTTTGGCCGAAGGCTCTGGCGAGGGAGGCATAGGTGATGTCTGGGAAGGGTAGGGTGATTTAGATAGGTTACGGGCGGAGGTCTGAAGAGGAAGACTGACCATCATGTGTAGGACCTGAGATGAGTCGTGAGAGTCCAATATTACTCGAAGTGGATAGCATAGAGGAAGAGGGCGAGTATATGCGCACCTATACCACCACTTGTGACGACAAAGTCGTATTTGCTGACAAGCCGGCGGCTTGCCTCGATGCTGCGACATGTTGAGCAACGCAGGATGGAGCCGAGTGGGAGACGCCTTTACATTTCGCCCTCGTCGTCAGGTATGACTTCTATGCGCTTCCTAGGCCCGGCCTTTTGTTAGCTCTGAATTGTTGGATGGACAGCAGAAAGCGCGCATACAGGTTCACGCCATTTGCGAAGCAGTATCTCGCCAGGTAATTCGAGTTCCGGTCCAGCGTCTTGCCGTTCAGGATCTCGTCTCTGCATGGCCATGAGCATAACTTGACCGAGCAGGCAGGATATGCTCTTACCCAATGATCAGAGCAGCAGCCTCGCGTATGCAGCGGCCATCCCCAAGCGGGTTTTCGGGGATCGGGGAAAGAGGGAAGGAAGGCTCGGGCGGCGATGTCGGAGGTACGTTGCCGGAAGGAGAGGTTGAGGAGGCAGGGGAAGCGGAGTAAGGCCTTGAAGGGATGACCTGGTAGCGTGCATGGGGTGGAAGTCTTGGAAGGCGTCCGATCCGAGCGACGGCCGCTGCGCTACGCAGGACGGAGGTTCGGCTCATGCTGTACGCTAGCCGTAGATAACGGGTTGTTCGAAGCGAGGCAGAGGCGTAAGCGTGTTCAGCAGCAGCAGGGCAGGTTGTTGTATGTCGAGGCCAGTGACGAGTGCGGGGAAATCGCTGAACGCGACAAACCTCTGACGTCACGCGTATGTACTTTCGGCCCGCATTTCCGTTCATTGTTCTGCTTCGGTCCCGACGCCCATGTTCAATTTCGCATTGATCTCAGTGCCAAATCTACATAGGTGCGAGATGTCCCATGCCAACCTCGTCTCAAACGGGCCTAGGTAAATTGCCGGATTGGGCCGTACAGTGCCGTACCCGTACCGTACGGACCGTGCGAGCCGTACATTGGCGTGCACCTCACAAGTGAACTGCTCATGGCATCTCCTTAGCAGTCAGAGCTCCCCAGCTTGTCTCTGTTGCTGTATCGCATGCTGATGATGTGCACGCCTGTCTCGGGCGCGATAAGTGTGTCCACCGGGCTGTAGGAAATGCCAGGGCCGAAGCCAAGGGAGTTCGGGCTTGGAAAATCGAGGATTGGTTCTTCTGGTAGAAGTTGTAGATAGAGTAGTGCCTATTACACTATAAGAGACCCAAGGGCTATTGGACCATTCCTTCGTGACTTATAACGATTGAAACAAAAGATGGGACAAAATACAGGGGCAAACTTCCATTTTGGGTAACTTTTTAGAACATTTGAGAGATATTCAGCTAAAGTGGTCTCCTCGAGTCATGCTGCGGAGATGTAGCATCTCACGTATCACGAAGCCCCTTCTGACTCGTCGCGCTGAATATCGTGAGGATGAGGACCATGACGGAGCCGTACGGCCCTGTACGGCTCCATGTACGGCGCTGTACGGCGCTGTCACAGCAATGTCACGGTGCCGTGCAATATCGCACGGCACTTGCACTGTCACGCCGAAGTCAGTAATTCGTCAGACCGGCCACAGTGCTATAGTACCTATGTATTATGCCTATTCATTACCTGGAACTTACATAGACCTCTGGAGATGCTCAGAAATGAGTGCACAGCCTCAGATGCGACCTGCAAGTCGCCCCGTCCCATCCGGACGGAACCCCCGGACCATCATTCAACGGTCTTGGGAGACGACGGAAGGATACTGTACACCGTCATCAGTAAGTTCTGGAGCTACTACAGGTATGGCTATGGTCTCCCGGTGCCATTATAGGCGTGTGGACCATCAGAACATGAATGGTGTACGGTTGGTGTACGGCTTGTACGGCACGGTCCGGCCTAATACGGCATTTTCACAAGACCCGTCTCAAACTCTCAAGATAAATCCAAGTTGCTCTGCAATACCCCTGATCGAGATCACATAGGGCGAAAGCTGCAAGTGTAACCGCCGTAATGACCTGGTATCGCCGGACTTAAATGTGGATGGCCTCAATAGTAGCATATCTCTCCGAAGGCTTGTCTCACAGGCCGGCGGCCGCTGAGGGCACGAGGATGCTGCTCCGTCCGCGGAAGCGAGCAAAGGCCTTTGCCTGCAGACTTCACCGCTTTCTCGACCGTCTCAGCGGGCTAACAGCAGACATCTGTCTACCCTCTGTACGCAGATACCTAATTCTGCTCGGCTCGCAATCCCGGCTGTTGTCGAGACCCGACACTCGCTACGTACCAGTCTAGTTCCAACGGCACTCTCCAACAGGTATAAAAGTCAACCCTCAGCACGCCCTTCTCTCAGCAAACCAGCCTCATCAAGTATCCAACGCACTTTCCAAGCCACCAACTCATCACTCACAATGGTCGTCTACGGCATCCACATCACCGGCGTCAAGAACAGCGCCGCACTCGACGGCGAGGTCCCCGACGCGCAGAAGTTCCACCAGGACGTGCTCGCGATGAAGAAGGCGGACGGCAGCCCGCTCGTCATGTCTGTTCGCGGCGGTCGCCTCACGTTCAGCAAGGGCCTTTCGGGCGACTTCCAGGTGAGTCGCGGGCGGCTCGGAGGGGGTATGTAAGTGTGGAAAGACGCTGATGCATGCTCCACAGTTCTGCTCGATCTACGAGTGCGCCGTACGTCGGATAGCCATTCGACGGTAAGGCAACGACGCTGACTGTGACACAGAACGAGGCCGACCAGAAGGAGACCAGCGACCGCATTCAGAAGGAAGCTTCCGTGAGCAATTCGTGGTTTTTCCATCTGATATCTTTTTAACAATCTTGTAAGACCGGCAAGTGGGGCAACATAGACAAGCTCAACTCCGCCTTCGATCAGGCCAACGTCTGCTTCCAGGATGGCGCTTGGTAGACGATGGACTAAGAAATGTTCGGATGCTACATACACGAATATGTAGCGTCATCAGGGGTCTCACTTGCCTCTCAGTTTTGCGTTGAATGCATCATGCGCTGTCTGAAGGGTCGCAACAATTAGGCAGTGTCCACAAATTCGAACTTGCCAAAGCTCGGCATTTGCCGTAACGGAATCATCGCGGTCCCGCGCCGCACTGGACCTTGTCATCGACATCAACGGCCACAATCTCGACGTATACACCCTCCCCTCAGCTCTGAGCTCTCCTCTATCCTTTGACATCTCGCATCAGCATCACCCGCGTCTCGCTTGCACACGTCACCATGTCAGACAAACCCGACCATCCATCGAGCGCCCCAACGCCCGCTACCAGCCCGCACAAGCGCAACCGGCCCCCGCGTGACAAGAAGGACCGCGATCGGGATGGGCAGCGCGAGACCAACCGCGAGCGCAAGGATGCCGACCGCGAACGCAAGGATGTTGACCGCGACCAGGACAAGCGCGATCGCACGCAAGAGAAAGCCGACCGCGCGCAAGAGAAAGCCGACCGCGACCGCGAGAAGCTCGAGCGCAAGAAGGAGCGCGCGAAGGCCGCGCAGGCGGCCGCGGAGAAGCAGAAGCTGAAGATTGTGGTTAGGCGGCTGCCGCCGAACCTGCCCGAGGCGATCTTTTGGGAGAGCGTGCAGGCGTGGGTGAGCGAGGAGACGGTGAGCTGGCGGACGTATTGGCCGGGGAAGATGCGGAGTAGGTGAGTGTTTGGTTTGTTTGAAGAGGGATGCGGTGGGGTAAGGCTGGGAGAAGTGGAATGGGCAGGGATGGGTGGGGGTGATGGCCTGAGGAACGTGAGGAACTTCGTGGCGCTAACGGGGGGACACAGGCCAGACAAAGAGAATGTGCCATCGCGGGCGTATATCGTGTTTAAGACGGATGAGCAGGTAGCAATCTTTGGGAAGGAGTACGATGGGCATCTCTTTCGCGATAAAGCAGGTGCGTGTTAATATATTCGTGAAGGAGGATACGAGATGCCTAATGCTTGCGCAGGCAACGAATTCCAAGCTGTTGTTGAGTTCGCGCCATACCAGAAGGTCCCGAGCGAGAAGAAGAAGGTGGATGTGCGGGCTGGGACTATCGAGAAAGGTGCGTACGCTGCGTGCCACATGGCGGCATAGACGCTGACTCTTTGCAGATGAGGATTATATCTCGTTCTTGGAATCTCTCAATGCTCCTACTTCATCTGAGCCCGTGACGATGGAGTCCCTTCGTGCGCATAGTTTATATATTCACTTCATCGCCTCACTAATGCGACCCTTTTCCTCCATTTGCAACCCGTACGCCACACAGTCGCTGCAACACGCCCGCCCAGCCCTCCGAAGACCACACCCCTCCTCGAGTACCTCAAATTCGAGAAAGAGAACAACGCCACTCGTCACCGCGACGTCACTGGCATCATCAAGAAGGACAAGAAAGAGAAAGGTCGTGCCCCGCCGCCACCTCCCACCGGATCAGACGCGAAGAAGAAGAAAGCGCCGCCACCCAAGGCCCCCGCTGCGGCTACGGCTACCCAAGAGGCGAAGGCCGCGCGCCGCGCGCACAAGGCGAAGCCGTCGACGTCGGTGAATACCAGCGTGCCGCCCTCTGCGGGTGCATCGTCAGCGGCACCTCAATCGAGCGCGGGACCTTCCTCGTCGACGGTATCGCCTTCTGATGCGAACGCGCCGCTACCTGCGGGTACGACGAAGCCGGCGCCTGCTGGAGCGGGAGCTGCCGCACGGAAATCACGCCCCGCGCTAGGCATGTCGCGCGGCTTCGAGGCCGCACTGAGCGGCGCGATGGGTGGAGGCGGCCCGCGCAGCAAGCGCGAGCCGCCGGAGGGGAAGGGTGCTGCCGCGCCTAAGGCGGATGCGGCGCCGAAGGAGGGTCCTCCGCCCGCGGATGCGCCAAAGGTGCCGGGTCTGATATCGGCGTCGGCGTTGGCGGGGGTGAGCGAGGCGCCGAAGTTTGGTGGCGACTCGGGGAGGGGGCGTGGGCGTGGTGGAAGAGGGAGAGGAAGAGGTGGTAGGGGGAGAGGAGGACCGCCGTGAATGGCAACATTCGACACCGAACTTCAGGTCCCATCTTGAATCACGCGAATGCGCCTTCGCTTGCCACGCCGGTCGCCCTCCACCCTCAAGCAACCGGCTCACGTGCAAGGCATGCTGCTTGCTCCCTGGCCAGATGTCTGTCGCGGTCGCAGTTTGCCAGGCTCACATCTGCAGAGGCAAACTGGTCGCTCGTCAGCCATGGAATGGCCTAGGATTCTCATCGGACCCATCGTATTCCAACGTGACGAAGTCATGTAGTCGGTCCACCTTCTGCACTGCGGTTATCGATCCTTGACAGCATAGCAGAGCGTGATAGTTATACAGCAGACCAAAGACAGCCTATGCAAACGAAGCCAGATAACATCAATACATGTACACCCAAATGGTCACGAAAGCAAGAGCAAATATAGTAGACAAAAAATTCATTCCATTTAGATCGGCCCCACACATCGAGGGCACTGATAAACCGTCAACTCTTCGTCTCCATCCTCATCCAGCTCGTCCAACTCGTCCTCAAATTCATCCTCCCAGCTGTCATCGGGTAGCCCATTGAAGGCGATCTCGTACACCTTCAACCGCGCCCGACACACCGCGTACACATTGCCCGCCACGCCCCCGCCCCAGCCACCCCCGCGCACGATCGGGCGCCCTGCCAGCGCCAACAACCTTTCCGGCAGCAGCTCCGCGACCTCTTGCGTCTCTGCGCCGACTGCATCGTACATTGCCTTGCCCTTCCCCTTCCCTTTCCCCTTCCCCAGCCCGCTCATCGGGCGTATGTCCCGCGGCTCGCCGCGTAGGTCGACCGGGTGGTTCTTGTGTGGATGCGAGGAGAGGAAGAGCGCGTGGAGGTCGGTGATGCCGGCGGTGGGGTAGGGGTCGAGGCAGGACTCGTGGTATGCGCGGCGGCAGGCGGGGCGGGGGCAGAAGCGGAGGCGCTCGTTGGGGTCGCCGGTGTTGTAGGGGGTATCGCAGGCGCAGTTGTGCGCGGCTTTGTTCTTGGGGGTCTAAAGAGTGTGCGTGAGGGATGCGAGCGTGCGGGAGGTGGGATTCAGGAGGGTCGAAGTCAAAGGCGATTGTAAGCAAAGAGGGCTTTGGAGAAAGTGATAGAGTAGAAAGGAGGGGATGCTCACAGGCCTGAAGTTGCCAGTTTGGGTATCGAGGTCGTAGCGTATGAAGAAGGCTTCTGGGGGAATCGGCGGCGCGTCGATATCGGCCTCTGAGAAGTTGTACACTCGTACAACATCTATGGATGGTCAGATTCCGAGCGATGGACATAGCTACTGTCGTACGCACCGTTCAGACATGCTGAAGGTATGATATCCTTATGCGTGGACCAAAATCGCTCGTAGGGGGAGAATCTCGATACGTTGCGACTGCATGGTCGTCAGAAGCGAGAGCGAGTGTCAGAGAAGTCACTGACTAGAGTTCCTTCGGTTTCACTTTAATCTCGTTGGCGCGTAGGGCCAACACGTCGTCGGGGGAATACAGCCATTGCACCTGCACCCATACCTGCGAAGGGGTTAAGGAAGACATCAGGGGGGAGGTTCAACACGCACGTCAGGATCGCCACCCTCTACTTTCCGGTGCCTCATATCCCGTATGCAGCCTACCCAGAACTCCGAATCCTCGAGCTCAGGGATGTCGTCCGGGTCGACGTCGCTGGGTAGGATCTGCACGCTGTAATGCTCGTCAGCTTGTGGTGGCTTGTATATGTAGCTCAAGACGCACAATTCCCCTCTAATGAATTCATGTGGATTATTGTCGTAGTCTGTGACTAGTCTGATCTTGAGTACAGCGAGTGAACGGGAGAGGGAGGGGGACGCACTGATCAGCTTGTTATTGATCGACATTGCGCGCCACTCCTGTAGGCTAGGACCTTCGGAGTCCGCTGTTATGGGATGCGCTCGAGCAGCGTTGCTGATTCCATTCTTATGTGTTCGTCGTGCTTTCGCTAGTCTGGTGTTCCCACTCGCGTCGGCCTTGCGCTTCAACGTGTTCGGTGCCTCCGGACGCTTGAGAGGCCGTTTACGCGCCGTGGGGCTGACAGGGGAACGTTTGGCCCCGGTAGACACCGGTTTCCTGACCATGATGGAGCGGGGGAACAATGTACGAACAAGGAACTCTCGCGGCGCTTGACCAGGAGAAAGCGTGAGCCCGAGGCACATCACCTGACCGAGAAGTAGTTCACACGCCACACATTTCCCAAACGGGCGCGCTTCTTACAAGTGTGCCGCCGCAAGCTCCTCGGAGCGACCTTCATATCGATCTGCACTTCGCTCTGACATCTCTCTTTTCGTGCGGGATGCTGCTATTTCTTACCTCCCGCATAATAAGGTGAGCCTGGAGAAGAGGGCGTTAGTGAACGTTTCGCTGAGCAGGCGCACAGTGCTGTGGCGGCATTTCTGTACCCGGGATACGCGTCGTACAAGACCCTGAGCCAGCGGCCGGCGTCGGAGGAGGAGCTTGAGCGATGGCTCATGTACTGGTCTGTGCTTGGATGCATCGTCGCCACTGAATACATCGCCGAATGGCTCATATCATGGTGCGTCCCACATGTCTCGCCCTATTCACATTGGCTGACTTACCACCCTCAACCCTCCATTCACTTACCTACCCACTCACCTTGCCGTTCCATGCACCCAGGATCCCCTTCTACTACGGCATCAAGACCATATTTCTCCTCTACCTGTCCCTTCCGCAGACGCGCGGCGCGTCCTACATCTACGAGCAGCACCTCCAGCCCTTCTTCCACACACACGAGGGCCAGATCGACGCCGCGATCGCCTCGTTCCGCGCGCGTGTCTACGCCTTCGCGCAGGACCGCGTCCGCGCGCTCTGGGGCCAGGTCGCCGTCGCCATGGGCCAGCCGCCGCCGCAGGACCAGCTCGGCGAGACGCCCACTGCCGGCGCCAGCACGGGTGCGCCGCCCACCCTAGCGGACCCCGTCTCGGGCCCCGCCGCCCTCATTGGCTCGCTATGGAGCTCGTATGGGCCGAGCATCGTTGCCTCGGGCGCGGCGCTACTGACGCAGGCGAACCGCCCGCCTGCGCCTGCTGCCCCTAGCAGGCCGCCCGCGGCGCCTCGAGGCGGAGCTGCGGGCGGGTCGACGCAATCCGTCCTGGAGCGCCGAAGGCAACTTGAGGCCGAATTGGCGGCATTACAAGCACGCGGGGAGGACGAGTACGTACCGACGTCGCTGACGCCGGCCGCGGGGAGCTCATATTCGCCCAGGGCGGGGGCGAGCAGTCCGGGTTCCGAGGGCTCGATACGCGAGCGGACGACGTCGATGTCTAGGGGCTTCGAGGAGGTCGAAGTTCCCAGTGATGTGGAAGGGTACGACGTGGGGGGCGGGGATGAGGGCGCCGGACAACCGAGGCGTTCCAGCTCCTGGTTTGGGTGGGGTGGTGCGAATGCGGCCGGCTATGAGCGCGTCAAGAGCGAGTAGGTGGTGCTTACGGTGGACGGGGTGGGGATGAGACGGCGGGATTGATGACGAAGAGGCTGAGGCCATGGAGGGCAAACAGGCCAAACCCGGAAGGAGCGGACAGCCCGGGGATCTGAGGACGATCCGATGAGCTCACGAGAGAACAGGTTGATGGTGCTCGCAAAGAGCGGGCGGGTAGAGCTCGTAATGAGTGGGCCGGCAGAGCTCATGATTGAGCGGATTGCCAGCGCTCGCAAAGGGCGGACTCGCGGAGAGCGGACGAGCTGCCACCACCAGATGAAGAAGGACTCACAGGTCATCTAACTTCGACCTACTTACCCTATACGTTGTCACGACATTGCATTGCATCTCCCATGTGTATATTATCAAGGAATGGTCAAGTCTTACTTTCGTTCATGCAGGGTGGTTGAGATTGAGGGTGGCGAAGACGAGGTGAGTGCCAGTTGATGGGTAGGGGAGAGTAGGTCGAAGGTCATAAGAAGCGAGGAGGCTCAGGAGGGTGGCTTCATAGAATCGTCATCGTAGCATGCGTGTGCTCGCGATCGTTCATGTCAGCTTTCAGCTGCAGCAAGGTTCGAATGCGCGATGCAATTGTTAGCGAGTAGGGTATACTTTTGAGTTGTCGAGCCATTTCCCAGCCCATTGTAGGTTAATTGCCTGTTTCCTCGAAGATGGCGTACAGGGTCACTGTATACTGTAGCTTCACTTCGCTTAGTGAGCGGCCTCTGCTAGTTGCCCAGTATATAGTGAACGCAAATTAAAGGTGATTTCGGCAGCTATGAGCGAGCGGGTAGGGGACGTTAGTCGCCTGAGGATCCTCCACAGCACCAGATAGTCGGCAGAATCTGTTAGCTAGGCATCGGCCATTCGTGAGCTAAGGTGTCGCTCGTGAGCTACGTCTGTGCTTGTGAGCCAGCAGGTAGCCTCTCGTAGGCTCACAGGCGGTTAAGGAGGATCGGACGAAGGCGCTCCGAGGCCATGCGTCATGGAGCAAGCTACATTAGTCACCTCGACTGCCTGTCTGTGCTTCAGAAGTGGAAGACTCGGTGCCGCGACGCCAGACCGCTGATAGACGACGAGTTCGCAGAATGGGGCGCCGTCCGCGGTGCAGACGGGGGTCGGCGAGCAGTCTGCGGGCGGGTAGAACATAGGTGGCTTCCATAGAGCCCGGACTAGCAGTGCGCGGGAGGCGCCGAGGAGTTTAGAGTATTCGCTGGCGTGCGCAGGCGCAATAGAGACGGAGGACTGAATGCGGGCGGCTATCAGACGCCCCGAGGCTGACGTTTCGCCACCCGTATAAGGCTTTATGAGGAGCTTGGTATGACCGCAGGACGACGCGTGCAGGGAGTCGCAAGGGCGTGCATTCCAGGACTGTGGGCGCGTGAAGGGTCGGGTTGGGGCAGACTGGGTGGAAGACAGCAGAGGTGACAGTGGACGACGCAGACAACGGCCGACCGGGACTTGCCGTGCTTGTTCGGCCCGCGAGGGCGGCGGCAATTGCATGTTGAGAATTCCAGTGTCGTCTTCCGTCTGTGTTCTCTCTGCTTTTATTTGCTGTCCGAGTGGGCTATCAGGATCGGGCTTGGGGTGATGGAACATCACATCTGAGGGCCTTGTTGTGACTGCGGCGACCCTGATTTACGGCCCTGGGACACGCAACGAGTGCGCGGCATGAGGCGTGCGGAAGCGAATTCGAGCAGGAGGCTCTGACAGGCTCGCGCGTCCGAAATAGCTAGGAGCCCGGCTACAAGCATTTGGGCAGGCGCCCCCCAGCCGTGCGGGGATCCAACTGACGCGGCGCCTCCCCCGCGGCAATACGTACGACTGCCGTCCACTCCCCGGCTTGCCTTCTCCCCCCATCATCCACTCCGTCTCCGACGCCCATCACGATGCCCCAGGCCGTACGCCGGGAGAGCGCGCAGACGGCGCAGACCATGCAGGACAAGGAGCTCAAGCGGGCGCGGGGTGTGTGCTCATCGCGCGCGATGGGGAACTCCACTGACTAGTACCAGGCGCGATCTCGTGCGCTGAGTGTCGGAGGTGCGCGCAGAGAGCGGTGGAGGGGGAAATCGCGGGCTTACGCGGTTGTTTGCAGGCTCAAGCTCAAGTGCGACAAGACCGTCCCGTGCTCAAGGCAAGTCGCGCACGTTCGGCTCTCTCGATCGTCCCCACTGACTTTCACAGTTGCAAACGTCGGGGCTGCTCAGCAATTTGCCCCAATGGCTCCCTCAAGACCGGACAAGGCACACGGTGCGCACCCATCCCGTCATATTATTGACCGCGAACGGCTGAAACCACGCCCTCGACCTCCCCCAGATTCGTGCTGGCGGACACCGAGAAGCTGCATCACAAGATCGCGCAAATGTCTGACCGCATACGGCAGCTCGAGGACGCGCTGGCCCTGCTCCAGTCCACGATGACGAACGAGCCGCACCCGCTGCTGTCTCGCGACTTAATGAAGATCAAATCTAGTATAGATCTGCATTCGGCCGTCGACCAGCAGGAGAGCGACCAGCCTGCCAGCGCACCGGAGCCCGACGAGTCACCTCTGGACCAGTTTGGCACGCTCGCGATCCGTGATGACGGCGGCGCAACCTTCTACGGGCGCTCTGCGGGGTCAGAGGTACGCGCATATACGGCCTGGCGGCGGCCATCATAAACTCACAATTCCCACCAACAGAGCTTACTTGTGGTAAGTGGGCTTCCCAATTAGCCGGTCATTCACTCGATGAACTCAATTCGCGTAGCGCGAAACAGCTGACTCACCAGAGTCCACGCCACCATTACCGTCCGCCCAGGTTCTGGGGCAATCCTACGATAATCCCTCGCTCGTGGACCATATGTCGAATATGTTCCCCTTCCAGCCGACTTATGCCTCCGTCTCGTTCGCTCAACTTCGCTCATGCTTGCCACACTGGGAACGCGCCTCCGCCCTCTTTGCCCTCTACCTCGAAGTCGGGCCCTGGTTCTTCGGCGTCGTCACCAAAGGCCAAGTCGAAGACGAGATCATCCCGCTCTGGTACCCTGAATCATCAGACGCCTCAAACAACGCCTCTACCTCCTCCCACTTCCCCTCCACGCCCGTCAGCCCCGGCCCCGGCGCGCCCAACCCGAAGGAGAACCCGCATGAGCTCGCGGTCGCGTTCATGGTGCTCTGCTTCGGTGCGCTCACGGATCTTGATCTGCCGCCCGCGCCCGACAACCAAGATGCGGAGCAGTTCTACTCGCTGTCGAAGGCGGCGATCGGGCTTGAGCCGCTGCTCGATCGGTCGCCGTCGATCGCGACGGTGCAGACATTGGCGATGATGGGTATCTACGAGGGCTTGCGGAATAAGGACAACGGGATCGAGGCGACATGGATGCTCATGGGCATGGCGTGCAAGATGGCGCAGAGCGTGAGTGGAGGGTTCTTTTGCGGGCCATAAATCCTGATTAGATTTCTTGCAGATTGGGTTGCGTGCGTATCAGTCCCTTTGGAAGATATGCGTTGCCTCAAACCTTGATGTCCAGATCGAGATTCGGCACGCTTCAAGCTGCCCCCTGCAGAAGTCCAGAAGCGGAGAGCGTTATTCTGGGAGCTCTTCATTACCGACTGCTGGCAGGTGAGCATCTGCGAGTACACCCTGCTCGCGCATGGCATGACGCAACGCTCAGAGCCTTGCCACCGGCCGGCTGGCCACGTTCTCTCTGCCCTTTGTCGATTGTGAGCTCCCAGGAGACCCAGATCAGACAATGGCCGAAGATGGGACGCCACAGCCAAGTTGTGAGTCGCACTGCAGGCCCTTACCTGATTAAATCGACGAGCGAGCCAGGCTAATCAGCCTCCCGTATGATGCAGTTCCGTACTGGAAAGCCCGCTTCGGCGCGGAGTGCGTGGCCGCCGTGTCGCAGGGCGTGCTAACTGCCCGCGCGCCGCGCTACTCGATCATCCTTGACCTGGATCGCAAGGTCCGCAACATGGAGCTGCCCAAGTACGCCCAAGGTGATCCGCCGACTGGTGTGGGCCTCGGCAAGACGATGCTTCATTTCATGCCCATCAACTACAAGGAGCTTAGTACGTCTCGCCAGGTACTATACTACATCCTGATATGGCGCTGATGCGCCCCTCCCTGATAGCGCTGCAGTACATCCACCGCTGCTTCTTTGCGCACGCACTAACGACGTCGGCGGACCCCATGAAGAGCGAGTACGCGCCCTCGTTCACGGCGGGCTACCTCAGCGCGAAGACGATGATATCGAGCGTGAAGCAGCAATTCTTGCTGTTCCCGAAGCAAATATGCCGGTTCTGGGTGCTATGGACGCACGCGTTCTCGTCATCGGTGAGTGGGCGGAATGGAATGTGGCATGTGCCTATGCCAGCATCATTGACTAACATGAACCCGCGAAAAGGTGATGCTGTCCTCCGTCGTGACGCACAGCCCGAAGACGAAAGTGGCACACGCGGCGCTGCTGGAGTTACGAGGGGCCCTCGAGCTCTTTGAAAGCGCGGCGTCTCATGGAGGCCGAGCGCAAAAATTTCTTGTGAGTTGCGATCTACTTCTGCGGTGGAGGGAATTGAGACCGACTGAATGTAGCCCATCATCCGGCGCCTGCATACCCAGTCTCAGCATGTGTTCCTGGAGACCAACAGCGGCGTTCCCCCACGCATTCACAACGACATCTTCCGACCCTCGAACCAGGAGGACGACCGGGACGACCTCCTTGTCTTCAGCGGCAAGACGACGACCGTGACCACGAAGGCGCGCTCGAACGCGGGCAGCCAGTCGGGCGGCTCGCAGCGCTCGAGCATGTCTCCCGGGCACCCGGATGCGACGTCCCCCGGCGGCACGGACTTCGCGAGCAACCCGGTGTTCGCGGACGTGCACCCGGTGCTGATCAGCGAGCTCGACCGGTTCGACGGCGCGATCACGGCGCAGCTGCAGGACTTCTATGCGGTGGGGGACGCGCGGCGGGGCTCGCAGGTGGACTTTGGCCGGATGGCGCAGCAGCGGTTGCGCGTACAGGTTCCCGGGGCAGGGGAGCGGCAGGCGTTCGGGGAGAGGATGAGTCCGACGTATGGGGGGCAGTCACAGATGAGCATGCAGGCGTCGGGGTCGCAGCCGTACCCGCGACGCCCTTCGGATGCGCAAGATGCGGGCCGGCGACTATCCGTGTCGCAGCGCACAGTATCGGTGGACATCCAGCAGCAGCCAAAGCAGCAAGCGCATACGCCGGAGCTTTTTGATTCCCCGCACAGCAGTCGTCACCAGCCCTCTCCGATGGCTTCCGGCAGCGCTTTCCCCCAGTACTCGTCGGCCACGACCGAGTTTACCCAGTACACTTTCCCTCAGTCGCACTCCTCAGCGTCCAACCAGTCGCCTGCGCAGACCATGGCGGATCACTCGTATGGCCAACCTCAGCCAGATCAAGGACCATTCTCAGGCAACCAGGGTCAAGCTCACGACCAAGCCACGGATGCGCACTACCAAGCCGAGCAGCAACGCAGGCAGCAATTAGAGCAACAGCAAAGACAGCAGCAAGAAGAAGTGTACCGCCAATCGCTTGCGCAACAGCAGCATTCGCACCATCCTGAGCAATTGGCATACCCGCCCGACCAGGATCAATACGCGTATACCCAACGGCCACCACAGGCGCAACAGCCGCTTCCCCAGCAGCAGCATCATATGCAGGTCGTGTCACAACACGTGCATGTCGCGCAGCAGCACGACCACGGCGGCGCATATACGTCTGGCAGTACATCCTACCAGACCTTCGCTGGCGCCTATCAACCTGGTGCTGCCTCGTACGACCCTTTGCCGGCTGATGTTCCACGGGCGACGGCCATGACCTACGGCTCTTCCTTTGCTCCATTGACGAACGGTGTCGCTGCTCCGCCATATACACAAGACGACCAGAGGCTTGCGCATCACGGACATCCGTACGCCAATGGGAGGGAATTGCCACCAAATGGACATGCTGTTCATGGGTACCCGCCTGGGCATGTTCCTCCGACGTATACGCCAGACTTCGCCATGCATGGGACTGCGGCGAATGACCCGCGCTTGCAAGAAACCTGGGACTACATGACTATGGTGCGTTCGCCGACTTCCTGCCAAACTATATTTTGCTCACGATGCATGCAGTCGCCCGATTACCATCATCATGGGTGAGGCACTCCTGCGGCCAACGCGTCCTCTCGCATAATTCTGTCGTGCTGTATCCATATCTATCTTTCGCTATCTGTCTTGTTGCTCGCTGTCCTGGTTCTCGTTGTCTCCGTATCTTTCTACCATAGACCTTTTTGGATGTACATATCGTCTATCGTAAATCAGCTCCAGCTTTCACCGTACCATATATCCTCCCCGTTGTATTTCTTTACTGTATGCTCCTTACCTCTGGGACTTCCTGATGCCTTAGATAGTCGTTCTTCGTGATAGAATACCCTTTTTACTCTACGAGACCAAGATGTACAAAATAGTCCGAACATGTAATACCCTATGCAAGAAGAATATGCTGTTATCGTCCATTTAGTTTCCTCATGATCTTCTCGTGCAAGCCCTGTCCACAACACGAATCACGGATCTGTATGCCCTTCGAAAGCGCTCACTGGTTGCTTTCCCTCTGTATGGTACGAGTGCGCTGCCGGATGCATGCCTTGGGTGGTGCTTCCGCCGTTGGCACTCAGCACAAAGTCCGATGCCTTCGTGACTGGCGATCCCGAGCTCGAAGCATCGAGGTTCGAAAAGGCTGCGGCATCCTGCGCGTCCATCGTCGAGCGGAGATGGCTTCGGGTATTAAGTCTGGACGGTAGAAGTGGAAGTCATTAGAGAGTCCAATCCCGATGGCGTCCCCAAAAGCCACGCACATCGACAGGAAGGAGCATAGGTACACTGGTGGTCCGAGGTACCAGGATGCGATATGACGACAGCCGGTCAGCAAGATAAACAGCGGGAAATGACTATGACCAACGTACGCCGGATGAGCAGGAAGTAGAACGGCGAGTAGGTGAGCGTGTGCGGTAGCGTGATCCACTAAGGGGGCTAGCGTCAGCGGGCATGAGAGGTAGGCGAGGATCAGATGAATATAATGAGGAAGATGGGGAAATAGGGTGGCGATTTATAAGCAGAGGGGGTCGAGAAGCGTCGTATGCGAGAGGAAAACGCACCAGAATAAGGCTGGTGACTGCGCAGGCGCTGCAATCGCATCAGAGGCCAGGCTGAGGGAGGATGAAGGCAGGGCGCACGTTGTCAGGAAGCCTGCGAGTATATTCAGTCAACCGCAATGCGAGGCTAAGAGGATCAGACACTAGATATGGCTCACTTACAGCTTTGAAGAACGTATGTCTTTAGCGCCGCAATTATCCTGTTCGTTCTAAGGAGGAACCCAAGTCAGCGCCGCCATAATACAAGTCCGCATGAAGCACGCACCGGTCGTACGCTGTCCGCTTGCGGTTGAGAAGAACAAGCATGGCGCCTGTAATGACCGCATCGCACGCGATGTCTGCGCTGAGCCCGCCCACCGAGTAGACCTCCAGCGTCCGCGCATCGGTGAATGGGACTTTCTTGATGATTCCTACAGCAGCATACATGATTCCAAGTACTGCGTGAAGGTGGCTTTATGAGCATTGCCGTCCAGCAAGCCCGACGAAGACGATATAATCACCGAATTTGACGAAGCCAAGTGCGGCCTGAGCAACTATGAGCACTTCACCGACATCACGGTGGTCGCGCTTACGATGAGTGCAGCTATCCAACGACTGCGCTTGCTCACTGCGATAGGGCCAACCGTATGATAAGTGCAAAACTACAGACAGACGACGTATACTTACAAAGATATACTCGACCCGCGTAGCAGCTGGGCTTTCATCAGTTTGCGGCTTCAGGGAACCAATGGGAGCGCACATCTGCACAGAGTAGCTGACGACTACGCCAGGGAATATTGAGGACTGATAGGTCAGGTGAGATAACGGAAAGAAAAGATGCCAGACAGTCGTCCTCACCAGCAGCGTCCAATGCGGCCGGGCCAAGGACAAATACATGCCATAGCTTGTTACCGTGTAATGATAATACGCGGCCGCGAGGAAGGCGAGGTGCAGCCCATCCGCGACACTGTTGAGGTCGTCAATGGATGCCAGATCGAGGGCAGAGTGGAACAGAAGAAAAGCAGTGACCTCACCGGTCACCGCCGTAGGCACTTACAAGAGCAAGCCCATGAACGCCTTGAACTTCCCTGAATCGCGCGTCGCATGCTCCGTGTAGTAGAGATAGATCTGCAGGCAAGTAATGCCGAACACGCTAGCTGACCGTTCAGCGATCACTCGTCGCATGGATGCAGGTAGCCAACTCACACAGCAGAGGCAAGGATCCCAACAAACCCAGCGCCGAGGAGGTTGTCGAGAGGAATGAGCGAGTGCGTCGCCACGATCGTCGATGGCAAGGATGGGTGAGATGACAAGCCAGGGTGGGATGGGAAGTACAGACGGTGAGATCGCAACGAACGGATGGGCTCAGAGAAGCCACAGACGACGCCAGCACGCCGACTTCTATATCCCGGACGAAGGGCGCGCGTGCCAGCATCCCTTCCCAGGCGTGACAACCTCTGACCGCACACCGGCCACCCACAGACTGCGCGAATTCAGTGCATAGATATACGCGAATACAACGCATAAATACCCTCGAATGCTCCGCCTGAGTGCGAAGCTCGTCAAGGCCCCATTCGAGTGTGAAGATCTTCGATGCTCAGTCGCCCGCGTTCTCGAAGGCGTACGTTCTGGCTGTTCGATAGTGTTAGTTCCTCATTGAAGCGTAATTTCCTTCTTGAGGTGTTCGCTCTTTCATGGGCGCCGTCCTCGGCGGCCTTCGCCTTCATTCAAAACGGGCTTCCTACGGTCGTCGGTCCCTGGCTCTATATACAGCCCATAGTCCTGCTCAAAAGGATAAGGAACGGGACGCATGGCTCGAAACTTCGGAGACACCCACCGTCATGACTTCTCTTGCGCACTATACGTCTCTCCATGGAGGCACCCTGACGGTGGCACCTCGGGCCTTCACATGAGCGAGATACAAGTAGAGCCCCGAGCGGGATGCATGAGAAGGGCTGCGGACCAACAAACGAGAGGGTGCGGGCCAGACAGTGAGACGGTGGCGTCGAAGCTCGATTGGTACACCAATTTGAGTGTATCTTGCGGCAAATCCGTCGACTTTCACGCGGCTGTCGAGAGAAAAGGCGCCCACATCTGGTCATGTGTGCTAGAGGGTAAGACGGAAGAGCAATGGGATCACCAGTCACACAATACCGGGACTCACCCTTGATTCACGAGCACTGACGGATGGGAGCTACCTGGATGTGGTACATGCGCCATATGATATTGGGAGATACAAGCAAAGAGGGTCCTGAGCGAGAGTATAGATGACGATAGCGAGTATGATGTGTTGGCTGAGTTAACGACACAGTCAAAGAGAATGAGATATGACGAAGGCGGAGGGACGCAGAGACCAATGAACAAGCCTAAAGCGCCGTTCCACGCTCGAAGCTTGCCCGGATCTCGGCCGTATACTTGTCGTAGAAGCGACCAATCTGCACGACGTATTAGCATAGGTTCTATTGGAAAGTTCGCATATGATAACTCAAACATGTAGGTACTGGAAGTCGAAGCAATATAATGAAGTGGAGGAGTTGGACACGCACCTTCTTGTTGAAGACCCTGTTCTGCTCGTTGATATATGTGATGTCGCCCTCGTCTTCGTTGATGCGCTTGCGATGGAACTTCTGCTTCTTCTCGATGCTGGTGAACAGGGTGAGTGGAAAGTCTTGGGTACGAAGCCACTGGTACGCACTCTCTGTTGACTTTGCCAACAACGCGGTCGATCGCCTCCTCGCTTGGCTTGTGGTCACCATATAGCAGTGTGTTTGCTGTGCGGTAGAGTGCATCGTGCGCCTCATTGGCTGCGGGGACGACCTGAATAAGTGATGAGTGTGGGTGAAGGGAAGTAGAGCGCGATGACGGACCTCGCCACCGTCGTCCCTGCGCACGAGCGCGCTGCTACTGCTTCCGCTGGCGAGTGCCTGAGCCTTCTGCTCTTGGTAGGCAGTCAAGTCCGGCTTGATTAAGTCAAGGTCCTTCTTGTACTTGCGCCGTGAAGCATCTGCGTCGTCTGTGGCCCATGTTAGTTTCCGCCTACCATTATCAAATCATCAACCACTCACCATTGAACTCGTACTCCGCCCTTCGCCTTTTCCTCCGCAACTTCTTCTCCCACTCATCGTTCTCTTCGATGGAGTACGACCAGTTCTTGGCGCGTTCCACATCCTCCGGATCCGACGCCTCTGCCTTCAAGCGCAACTCCTCCACGAGCTTCCGTTGTCGCGCAAGCCGCTGTTCGTCGCGCGCAGTCTGCCTCGTCTGTTGGGTGCTCTCCTGAAGTGACTTCAGGTTGGCGCGCTGAGATTGCGTGCGTCGCTTCTGTAAAGCGGCGAAGCGAGCCTGAAGGGAAGCGCGGGAGTCCTTGTCGCCAGCTTGACCACTTTCATTGCCTGAGCTTCCCTCTGCATTCTCTTCTTGTTCGACGCTGCCTTGTTTTGGGTCAGCTTCAGCAGGGGGACTCGGAGAAGCCATGGCGGTAAGGTCGAAGGTGAATGATGCACGCAGCCCGGCGCTTGGACCGGTTCCTCCGGATTTGGCGTGGGAAAGTCTGGACCGACAAAATCGGAGTTTTTCTGCTTGGGGCCTTTTGTCTTCCCGCCATCGTTGTCCCTTCCTTCCTCTCATTCCCCTCCATTTTCCCTTCCTCTCGTCTGCCTGTGTCCGTTGTACAGTCAGGTGAGTTTGCGAGCCCTTTCGCTTCTTTTACATGGCTCTGCCATCGTGATGATCACCAATCACATATCAAGCTCAACAGTCCTAATGACTACGGTCCTGAGGACCCAACTACTTCTGCAATTCTGTCCCCCCCTCCCTCCTTCACCCTCTGTGTTCACCATAGAGCGCAACTGACGGAAAATTTTCAGAGTTTTGCCTTCGATTATCTCGATCAGACCAGCGACTTCAAGTTGTTCGAGTACCTCCAGTATCGCGTATCTACACGTCCCATACCGCCTCATAATGGCGCGCAATATATGCCCTTTGCTCATTGTCATATCATCGTCCTTCTGTGAATTGGAGTCCACATCAGGTCCTTACGGCGGTACTGGACGGGTCGAACCACGACTGCGTCTCTCTCGCCAGCAGAAAGACATTAACACCAGGTCATGATTCGGTGAGGGACTGCCGGATAGGAAGAGTACCACTGTCATCGTAAAGAATGCGCATGCTCTCCATCGGGTATTCGATGTCGAGATCGGCCATCCGCCTCATATACACAACCTAGATGCGGCAGAAAGTCAGAGGAATAGGCGAGGCTAACAGAGGAAATGAGCCGGTGCGGGTATGTCGGACAACGACAAACGTCCCTCCCCTCATAAGGCCGCAGTGCCGGTCTCCCCCGCCTCGTGGCCCCCTTGGCGCTAGCCACCTGCTCTCGATGACGATGACGACTGCCGAGGGCCAGCCGGGAGCCGGGGCTTCGACGAAGCTTCGGCTGTGCCCTCGTCTACTTAAGTTCTGTCCTTGGCCGCCTTGCACACGACCAACATCCCTCCGAGCATAAGTCAAACCACCCTTGACGTCGCCTAGTCCACCTTGATCTACACCCATCATCTCCATCCGATCGCAATGGGTCGCTGGACACAGTTCGATGAGGTGCGCCACTTCCTACCTGCCCACATCACACGTGCTGACCAGCCTTACAGGACCGCTACCGCCTCCCCGAGGGCTTCAAGCGTGTCGCGTACGATGCAGACACAAAGCGCTACACGTTCCTCGACGCGAACGGCGTCAAGTACGTCGGTAATCCAGGCGAGGAATATGGCCACATGACACCAGTGGCGAACCTGCCCGAGCAGCCTCGTCCAGGAGCGTTCTCAGAAGGTACGCGCCTCCCTATAATCACTCGCACTGTTCCACCCCAACCACATATCCCCTCAATACATGATCACTAACTTTCACCTCCAGAATACACCCATCGCCCCATGCCCTCTGGCTCCTCCGCCGAGGCCGCCTCGAGCTTCCGCGACATCCTCCCCTCGAATCGCATCGGCAGCGCCCCTCCTCCGACCGACGAGAAGAAGGCGTCCCAGCAGCAGCGCGACAAGAACCTCGCCGGCGTCGTCGAGACAGTGATGCCCAAAGTGCAGGGCGTCGTGCAGAACCTGCGCCGCTCGATCACGTCCGCGAGGAAGGGTCCGCCGAAATACTACGGCAACCAGTCGTCCGCAGGATCTAGGTCGTCGTTGGACTCGAAGACATCCATGCGCGACTCGAAGTCCGGCTTGCTCGACGCGCCACCCCCGTACGGGGACGGGAAGTGGGCGTACAGCGACCAGGCGTGGGAGGCGCAGAAGGCGCAGTGGGGCAAGAAAGACGAGAAGGGGATCTTCCGATCCAAGTCGAGCGCGTCGGCCACGCAGGGGAAGCGTGGCAAGGTGGATGCAGCGCAGGTGGATCGCGCGCGGTCGGACGCCTCGCGGAAGCTGGAAGGCGCGCCACAGGGTGCTTCATCTCGCTCTGGGCCAGCCTCAGACACGAACCTCGTGCGCACGCAGTCCATTAGCTCTACGATCTCCTCCCTCGACTACGCGTCGGATGACTCGGATTACCTGGAGCGTACGCGCAACCTCAACCTCGGCGACTCCCGCAGCGTTGATCGCTCGCAATCTATGCGTTCGACTAACACCATGACCTCGGGTGTATCTGACGTCTCGCGCGCCACACGCATGTCTCTGAACGATGCCAGTCCACCGAGGCTGCCTCCGCGTCGTTCGCCTATTTTGCAGTGATCTGTCTCTGGGACATACGCCCATCCTATATCTTGGATACCCGTTCCGTCCATATGCTTTCTCCACTGTATATCACCATCACCCTACAACATCCGTCGGGCTCGTCTCTTATCTTTCCCATGGTACCATACTAATCCCCGGACTGCTCTCTCTTTGTATCGTCTAATTTAACGCAATTGCAAGCACTTGATCGTTTCCCTTTCCACACTGGAGAGTACAGCGCGCGCACGAATCACCGACATTTCTGCTAGATGTTGACGCCTCCTAGCGTTGCACTTGCTGGACAGGAGTTCTGGTGCGAATGGTACAGACAGATAGATTGCGAAGAGACTGAGAGCAGGCTAAGTAATTACAGAGAAAAGGGCGATCGTACATACAGAAAGAACTCAAGAGGCAAGCGGGAAAGGAGGCGACGCACGGGAACGAGGGCAAGAAGCAAAAAGGAAAGCATATGTCGAAAGGAAAGCGTGGACCGGCCAGTCAGTGGGGCCACCGCCCGCAGTAGCGTAGAGCATGTGAAGTAATTACAGTTTGGTTCGTGTCCATTGAGGGCCACGGGCAACGCGTATGGCGATACCGCGCACGAGGACGCCCTACGCAGGGGCATTGCTACAATGTCTACCCCCTGTACTTGCGTGGGCTGGGACTCCTGCGGTACTCGCCGTGCACGCGAGGGTCATACTCCTCCTGCCTAGGGTAGTCGATGGGCTTCGGAGGTGGCCCGCGCATGCCCGCCGCGGTCTTGATCGCCACCGCGTTCGCGTCGGAGAAGGGGTCGTCGGAGCCGCGGGAGGTGTGCCCCCTGGACATCGGTTGGCCGCCGTGGCTAGGGTACCCGCCTTGACTGTGCGAGCTGCCCTGGTTATGATGATACCCACTCGGCGAGTGACCACCGCTTGGCGAGCCCCGATGCCCGCTGTGCCCGTTCTGAGGCGGCCGCTCGCCCCTATACGCCCGTTCGCGCTCGCGCTCGGCAATGTCTTCCCTTGACATCGCGTCGCGGACGACGTCGTGCATGCGTGGCATGCCCTTCGTCGGGGACATCTCCTGCCGCTTGCGCGGGGAGTCCTTGGGCTTCTTCATGGTCAGCTTGCGCGCCACACTGGCGAGCTTGGACGGGCTGCGGTTGTGCTTCTGGCGGTGGTCGTCGACGGGGGTGGCGGCGGTGACGGCGGAGGAGGGGAGGATATCGCTGAAGCTTTTGAGCTTGGAGTGCTCGGGGTTGTATTCGTGGAAGTCCTCTGGTAGATGGGTCGAAAGATGGTGCGGTGAGAGCAGACGGGAGAGGAGAGGACGGGAGGAAGGAAGATATGATCAGCGACAAGCATGCACACGACCGCGCGCACGACCAACCTGAATTGAACATGGGGCGCGTCTCCTTCGCAGTGACGGAGTTCTCATACGCGGTGTACCCTTCGCCGGGGTTGCCCAAGTAGATGCGTCCCTGTTCGTCCCGGAACGTGTACCGCCCAGAGTCTGAGTCGTACGCGATGCGCTGCACGCCGCTAGGCAGCGAGGTCGGGTCCTGATGAGCTCGCTGTCAGTGAGATCGACGTTGCGAGCAGAGCGACACGCACATCGTAGAACTGATTGCGAACCATGGCGAAAGTAGAAGGGTGAAGTCAAGGTACGTGTGGGGGCGCGGATGGGGGCTGGAGAAAGAGAAGGCACAGGCAGGCCGGTTATGCAATGATCGTCGCGTATTGATGATCGAGGCGCCGGGTGCGTGTTAGCCAGGCGGTCGGCGCTGCGGAGTGGCGCAGCTGCAGCAACAGCGAAGGCTGTGGCACTGGGATGAGGAGGAAAGGGCTTGGAAGAAGCTTGGAAAGCGTTTGCTCGCGCTGCCCTGTTGCTTATCGACCCATTTATTGCTGTGCGCTTCCGCATGACTGCAGTCTAGAGGCTGATCCCGCTCACCCGCTGCTGACGGAGCGTGCCTGCCCTTCATTCGGAGCCTTATGAGCGTCGTACGGGATACCGATGACTTGGAGGCCTATGGTGACTTGCACATGCGCCATTAATCACAGTGAGTCTTGTTGAGAACATGAGTGACGAACTCAAGATCATGGAGATAGTCGCGTGGGAAAGCCTCCGCCATTGTACTTTTCGATCAAAAGTTTTGATCACCTGTTCCCCTTCCCCTCGTCTCCATTCCCTCCCCCTTTCCTGTCCTCGTCAGTCAACATGGCCGCTGCTGGTCCCTCTGACCCACGCAAACGAAAATCGCGCAATGCGAAGGACAAACCCAAGCCCGCTAAGGCGCGCAAGGAGACGGAGAAGCAGATGATCGCGAACCTCGATAGACAGGCGATGGAATATGTGCGCTCATAACGCCTCTCACATATTCTGATATTGAGCGTTGATTTAGGACCCTCCAGATGACTTGAAGCTGTTCTCGGACCTGCCCATCTCACAAGCAACGAAGCGAGGTATGTAGTCGTGCTCGTCCATTAGCGCCCTTCTGGACTTACGACGATTCGCAGGACTGAAGAAAGCCGCATTCGTCAACATGACCGATATACAAGCCAAGAGTCTCCCTGTATCTCTGAAGGGGAAGGACGTGCTTGGCGCTGCTCGGACAGGAAGTGGGAAAACGCTAGCATTCCTCATACCCGTGCTGGAGATCCTGTATCGATGGAAATGGGGTCCCGCAGATGGCTTGGGAGCGCTCATCATCTCACCTACGCGCGAGCTAGTGCGTCACGCTCATTCTTTTGACCCCCCATGAAGATCTTATGCTCTGCAGGCAGTCCAAATATTCGAAGTCCTGCGCTCAATAGGCCCTTTCCACTCGTTCTCTGCTGGCCTTGTCATCGGAGGGAAGAACCTGAAGGACGAGCGTGACCGACTAGTGCGCATGAACATCCTTGTCGCGACTCCTGGCCGCTTGCTTCAGCACATGGACCAAACCTACGGCTTCGAGTGCGACAATCTCCAAGTCCTCGTCCTCGATGAGGCGGATCGCATCCTCGATATGGGCTTTGCGAAGACCCTTTCCGCTCTCCTTCAACATCTACCCAAGTCACGGCAAACCCTCCTCTTCTCCGCCACCCAGACCGACTCCGTCTCCGACCTCGCACGCTTGAGTCTCACCGACCCCGCCTTCATCGCCACCAAAGAGGCCGAGGAATCCCACACCGCTACCACGCCCAAGAACCTCGAGCAGCACTACGCCATCTGCACGCTCGACCAGAAGCTCGACCTGCTCTGGTCCTTCATCAAGACGCACCTCCAGAGCAAGACCCTCGTCTTCCTCTCTAGCTGTAAGCAGGTCCGCTTCGTCTACGAGACCTTCTGCAAGATGCAGCCCGGCGTCTCGCTGCTGCACCTGCACGGGAAGCAGAAGCAGATGACGCGGCTGGCGATGTACGATCGGTTTACGAAGATGTCGCACGTTGTGCTGTTCGCGACGGATATCGCCGCGAGGGGCCTTGACTTCCCGGCGGTGGACTGGGTGCTGCAGCTGGATGCGCCGGAGGATGTGGAGACGTATATTCACCGCGTGGGTCGGACGGCGCGGTACGAGAGCAAAGGGAAGGGGCTGCTGTTCCTAATGCCGAGTGAGGAGGAGGGTATGCTAGCGGCGTTTGCGAAGCGGGATATCGACATCAAGAAGATCAAGATACGCCCGAGCAAAACGCAGAATATTGAGAACCAGCTGCAGAAGCTCGCGTTCCAGGAGCCGGAGATCAAGTACCTCGGCCAGAGGGTGAGTTCATCCCTCTCGTTGCCCCTATGCTTCCACTAATCAACTGGACTTTGTTAGGCATTTGTGTCATATCTGCGTTCGGTATACTTGCACAAGGACAAGTCTATCTTTAAGGTCGACCAGCTGCCCGTGGACCGGTACGCAGAGTCTTTGGGTCTTCCGGGTACGCCGAAGATCAAGTTCCTGAGCAAGGAGCTGGCGAAGCAGAAGAAGAACGCGTCACGGGCAGTAGCAGCCGCGCAGTCATCAGCTGCAGTCAGCTCATCCGAGGAAGATAGCGACGCAGAAGACGCTGAAGTGCATTCGTCAAGTGACGAAGAGGCTGAGGCGGAGGCAGAGTCTTCGTCCAAGCCCAAACGCAAGGTAGCTAGAGCGTCGACATTTACATGCGCATATGCTTACGCATTCTGTACAGCCTGGAGAAGTGCGCACCAAATACGACCGCATGTTCGAGCGCAAGAACCAGGACATCCTGTCAACGCACTATTCGAAGATGGTCGAGCGCGACGACGACGGCTCAGGCTCCGAAGACGACTTCATCACCCTCGCCCGCGCCGACCACGACCTTCCCGACCCCGACGACGACCTGCCGAAAACCTTTGCGCAAGCCAAACAAGAAAACCTCTCCGCGAAGAAAAAGGCGAAGATGAGCCGCACCGGGCGCGCACTCCTCGAGAACGGCCTCGGCCGCAAGCTCGTGTTCGACGACGAGGGCCGCGAGCACGAGCTGTACGAGCTCGCGAACGGCGAGGAGTGGTTCAGGGAGAAGGGCGGGCTGGAGGGCGCGATCCGGGAGGGCGCGAAATTCGCGGAGGGCGAAAGGGAGCGGATGCAGAAGACGGACGTGGTGGACAGGGAGGAGGCGAAGGAGAAGAAGAGGGAGAAGAAGCGCAAGAGGAAGGAGCGCGAACGGGAGATGATGGCGGCGGAGGGGCTGGCGGTGGTGGCGCCGGCGGAGGATGCGGGCTACGTGTCGCCGGACTTTGATCTGCCCAGCGGTGATGAGGACGAGGACGAGGTAGCGCCGCCGCCGCCTGCGAAACGACGAAGGGCAGTCGCGGAACGTGACGAGTTGGAGGATGATGAGGCGCTAGCGCTGCAATTACTGCGGAGTCGTAGGTAGCCCGGGCAGGCCAGGAGTATTGTGCATAGGTTTCGCGTCATTCTCTTGCTTACAACATGTACGCTGCATCGGTTGCTATGCTACTCTATCACCGCCTGTGATAGGTCGGTGTTTGCAGTATCGTGACCTCCGTGCTTCTACGGCGTCTAGTGGTCTTCCCACGTCTCCTTCTTCCGCAACCTTGATCCTTGTGAAGCGCTCGGCCATGGTGCGTCACAAATTTTGTCAATACCATTCTTGCCTCACACCCGTTCACAGGTCTACGTCAAGGGCTACATGTTCGACTACAGAAAGGTCCAATGGCTCTACTTCGAGCGCTATGGGCACTTTACCAACAACCTCCACATCGACGGCAGGGCTAAAGCCGTTTCTGACTTGGCCCGTCTAGACGGTGACTTGGCTTGCATGGCGCACTGTCTTCCAGAGCTCGATCCGGCATTCTATATGGACGCTGCCGTCCTCGTATTCCCCATGGGCGAGGAGGCGCTTGATGCAGATCTAGATGCCCTGAAGGCGAAAAAACTCGTCTTCCCGAGGGGAATGGAAAGTGCGAGGCCCTTCTTGTCTGGCCCAGCGATCTTTGAGTTCTTAAGCTGGGCGTGGTGAAATCGACGCGATGGAAGGAGCAGACGACGGCGGACAGGAACATGGAATTGAAGCATCGCATATCCGATGTTGTTGTAGTGCGAGATCTTGACTCGGAGGTCCCGGAAGTACCAGTTTATGTCTTGTTGTACAGAGGGTCTTACGCGAAGTATTGTGACTCGATCGCCGAAACTGTGAACCGATCACGATTTCGGCCGGTCCAAGCGGCGACAAGTCCCCGCCGATTCACACTTTTTGGCCCGCGTCACGCTCGATTCACAGAAAAGTCGGGATCAATTCACAGTTTCGACGGGCGCATTCACATTTTGGTTCACACTTTTTGGCGCGGAAACGACGCTTAGACGCGAGAAGTCGGCGCGCCGAACGGGACTTGTCGCGGCACCTGCCGAGGGAGGGGTTCGATTCCGTTCGAATCTCCGTGGGAAGGTCTTGTCGTGTGCGCGCGCACTGTCCAGCGACCCCCGAAAGCGCACAATGATGAAGAAAGCGATATATTCATTATCTATCTAATGTAACTACAAGGAAAGAAAGGATAGAAGAGGTAAAAAAAAGCGGCATAGCATCAGCACATCTCGTGTGGGGCATACGCACCCAACCGTGGGCGCGCAGTCGCACGTCGAACACACCCGAACACTGCACTGGGCGTAGGAGCCGAGTAGGGGTAGGGGTGAGGGCGCGGCATGCACTCTGCGTGTCGAGACAAGGGTGGGGCCCTATGGAACTGAGCGCGTAGGGTGCAGTTGCAGGAGGGGATGCTTGCAGAGAGCTCGCGTCCGCGCTCATTGCGCTGCACTTCCTACCCTCGCGGCCATCATCATCCTCCACTGCCTCTCCCCTTGCGCGTTGGCTCGTCTCTCCCGCTGTAGCGTCCCCTGGCTCTCATCCTCGCGCCGCCGCCTCCAACTTTATCCTTGCCATCCTTCCCACCCTCTTTGGGTCCACACTGCGTGCTATACTGCTGAGGGTGGGCGCGGAGTGCGTGACCATGACCTCGCGCTAGCCTGGCTCAGGACCTGCCTAGAGCGCCGCAGAGGGGGCGACCGCTAAGCGACTCCCAGCTGATTCCTTCGCCAGTAGCACGAGAACTCGCCCGCGTGGGCAAGTCCGCGCATGGGAGGTCAAGAACTAGGATCTCGCAATGGCTACTTGACGGGCGAGCCGGAAATTTGGGGCGTGCAAGGTGGGGGGAGGAGGCTCGCAGACCGCAAATGAAGCCCTGGGAGGCCCCAGATGTTCTTGAGGGCGAATATGAGGGGGCGAGGGTATGGGCGGCCGCGTGTTACAATGACGCATCGCCCGCGCTAGGGTGACGCGCGGACATGTAAAGCAATGTTAGTTGTAATATGAGGGCGACGCTGGAGCACGCACCTGTAGCCCTCCTACAGATCCTCTGGACGCGTCGCCAGCCACTGTTCGGCAATCGTGATGCCTGCGTAGAAGATTCGCTTGAGGCCGAAAAGGCGCGAAGAGAGGGTGAGGGGTGTACGACGGTGGTAGGTGAGGTCGCCGGCAGGGACTTAGCGCAATTGGCGCGCGCGAGCATGGCTTGTGAACGGTGAACCAGACTTGGCCTGGGGTTTCCGGAGGTCACGCCAAGTCACACTTTGATCGTGAACTCCCCGCGAGATCACGGAAGAAAACTGTGAATCAGGCTGTAGGACTTGTACTGAGGTATGTAGGTCCAGGTGTACCGCCATTTTGTGGCCATGCTAGGGCTGACGCGCATGGTTCGGTATCCACATTTGTGGCCTGCTGTACATATGTATTGATCTTCAACGGAATCTTGCCACTTCTACATCTACTATCGTATCTCTCTACAGGTATCGCACTTATCTATTCGAGAAATGTGTTTGGCAAAGTCCAACATTGCGCCGCAGCAAAGGAGAGTGGTGTCACGTGCGCTCGGTTCCGCCATTGGGACCAACAAACGTAAACACATCTTGATCCCGACCACCATCGTCCCGACCACCGTCGTCGAAGCCAGTAATACTTCTGGTCTTACATTCGCGACAGTCTCCGCATCAAAAGGCGCTACTTAATGATTTTCTCTCAAGGCCATGTCCCAATTTCCTGGCCCCCAATATGCCAGGCGAAGCTGCAGGAAAAGAAGCTCGAAATTCTGGATTCGTTTTGTATCCATAACCTGGTACGGCTAGCTGCTAACTCATTACACCCGCGCTGCCCTCTCATTCCTCCTTCGCTGCCAAAAATCTCAATCTTACATACATCATTGACCAACGCCCCTCCCTATCCTGGCAATCCACTGACATCGCCTCTGCAACCTCCGCGATGACCTCCTCTGCTTCCGCATCGTCCAGATCGCCCATGAACGAATGCTTCGCAAACATCCGCAACCACCCAGCGAGGCCTTCCGGCAGCAGCGTCACTCGTGGGACGAGGTTGATCTCCCGGATGGTGAAGCCCGCGCGGCTGAGTAGGGTGCTATATTCCTCTACCGAGGGGAAGAACCAAGGGTCTACTACAGCTGGATTGCGCCCTCGACGTCGGAGCGCAGCATGGATTGCCGCTCGGACGCCAATGCAGTTGCCCATCCCGCCCATCTCCGCCGCAAACCGCCCGCCGGGACGTAGGGCGCGAGCTGCGGACTGCAGCGCTCCGAGGGGGTCCCTCGAACACCAGTGGAGCGTCGCGTTGCTGAAGACGGCATCGAAGGTGCCCGCTTGTTCTGGCAACAGCTGTAGCGCTTGCGCATCGGCAACGAGGAAGTCAACGGGCGCCATCGCTGCGTTCGAGGTCTCTGCTCGGCTAGCCGCCAGCACCTCTATCGCCTTATCCACCATATTTGCACTCGCGTCGACGCCCAGGACGTAGCCTTTGGGCCCGACGGCGCGCGCGAGGGTCGCGGTCAGCTCGCCGGTGCCGCAGCCGAGGTCGAGGATGCGCTCGCTGGGCTTGGGATCGAGGAAGTTCATGACGGGGCTGGTGAAGGCGGAGGAGTACACGAAGTTGGCGGCCTTTCCGTACAGGGCAGCGGACCATCCATCCTTGGTCTGGGAGGTGCCGTTCGCGGGCTGGGGGCCAGTTGTTGGCTCGGATATCGTGGGTGAAGCCATGCTGGCGGTATCTTTGCTATCTCTGGAGGGTCCGAGGGAGCAGGTACGACTGCTTTCGACCTCGCAAGCAAGCACCTTTATGGACTTGAAGCGCGCCCTGGGTCGTACTGTCGGCCGATCGGCCGACAGCCGCTGGCCACACAAATCCAGATATGGTACCCGTCCGACAGGCGCCGAACCCGACGAGTCCACGACCGACAACAGCGATGATAGCGCTAAGCGCCCGCTTCCCAAAGCAGAAGTATGAACGGACGCGACTTTCCGAGAGCTTTCACGTGAACTTTAGTACCCACGTCGGTCCTCGGCAACCCTTCGTTGCGGACCAGTGGCGGGCAACACATTGGAGAGGCGCGAAGTCAGCACGTGGAGCGCGCTTGTGACCCTGCTGGGTGCTTCCCCCGCGTCCCCGCCCGCCCGCCATCATCAGCTGGTCTTACATACAGAACATGAATAGGACAGCGCATATGGGGCCTATCGCTGCTTGCCTCTTACTTCGACCCTCTCACCGGCTTTTCCCTCAGCGCGCTCGCTGCCATGGCCGCGCCAGAGTCCTCGACGCCAGCAGCTGGATCCCCTTCCTCCGGCACAAATACGAAGCCATCATGGACGCCCCGCCTGGATAGCCCACCAAAGATCAGCGCGCAATACAAGTCCGAGGACGCGCTGGACGATCTCGACGGCGTGACCTACGCACTCGACACGTTTCTCAACTCGCAGATGATTGAGTGCGAGGAGTATTGCCATGCGAGCGATCTCAAGAAGGAGAGACTGTACTTCGCGACCGGCTACGGGCTCATCCAGTGTGTCAAGGCGCTGATGTCGTACGAGGATGAGGTGGGTACCCATTCTGTCTACCCATCCACATCATTTGCGCTTATCACGCGCTTCTCTACCCAGGACCTTCTCGCGGGCATCCAGCACACCAAGCATGGGAACCACATCGCGCAACTGCACAGGAAGAAGCAGCCGTATCGCATCTCGCGCCTTGCGGGGCTCGTCCTTCCGTCCTTCAGCACCTCAGGCGTGGACTGGATCAAGTCCATGACCCCGGTCGAGCGGCATGCCGAGCTCACGTACGCGGAGAGCTTGTTTGAGAAGACTATCCTCGGTATCGTGTACTCTGGCGACTGGCTCGCACTGGTGACGGAGATGTGATTACTGTGTTGATCAATCGCGTCCACGGTGCATTGTGCTCATGCGTACCTTCTTTCAGCCTCAATATGCGCAGCCTCTTCAACATATACCGCCAACTCGGCAGATACATCGACGCTGTAGACGCCGAGGGTCACAGCGAGACCATTGATGTGCATTTCCGCTCTGGTGTCTATTTGGGCGTTGGGCTTTCGCACTTGATCCTGTCGCTAGTGAGTGCTTCTCATATAACTCTCAAGCACGGCGCCATTACTTACCCACATCCCCAGATGCCCTCCAAAATTCTCAGCATCGTCGAGCTCTTTGGCTACCACGGCGACCGACAATACGGTCTCGAGTTGCTGCAGAAGGCGGGTGGCTGGCAGAGGGGGAAGAAGGAACCGGGTGTCGATGCAGGTGCGTTCACGTCACTCTGGGTCCCTATCCTACCGGTATTGTTCCCTTCACAATTCGCTAACTTCCTGTTGTCAGCGTCTGAGGGCGTTCGCCGCCCCATATGCGACATGGCGCTGCTTATCTTCCATCTCGTCGCTTCAAGCGCGACCTTCGACGGCGTGGATGTGAAGATGGCGCAGAATATTCTGCAATGGAATCTTAAGCGGTACCCAAATGGTGTGTGCTTTGCTTCCGGGCAGGCTGTGCTTCTTGCATACTGATACACCCTGCGTAGGCGTCTTCTTCCTCTTCGGCGCGGGCCGCCTCGCACTCATCCACTCGCAACCAAGGCGCGCGATAGACTATTACACGCGCGCCATGGAGGCACAGAAGCAATATCGGTGAGCCAGGTTGTCCTATCTCGTACCACCTCTGACCACTCTTCCCAGAAATCTGCACCACATCTCCCACTGGGAGATCGCGCTCGCACACCTCTCGCTCTGGGACCTCGACGCAAGCCTGAAATACTGGGATTTGCTGGAGGCAGAGGCGACCTGGTCGAAGGCGATCTACTCATACGGCCTAGCGGTTTGCCTCCTGGAAAGCGCGGATGCTCTGGAGGCACGAGTCAAAGAAGAGGGTGATGCCGCTACTACTTCCAAGGAGGAACCCACCGTTCGCCGCGAGCGTGCAATGGTGCTGATGGCCAAAGTGCCTGGGTTGCGGCAGAGGATAGCGGGGAAGTCGATTCCTTTGGAGGTAAGTGACATGGACGGAATTACCTCTCCCTTTGTGACGTATTGGCCGATCCATCCAGAAACTCGTTGCCCGTAAAGCACGCCGATACGCCCACAATACTCGTCACCGTCCAGTGCTTCCCGCCCTCGAACTCGCCTACCTCTTCCTCGGGATAGCACATGCGCCGCGGGAAGTGCTCGTCAAGAAGATGTTACCAGAGGTCTGGGCTGCAGAGCGGAAATTGGGAGTTGAGAGCATAACAGCGACGGAGAAGGCCAAGGAGGTCGGCCTTGACATAGCAAATCCGTCTCCAGACAACCTGGAAGACCGCGCACGGGACTACGGCAAGGGATACTGGGACGATGTCGTGCTCGCGCGTTTCTTGGAGGGCGTGTGTTTGCGATACGTTGCATATCCGGCAAGTGATATCTTTTTCGCGAATCATCGGTTATCAAAAGCTGACGATGATCTGTCTGCAGGATCCTGATGCCATTGTCGAGGATGTGACGCCCGACAACGACGTACCGGAAGCAGCAGAGAAAGCTTGCGCTGCATTTGCGGACGTCTTCAAGTACGGACCGCGGGTCGAGCTGGATCATCATCTGGTGTATCATGCGCGTACGTCTTTTGCAATTATCGCTGTTCCCAATTCCTTTGGTCATCCTCACTCGTCCCATAGACTACGAGCTAGGTCGATTACTAGCTTGCATGAGTGACATAGATGGTGCGCGCACGCAGTTTGATCTCGTACTGAGCGGACGGCACCAAGAAGTGAATGCGACGGGCAGAAAGGTGAGTGACACCGAACCAACTGTAAACCATTGTCGTTGCTGATTACATTCTTCCATGCAGGGCCGATATAGCATGGAGAAGGCATTGATGATGCGGACGCATGCAGCCATGGAAGCGTTGGACAAGCAGAGACTATGATTCTGTGCGGAGTCGACGCGGGGTTGCCTCCCAATTTGCTTGAAGTCACATCCATTACGGACGACAGAAAGCATTGCTCACGCAACGACTGGCGGGTAAGATATTCATATGATAACCCAGCCAAGGCGCTGGAAGCTGTAAAGTATGTACACACAAGAAGGACCTTCGATAAATAAAGGAACACAATAATGAAGCAAATGTCCATGAGAGCCAACAGTCCTTGGGATAACGACAACCCTATAACGCCCACGAGTTATAAGGAGACACCTCGATGCATAACCTGTCGCCCAATATCTCGCTCATGGCAACCCACTCGTCTCTTCGCGCCCACGCCGACGCAAAGTCAGCTCGAACGCCGGCCCCCTCGTCCTCGCCAACGCCTCAAGCGCCGAGCCGTAAGTGTCCCAGTCCCCCTCAAGCTCGAGCGCCAGGAGCTCAGGCATGTCCATGAGACGTTCTATCAGCTCAGCATCCACAGGCTTCTCGTGCTCGACGGGCCTCCCGTTTGGCCATCGCTCGGCCACGGGCTCCCAGATGGCGAGTTTCTTCAGCCCGGGAAGGTCATCCAGGACCCCGCGTAGCTCGGAAGAGCTGATCGTGACGTGTCGAAGGGTAAGCGAGCGCAAGCATGGCGCCCACGCCGAGCGGCGCACGAGCGCGCTCCAGGCGGCGGACGGCCAGACGACGTTGCGAGGCTTTTGTGAGGAATCGGTAGATGTGCGGTGCGATGTTGCTATGTCGCGCCGCGTTAGGGCATACATCGAACCCTGGGAGACGACCTCTGTGGGTTCGATGACCAGCTCCTCCAAGCCTTGGGGCAAGATGAACGCGCTCATCACCGTGCGGAGCATCCGTGCATTAGGGGTCTGCATAGCCCAGCAGCGCAGGGTGAGCGTCTTCAAGGTCGCAGGGAGCTCGTGTCGCGCGCTCCAATGATCCACGCCATGCGCGCATGCGGCATCGATCGTAAGCTGGCGAAGAGATGGGCACTTCTCGATTAGGTACTGCGCGTTGGCGAGGGTGTTCGTCCCGACACAGTATAGGTCGGATATCTGCGACCAAGGCAGATGCATGCATTGGATGGATACCGAGGCTTCGATCGCTGTCAGGCGGGGAGCGTCGAGAGCACAGTTCTCAGGGGGCACGACGGGGGGCACGGACCCTGTGAGGCACATGCGCTCTAAAGAGGGTGCAGATAGGTTCCCCAGGTATGCCAGCATTTCGGTTGGCAGCTCGCATACGCGCCAGCGCGAGGCGAGGGATCGGACGACTGGTGCAAGACGCATGAGCGAGTCACCCGTAACGACATCGGGCACGCCGAGGCGGATGTCAAGGGTGCGAGTGCCGGCGCGTGCGGCGTGCAGCATGATGATGTTGGCGATGGCGTCGAGGGCACGGGGCGTCTGCGACTCGACAGCGATGTCGATCTCGATGGTGGACCAAAGGTCGGGGGTTGAGATTGCGAGGGCGCGCCAGCGGCGGCATACCTGTGACAGTATAATGGAAGAAGGGCTAAGATGACTGCCAGGATCGAGGCCGTGTTGAGGAACCATGGCGAACACCTCTGCGAGGATTTCGGGTGGAATTTGGTGGACGGCGGGTATGTGCTCGTCATCGAAAGTCGATTGTCCAACCGTCGCATCTCGCACGCTGACACTCGTCCCAGTCTCGCTTGACATGTTCACTGCTCGCTCGACCGCGCCTTTGTCGCTGCTGGCGTAAGCGAACGACACGCGCTTCTCCGGGTCCACACCCTCGAAGATGGGTGACATGATCGCCTCATAGGCAGGCGGCGGCACCTCGTGCGAGGTTACGACATGTAATGTGGGGGGCTTCAAGGGCTTCTCGAGGGACTGGGAGGTGGGTGCGCCACACAGCATCTCGCGTACGCGGGCGATCGAAGACTGTAGTCGAGGCATTCTGGGGGCACCGTTGAGTCAGAACGCGTACAAGGAGGGGGGATAGCACACACACCTGGTGAGAGGTATTGCAGGTGTTGAACTTGCGAGGAATTCAATTCTGCGAGGTCGAGACGCGTTCGTTTCGTTAAGCGCCCGTCGCTATCGTTCAGTTCGGCTTCACAGTGGTGGTCGAGCAGTCAGGGATGGCGGTAGGAGACAAGAAGCAGAGATCTGCCGCAACCCCGGTCGCATCACCCACGACGGCGGTGCGGCAGCACCCACATCCGGGGCAGGGTATGCATGCAGTGCTTTCCAAACGCAGACCGAATTTCCTTTCCTGTCTCAAGTTCCATTGCGGACGAAATTCCCTTACGGGGATGTGTAAATGAAACTCACGTGCACTTCAACATGCGTCGGGCACGTGTGTATCGGACTCTGCGCCGTCCTGCTTCGTACTCCCTTCTTCAGGCCATCGAGGAGGTATTTGAGCATGTGAGGACTTTGACTCTTTCGCTTGCGCTCGTAAAGAGCTTGGACACCCACGCCCGGAAAGCGCCCACACCGATTCCGCCCAGATCAAGCGATCAGGCCGAAAGAACAATGGCCTCAGAAAAACAATGACTCCTAAAACTGGTCGGAGGAAGTACAAGCGCGTCCCAAACAATCATATCCGACTATACAACGTCCACAAGAAATCACAATTGGTAAGTACATGTATTCAAGCCGCCGCCATTGACCTCTTCTATTATCCCATCATCTAGTGTTATATTGATCCATCGTACCCTCCTGCACGGCTTTGCCACATTTGCGAGGATCGATCAGCTCTCCATCGTCGATCCTCTCCAGTAGCCTCTACCGCGGGGCCCATGGCTCTTGTAAGCAGGGTGCGGTAGGACCCATTTAGCCCTCAGGCGCCTTCGAAGGGTATAATCGGTGCACCTTGGTATATGGCGAGGCAGCGATCGCGGCTGCCTGCCCGATCGTAGACGTATGCACGTCGCGCATCAGCATCGTTAGCTGCTATCATCCTCGTCAAAGCTGTCGCTCCGCTTCCTTCGCTTCGTCGTCGCCTTCTTTCCCGTCTCGCGCACACTTAGACGCACCCCTACTCGTGCCAATTCCTGGTACACCCTCGAATCAGCGTGCGTTTCCGAGTCATAACCGATAGCACTCACCTTGGTCAGAGCCGTTGATGGCGGGAGTCCTGGGAACTCTTTCGTCGTGTATATTCGAAAGGTCGCCCCATAGCACTCCGCCTGTATCGCGATATCCCGGTGTCCTCGCGGCAAAGAGAACAAGTCGAACACCCTATATCGCAGCAAGAATTCGCCTTCGTACTTGACGGCCAAGTCCTATGGCGCCATGTCAGCACTTGATGAATACAGAAAGGCAATACGCACCGAGAACACGAAGACCAACGTGCTCCTCCCCTCGAACGTAACACACGTCGGCTGGACGAAAGTCGACCCGACGAGCGCATTCGTCGCCTTCTCGCTCTCGTAGATCGCACACCCGCCGACGCGGTGCACAGGCGGCTCCGCATATGGCCCGGGCGAACGATGGCATGAGGATCCCTCAGGCAGCGGGAACAGATCTAGGGTGCACACAAACCCCAGCCCCAGCGTGTCCCTGCACCATCAGTATCCGTCAGCCCACCCTGCCACCCCAAAGGCGAGGTCATGACGCGCACGCACCCGTACTCCTCGAACTCCTCCTCGCGCTGCTGCTCGGTCCCCGCGTCGTGCACGTTGAACAGCCGGAGGCGCACGGCGGGCGGCGGGTCGAGCGGGCGACGGTCGACCCTGGCGTATCTCGTGGATGAGCAGCGCCTCAGCGGAGGGAGCGCGCGCGGGGGCGGCGGGACGCACTCACTTGCGGCCGAGCTGTGCTGCTTGGATCTCGTCGAGCGACGCGCGGATGGTACGCCCGGCGAACGGGCCATGGGCGAAGTGCACCGGCCGCCCGATGAGGCACGGCGCGCGCTCCGCTGGCAGCGCGTCGGGCGGCGCCGTGCCACGGTGCACCGTCTGCGGCTGGTATATGGTCGGATAGAAGTTGGTGCTCAATTGCGAGAACATGGCGGCAGGAGGGGGGTATGGTCCAGTGGCGGGTATGCGTTTGGTGTGGGTATGCGTCCCGTGTGTCGGGCTGTCGTGGTCGAGTGGGGCAGGAGAAGCGCTGGGATAATGAACGCGCTGGTGTCGGCGTCGCCACACCAAAGATGGTGCTCGCGGTCCGAAGCCCCAAGACGGCACTCGCGGTCCAGATGGCGGGCGCAAAAAGCACGGACCAGATCAACCTCCGTGCCCTTCCTCTTTCGTCGCGCCGGGCCAGCCTGCCGGGCCGCGGAAGCTTTACGGAAGCAAGTTCGCAGCGCGCGCAAACTCTAACGTGTGGGAACGCGCGAGATGGCGAAGACCAGACGGAGACGAGGGTGGAGGGAGAGAAAGGAGGAGCGGCAGTCACACAACGTGTCACGGTGTGCTCACAAAAGGCACGCGAGCGCCATCGTCCCTTTGACGTCGACCGTGATGGCTTTCTTTGACGATGAATGATGCGCGCCTCGGCTCCGGCACTGGTGCTCGCCTCGGCTTTCGTGTTGATCCACCTTTCAATGGGCTCCGCTGACTGACTAACAACAGCCCCAGCAGTACAGATACGAATACAACAGCTGAGGATACAAGGACTGGCTACAGCGCGAAGACCCAGCGAGGGTGCCCCCTCATCAGCTTCGCAAGCATAATTCCCCGTGACGCCGCATTGCCTTCCGAGCACCCCTTGAACCATCCCCCAAGCTCCTTCCATTGAAGCACAAGCTCCCGCGCGCCCGGAGAATCCTCCTGACCGCGACCTCGGTCACACCACTGCGTCGACCGGGCTGGAGTCCCCCAAGTCGTACTCTTGTGCTTCCCTCCTCTACCGCGGCCTCGACAGCCAGTACCGTATACTTGCATATGCAACCGCGCCGAATACCAGCACGCAGACCGACAGAACCTTCGTGCCCACAATGGAAGCCTCATGCTCGACCTAGACGCGAAGTTCATGAGCATCTGTTCACCGCTGCAGTACGCCGCACACAGCCAAAACGTTCCCAGCATACAGTCAAACATAGCATCGATATGCAGACAAGCGTTGCCTTGACCATTTGAGATGCCAGAGAAGTAGACTCACCACCGAGGCGAACGGAGACAGAATTGGTATCGTGAAGTGCGTTGAAAGCCATTTATTCGGTGGCGGTGGTTGTGTAGCGCGACCAGCAACATGAAGAGTCATGAGAAGTGTGATGAAGGTGCCGACGAGTAGGGTGAGCTGATGGGGAAGGATTACGGAGGGGTGGCGGCCAGTAGAGCAGATGTCGAGAGGGAAGGGGATGCGAAGAACGAACATTCGTTAATACAGTCATTTAGTAGAAGATCAGACAAGACAAACGTACCAAAAACGTCTCCTTCCGCCTCTGCTCCTCCTTGTGCTTCTCGGCCAGTGTGGCCATTTCGCGCTACATGATGAATCGAATTCAGCACAATCATCCGCTCTGAACAAATTGCCTACTCACCTCCCGCTTCCACTCCTGCTCCGCCACCGCTTGCTGAAGCTTCTCCTGATAGTGCAAGTGCACTGAGTGCAGCGACTCTCCCGCCAGCGCGCGCGTCGTCCAGTACTGCTCAGCGCTCAATGGTTTCGTGCTCGGTGGTGGAGGTGGGAGGGAGCTCCAATGCGCACTTGGGCGCGCCTCGAGATGGGTAGAGTGGGTCTGGATTTGCAATGAATGCGCGGGGACAATGGGCGCCTGAAGCTGGGTGGAATGACCAAAGCCAGACGACGTCGCGATCGACAACGGCCTCTGCGACGTTGACGCGGCCGCCGTCGATGAACGCTGCTCCCTCAGCGCCGGTGGTTCTCGCTTCACTAGCTTGTTCCCATTTATGCTGACAGGTCGGCTTGTCGCAGGACGGGAAGGAGGTGTACTGGGTAGAGGTCGCCTCTTCGTGGGGGATGCGGGTGGTGTTGGCGACTGAGCAAGCGGCGCAGGGGACTGCGCGACCGCGTATTGAAGTGTCCGGCTAGTCGATTGGTTGCTTGGATTGTTTAGCATCGCGTTGCCGTACAGTCGTCAGGCTTTAGTCAACCAGAGGGGAGGGCGATGGCGCGGTAGGAAGGAGCTGGGAAGACGCGTCGGGCCGGACGTGACGGATTTCCACGTGATGGCGCTCACGCCACAAATGGGAAGTTGAACTTTGTTCTATGCTCTACCGCAGTCTCACATCCGTTTCTGGCCTTCAAAGTAGTATTTCTCACCTGATCAATATATATATATATATCCCTTTTCATGGCTTGAACGATTGTTATCGTACCGACGACGATGAGAAAGACACTATTCATTGGGACGCTCGCTCAACATTGACACCTCGCCGGCCTCTGTAGGAACATATCCAGTAGAAACACGACCGACCCTATACAATTATGCCAACAATGGCCTTGAGAAGTTTCACACGCTCTCTGCGTGTCTCTGGTACGGTGTGGCCATACCCCATGATATACCAACGGAGATCCCGCATGGTCAAGAAATCGAGATCGCGCGCCGTGAAGATGGATCGTAGGTTGTACTGAGCGCAGTACATCATCAGAAACGCGCCCCAGTAGCGTATAAAGTGACGTACCGGTTTGTTGCACGGGTATTTGCCGTTCTTGAACGTGCACAATTCATAATGCGTTTTCTTTCCATCGCCGCGAGCCCTATTCGCCGTCTGACAAGCATGAACTCTCAGTATGACAGCGAAATGTGTGGCGTACACTCATAAAATGTGTCACGCTTGTGGTGGTCTTGACAACCTTGTCCAGCTGCAAGAGAGTCTCGTAGTCGAGTTTGTACTCTGCGCTGAACATGAGTCGGGCAGCCATGTGAACAGCCCAATCGGGCGCGCCCGCGGCACCTGCAGGGGGCGTTAGCCGATTTCTAGCATCTGCAGGAGATATACTCACGCATTCCGGGCTCCACTTCCGCAAGAACTTGCTCGTAAGTGGGCGGTGGCGGCAGTTGTAAGTCAACCCCGGGAAAGGGCGCTCCATCGTCGATTTCGCGGTCCTTCTGCTTCCTGCTAACTCGTACTCGTCTCGGTCCGCTGCTCTTGCTTTTGTCATCTTTGTTTCCGCCGTCCCCGTCGTCGTCAAGTCCGCTGAGGTCGACGAAGATAGGCTTTCGAGTTTGGCTGCGAGGCAGGCTTCGGCGGCCTCATATCGTCCTCGTCACTGATATCAATTACCTCGAGAGGCACTTGAGAGCGACGAGCAACGGATTGACGACCCGATCGAGCTGGAGGCATAGCGATGGGACTGCTCAATAGTGCATGATGACCGCACTGTTGAAGGCAGCCTGGGAAGACGCGTCTGGACCAAGCGGCAATGTTGGAATTTCCACGTGACGGCGTCAACGCCACAAAGGACATTGACCTTGAAGTTGGACTTCGTCACGGTCTATCACATCGTATCTGGCTACTACCGTCGTCGCTCTTAAGTCCTCCGGCGCGACTTGGTTTTTGTTGATATGTTCTGTGCAGGTAGAGGGATCGAACGTCGAAAGGTGCTCGCGAAGATCCCGCTGGACACTACAGGTAACTCGAACCTCTGGTTCCTCTGGAGCATGATAAATCAACAAACGGCTAGCCCTACACAGTTATACCAATAATAATCTTGAGAAGCTTCACGCGCTCCCTGCGCGTCTCCGGTATGGCGTGGCCATACCCCGTAATATACCATCGGAGATCCCGCATCGTCAAGAAGTTGAGATCGCGGACCGTAAAGATGGATCGCAGGTTGTACTATGTGTGTAACCTTGTCACAAATACGCTGTAAAAGGCGTATGGAGTGACGCACCGGTTCGCTGCATGGGTACTTGCCGCTCTTGAACGTACACAGCTCATAATGCGTCTTCTCCCCGTCCCCGCGCCCCCTGTTCATCGTCTGGGGGCGTAGGTTGATGATAAGCACGTCAAAATATGTCGGCTTACACTCATAAAATGTGTAACATTCGCGCTTTTCTCGACAACCTTGTCAAGATGCAGAACAGTCTTGTATTTGAGGTCATACTCGACACTGAACATGAGTTCGGCAGCCATCTCAACAGCCCAGTCCGGCGCTCCCAAAGCACCTAAAAGTCACATAAGCCCATGTATAAGACGTGCTGAGCAGCGAGCTTACGCATCTCGGGCTCTACCCCGGCGAAGACTTGTTCGTAAGTGCACGGTGGCGGCAGCGGTAGACTGGCTTCAGGAAATGGTGCACCATCATCGACATCAATATCGTTATCTTGATTTCCGCACGCTAGCGAGCACCGGGAATTCTCGCTTTCGTCATCGTCCGAGAGTTCGCTGAGGTCGATGAAGATGGGCTTCCGTGTACGGCTGCGAGCAGGCTTCCGCGGCGCCACATCTTCCTCGTCGCTAATTTCTATCACCTCAGGGTCCATAGCGGCCAGATGGCGGCGTACGCGTTGGCGATCAGGACGAGAGGGTGGCATAGCAGTGGTACTGCTCGATAGCGCAGGGCGGACGCACACTAGATGACGGGCGCTGAAAGGACGCGTCGGGCCAAGCGACGTGATGGATTTCCGGAATCCACGTGATGGCGGTCGCGCCACAAATGGCGAATGGGAAATTGGACTTCGTCCCGAACGTGAACCCGGTCGAAGTCCGTCACTCATCCTTGAAAGCTGCCGCGATGGAGATACAGTATCGCAGAAGGCGCCTTGTATGGGCTTGATAATTTGACGAGATACCTGTATCGCATTGTCCCCAGACACCTCCGTAAAGCCCATTGTGAGTCACAATAGCAGGTCCTCGAATTCCATGCGTATCGCCGCTTCCCCGCGCTAGCCTGCTTTCCCCCAAGTCGGGGTAGGAGCTCCCTGCGCTTCTAGTGCGAGACACTTCGCAGGTCCGGACGAGCCGGATCGCCTACTGCACTATCCTCTGCGCCATTGTCTGTCGAACTTCGGTCGAGCCCACAGCCGCTTCCCAATGTCGCTGACTTTTGAATGATGCGCAATCGGACTTCTCTTCTGCCTTATCACGACCCAATCGTAGCGAACAATGCACTGATACGCGAACAAACATGAGCAATCAGACATTGTTCCTCTCAAGTTCTTCGGTGCCGACCTGGCACGAGGTTTGCTTTCAGCGTATCCAGAATCACGAAATCAAGTGGATATGCAGGTTTCGTCGGCGGCCAACAAAATTACGATGGATAAATGTGCAATTTTCCGCTGCCGATGTCCTAAGAGCGCCATTGTTCTCCTCAAGGCTCATACCTCTATGGGGCCCGACTCGTCAGGCAAGGGAAGATCGATAGGCGCTCCAATCGCTTCGAAGAGAAGGGGTCGCCAAGTCTCCTCGTCCCAGTCGCGGACACCATATCCTTCGAGATACAGGCGACGCTCGCGTTCTCCGAGGGTATCTATCGCGTCGTCGGACACGAGAGGCGGAAGCTGGCGCTGTGTTGAGCGGAACGTCGAAGATGAAGTGAAGAGATTGTTACCTCGTTCGGCGGCCAGGATCCGTCGACGAAGGGGACAATGTCGTAGCCAGAAGTGAGGCCGACACGCCGTGCGAGGACGTTGGACAGCTATCGTCGGAGTCAGCATACTTGCACGGCGATCCTTGGGCGCAGAAGGCCCACCTTCGCCACCATGGTGAGCGCGTGCATGACGCACAAAGTGGTTTCGTCGAGCTGGGAGGACGTGTCGTCGTATAGGTTTACCATCGAGTCGGTAATCGCGCTCGTCACTTCAGCAAACCACTCAGGTGGCTCATCTAAGACGCAGTCAGCATAGTTATTGGACGGCCGCGGACTCATGCGCACCCTGTACACTTGACGCAGAGGTGGGGCCTGGCTTTTGGGACTCTCCTGGTGGGGACGGTGGACGTTGATAGTCGGTCTTCAACTTCTGAAAATTTACGGAGGCCAACTCAGCGGATGGATGAGGCATGGCGACGGATATGGCCTTCCTGAGCACGATGGTTAGCGTCAAAAGGGACCTACTGGTTACGTGCCTATATACATCTGTACGTAGTCACGGATCACTCGGAACCTTGCTTCGATAGAAGTTAGAACAATTGGGTATCCTACACGACTATGCCGATAATGCCCTTGAGGAGGTTCACGCGCTCCCCACGCGTCTCCGGTACGGCGTAGTCGGACCCTAAATACCCTGAGATGTACCATCGAAGATCCCGCATCGTCAAAAAGTCCAGATCGCGGACCGTGAATATAGATCGTAGGTTGTACTGGAGGCGACGCCTTGTCAGAGTCATGCGAAACAAATCGAATGGAGTGACGCACCGGTTCTCTGCATGGGTACATGCCGTTCTTGAAGGTACATAACTCATATCGTGTTTTCTCTCCGTTGCCTCGCGCCCTATTGACCGTCTGGCGAGCTCTCAGTAGACTAGACGTATCGACAGAAATTGGCTTACACCCATGAAATGCGTTATATTCGTGTGACTCGTCTCGACGACTTCGTCCAGTTGCAAGAGAGTCTGATAGTCGAGCTCATACTCGACACTGAACATGAGGTCGGCAGCCATGTCGACAGCCCAGTCAGGGGCTCCCAAAGCACCTGCAAGTCGCATAAGCCTGAATATTTACCTGCCGAAAGACGTGCTCACGCATCCCGGGTTCTACCTCGGCAAGGACTTGTTCGTAGGTAGGCGGTGGCGGCAGTTGGAAAGCGATTTCGGGAAACGGTACTCCGTCATCGATATCGTCGTCGTCATACTTCTTTCCGTGGAGAAGCGTATGTCGGGATACTCTGCGGACGTCGCCGTCGTCGTCGTCGGAGAGCTCGGTGAGGTCGATGAAGATAGGCTTTCGGCTTCGAGACTGGCGGCGGCGGACTGGCCTAGGCTGTCGCACATCGTCCTCGTCGCTGATATCTATCACCTCAGGAGCTACCCGAGAAAGGCGAGTAGACTGGCGGCCGGACCGAGTTGGTGGCATGATAGTGGTACTGTCCGATGTTCGATGTTGGACGTAACAACGGTCGAAGCAGCAACTTCATGTTTTCCACGTGCTGTTACCCACGCTAGCCGGACGGCACCTGCATCAATCATCTCGAGTTCGAGCCTCGAGCATTGTTCGACTCCACCACTGCTCGGGCACGAACGGCTTCGCTCGTCCAAGCACCTTCTCCCGCTTCCCCACTTGGTATCAGACCCTCTCTGTCCCGAGTGCAATATCGCTGCGATCGAGGCGACGTTGCTCCTTGAGGCCTTGTTTCGCAGCTCACTCTGCCGCCCCCGTTCACGCGGTCTTCCAGATGTCGTTGATAACACTGGAAAGACATTGATGCTCCCTATCCCTTTTGCCGCATCATGACATACGTACGACGTATAGGCCTCGCTGGTGGCATGATTTTCCGCTTACAAAGAACAATCGCTACACAATCTCGCGTCGACCAACAGGCTGCCCATTTCCTTCTTCCCCGATTGTCTTGAGGTGCGGCGTTATTCACGTCGCGAGCTCCAATAGTCATAGCGGAAACACGGTATGTACGCTGCCGATGATTGGATACTACTAACATACAGAAAAGGAATTACTAGATGTAGACACGCGCTCCGATTGAGTCCCTCAGGGCCCTGCGGCGCTCCAGTAGGCCTTGCGGCAAGTTGCCATTAGGAGCAGGATCGAAGCCGTAGTTCACAAGGTAAGTCTGAAGTTCGGCGGCGCTCAAGCCTACGATGTCCTCGATACAGTATAGGCCGGGGAGGGGCTATCTCGTTCAATCAGCTCGACGGTATTGCAGTGGCAAGCAAATGACTGACACCATTTCGAGCGTCCGTGGGCAATGATCCGTCGACGAAAGCGACCACTGCGTATCGGTGGGCACCGCCGCCGTGGCCCTGCGCGCCATTGTAGGCCTTCGAGCATGAGCTGACGCCTGCAGCGCGCGAGGGAGCTGGTCTGCATACCTTTGCAGCTATGCGCGAAATCGTTGCGCTAGATTGTTGCAGTGCGTTAAGCTTGTTTTGAGTCACCTGGCGGGCAGCAGTGATTCGCTGCCCAAGTGTGTTTCTCATGTTCTGTGCCCACTGGGCTAGCTCATTTGTAGTAAGCATTTAATATATCGTAAGCCTGTCACCAGCCACTCACGGACGTTGTTGGCAGCGACTAGCGCGTGGTTCATTCGGTACCACGTCAATTCCTGGAAGTAGTGGAGGGCTTCGATGAAGTGTCGAACGTTGATATTACCGACTGGCGCTGCGTGAGCCTCCGGACGACAATCGTATATGAAGCATACGCTTTGCTTCAAAATGCGTGTGTTGCATGTAGTTCATGGCTGAGACGATGTCTTCGTCGGTGGGCGGATTGCTGGGAGCTGTGGGACGGCGAGAGGCAGGGCCGACAGGTGCGGCGGGAGGCGCAGGGGGATTACCGACTTGCATGTTTGCCAATGGGTGTCCTGCTAATCACGGAGTGTGCGCGTCCTATATATGTCCGTTCTAATGGCCCCGAAGGTACTTTATGGTCCTCCATTGTTCGACGATCAATCACGTTAGATCGATCTCGACAGGCTCGTGGAAACGACGAATCCGGTTCATGGGCGATTACCCCTACCGGACAACTTGAAGTTGGACCGCGCCGAATGCATCTCCGAGCTGCGGCCTTGCCGTGGCAAGCTATTAGATGAGTCTCATTGTTACTGTCGCTCATAAACCCTTTACATAGATCGCTGCTGGATCACCTTGCCCTCTTCCGCGATCGCATTCCCGTCGCCACTCCTAATGGCTCAGAACATTCCTGCTCCGAACCCCGCCGCGAACGGTGCTCCCGGCCCCGTCACTCTTCCCGCATCTCTTGATGAACAGAGGGCGGCGATTGATTATGCTGAGCTGCTTGCAAATCAGGTTCTCCATGGAAATGGTACGCCTGCGACAACTCTTTCAGCGTTTTAGTGTGCCCTTTGAGTCGGCGAAGACTAACATACGCGTTGCAGATGGCGTCACTGTTGACCAATTCCTGGCAGGCTTAGAGTACATGTACCATGTACTCTGCGGACGCGACGAGCGGCCAGCTGAGCGAGTGGAATTTCTTCCCCAATACAGTACGTGACGATCCTCGATAAGTTGTCAACGGTCGAGCTCACGCATCCGGCAGTCGGGGCGCCCGTGTACGCGCAGGCGCTCATGGCATCGGTCCTCAAAGGAATCGAAGAGTATCACACGACGTACAAGACCCCCATAGCTGAGCTGGAAAAGACCCTGCTGAAATGTCACACGCAATCCGCTAGGGTCTGCCCCTTCACAATCAGTATCTGCTCTCAGTCTAACAACTTCATTCGCAGACGTTCAATCGTCTGGCTGGTGATCTACATCCATTCGAGGAAGTCCCATTCACGGATGGCCAGATACCGTCGCAGTTGGTACGTTATGTATATTCAACGCCCCACGATGATGGTTTTTGAACAATTGCTTAGCCGAATTATCCACCTCTTACCAACCTTGCGTCCATCTTAGCGCTCACACCAGCGCAGAGGAGAAACTATCTGAAAGGATGGGGATTACCAGCCACTGGTTCCAACAACGACAAGATCGAACGTATCAAGACTGCTGTTGGTTATCGTGGGTAATCATTACAGGAATCGACTTCGTGTATTCCGCGGCCAGGCTGCGTTGGTCACAGCTGGTCACAGTTCGACTTCGTGTCACGATCCGTGGTCTCCTCTCCATTTGCACGAGCGAGCTCTGTCGCGATAACTTAGGACATCGCACGCGCACGCAGCCTGTTACACGCGTCCGGTTCACTGTATCTGTCGTTGAGCACGGTATATGACCGGCTGGCCCGTGTCTTTGCCAAACCATACATATCACTCAATAGCTCGTCGAAAGCAGCATGAATTCACTAATGTACATTTGTGCAAAAGGTCCATGGATGATGGAATAAGAAAGGTGACATCGGTGAGCACAAGCTACTACAATGACCAGCGCAGCGACGCCGGTCCACTGCAGCGCCCACGCTCAGGGAACCGTCAAGGTAGCGCACGCGCTCAGAGCACGGCCTTCAAGCGCGCCTCCGCCTCCTTGAAGTTGATGACGTTCCAGATGGCGTTGAGGTACTGGTAAAGGGGGATTTTAGTAGGGTGGAGACGATGTTATGAAAGTGGACGCACATCCGGCTTGACGTTCTTGTACTGCAGGTAGAACGCATGCTCCCAGATATCGATACCGATGATGGGGACGTGGGCTGGAAGGGTGAGACGGTCAGCCTTCTCGTCCTTCGGCTGGAATAGTTTACTCACACAACAACGGGTCCTGGTTCGCCGTGGTCACAACCTCCAACTTCTTCGTCGCCTGGTTCCACCCGAGCCAGCCCCAACCAGAGCCCTGCACCGCCGCCGTCTTCGCGTTCAGCTCCTTCTTCAAGTTCTCCAGCGAGCCAAAGTCACGCTCGATCGTGTCCTTCAGCGGGCCCGCCTCGAGCTTGCCGCCCTCCTTCGACGCGGGCGCGAGGTTCTTCCAGAAGAGCGAGTGGTTGATGTGTCCGCCGCCGTTGAACTTGAGCGCGGACTGGAGCTTGATGGCCTCCTTCACGGCGGAGACGTCGGCGCCGGCGCTCTGCAGCTTGGCGTACTGCTCCTCGGCGGCGTTGAGTCCGTTCACGTACGTCTGGTGGTGCTTGGAGTGGTGCAGCTTCATGATCTCGCCGGAGATGTGCGGCTCGAGCGCCTAAAGGTGGGTCAGACTTAGGTCTTGCTCGATAGTCCGAGGATTGATGGGGATGGCGGGAGATTGGAGGATGCGAATGAGTGAGCAGGGGAGGCAATGGGGGGCCGAATACGAGGAAAGAGGGATGAATGACGCACGTCATACGCATACGGGAGCTCGGGAAGGGTGTGCACGCCGCGCGACGCGACGAATGCGCGGGCAAAGGCAGGGCGCGCAGTGGCGCGGGCGGCGGTACGGGCGAGGGGGGCAATCATCTTGCGAGTTCTGCGAATACCATTAGCTCTATGTCTCGGAATATTGGGTGCGCTGTTCAGCGAACGTGCTACTGCCTCGGCAGTCGCACTGCGAGAGATTCATGCGCACCCGAGGACTGCCTACTCACAGTTGCTGGCGGTAGTCGCGGTCGTGGTCAACGTCGAGGGAAGCAGTCGAAATGGTTCAAGACAAGCACGCTGTTCCCCGCCTTATGTACGGCCGCCTCACGCGTCCGTCGCGAAGATTCGGGGCGTGGCGTGCTGACAGGGACATGACGTCATGCTTGCGAGGGCGTTCCGAGGAGGGCCGGAGGGCATCACGGTTCAACGTTCAACTTTCCAACTCGTACTTCCATGGCTGGACGGGGCTTTCGCCTCTCTGGCGTTGCTGTCTGGACAAGATCTAAGTTCGAACAAGCAGGCTCGCTACACTACATCGATGCCAGCAGCCACCACTTCAACGCATGAGCAGAGCTTGACACGATCTTCTACCATAAGTTACTTGGAAGTCCTGCCGAACCCTCGTTCATCTCTCGGCACGTCGCCGCCGTCGCCTTCACTGACGCCACCACTCTTCGTCCAATCAGAATTTTGCCTGCACTTGGTCATCACGATTGATGCTCTGCTCGTGACTTTGCTCGTAATCTCCTAGGCTGACTCTCGTCGTGGACCTCATCCTCGCTAGTATGTCTACATACACTGAACGTGTACCAAGAAAAGAAGCACAGTTGGCACCAGCTGAGCGCTGCACAAGCACGACGGACAGCACCGATTTGAAGTTCAACTTCCCGCATATCGCCGGACCGGCAGGCGCGATCACGTGGCCGACGCGTCTAGACGAAACAATGGCGCTCGACGCGACTTGTTCAAGTTATTGTACTTTCACTGTATATCCCAGGCCTTTTGCGGCCGAACTGTCCAAGAAATCTACGCGTGAATCTGCACTCCATTGCTAGAGAGTGCATCATTCCCTGCACGTCACCCACCTCGTTTCTATCTAATTCCTTTAACTGAAGAAATGCCTGACGCGCTCAAAGTGGTGCGCGCATCTACCCAAATAGTCCAAGCGTGACCGAGAAAGCGGTATCTGCCTTCGAATTACGACTTGACGACTTGCGGAGACCTCCACCGAGATACTCGGAGTTGATTCCTAGCGTACCCATGAATCGCATCTACGAAGGGAATGCCGAATCGGACGCAAAGGCTCACATACTAGGGGCGCCAGGCCCAAGGTGAGGACACGTACGTGATGAGGTCCTCGGTGCGAGGGGTGGTCGATGGTCTTCCATTGCGCTCCCGCTTCTAGAAGAACCGTGCCCCCATGCCCAGGAGATCGTACTCCCATGTGCGAGAGACAAAGAGCTGATTCTAGGCATCGCGGGGGGAAGGCTGACGCCCGCGTGTGACCAGAGGAAGTCAACGCTGCGAGACCATAGAGAGCTTGTGAGAGAGGTAACGTACCGGGCTGTACGGCTGAACTACACCGAGTGAGGCCAGGGGAATGGGGTGCCGGGTTTGCGGAAGGTAGTTGAGGCTGTGGGGAAGGGGTTCGTGCACCTGAGGTGCTGCGCCGTCGGACGACGCCGAAGGCAACAGAGGCTTTCGCGGACGAGGGCTACGTTCGTGAGAGAGAAGACAGAGCCCCGAAACGGAGGTCGACAAGGTCGCATAAACAAACAAGTTAGGGCGCACTGCCTATCATTCGCGAGACACCATTAACTGCGTCTCGCACATAGAAGCGGGGCACGCGTCGAGCATAGGTTGCGGCGGGTAAATGGCTTGAAAAGGGCATGGGAAGACTCGTCTGCATTGGTGGAAAAATAATAGCCTCCAAAGGCGACAAGAGGTACAAGGCGTCAGTAACCTATGACCACAAGACCTTCTCCTCGCAGCCGAACCCGAAGTCAAGTATCATGAGATGTCTTGATGGAAGGTCAGGGAATGTCGAGGGTGTCGTGAGGAAGTTGTGCGACGTAGCTGAGCATTCAAGGCCCCACAAGGGATACACGGATGTGGGGCGGGCAGCCGACGAGACTGGCCACAAGATCTTCAGCTGTCATCACTTGTAAGCCATTCTCCGACGTTGAATACTCAGGCTTGTCCTCGAAGCTTACCGGTTGGCGGACGCGGTCTCATAGCCGTGTCAGAGCGTCGATTAAGCTTGCCATCGGAAGGGCCAGGAACTTGCATGCCATACGAAGTCAGGAAGCTCGCCATAGAAAGGGCTGAGGGGCTCACCATAGGAACACCCACGAAGTCGAACACGAGACCGCGCGTCGCGGCAGGCATTGAGTCCTGCAAACATTAAAGAGCACGTTGACCGGCAGAACTCTGTGAAGGACAGTCAGAGGGTGTCATGTACCGGTCACCTGTGGCGAGTACCCTCCGTGTAAGTAGCTGAACTCCCTATCATAGATTAAGTGAGCATGCCAGCAAGTCTTTCGAGGTAGCCGCGATTAGCCGAGTGGATAGAATATCACTTGAAGGCGTAGCTTGTCGCCCGTCCGAGGCGATCGCCGCAAGAGCCCCCCAGATTGGCGCATAAATTGAGAGTCGCGGACGGGTGAAGACGTCTCACCACTGTGTAGATGCATGCACCGGGTGAGCCCGTATGAGAAGGCACTCAACGTGAAGGCGCCACAGGCGATCCCCTTGGAGGTAGCGCCTTCGGTCCCAGACCTGCGCACCTGACTGCCCGTCGATCTCGTGAATCTTTCCCATTCTAGGCACCGTAAGTCAACATGCAAATCAACGTCGGTCCCGTAAAGCGGTCCACCTGACAATATACGCGGCGTTCCTCTGAGTTCAATGGGTGAGAATTCGCGTTCGAGTTGAAGGCCGTTTACATACATTTCACGATTTCCTCACGGCCTCTGCGCCCCTCGGATTCCGAATATATCCTGACGAGACCCACGGAAGGGTTGTCTGCGCTCACTATTCGTCGAATATCTTCTTTGGGCGTTGACCTCCGTTGCAGGGGTTGAATTAGGGTGATGCACGTCGGTGTTCGCCGGACGGGATGACTTGAGTCCTATCGAGACGGAGACGGAGGTACGCCTTGAAGCGGTAACAGTGGTACACCTTGGGGCGGAGACGGAGGTATACGAGAGAACGGGGATGAAGACTTGCGTTAGGGCGGAGATAGAGGCGTGTATCAAGGCGGAGACGGGCTCTGCGGGGAGGTTGAGGCGGCGGGGTACGTACGACGAGGCAGGGATGGCGGAGGAGTCAAGGTCCAGGCACGCCTAAGGACGGAGGCACCTCGAAAAGAGGAAGGTACGCGCCTAGAAGGAAGCTCACTCCGTGCTGAGATGTTGCCGCGGTGGCGTACGTGAGGAGACCAGGGACACCGGAGGCTGCCGAGTCGAGGACGAACGGCTTCAAGGTTCGGAGAAATTGACACGAGGGCGCGGAGGATTTGGGACGGCGTGGGTGGTGGGAGCGGAGACCACGGGGCAAATGAACATTGTCGAAAGTGTCGTGAATAGTTCTTGTACGTGGAAAAGGTGGAGAATTAGACTGTGAAATAGGATCAGAAATAGCGTACAGCGGCATCGAGGTCACTTACGACGGATACCGAGGTCGCGACGACTGCGAGCGAAGACGGATATGCGGAAAAGACGGATGCAAAACGACAGGGACTTGGATTAGGATGAACGACGCGAACGAACGGAAATTATTTGTGGCCTGCTTGGGGTTTGTGGCGCGTCGAGGGTCGCAAGTTTCCGGGTCGCGAGTAATGCGTGCTGCAAGGACGGAGATGGGTTGCATGGCAAGGGTTGGAGGGTGAAGGAGGTGACGAGACGGAAGGTCAAGGAAGAAACGCAAGACGGAAATGAACGACTTGATGTGGCGACGGGGTCCGCACCTGCGATGAAGTCGTAACCTCCCCTGCGACGGAGTTCAGCCCTTGCACGTCTAGACTCGTCACACGTTGCACGGGATGTCGAGTTGTGTGGAGGGCTATCGTCAAGTTGCGTAGCGGGCTTAGGTACTGGAGGAACAAAGGTAGACCGTCCTTCATCTCCGTCGTCGAGTTGCGAGGGCCGTGCTGGCGTAAGGGTTCTGGTGTTAGAGTTATTGCTGTGAGTCGTAAGGCGAAGCTGCTTGCCACGTACCAGTGCGGCACACAAATATCTGGGACACGTTATCCCGGTAATCAGCTCACAGCACGCGTCTTGCCAGGTAGACGGCCAGCCCTTCATCTCCGTCGTCGCATTGCGAGGTTGTTGACCTTTGAGGGTCCCGTTCGCGTCGCAGAGACCGCCAGCGCGTCGGATCGACCATCCTCGCGGAGCGCAGGCTGGCATCGCGCGTCGTGGAGTACCATTTTATGTGGTGAAGTCCGTTTTCGCGTTGCGACGTCGATCATCGCCTCGCAGCGTCCATACACGTCCCCGTCGTTGAGTCAGTCATCGCGTCGTAGAGTTGGCCCGTCCGGTAGGCTTTCGTAGGTTTGTCGGTTCAGCTACATCTGCTTGGATTTCGCTGTCCGCTCCGTCTGAGAACGGGCGACCCTGCTGTATCCCCGTCTGGTCCACGAGACTAGGATACCTGGAGAGTCTAGAACGCGCCGCCCACATCTTTCGATCGGACATGTCGACGTAGATGTTGCGTCAAGAGAGGAGGAAGGCCTTCCATTTGGACGCCGTCGTCCGTCCGTAACAGGCGGGGTTCCTAGGTCCAAGGTCATGAGAGCATTCCGAATAGTCAGGGTAGGACATGGGAGCAAATAACAGCATCAGGAGCGCCGCGAACAGCAGCAAGACCACCGCGAGCAACAGCGTAACGGCATAACGGCAGCGGACTACGGTCAACAACAACGTAGGTCCCAATTAATCAAGCGAAGTCACGCACAATAACACGGAGGGAGGCCGCGAATAAGCGGTCATGAGAGGACGAACACCCGAAGACGAAGATCCATGGGAAGATGGTCGTCCGACGACTGACAGGACCTTCAGCGCTGAATGAGAGGGGATCTTCGTCCCACGCGCCGATACTGCGGTCAAGGCATCGACACCGCAGTGGAGGCATCGACATCGCGGGGGTGGGAGCATCGGCACTGCGGTGAAGGCATCGACACCAGCCTTCCTGATGCGGCGCGCGTTTTTGAGGTAATGGGGACCTGGCGCCTCCACGCTCGACGGGTGCGAAAAGCGAGTTGGCTGATTGGGCAGAGGGTCGAGGGTAAGCTGCATGGCAAGCGAAGGGCTGCGAAGAGTATGCTGCATGGCGAGCGAAAGGTACATTCAGACTTCAGGCTATAGGTACTGCGCCTAGAGGTAAAACAGTGCTTCTAGCTGCTAAGACCGTCGCAGGGCCCCCAGTTCGTGCAGACTTCGCGGTCAGACGCGTTGCGGTGCCCGAATCCTTCTGAATGGCCGGGTCTTCTCGGGATCGCTGGCGCGCGGCTGACGCACAAAAAAGGGCAGGAGACGAGGGCCAGACAGCGGGAGCTCGCGGGCGGGCAAGGGAGAGTCGTACGGCGTGGTACGTAATGGTTTAGTGAGCGCTCTCGACGATTGCATGAGGGTTTGCCGAGGGCGGGCCGGTCAATGCGAATGGGTCGGTGTCAGATTGAGTGGTCGGTAGGCAGGTGCGTGAGGTTCATGTCCGGCTGGTTGAGTAGCCCGTTGGTGGCGCTCGCAGCGGCGAACATAACGCAACAACCCACCGGATGCAAGGGAGAGTATCGCGTACGTAGACACGCTGAGGTTCACAAGCTTTGCATAGGGCGGAGGAGAAAGTGTATGGCTCATCAAGGGAGGATGACGGAGTATCAGTCATCGGGCGGCGGTTTGCGCTTCAGGGGGATGATGGACGGAGAACAATGGCATCCGCCTTTGGCAGCAAGCACATCACCGCCGCTTCTAGCACGTGGTGGCGAGCGAACCGCAGGTGCCGGCGGGCGGCATACACGGTTGACGGCATCATCCGTGAGAATACTGGCGGAGTTTAACCCCCATCTCGTGTCGTCCAACGGACCCTACCGCCGTTGAATTCCCGCGCCATGTCGCCTATAATCCACCTCCCCCACATCCAGAACACCGCCCCTTGTCTCCCACCACCACGGCGGCACCCAAAAAGCGGCCTATAAAGGTATACGCGCCCACACACCGTCCTCCCCCACAATGCATTCCCCTCGCATGTGCGCGTCCAGGCTCTGCGTCCTTCCCGCTGAGCTCCTGCACGAAGTCGCCGTGTATCTGGTCGCCTGCGACGACGCTGCCGCACCTGAGCATCTCGCTTCAACCTGCACCATCCACCTCGCGCCCATCTTCAGATCCCTCGTCGAGAAGGGCCACATCTGCCGCGAGATCTTCGACATGGAGGCCATCATACGCCGCTGCGACTGGCTCGCCACCAGCTGCCCCGAAGAGGATCTCGGAAGGGCGAATGGGCGCATACGGTCAGAGGACCTGGGCGAGTTGCTCGATGTCGTCCTCAACTATGTCCGCACCCCCATTGTCAATCACACGCCGCTCGACCACCCGGATGTGGACGCGGCAATCATGGGCATATATGCGCTGCTTCTTATGGACGACGGGAAGACGCGTGAGATGCTTGAGCAGTGGCATACATACAGCTTCGTGATGGCGTATGTGCGCCGCCGCCTGAGCCTCGACGAAGTGACGAGCCCGGTTCCCTGGCCCGAACAAGACGAAGTGCTTCTGTCCGCGCTCTCAGCTGCGTGGATCCTGACAACGCCTGGTGCGTCAACTGATTCGCCGCGTCCATAACCTTCTCACCCATCCACAGAGCACCTGCTCGCCGAGCCACCGCAAGAGAGGGAGCGCCTGAGGCGTGGTCTCCTTCCATTCATCCTTATGCCCTTCCGCGTGCGTCCCCCCTCGACTATTGTCCTCTTCTAGCTCACCATTCATCCATCAGTATCCCGCCGGCGAGTTACCGGCGGAGTGCTTCTACCCGCCCGTTGCCGACGGTCCGCAGGGTCTACCCCACTCCGACCTCGTCACCGTGCACGGCAACTACCCCATCTACCCTCGCACTCGCCAGTCTCATATGGCTCGACCGTCGCACACCGTGCCCAATGTGTGGCCGTACGCGGGGCGCGACTTCGACTTTTCGCTCCCGCTTGTTTCGAGCGTAGCGAAGCTACATTACTTTGCGAGGCAGGAGCTGAGCGAGCTGTCAATACCTGACCATCTGGCGGAGGACTACCAGTCGCGGTGGGAGGCCTACTTGAGGCGCAGGCAGGAGGAAGGATCTCATATACCTTTCGAGGTGCGTAGACGTCCATATATGCATTACTCCTTTTATTCAAACGGACTTTCCCCTCCAGGTCGAGCTCACGAAAGAGGATATACGCAAGTACAACCAGACCAGAGGTACACCGCTACCGCGCCGGAACCCTCACTACCCGACCTCTCTGCAATGGGACGCGGACACCATGCGCTGCCTCATGAGCTCAGCCTTGGTTGGATGTATGCATATTCCTCATTTTTCTCAGGCCACGACTAATCATCCATCCCAGATGACAACGACCATCCACCATCCGCCCTTTGCGACTCCATCCGCATGAGCCACATGTACGAGCTCGGCACCATGACAGGCCTCTGGAGGGGTAGAATGCTCGTACGTTCAACTAATACTACTTCATCCATACTCTTTCACTATCTCCCCCTTTCCTTCCCTCGTCTTCGACTCCATCCACTCACCTACGGCTTCCAGCTCCCCCAACTGCACTATCTGCAAAATGCGCTGCAAGAGCCAGTGCGCACGCCGTTGTTCGACGCGCAGATGTCGGAGCTCGTGATGAACTTCAGCGCGTGGCGCATCAGCGAGTTCGTTGCGCCCATCGAGGACGACGCCCGGATTCCCGGTCGCGACGACGCACGCACGGGCTGGCTGCCCTACAATACCTCTTTCGCTGTATCGGGGGACGGCAAGAAGTGCGACGTCTTCTCGAGGAACAAGAAATACGTCTACCGCTCGGTCGAGGAGCACAAGAAGGCCTTCGCGCCCGCCGATGACGATTCTGACCGCAAGCCCGAGGAGTGCGCGGGCTGCAAGCTGCGCGAGCGCTTTGGGAGCGGGAAGGAGGATGTGGACGCCATCTTCGAGAGCGTCGGGCTCGGGCTCGAGGAGGTCGAGTGCGAGGAGTGTGGCTGCTGCCCGCGGCGGCCGTCGCGCGACTTCCTGTACGCCTTCGGGACGCCCGTGCGCGAGAGCTTCTCGGTGCCGACGGACGAGCAGGACGACGGAGAGGATGGGGAGGGTGAGGATGAGGAGGACGAGGGCCCGTGCGCGGAGTGTCAAAGGCGCGTGCTGCCGCCGCGGTCGCTGAAGGCGTGCAACCATGTCTCGTCTGTGCTGCTGCATGGCACGATGGACGAGACGGATGCGGCGGCGCTGTACGACTATGAGCTGTACGGCCGGGTGCGTCCGTGTGATGGGATGATTGGGTTGCTGAGATTCCCGAAGCAAAGTGAGTGGTGTGGACGATGGCGTGGTCCTCCCTGCGCCGTCGGGTCATTGATGCAGACGCTAACCTACGAAAGCAGACTCGCGCTTCTCGCCACCGGGGATCAGCTCCGCGTACTACACATTCTTTTACGGATATGTCATTGGCGGGCAGAACTTCGTCGGGACGTGGCGCATCGTCTTTCCGCGGGGCATGATCGGGCAGGTCGTGCTCGGGGAAAATGGAGGTGAGTAGTCGTTGGCTTCTTCGCCTTTCTTCGAATGTCGCGCTGACTGAAGCTTTCAAGGCATAGGCGGTGCAGCCGAGGGCGCGTCTGAGATCTTCTGGGAGGGGCCCTTCACCATGCAAAAGGTTCCCGAGTAGGTTCTGTCAGGACAATGGGTATTGGTTGCTCGGTCGTTCGGGTCGTTCACTTTCTTACTCGAATCGATCGCTTGTTTACTCGACAACAATACGGACAAGTGGATTTTGGCTGCATTACGACGGGAACACCCCCACTCATCTAGACTTTCCTTTGATACTGACTACGGACGTTGCGCGTGTAGGCTCCTTGTGCGGACTCGTATGTTATGTATACCTCATGTCGGACTTTGCAGAATGGAATGGACTTCGTGTTGAGTCTTCTCGAGTGACTGCTACCGGGTTTTCTTACGCGGCGGTGAACCTCTTCTCTTTGGACAATTTTTACACTTACCTTCGTCTCTGCCCAGCCGTTTATCACATGCCACGACGCGCGACGCGCTATTGTTCCCAATATGGAACTACTGACGTTGATTGCCACGAGCCACTCACGTGATGTTGGCGCATGTTGTCCTAGCCCCTGTCTCGCCACACAAGGACAGCTTGGACCATCACCTTTCTTGCTCTTCCCTTCACCACCTCGCGCCGCGTGGTGGCTAACCTTAACCCTTGCTTTTGCGCGTGCTCTCCTCTTAGCACATACAGTGCTAGCAACATACACGCGTCGTGTGGCGAAAGTTTGGTTTTCATTGACGCGCCACGAACACACGCTACACTACGCATACAACTACAGCAGACTACGCTACAGAACGCGTCACTGTCAGCGCACTACAGGAGAGTAGACTACGACACGCGCAGGGTACTTGCAGAGCAGCCGGCCACGCGAGATTGCCATCCGTGACCAAATAGGCATCACATCAACTTACTCCCGACCATCATCTACGCGCATATACCTACTCCCCCACATACATTTGACTATCTGCCTCACACACATACCTCGACCTCACACATACTACCCATCACACACTAACCTCTACCTACCCCACCCACCATGACAGTACCGACGCCCTTCAATCGGAAGGGCTACGTGAAGAAGAGGGCGGGGAAGAAGAACGCGGGCGACGCGGCCAGTCCGGCGAAGAAGAGCGATGCGGCACTCAGCGCGGCGAAGAAGCAGGTCAAGGCGGAGGAGACGCAGAAGAGGAGGGCGAAGAAGAACGCGCAGGAGATCGGGGGAGAGGGGGAGGGCTCGGGGACGAAGAACGAAGGATCCAGCGAGCCGGCGACGGCGAGGAGGAGGTCGCCGCGCAAGCATAACATGGGCTTGAGGTGAGTTTCTGCTTGCTTGGGTTATGGGAGGTTGCTTGCTCTGGTCGGGGGGTCTGGCTGCACATAGTTTGCTGGATCGGGGGACGTCTTCAGTGCTACGCGTAGATCTTCCTGGGGGATATGCATACACATAATATGCTGCCTAGCGCGTATATCGTCCAGCGTCGCATCTTCGCGGGGACGCGTTCTTCGTTCGAAGTAGTCGTCCTGATCAGTGGCGTTCCCCCGCATCGCACTCACCTTCTTTCCTGCTCTGTTACTCCTGGCTCCCCATTCTCCCGCTTCCTGCTGTATGCGCTCCGCCCCCTCGCACGTGCACTGCGGAAATTTCAGCCAGTTGACGCATTGCACAGAACACAACCACAACCCGCGCATACACCCACCCAAACCAACGGCATCTTCCCCTCAGCATCGAGATCACCCTCGCCGGAACCTGCGCCACCCAGAAAGCGCACCTCCTCATACGCCAGGCCGACTGCAGCATCCACCAAGCGTAGCGCGAAGGCGACTGAGGCGAAGCCAGCCGCAACCTCGAGCAAGAAGACCGCGACGAAGCAACCTGCGGCCTCTACCAAGCGCAGCACGTCCACTACACGGCCCTCCACGAACAAGCGCGCCGCCTCTCGCGCGTCCACCTCCCGGCTCTCGGCCTCCGCCTCCGCTGCTCTGGCCGACGATTCAGAGCTCTCAGAGCTCGAGGCGTCCGACGATGAGGCTGACAAGCCCAGCACGTCGAAGGCAGCCAACGCGAACGAGGAGAATGACGACGACGACGACATCCCGATCCCCAATCCCAAGCCCACTAAGCGGCCCTCGGGGCGGCTGATGCAGCGTAACTTGGGGTCCAAGGAGAAGGGGAAGGCGGCGGCGACTGGGGTGACTGCTGCGAACGCTGGTGCCCAAAACACCGACATCGCCCCGAAGACGATGAAGCCCAGCAGGAAGACCATGACGCAGGTCCTCGAGGCGGCTCCCCAGTCGACGATGGCGGAGGACTCCACGCAGCCTGGCACTACCCAACCCTCTGAGTCCACCATCCAATCCATCGACGCCCAACCCGCGCCACCTCGCAAATCCGGCCCTCGACCCACGATCGGCGGGGCGCAGCCGACGCGCATTCCCCAACCGCACCTGCAGCCAACGCGCATCCCCGCACCCCGGCAGAGCGCGCAGCATGCGAAGCAGAGGTTGCATGAGCAGTACGAGGAGGCGACGAGGAATGGGCATAAGCAGACGACGAGAGGTCGCTCGCCGAAGAAGAGCGCGAAGGCGAAGGGCAAGGCGAGGGCGGAGCCACAGGTTGAGGAACCCTCAGTCGAGTCAGCGGGGCCTTCGACGATGGACGAGCATGCCAAGTTTGAGGAGGAGCACCAGAATGAGGAGACCGCGGACGAGCCCGAAGTTGGGGAGATCGTGGACGAGCACCCGGCTGAGGAGACCGCGGACGACCACACAGCGCAAGAGGACCTCATGGAGGGCATCGAATTCTCCGCCGGCGTGTCGGAAGCCTCGACGTACGCGACGCAGCCGACGACGCAGGGCAGCGAGCACTCGACGGAGCTTACTGAGCCTTCGATGGATGTCGCTGAGCCTTCGATGAAGGCCTCGGAGAAATCTATCACTGGTAAGCCTTCGGTCGTATGTTGTATACGCAGTGCTGACGGCCTGGCAGGCGTAGCGACCTCGATGCAATCCACCGAGCGCACCTTCAGCACTGCGCAGGCCTCCACCCACACGCACACCATCCAAACCACCCAAACCTCCCCGCGCACATTCCGCACCGCGCAGACCGCGACGCGCGAGTTCAGCTCTGCGCAGACGGAGACGCCCGCGCTGCAGACGCTCGATGTCGCTGTGGGCAGCGCGACCGTGGACGCTGGCGTGTATGCCGAGCACCGGACGGTAGATGCAGGTGTCGGCGAGGTGCATACGACCGCCGACGCGGAAGTTTACGCTGTACACCGGACGGTAGAAGCTGGCGTTGGCGAAGTTTGCCGAACGGTTGACGCTGGGGTCTACGCTGCACATGCTACGGTCGACGTCGCTGTTGGCGCGGTCTATCGGACGTGCGACGCCGCTGTTGGCGCCGTTCACCGGACGCGCGACGCCTCTGTCGGGGCCACTCACACCGCCGCTGACGCCGCCGTCGGCACCTCAACCTCTACCGCCGACGCGGGCGTGTACGCCGCTCCCTCGACCTCCTCCGTCTCGATCCTCGCCGCACCCGCCACCTCCTCCATCACCATTCATGCCACACCCTCGACTACAGACGCCGGAATCAGCACTACCCGTGAGGGCTACCGCGATGTAGGCGTGCAGGTGCGGCCGAAGGTGACGAGCGGCGGTGTTCAGGTGCAGCCAACGGTGGCGGAGAATGGTGCGCAAGTGCGACCAATAACGGCGAGCGGTGGCGTCCAGGTGCAGCCTACGATGACGAGTGGCGGAGTACAGGCGCAGCCGTCGAGGGCCTCGGGAGGTGTCCAGGTGCGACCATCGACGACGAGTGGCGGTATACAAGCCCAGCCGTCCCGGGTATCCGGGGGCGTACAGGCGCGACCAGCGACGACGAACGGCGGCGCGCAAGCGCGGACCTTGATGTTGAGCACCGCGCCTTCCTCGACACCAACCAACAGCGCCGCACGCCCCCGCTCCTCATCCGCCCCTACCACCCTCACCTCGAGCGCATCTACCACCCTCACCTCGAGCGCATCTACCACCCTCACCTCGAGCGCATCTACCACCCTCACCTCGAGCGCATCTACCACCCTCACCTCGAGCGCATCGTTCAATTCCATCCTCGCCGAAGCGAGAGCCCATCTGAGTACTTGCGCGGAGCTGTCGTCGCTAGCGGCGCGATCGAGTTCTGCGCCTGCTGTCGTGGGGTTGTCGTCGGCCTTGATCGCGGCGCGGTCGAGCTCGGCGCCTACTGTCATGGGAGTGTCGAGCTCTCCTCCTGCCCTGCTCCCTGTTCCAGTCGCTTCGTCGAGCAGCATCACCAGCACCCCCACCCCACCCACCCTCCGCCCCGCCGCCACGTACCTCGGTCCGAGCACCTCTTTGCTCGACGATCGTCTGGCGGGTGCTGTCGCGTATCCTGCGAGTTCTTCTTCATCCGCTACATCGTCCGCCTTCTCCCCCACGCCCGATGCACTGTCTGGACTAGCACCCGCACCCGCCACGAACGATTCCCGCGGCACCAAACGCAAACGCACCACCGCCGGGCTCGACCCCGTCTCCCTCGCCGCCGCCCTCCCCCGCTTCTCGCACCGCGGGGGCGCGGCGGGGGCAAGGAGGAGGAGGCTCGGCTATCACCGGACGCATGAGGAGGTGGGGCGGGTGATGGGGTGCGAGGAGTGTTTTCGGTAGGGGGAGGGGGAGGGGGGTGGGGAAGAGAAGGGGGGAGAGAGGGGTGGGGAGAAGGGAAAGAGGAAGAGAAGAGGGGAAGGGGGAGGAAGAGGGGAGGGGAAGGGGGGGAGAAAGGAAAAGAGGAAAACAGAATCTGCACAACGCACATCAGCACACCGCATACCGTATTTACGCACATATTCCGCGATACCTACGTACTTTTATACGCATGCACTTGCGACACCCTGCACATCACCCTATCCACACGCATTCTATGCTATCACCTACTCGCATAGCTCGTATAGTCTCTTGCTTATTCCGCGCATTATCTTGCATATCCTGTACATCTCGCTTTCGCGCTGTGTTTATAGAGATTGGGTTTCAAAGTCTGGGATGGGTCGTTAGTGTAAGCGCACGAGCGAACCATATGAAGGTCGAAGGGAAATTGAATGTGAAAGCGGGGGTGGGGATAACGCACCGTGTTCTCGACCACCACCATGACGAAATCTGAAGTTTGTCCTTGACCATCACGTCGAATCGTCGCGGTTCGTACCCGTCCGTCCCAAGCGTTTACTGACGCGTCTGGCTCCTCATCTGACCCTCCTCGCTCATCTGGCACCAATGTCAGTCCAGACTCCACGGACTAGCAGTAGCAAGGATGCTAACCTGCCTGATGCCTCGCTACAGACCACCATGCGCTCACTTGTTCAGAGGTGCGAGCGCTGGAGGATCGCGCCCCGCGTCTCGAGAGCAGGACAATCAGAAATACCTTTCTCGTCAAACGCCCCTCAAAGGCCTGCGCCTCCCTTGAGCAAGCAGACTGGTGCACCCACGTTCTGAGCAAAGGGGCTAATGTACCCTCTTCGTCAAGCGTCACTCACGGGGGAAAGGGGGCGCGCACTCGACGGAGGTCGCTAGGCTGCCGATGCAGTTTACCGGACGCTGTGAAGAGTTCGGCATTGGTGAGCAACTTGATTTTCCTTGCAAAGGATGCGTTGCTGACCTTCTGTGTAGGCAAGTCCCTAGAAATGCGCACTTTGAAGGCCACCTCCACCCACACCCACACCCAAACCTCCCCGCGCACCTTCCGCGTCGCGCAGACCGCAACGCGCGAGTTCAGCTCTACGCAGACGGAGACGCACGCGCTGCAGACGCTCGACGCGGCCGTCGGGAACACCGTCGTCCACGCGGCCGTCGGGAACACCGCCGTCGACGCGGGGGTGTACGCTGCGCAGACGACGGTAGATGCTGGTGTAGGCAACACGAGCATGACCGCCGACGCGGGCGTGTACGCGGTCTACGGGACAGCGGACGCGGGCGTGTACGCGGTCCACCGGACAGCGGACGCGGGAGTGGGGGAGACGCATACGACCGCCGAGGCTGGGATCTACGCTGTGTACAGTACTGCCGACGTCGCTGTTGGCGCGGTCTATCGGACGTGCGACGCCGCTGTTGGCGCCGTTCACCGGACGCGCGACGCCTCTGTCGGGGCCACTCACACCGCCGCTGACGCCGCCGTCGGCACCTCAACCTCTACCGCCGACGCGGGCGTGTACGCCGCTCCCTCGACCTCCTCCGTCTCGATCCTCGCCGCACCCGCCACCTCCTCCGTCTCCACAACCGCTGCACCCAGCACCGCCGACGCAGCGACGAGCCTCAGCCGCCACGGTTATCGGGACGTGGGCGTGCAGGTGCGGCCGGAGGTGACGAGCGGCGGTGTTCAGGTGCAGCCAGCGGTGACGGAGAATGGCGTGCAGGTGCAACCGAGAACGGCGAACGGTGCTGTGCAGGCGCAACCCGCGACGACGAGCGACGGTATACAAGCCCAACCGTCGAGGGTGTCGAGAGGCCTACAAGCGCAGCTGTCGGCGGGCGCGCAGTTCGCAACTGCGCCCTCCTCGACATCAACTAACAACGCCGCGCCCTCCTCGACACCAACCAACAACGCCGCGCGCCCCCGCTCCTCATCCGCCCCTACCACCCTCACTTCGAGCGCATCTACCACCCTCACCTCGAGCGCGTCCTTCAACTCCATCCTCGCCGAAGCCAGAGCACACCTCAGCACCTGCGCGGAGCTGTCGTCGCTCGCGGCGCGGTCGTCGTCTGCCTTGATCGCGGCGCCGTCGAGCCCTGCGCCTGCGGTCGCGGCGCGGTCGAGCCCTGCGCCTGCTGCAGTTGGCTTGTCGTCGGCCTCGTTCGCAGGAGTGGGCTTGTTTGCGCCTGCTGTCGTGGGGTTGTCGAGCAGTCTTGCGTCCACATCCTCCGCAATCGCAAGCGCTTCGAGCACCACCCCACCCACCCTCCGCCCCGCCGCCTCCTACCTCGGCCCCAGCGCGTCCTTCCTCGACGATCGTCTGGCGGGCGCGGTGGCCTATCCTGCGAGTTCTTCCTCATCCGCGTCATCAATCGCCCACCCCTGCTGCGCCTCCGCCACCGCCTCATCCGCCTTCTCTTTCTCGGCAGTTGGTTCATCAAGGGACCCTACCACCTCCCCCACCTCTCTCTCTTCCACCCCTACCCTCACCTCCCCCTCCACCCCCACCCTCCCCCGCGGCACCAAACGCAAGCGCACCGCCGCCGGGCTCGACAGCGTCTCCCTCGCCGCCGCCCTCCCCCGCTTCTCGCACCGCGGCGGGGCGGCGGGGGCAAGGAGGCGGAGGTTGGGGTATCACCGGACGCATGAGGAGGTGGGGCGGGTGATGGGGTGCGAGGAGTGTTTTCGGTAGGGGTTAGTTTTCGGGGCCGCACGCGCACTCGAATCCTCCCTAAATGGGTGCATCATATCAGCATACCGCATCCGCACAAGAATATATTCCGCGATACCTATATTCAGTTTTCCGCACGTATATCATTCATCTACCGCACGCACATAAAGACTCGCATACTCGCATGGTTCGTTTTTTTCTGCATAGTGTTCCCATTCACTCTGTACATCTTGCATATCTCGCTTTCGCGCTCTGTTTATAGAAGTTTCTGTGAAAGGTCTGAGATGGGGTGGTGTGAGCGCATAAACATAATCACTCAAAGGAGCGACAGGCGCACCTTCCTTTCGATCACCACGTACGGCGAGACTTGAAGTGGTGTCGGGAACTGTGCTTGACCACGACCGCAGCTTGTCCTTGACCACGACCGCAGCTTGTCCTGAATATCCATCACTGCGTCGTATGCTCGCTTTCCTCATCGTCTGCTCGCTTTCCTCATCGTCTGCTCGTTTTCTTCATCGTATGCTCGCTTTCTTCACCGTCGTGACTCGTCACTCTTCACCGCCATGACTCGTCGCTCATCTGGCACCAAGGTCAGATCACCCGTCCACCGACCAGCGATAGCGCGCGTACTAACCTGCTCGTCCACTCTCATTCGCCCCTCTCCTCGCGCAAGCGGAGGACCGCGGGCCTTTTCTCGAGCAAGCGGAGGACCACGGGCCTTTTCTCGAGCAGGCGGAGGACCGCGGGCCTTGTCTCAAGCGCCCCTCGAGAGACTAGGCGCCCCCTTCGAGCAGGCGGAGGACCGCGGGCGTTGTCTTGAGCCAGAGGGTGCGACAGGACCTCCGCCAAGGGAGATGCAAATCACGCCCATCCTTCGAGGGGGGAGGGGCGCGGAGGGGCGTTTCCTCGCGAAGCGCCGGGGGGGGAGGGGCTACCCGAATCTCGGAGCGTCTCGTCTACTTCGCAGATGTGGCAGCCCTGTCTCCTTCTCTCGCGGACGTGGCAGCGCCGCCTCCTTCGCCCCCGCGGCGCGAATGACGGCGGACTGCCGGTGCGGACAGCGCCAGCGCCCAGAGAAGGGAGGAGCGCACCGCACAGAGGATGAGCGCACCGAGGAGGAGGAGCAGCGCATCCCAGAGGAGGAGCGCTCGGGGGCTACCCAGATCTCGGAGCGCTTCCCTCCTTCGTCGCGGGTAGCCCTGTCTCCTTCGTCGCAGAGCTGCGCCTCCTCCTCCTTCTCTCGCAGAGTGCGCCCTCCTTCTCTTCTAGAGCCCCCCTCCTTCTCTTCCAGAGCCCCTCCTCCTCGCGAAGCGCTCGTGGGGGGGGGGGCGGGGGGGACTAGCCGAAGCGCTCGCAGACCTCGCGGCCCTGCCTCCTGCGCCCCCGCAGCGCGAATGACGACGTTTTCCGGTGCAGCGCGAGTGACGATGTTTTCCGGTGCAGCGCGAATAGAGGCGGAATGCCGGTGCAGCGCGAATAATGGCAGAATGCCCCCGCAGCGCGAATGGCGGCGGAATGCCGGCGCAGACGAGGAGCGCACCGAGGAGGAGGAGCGCACCGCGCAGAGGATGACGAAGCGTTCGGTGCCAGAGGAGAGAGGAGCGTTCGGTGCCAGAGGAGGAGGAGCGCACCAAGGAGGACGGATGGTTCGGTGGCACAGGAGGGAGGAGCACGCCGTTCAGAGGGGGGGAGCGCATCGCGCAGGGGAGGACGAAGCGCACCGCTCAGGGGAGCACGAAACGCACCGCTCAGGGGAGCACGAAACGTTCGGTGCCAGAGCGAGACGGTGTTCGTTGCTCCCCTTGCACGTCCTCCCTTTCCTCCCTTCCCTCCCTTCCCCCCTTTTCCCCATGCGCGCGTCGGCTCCCTTCCCTCCCTTCCCCCTTGACTGCGCACCGACCGCCCCTTGCCGCCCCGGAGAGGGGGGAGGGGTATGGGTGTCGGAACGGGGAGGGGGTATGGGCGTGCGCGGGAGGGGTGCGGGTATGGGCGAGGGGTCTGAGGGGAGGCTGGAGGGGGTGCGCGAGGGGAGGAGGGGGTCTGGGCGTAGGGGTGCGCGAGGGAGGAAGGGGATGCGAGGGCTGGGGATGAGCGTGCGCGGGAGGGGTGCGGGTGGAGGGAGGGGTGCGGGTGGAGGGAGGGGAAGCTGGAGGGGGGAAGAGGGATGGGGGTGCGCGGAAGGGGAGGGGGTGGGGTTATCCCACTACCCCGGGGCAAGGGCGAGGGGGAAAGCCAGCTCTGCTCCGCAAAGGGAGGGTGGTTATCCCAGCATCGCAATGCGAGGGGGAGGGGTGGAGGGTAGGTGAGAGAGGGAGGGGGGGTGCGCGAGGGGAGGTATTCCTCGTCACCTTGCCACAGCGCGGTCTTCGTCGCCCTTCCACGATGTAGTCTTCGTCGCGGCGTGGTCCTCGTCGCCCACCCTGACGGTGCGCGCCTCATCCGCTCCCAGACGGTGCGACCTTATCCGCTCTGCGAGGGCGCCCTTTCCCCCTACCCCTACCCTCCCCCCTTCCTCCCCCTCCCCCTTCAAGTGCGGCCTTTGTTCCCCCCCCCCAAGCCTCGCCAATCTGCCCTCCTCTTCGTCCTCGTCACCCCCTCCGCCCCCTCCCACGAAGCGCGCCCTTCAGACTCCTCCGCCCTCTCGACTGTTCCGCCTTCCCGCCACCCCTTCGAGGCTCGCCTTTCTCACCACCCCTCGCTCTCCAGCCAATCCGTCCTCTCCTCCGCCCTCCCGCCACCCCGTCCTTTCCTTCGCTCTCCCGCCACCCCGGCTTAGTTCCGCGTAGTGCGGGGCGGGGTTATGGGAGGGGGGTATGGAAGTGGGAGGGGGAGGGAGGTGAGGGAGGTGAGGGAGGTGAGGGAGGGGGGGGGTATGGAAGTGAGGGAGGGAGGTGAGAGGGGTTATGGGGGTGAGAGGCGGAGAGGTGTGAGGGGGAGGTGGCGCGTCGAGCATGGGGGTAGCGCGTAGCCTGAGGGGGGAGTCAAATGCGACTTGAGTTCGAACGTGGCGCGTTCGCGATGCATCTGAAGCACGGGACACAGCGACGGCGGGCGGTGCGTGCAGGCTGAGAAGCGGACGGCGGCTGAGAGGTGGATAGTCGAGAGGGTGAGGGGGTGAGGGAGTACGCCTGAGATCGTACGACGGCTGAGAGATCTCGATGGCGCACGCTGGCTCGGATGACCAGAGGGCATATGCGTTACTTAGTGAGGTGTCGCGCGCGGTGGGCGGAGGAGGTACGGCACGATAGGCCGAGGCACGTACCGTGCAGTAGGCCGCTAGACGAACCCCACTGTAGGCCAGAGAGCGTACCGCGCAGTAGACCTTGAGCCGTGACATGCGCGCTACGTGGGGGCGTCATGGGCGGAGAGCGGTGCGATCGGCGAGGACGCGTAGAGGCGATCGGCGAGGATGGATAGAGGCGATTAGCGAGGAAGGATGGGCGCAGACGGACGGCGGCATCAGGAGAGCTCGGGCGTCAGAGACACGGAGCCGTCGCGTATAGGGTCAAAGACGTTGGCGGTCGGCCGTCATACAGGTGCAGCTGTCGAGCGGCCGACAGCCTCAAGTCTTCGGGCCGTGATAAGATTGCGCGCCATCTGCGCTCGTCATCGCGCCCAAAGTCGACATCATGCCGTCGCTGGTGTCTCATCGTGAGCCGATCTCACTTGCTGTTGTCCGCTACCACACCGGCTTGCCAGCTACCCCATCGGCTTGCCTTTTCCTACCACCAGCCCTGGCGAGCGATAGTCTGCCACAGAGTAGAGCGATAGTCTACCACGGAGCAGAACGATAGTCCGCCTTCGTTGCTTATAAACGCCATCTTGCCTTGCCCTCCGCGCCCATCCCGCGCGTTTAGCCATCCATCGACAGCAGCACATTCACCCTCAGTTCATGCTCGCCGCCCTCCGATCGCTTCTCCCCGGTATCCACACGCACCCATTCAACGCAGCGCAATACATGTCTACCTCTGGTGCGTTGTCCATCCGCGGCGTCGAAGACTCGTCTTGACCGCGGTTCTTTGTATTCCTCGACGGCGATTCTTTGCATTCCTCGACGGCGATTCTCTGTATTCCTTCACATGCCTAACCCCCTCTCCTCTCCTCCCCATCCCTCTCCTCTCTCCTCCACCTCACACGCCCTCCCCCCAGCCCCCACCACGACCGAGCTCGCCACCTTCGCCGGCGGCTGCTTCTGGGGCGTCGAGCACATCTTCCTCAAGCACTTCCCGCCGTCCCAGAACAAGGGCATCATCAAGACCTCCGTCGGCTACACGGGCGGCCGGGAGGACGCGACGGAGCCGTCGTACAAGCAAGTGTGCACGGGCGCGACGCAGCACGCGGAGGCGCTGCGCATCGAGTTCGACCCGAGCGTTGTCGGGTACGCCGAGCTCGTTGGTGAGTGTCGTACCCCTGTTTGTGGAGGATAATCCCCACTGTTCGTGGAGGATAATCCTCACTGTTCGTGGAGGATAATCCGAGTAGAGAGGCAACACCTATACTCACCACCTCCCCCTATACTCACCACCGCCACCTATACTCACCACCTCCCCCCAGAGTTCTTCTACCGCACGCACGACCCGACGACCGTGGACCGCCAGGGCGGGGATACGGGGACGCGTGAGTCCTCTCTCTCACCTCGTCCTTCCGCCTCTCCATACTCTTCCCCGTCCCCTTCCCCGTCCCCTTCCCCTTCCCCTTCCCCTTCCCCTTCCCCCTTCCCCCTTCCCCCTTCCCCCTTCCCCCTTCCCCCTTCCCCTCACCTCGTCCCTCCTTTTCCCCCTTCCCTCTACCCCCGACCCTCCCTTCCCCCTTCCCCCTCCCCCTCCCCACCCAACCAACCCCTGCTCGTTTTCCCTCCTTGTCCTCACGCGCCATACTCATCTTCCTAACCCCCCCCCCCACCAAACTAACCCCCCTCCCCACAGAATACCGCTCCGCCATCTTCACGCACACCCCCGAGCAGGCGGCGATCGCGCAGCGGGTGACGGAGGAGGTGCAGGCGAGGCATTTTGCGCCGAGGGGTGAGTGGGGTTTTTTCTTTTGGTTGCGTGGAGGCGTGAGTGAGGGGCGAGTGGGGGCGTGAGGTGGAGAAGCGGGGTGTCGACAGCAATGTTTCGTTGCCCCTTACCTCGCCCAGCTCCCTCCCGCTCCCCTCCCTCGCCCCGCTCCCTCCCGCTCCCCTCCCTCGCCCCGCTCCCTCCCGCTCCCCTCCCTCCCAACCCTCCCCAACCCGCCTTCCCTCTCTCTCCCACCCTTCCTCCCCCTGCCCCACTCCCTTCTCCCTTGTCCCCCTCTTCCACCCCCTCCCACCCCCAACCTTACTTACACGCTAACAATTAAAAAAACATCCCACTAATCATCCCATCAAACCAATCTAACCACCCCCCCTCCCAACCCTTCCCCTCCACCCCCTCTCTCCCTTCCCCTCCCATCTTAACCCCCCCAACCTCACTAACCCCCCCAGGCACAAAAATCATCACCCAGATCCTCCCCGCGGGCCCGTGGTGGGACGCGGAGGACTACCATCAGCGGTACCTGTTCAAGAATCCGGCGGGGTATCAGTGTGCGACGCATCGGTTGCATTGGTGAGGTGGGGAGGTTGGGGGGGGGGTGCATTGGTGAAGTGTGCGACGCATCGGTTGCATTGGTGAAGTGTGCGACGCATCGGTTGCATTGGTGAGGGGTGTTTGTTGACAACATATGAGGACAAGCAGGGGAGGGAGGAGGGAGGAGGGTGAGAGATTGACGCAGACGAAACGAAGAGACGATTGTTGTACAGTAGCGAAAGCGCAGATAAGTTACGAGGCAAGCCAGAAGTAGTCGTGTGCGGCTCAGTCGTACGCTAACGCAGGCGTATACGACCCAGTTAGAAGCAGTCGTGTGTACGGCCCAGTTAGAAGCGGGCGTGTACAATGCCGTCAGAAGCGGTCGTGTACGACCCAGTTAGACGCAGGCGTGTACGACCCGGTCAGACGCAGTCGTGTACGACCGAGTTAGAAGCGGGTGTGTACGGCCCAGTTAGAAGCAGCTATGTGTACGGCCCAGTTAGAAGCGGGCGTGTACGACGCCGTACTCAAGAGCAACGACATCCAGTCTAGTCAAGAGCAACGACATTCAGTCTAGTCAAGAGTAACGGCGTCAGTCCAGTCAGAAGCCTCGTATTCCGGTCGGTATATGTATACGGTGGCAACAGTATATGTACGGTTTCGATTCAGATGCAGACTCGGCATATGTAGACGCGTACTCCGGTATATGTATACACGTACTCCAGTATATGTACAGTTTCGATTCAACTTCACAAGCATAATGTAAGCAACGTCAGTCGAGCGTGCGAGTGCGCGTCGGGCGGCCGCTCCTCAAAAGCTCGACGCCTCCACCCAACCCTCACCCCCACCCCCTCTACAAACTCGCCGCCCCGCCCTCACCCCTTCATAAACTCGCCGCCCCGCCCTGCCCACCCTCACCCGCTCACAAACTCGCCGCCCCACCCTGCCCACCCTCCCCCGCGTGCGCCTGTTCTTCTCCCACCTTGCCGCCCTCCCCACCCTCCCCCGCCTGCTCCCGCAAATGCGTCGGGTGGTCGACGACGCGGCCGACAATGTTGTACCGTTTGCTGCGTGGGGGGGGGGGGGGGGGTTAGGTTAGTTAGGGTTGGGTGGAGAAGGTTGGAGAAGGGGGGTGAGGGGTGGAGAAGGGAGGAGAAGAGAGAGTAAGGTTGGGTGAAGAAGGGAACAAGGGAAGGAGGAGAGTAAGGGAAGAGTGGCGCAGGCCGTGCTGTAGTGACGCAGGCCGTGCACGCTATGGCGAGAACGCGCACGAAAACCGGACGCACGTGAAGACGACCACGGACGTACGTGAAGAAACCATGCCAATCATCCAGCACCTTCCGATCCGCCCCACTCAGGCCCGCGTAGTCCGGCACCGCGTGCTCGGGGCGGAGGGAGGACATGCCGAGCCCCTTGGACGCGTCCTTGCCGGCGAAGAGGCCGTAGGACCGGCCGGGGCCGTAGACGTCGCGTTTGGGGGAGACGTCGAAGACGGTTCCTGTTTTTTTGTCATTTAGATTCGAGAAAGGCAAAGACGGTGCCGGAGGGGGGGGTGGGGTAGGGGGGGTTAGTTGTGTTTGGTAAAGAGGAATGACGAGGGAATACGGAGACGGTGCCGGGGGGTGGAGGTTAGTATTTAGGGCAGGGAAAGGAGAAGGGAAGGCGAAGACGGTGTGGGGAGGGTGGAGGTTAGTTTTTGGAGTAGAGAAAGGAGGAGAGGGTGCCGGGGGGAGGGAGGGTTAGTATACGAAGTAGAGAAAGGAGAAGGGAAGGCGAAGACGGCGCGAAGGGAGGTTTGTATACGAAGTAGAGGAAGGAGGAGGGATGAGGGGGGAGGGGTAGGGGGGAGGGTTAGTATACGACGGCACCAGACGCCGAAGACGGCGCGAAGGGAAGGGGGGAGGCGAAGACGACTCACCCTTAATCGACACATAGATCGGCCGCGCCGGGTCCGTCCCATCGAACGCCCTCAGCTCCTCGAGCGTGAACGGGTCGTCCTTCGGCGGCAGCAGGTTCGGGTTCTCGGCCTGCATGATGGACTTTGGTTGCTGGGGGGGGAGGTTAGTGGGGGTTTGGGGTGGTTGGTGGGAAGGGTGGGCGAGGGAGGGGTTAGTGGGAAGGGGGGAGGAGATGTTAGTGGGAGTTTGGGGCTGGGGGCTGGAGTGGAAAGGGTGGGGGAGGAAGGGTTGGTGGGGATGGGTGGGACGAGATTGGAGGGGGGTGGGAGGAGGGAATCAGCGGTGAGGTGGGGAACGGCGGTGAGATGGGAAAGGGAGGTGGGGAGAGGTAGAAGCCGCGCGCGAGGGGATTCCCCAAGCGCGTGAGTTGGAACGAGACTGTTGCGTGGGGAAAAGGCGCGACGTGTGGCTGGAAGGGGCAGCGTATGGGTGGAAGGCGCAATGCAATGTATGGGTGGAAGGTGCAGCCCATGGCTGGAAGGAGCAACGCGTGGGCGAAAGGTGCGCGAAGACCAAGTGCGATGGCCCAGATCGCACTCACAGCGGATGTGGTGGTAACCTGACTGGAAGCAGCAGGCGGTGTCGTAGCAGAACCTGCGCAGAATCGCGTTAGCCACGTCCACGCGCGGAGGGTTTCGTTCTGGTACAACAGAAGGACGGGAAGACGAACTCACGGCGACGGAAGACAGCAAAGTAGAGAACAAGCGGCGCGAGGAAGGAGACGGCGTATATCACGAGCCTGTCGACGCCAGCGTTCATTTCAATGACGCGGCAGACGCGGGATCGCGGGACCAGACGCGGCGATGAGCCCGGTATCGGACCGCCGTCACCGCTTGCCGCTCTTTGCTTTTGCGGCGCTTTGTGGCGTCCCCGATCGCCCCCTCAAAAGCGCGCCGCGCGCATTTTTCACCCTTCGATTCTTCCACAATCATAAACGCCCATGACGATCTCCCGCGGTGCAAAGAGCTGAGCACGACCCGTCTGGCGCGGGCTTGGGCTGGTGGGGGCTTGTGTATACGAGCCACGCCGACGACGCGAGTTGTCCACGTAGACGACGCGAGTTGTCCACGCCGACGACGCGAGTTGTCGGTGGACCCGCCAGCCTTCGAGCCCGCACCGGGCGCGCGGTCGGCGTTGACCTCGCCCGTTCGGCACCATTACCTTGTTACTATCAAAGGGACGGGCCGTATGAATCTGATGGCGTCTTGACTGTTCGAAGATGTAGACTACTGCTGTTCGAAGATGTAGACTAGTGTAGTTCCAGGGTGTAGACTATTGCAGTTCCAGGATGTGGACTATGTCGGAGATGTGGACTAGTTCGAAGATGTACTCCGGACGCAGGCAGACCGTGGCCTGCGTATTCTACTTCCTTTTTTTGTTCTTTATGTAGCGATCGATTCAGGTGTTCGCTACCCGTGGTGTCTATAGTGCACCTCACCCGAGTCGTCTCCCCTTCCCCTCACCTTGAGAATCCTCACCACTCTCCCTCCCCCTCTTCACCTTGATGACCCGCCGCATAGACCCTCACACCTCGTCCAAGGGTATCATGAACACGCCACCGCCTAGCGTAGCTTGAAATTCTTGGTATATACCACCCTACCATTACCATCGTAAACGAGAGGAAGCAGTAAAGAGGGAGAGGGAGACAAAAGAGAAAAACAACACGGGTAATGGGGTAACGGTGTGAGGCCTATGAGGGTGTGGGATAGAATAGAGTGTCAAGGTAGAAGGATTGCACCTCGCAAAGTGCGGTGATGCATCCAGAAAGGTGCGAGTAGTAAGAAACGCAGTGAGAAGGTGAATAGTCATGAATAGACTTGCTAAGGTGCACCGAAGGCATAGTAAGAAAGATCCAGCTGCGCGGGGTACGTGGTGTCAACAAACGCGCTCGCGGGGAGCGTGCTCGAGTGTGTCAGTCCGCCATCTACATACATGTCACAGTCCATGCGCGTTTACAGGGTGCGCCGCCACTGCGTATTCACAGGTGCGCCGCGACCACTTGTACGCGGTGCATGGCCACCACTCCGGCCCCGGGAAGTATGGACAAGAAAGCGGGGCCTGCCCCAAATGGAGGCACTAGACGGGCATCTAGTACCGGTAGATCATGAAGGAGTTGATGATCTGGAGGAGGGGCGTCAGTCACTCTATAACGTGGCAGAGGGATAAGGAAGAAACACTCACAAACTGCGCATCCGCAAACGAAGCACCCGAGTTCTGCACAAAGTTCGCCGCCGAGTCAAAGCCCGTGATATCCGCACAGCTCTGCGCCTGCCCGCCCGAGCCCGCCGTATGCCACACACCCTCGGGGAACGTGCCGCCCAGGTTGTTCGTGATAATGAGCATCAAGTCCTGGAAGTGGCTGCTCATATCGCACGACGCCGACGAGTACGTGACCACGCTCGCGCCCCACGAGCTCGGGTTCGGCCCGCCGCTGGTCACGTCCGCCGGGATCTGGTCGCGCTGCCAGAACCAGACGGAGATGCCGTCCTCGGACATCTGCACCGCGTACGCGCCGCCGCCGACCGCGTTGAAGCCCGTGCCGTACGACGCGGTGTCGTACATGCTGAAGCCGCAGCCCATGGTGTCGACGGTCGCGTCGCAGTTGAGGCCCGCGCCCGAGACGAGGGCGGCCTTGGTGAGCGAGGAGACGGCGCTGTCGGCGAAGGTGCAGCCCGGGCCGGTGTGGATGGAGACGATGTTCTGCGTGTACTGATTCACGCCCTCGATGACATCGACCTCACCGCTGTACGGCCAGGTGCCAGAGCCGGTGAACTGTGAGAAGCTCAGCAACGGCTTGCGGACACATCGTGAAACTCGCTTACCCAGATCGCGGGCCAGACACCGCAAACGGCGGGGACCTTCTCAACGTCGAAGATGAACAGCGACGCGGTGCTCGGGTTGAACTTCTCAGCGGACGTCATGCGGACCGAGTTGCGGAGGCCGACGTTCTGCGTCGTGTCGACGTTGATGTAGACCTTGCCGTCGTTGCCAGTGTACACGAGGCCGGTGTTCTTGCCGTTCACGTAGTTCGCGACACCAGAGTTGTCAGACTGGCCCTCATCGAAACCGAAGTAGTTGATGAGCGTGTCGCCGGTCAGGGACTGGTACACCTTCCAGCCCTCGTTCGAGGAGCCAGAGGGGGCGCTGCTGGAGGTTGCGGGTGCGGAGGTGGAGGTAGACGCAGGCGCGGTCGTTGGCGCATCGGTCGTGGTCGGCGCAGCGTCGGTGGTCGCAGGCGGGGCGGGGGAAGAAGAGGTAGTCGGCGCGCTCTCAGAGCTTGTGGTCGCGGCGTCCTGGGTCGTCGGCGCATCTGCAACTGCAAGGATGATTAGGCGGTATGGCCAACTCGCCTAGCATATGGCACGTACCTGAGGCAGCGTCGCCAGCCCACTCCCAGGTAACATCAACTACAAAAATATGAGGCGCAGCACACGAAAATAGATAAGGCCCACGCACTCATGCCCACGTCGAGCGAGCCGGCCAGCGCGGTGAACGCGGCCGTCGAGAGGTAGATATCGCCGTCGCCCGTGCTCGCCGTCGTGTTCGCGGCGTCGGTCAGCGTCACATCGATCGACTTGTCGCCGTAGTACACGGTGATCTGCCAGCGCATTAGCCACCTCGCCCAGCGCACTTCTCGCCCCCCGCCCACTCACATGCTGGAAGCACTTGTCCGAGGCGGACCAGATGTCGCCGTAGTACGCTGCGTGGACGCCCGCGACGAAGTCGTCGTCGGAAGAGACCGTCCCGCACGCGGTCGTGCGGTCGTTCTGGTAGCCGTAGTACGCGGTGCCGGAGACGGCGTCGCGCTTCGCGGCGGAGCGGTGGTGCCGGCGCATGCGCTGGGCGCCGTGGGAGGCAGAGACGCTGCCCGCGGCGGCGAGCAGGCCAACAAACATCGTGGCGGAGCGCATAATGTCGTGTGGTGCGCGAGTCTAGTGCCGAGGGAGGGAGTGCGCTGGGAGATGCAGCTGATCTAGTGTGGAGGGCGAGGAGGAGGAGGGGATGCCGGCCAGGCGGTATAAACGAGGGACTGGGTGAGACGGGGAGGAGAAGGTACAAGTCAAGAAGAAGCTGTGGAAGGGCGCGGTAAAAGGAATAAAAAGGACGGTTACCAGGGGTATATCGGGCTCTTGATGGGGCCATGAGGCGCGTATAATTGGCACCGCGCAGCTGGCGCAGTTCAGCTTGCCGGGCGACGGACCTTGGCAGGGATCGGACGCCGTCGTCAACATTCTTCCGTCTTGGGACGCACCGAGGATTGTTGAGAAGGGGACAATGGAGGCGAATCGCTCACTCATCGTGGCCACAAATGACATCGCTGACATCCACGCTGCATGCATCTCTGCGTTCTCGAAGTCCATCGTCTGCCCATCTCGCCCATCGGGTGGCACGTCCACGCAGACAAGCCCGCCAAGGACGACGACGGAAGTTCCGCGGACGATGGGCGGATGGCATGATGGCGAAGAAGTAACCTCTTCAGTAGCTTCGGCAACCGCCGAGCCTGTCAGGCACTTGCCTCCGTCGTCAGGACCTCGACACCCTCGGTGAACTGAAGTCGCCTGCTCGACATCTGCGTCAGGTCGACCCACCAGCCCTGCTTCAGGCCGCCGTTACAGCGTTTTCGGAAAACCTTGTCATCTGCAACTTTTTTCTGAGCGTCGTCCAAAAACCCTAAGAATAGAAAAACCCAAAGATAGATGCTCACTTCCTGCCTGAAGCGCGCCTTGAGGCTCGCGGGGCGGGCATGCCAAGTCCAACGTCGACGAGGCCAGCCAAGGACTCGGCTACTCTGTAGCCCTCAAGCGATGGCCCATGGGCGGCCTCTGCACAGGACGACGCTCTGGCGCTCGATTTGCGACTTTCCCGGCAGTCAGACGGCCTTCAATCGTCTTCAGCGACGTCGGGAAGCCCGCTAGAGCTGCCTTGGGGACTCTGCTCACCTTCGAGGAAGTCGGCTTGGCGCTGCGCGCCAGCCAGGAACTTCGCAGCCGTTCCCACGAGTTTCGTGTTTTGGGTTTTTGGGACAGCGCACGAAAAAAGTTCGTACATGACAAGGTTTTCCGAAAACGCTGTATCCCCGCTCACTGGCGCTCACTCTTCGCTTGCTCGTCCTCAATTGCAGCGACACAGCGCATCTCTACGCCCTCCTGTTCCTCTGATAGGCGGGATCAAAAGGAATATATTTGGCCACAAATGTCCCGGTTCTGACGGTCACCAGCTGCGGAGTCCGACTTCGCTCCCGTCGCTCGATACGGCGGCGCTGTCACCACCTGTATCGAGCGCTGTCGCCACCGACGGTGGGCGTGTGCGCAGCGCACCCATCATCCGCCCAGCGCCACCCCGACGTGGGTTTTTTATGAGGCCTGTGATTTTCTACGATCTCTTCTTCCACTCCCAAACCAGTGGTACGTCCTTGAGGCGTCGTCGGTCGCTGGCAGCGAACGACTAACAACTCGCCTCAAGCAGCTGGTCACTATGCTCAAGAACATTCGGTCTCCCATGGTGGAGATGCAGGGGAAAACAGTGCAGCCTCAAGCAACTCGGTCATCGCTTGCTGGTCTCCAACCTGAACTCATCTGAACTGTGAGGATTCCGTGTGTATCAGCCCTTTGTAGTAGTTGCAATTAGAGTCGGAGCGTATTCACTAATCATCTAAAGACCGGACGTTTTCCCTATCATGAGTCGTGTACTGTACTCATCCCTCGTCAAGAAAGCCAGGCCCTCGTCCAAAAGACCTCGAGGAACATCGATCCAGACGGCGCTTATGCAGCCTTCGCCTTGAAGAAGTTGCCCGCGGTCCTCTCGACCTCGGCCTCCGCCGCGATACCCTCCTTCTCCACCTCGTCCATGAGCTTGCGCTCGACCTCGCGCTGCTCCTCCGCGGTCATGCCCTTCTTCTTCATCGCCTTCACGCGCGCGCGGTACGCCCGGTACTTGTCGTCCGTGCCGAGCATGTAGTCCCACCAGCGGAACGACGTCGAAAAGTTGTTCGTGAACGCCATGTGGTGGAAGTCGTGGTGCTCCGCGCCGGACCAGAAGGGGACGATGTTGTGCAGCGACCAGGGGAAGTCGTACCCGCTGTGCGCGTCGACGGCCTGGAAGAGGCGGAGGACGATCCAGAGGTAGACGGTGAAGATGTGCAGGTTCTGCGTGAAGTAGCAGTAGAGGAGCGGCCCGCAGATCGTGCCCGCGCCGAGGATGAAGACCTCAGCGGGGTGCGCGTACTCGGCGGCGAGACCGAAGGGCGCGGAGTACTTGTGGTGGATCTTGTGGATGTGCTTGTACAAGACACCAGTGTGGAGCGCTTGGTGGGCTGGAAGGGGCGTCAACATCGGCAAGTCGACGATGTAAAGGGGGTGTACTCACCAACGTAGTGGAAGAAGTCCTCGAAGACGAAGAAAAAGAAGATTTGCGGGGCCATCTCCTTGAGCCCGGGGAGCGGCACATGGTGCGTGCGCATACCGAGGGCCTCAGCGACGGGGTGGAACAGCCAGATCTGACAGGTCTTATAAGCAAGATCATGACTAGCGAAGGACGACGTACCGCTGGCAGCTCGATCGTGAAATGCGAGAACAGGACCTGCTTCGTGCACTCCCACTGCTCCTGCGGCGTCGGCACCTTGTTCGGCTGGAGCTTCCACCTCCGGAAGTAGGGCATGGCGTCGATGATGATCCATGGGAGCGAGCGGCCAAAGTAGACAAACTGGGCGATGTATAAGCATATGCGAAGACACGAGATCCATGGTTCAGGAGAGGAGGTGTAAGGAGAGTGCGATGCTCGCAGAGGCGCTGACAGTCGGCCCAGATGTGATAGGATGGGGGAGGTGTGATGAGGTGGGCAGCCGTGCAGCCAATGAATGGCGGAGGAAAACGACCCTGATTGGTCAAGCGAAGTAACGCTTTCCGAAAATCGCTGCACGGCATACACGCCCCTTCCAGCAAGCACGCCCCCGTGCCATACTCAAGTGAGGGAATAGAGCAACTCACCTCATGCAACAAGAAGCTCATGAGGCCCGTCGCAATGGTCGGGTTGTCGATCATCACATACCACTGCACCCACAGCTGCTCGAGCCATGAGAGCGAGGTGAGGTCCGTGCCATCGTAGGCACCGGACATGCTCGTGCTATTGTGGAGGGCGTCCATGGTGCGGGGTGCGCTATCCCGTGTAACGTGGGGATGTAGCGGTGGTGGGGGGTCCGTGTAGCGCCTGGAAGGATGCGGGGGCGCCTGGAGTGTCGACTAGACGGCAGCGAAGCGTCAAGCAGGCAGGAAGCGCGCAGGCGAGAACGGGAAACAAGGAGCGCGGCAAGCCTCGAACGAGCTTTTTGAAGGGTTGGGGAAAATGCGCAAAGTGGTGAGATACTTTGCGACCGACGGCGGGCGGGCACGTGGAACACGTGGGTAGGTCATGTGCGAGTGGGCGCCTATGGGTGATCATGGTTCGACTTGGGGATCTTGAGATGTGCAGTGCGTGAAGATGGGAGAAGTGTGTATAAGCAGTCGTATATGACAGCCCATGTATGACAATGCTCTCAGGATGACCAGGACTGGGCCGATTTTTTGTTACAATCTCAGCGACACCAAACATCAGCGCCGAGGTGCTGAAAGAGCATCTGCGCTCGCTTCAATTGCATCAACGCGGTCTTCCACTGACAATGGCTGTGCGAAGTGCGTCGGGCCTCCGCCTGAGTCCGGAACAACGCTGACTGAGGAGGAGGAAGCGTGGCGCAAGTGTACGTGACGAGCGAGACGGAGGCGTCGTCTTCATTGCCAGTGGTATCGACGACAAGGTTATTGTTGTGACTGGGCGAGGCCACAAAGTCTGTGAGTGAAGGGAGCCAATGCAATCGTACGTTTAGCTGCGCGCGTGTATTGTAGCTTGTACAATCGTGCTCGTGGAATGGTTAATTCTTTGCAAGGTCTCTCTTGACTAGCAATCCTGAGTGGCCAAGTCAGTGTATGGCAAGCTTCATTGCTTGTTCATCTAATTGTTTGGTACAAGAGCAATTTTGAGCATTGTGAAGGGCGTATTATCAGAGATGACCATAGCACCGGGGCAGCACTTCAGGGGTCACTTTTATCGGCGTGATAGCTCAGCTGGGAGAGCAGCAGACTGAAGTTCTGAAGGTCCCGTGTTCAATCCACGGTCATGCCATTGAACTAATTTTTGGTTTTTGCTCACTTGTCTTACCGTGCAGCCCATCGATGCACTTGCGACACAATGCTATCTACCTATCGGGTCGGGCGCCAATGATTCATGACCCATTATGACCCACCTGCTTCCACAATCTGGACCGCATGTACGGGCAAGCAGTCAACGCTACGAATATAAGTTATATTGTGCAAGGCTGATTCGGCCCATAAGGTAAAGTATAGAGCTCAAAGGAGGCGGTAGATCGATCTGAATCGCCATAGCAGAAGTGTCAGAGCTCGAAGCAACATGACGAGACGCAGCTTCCTGCTGTGCAGCTGAGGATTCGAAAGCGAAGAAGACAAGGGTGTGCAGTGTCAGAAGCATCGAGAGATGGGCCACAAATCTACCCTGCAGCAGCGGACCCTATCTCTTGATAGAGCTGACGCATAAATACATTGAAAGTCTCCCGAGGTGCCGTTGACGTACGTTCTTGTCCTCATGCATCGCCGAGTTATTGTCGGAAGTGCCTGCGAAGCGATACCTGCGCATCGGCGGGCGTCGGCAGAATAGCGCTCAATGTATGAGGGAGTTCGAAGAGCCCAAGGCAAGACCCGCTCAGCCACATCAACACAGCCCAGCCGCGCGCCCGGCTCGTGGCAGTGGGTCTTTTAAAGGCGGCAGAGGAGCGCAAAATGAATTCTCTTCGCTAGTCTCTCGCGAGCTCGTCGCCACACATCCTTGTATAACACTCACCTCCCGGCAATGGGCGCGCAACAGAGTCGTCGAAGCGGCCACGGCAGCAGGCCTAGTTCGACTATAAAGCACGACAGCAGCCGGAGCAGTTCTGAGGCCTCGGATTCGAAGGGCTCGCGGTCGCTGAAGACGATCTCTGTTGCGTCCGCGTCCGCCTTCGCCGCCATCACGGCCGTCACACCAGGTAGCAATAGCAGTGCCGAGGACATCAGTAGGCATTGCGAAAGGACGCGGGTAGAAAAGCGCGAAGTTCAGGTGAGAGAGAGCACCCGGACGCATCAAGCGCCGGCGTCACAGCCACGCATCCCTATTTTGAATTGTGTATCGTCGTCGCTCGCGTCGCGACTTGTCCTGAACCTCCGTCTCCTCCCCCGCTCACACCTCCGCCCCAGAAACCGCCCCCGCCGCGCCCGAAGAGCTACCTTGAGATGCCGCAGACGACAGTCCCGTGCCAGGTGCGCGCGCATCGATAGACGCGCTGATCGCCTTGTTCACCGCCCTCCCAGTACCGCACAGGCAAGACGCTCGGGAGCGGGACGTACGCCATCGTGAAGGAGGCCATTCATATCCACACCGGCAAATACTATGCTTGCAAGGTCATCAACAAGAAGCTCATGCAGGGGCGCGAGCACATGGTGCGTGGCGCACACTGCACGGTGATCACAGCCTCGCTCACGCCACGAATGCACAGGTGCGCAACGAGATCGCTGTCCTCAAGCGCATCTCGAGCGGGCATAAGAACATAGTCACCCTGCACGACTATTTTGAGGTGCGCAGCTCGCGTAAAGAGATGGAAACGCGGTGTTGACGCGGTTTGCTCAGACGACGCACAACCTCTATCTCTGCTTCGATCTGTGCACGGGTGGCGAGCTGTTCGACAGGATATGCGCGAAGGGCAACTACTACGAGGCGTACGTACCCATCGCGCGATTACAGAACCGAGTATACACAACGAACCGACAGGGACGCCGCCAATCTCGTCCGCACTATCCTGCAGGCTGTCAAGTACATCCATGACTGCGGTATCGTCCACCGAGGTACGCAATTCTCGTCCCATCGCCCCTGTTATCGTGCTTGCTAGTGTAAAGCTAGTAAAGCCTCTACGATCCTTGCTTCACCCTGCTAAATATACCCCTTAGACCTCAAGCCCGAGAATTTGCTCTTCCGCACGCAAGCAGAGGACGCCGATATCATGATCGCCGACTTTGGCTTGAGTCGCGTTATGGAGGAAGAGAAGTTGAACATGCTCACCGAAATCTGCGGGACGCCCGGGGTGCGTCAGCCATCCCCCGTTTCCATCGTGGAGAAGGCAACTGACCTCCCCTAAAAGTACATGGCCCCTGAAATCTTCAAGAAGAGTACGTTTCCTTCATTCACTTCACCGATTCGACCATCAACCGTTGCCACGAACTTTCAAGTTGAATGAATGCTCATCTAAACTCCAGCTGGCCACAGCAAACCGGTCGATATCTGGGCGATGGGTGTCATCACGTACTTCCTGCTCGCTGGCTACACTCCCTTCGACCGCGACTCGCAGCAGCTCGAGATGGAGGCGATCATTGCTGGCGACTACAAGTTCGAGCCTGAGGAGTACTGGGAGAACGTATCGAGTACGGCGAAGGACTTTGTGACGCAGTGCTTGACCATCGACCCGACGAACCGGCCAACAGCGGCGGAGGCGCTGCAGCACAAGGTAAGCTATGCTGGACTGGACTTATCTCTTTAACCTACCCTCTCCTCGATGCTCCACCTTTGTCGAACAATGATTGACCATACCTCCCAGTGGCTCTCCGACCCGACCGCGCACTTCGTCACGGACAAAGAGGGCCCGGTCGATCTCCTGCCGCACGTCAAGAAGGCGTTCAACGCGAAGCAGCTGTGGAAGAAGGCCGCGTTCAGCATCAAGGCGCTCAACCGCATGACGATGCTCGCGAGCAGCGGGCTTGACAAGGACGCGGCGGAGCTGTCGGAGAACCTGAAGAAGTACAAGGAAGAGTCTGCGCGGGAGATCATGGAGGAGTCCACGATCACCCACTCGCACAACATGGAGACGGAGTCGACGACGGACTTGACGTTGAAGGAGAAGGAGGTGCGCGATGCTGTCAAGGCGAGTTTGCACACTGCTCCCGGGTTTGCGTTCCTGCGGTCCCATTGCTTACACTCATCCACAGGCGTCGGACGATATCAGCGCGCACGACCACGAGGACATCTCCTCGAAGCTGGCGAGCGTCAGCCTCGACGAGGGTCAGAAGAAGTAGACGGCCTGACGAATTTCGACGATCCAATGTGTATAGCAATGTCTTCGCGGTGGTGGGAGGTCGCGGAGACCCGGAGGACGGTGTATATGGTGACCACGCGTCTGCTCGTTCCCTTAGGCGTGTATTCTCGCTCGCTCAAGCACGGACCCTCTCGCTTGCTCAGGCGTGGACGTGCAGGACATGCCGCGGTGGGCAGGCGGTCGGCTCGTCGTATTCTCTCAATCAACAAAGCACGCTGTGCAATCCTACATTCTGTATTTACCTACTAGCCAGTCGCGTCTGAGGCTCTTCATCCAATGTAGTTACTATTTACCAGGATCTTGAATGGGTCTCCACAATCCTATCTGCCTTCGCGAGACGGATAGCGCTCGATAGACAGCCTGAACGCAGCATAGCCGGTCAGTCGTCGTCGATGGCGCTGTGCAATGAGTTAGTCGCTAAGTTGCACGATCTTTGGGAGGTATGGGGAATTGCGACGTACCTCGTATAGGGGTGATCTGCGCGGTGGGAACGAGCATCGTCCAGAAAGCTTACGCTGAATGTGGCCCGTCAAGAAAGACCCTAGGGTGCAGATTAGATTCGCACTTCGTTCGCGCCACCATGGCGAGGGCTCACCAATCTCAGCACGGGGAAAGGTCTTGCGTCCTCGTACAGGTCCCGCAGAATCCATCCCGTCGCTACAACGTCGCTATATATGCTTGCCCATGTTATCTCTAGCGGCAAGTCAAAGATCCCAATATCCTCCAGATCCATCAACACATCTAAGACCCAAGCCGCACATGTCCATCCATGAGGCCCAGGTATAACTTTCCTCTTCGCTGGTTCGTTCGCGTCCTTCGCATGCTCGCGAATGACCCGGTCGCAGATCTCCCATAGTCGCGCGGACTCGTCGTCTGAGGAGTCGTCCCAGGGATATGGCTGACTCTCCGGCCCGGGCAGATCGTCGACAGCAATGAGCTCGATGATTCCGCGGAACTCAGGTGCGTTGGGGAGGGGGACAATGCTGAGGTGCTGCCTCCAGCGGTCGCCGCTGATGCGCACGATCTGGTAGACACTGCACCGCGGGGCGTGCCAGTCAGACGGGGTCAGGACGAGCGCCCAGTGTGCGGCGTCGACGCCGATGTAGTAGAGCGCGATACCGAGGCGCATCGAGGTTGCGGACAAGGTGTATGGCCGCCGTGGGCGCGGTTCGTGGTGTTTCCCCGCTGTTCGACGTGACCGTGGTCCCGCGTTGCGCTAGTCATCTGGCTTTAGTACTGCACCCTCGAGCTTACTCACACTGGAGTCGGCATCTCCATAGGACCGTGAAGGTCCGATGGGCTCGCGTTCTGGAGACTGAAGGACATCCGGCTCCGCCAGGTTGGCGCTGCGAACGGTAGCGAAAGAGGCAAGTCTTACTCTGATCGCACCGTCGAACAAATATTTGTCCACGTCTCGGGATTTTATGCAGACTCTCCCTGAATAGGCCTAACTGTAAGGTATCTAGAAACGTATGTATGTATGATCCTGAACAGGCGACGGCTTAGCACATAGGTACTGGTCGTAAGAGAGTTCTTGCATTCGTAGAGGGTACAATGAAAAGTGTCCGTGTCGTAAACCACCCGAGGTCGCTGCACTCAACGATGGAGAATGTCCGTCGACAATTAGCTCGGCACCGCGAAGTATACCCAAGCGTCAGCTACACATGGTGCGGAGAAGTCTAGATATATACGAGTCCGATATTACAAGCTGTCGCAAAGGGAGCACTCGACCTTTAGAGTGTGTCGGAAGACAAGGGCTGGGAATGGGGTCAGCGATGCTCAGGTACGAGAGATAGCAAGGGAACTCACGAAGCGCGATGAGCGCGACGAAGATCGCGATGACGGTAACGTATACAGTACCGTACTTCATGATCTATATGAAGGCGTTAGCAAGGACTGATAGCATGAGGCACTGAACACGAACAATCCAGCGTCTTTGCCTCTTCTGCTTGATAGAGTACAGAGGCGCGCGGATTTGCTTCGAGGGACGCAGCCAGACTACGAGGGGGTAAGAGTATGATCAACACAAGCAAGGAGACACGACGTACAGAGCATCATGGCGTGCAAGCGGTCGAAGTACGGGATGAGGACGGCGGGAGTAAGCATGAACAGCAGGATGTGGCCGAGGATGAGATCCGAGCTCCAAAGCGACAACTCGATGATCTTGACGACGAATTCACGCGCCGGCTGCGACATGGCGTGCGTGCCGAGGCCACGGCCATACCAGCGACCAGTCCACCAAGCCCTGTTGGTCTCGTCGTGCTTGAACTCACGACTGAGGAAGACGGCAATGAGGATCTTGTGGATGGCGCGCTGAATGGAGATGACGGCGATGAGACCTAGCACGGCATGCGACGCCTCCCAGGACTCGAGGAACCACTGTGGGGTTTGTTAGACAGGTTAAGTAGAATGAAAGGTATGGACGCATACCAGGAACTCAAAGAACCCAATCATTCCGATAGTGCCGAGGAAATGCGCGATGAAGGCCATGACGGAACCAAAGAGGGGGAAGACCGGGTCGAGCATGGGGCCGAGGAATAATGACACAAGGAAGAGCGCCAATAGGATGGCGGCATTCCACACGATGGGGCCGATAGACACAACGGCGATGCGAACGAGGCCGGAGGGAGGCTGCTTGCCATCGAGGGGGAACGACTTGACGAACATGTAGGCGATGATGAACAGGATCGCCATGCAGGCCGGGAAGATGATCTCCGAAAACAAGACGGCGCGCCAGCCTGCACGAGGAACGTCGCCGGACAGCTTCTCCGACGGGTGGCCCAGCTTCTTCTTCTTGTACCCAGTAATCATCGTGCGCGACAACCGACAGTAGCCGATCCAGGAGTTGTTGTGCGACCGGGAGTTACCACGCGACATCCACCGCAGGTATTCCCTATATAATGAGTTAGCCAAGGTCGAGCAACGTCGCGCTCTCGGCATACCTGTAGTCAATGAGGAAGTCCGAGAATACGAATTGATGCGGGTTGAACAAGAACGGCGCAATGCAGAGCGAAAGGATGGAGACCCAGAAGTAAATGACCCATGGCGTCCAAATCGTCAAAGTCACGTAGAGCAGCATGATGAGCGTGCGCATGCCGAGGTAGATACTCGGGCCTGCGAAACGCGAGAACAAGATGCTGAAGCTGATGCGACTGGTGGCGAACCCACGACCGGTAGCGATGTAACGCGCACCACCGAAGGTCAAGTTGCTGAGTACGGAGTGCGTCTGGATCTGGGTGGAGAAAACCTCGAAGACGGGCGACAAAGACATGAACTGCTTGAGCAGACGCCAGATGGCGCTCCAGGTACCACGCTCGACGAGTTCTGAGACAATGATTAGCACAAGCCCTTCCGCAGGTAAACGATCTCTTACCTTGCAGGAAGAGCGGCATGAAAGCGATCATGAACACTAAGAAGATGCTGATGATGCAGCGCTCGATCCACTGGAAGACCGGGACGAGGTTGTAGCAACCGGACTGCCCGCCGATGTACTGGCCGCTGGACGTGTACTTGCAAATCGTGACCGAAGACTTTAAGGTACCAAGGAAGACCACTGGAAGATCGTCAGACGCTGTGGTCAGGCGAACGATATGGGATGAACTTACTCGTGACGATGAACACCTGCACGGAGAGGATAACCAGCATGTTGTTGATCTGGAAACCCGGATGCGCGTAGTAGAACGTGAGGAAGCGGTCGATGGGCAATTGGGTTCCGAGGTAGTAGTACTCGCGCGAGAGGATCTGCTCGCCCATACCCGTACCGATCTTGGTCTGGAAGTTCAAGATGGTGCCGAAGCCGAGGTCACGACCTTTGCCGCACTGGTAATACTCGCTGTGCTTGATGCGTCCACCGCGACCGACCGCGTTCATACCGGCGTAGATATCCTCGTTGAGATGGAGACCCTTCTGCGCCTTGGATACACCACCGCGCGTGTTCATGTAAAGAGCGTTGAGGAAATCCGGGTGACCGTAGTGCAGCTTGCCGCCGAGGAAGGCATTGTTGCGGGCCGTGAGCGTACCGAACGTCTGTTCCTTGCCAGCCGCCAAGTCACCGAGGATACCGATGTGCTCCGAGAAGATGTACTCGCGTGCACCGACGATGGCGACCGGGGAGCGCTTGAACTCCTTGACACTCCACTGGGCGTACGGACTTTGGCTCGAGACGTCGTACTCCTCGAACTCGGCGAGCACATTACGGATCTTCAAGCACTCCTCGAGGTAATTGTCCTGGTTGGCGTCGATGAGCTGAAGGTACTCGCCGCGGTAGAAGACGATGGCGTGGTTCTGGTTGTCCGACTTGCCGTCACCGAGAATGGGGTTACCGGGCAGCTCGATGCGGAACTTGGGACGCCGTTTGCCGGTCTCCGGGATGATGTCGCTGTGGCCGTCGACGAGGGCAGAGAAGATGCGCGGGTCCCCGCCCTCCTTGCGGGGAGGCTCTTCCTCGAGGTACGCAATCTGCAGGTCCGGGTACGCGCGAAGCAAGAACTCGGCGTTCTCGTGCTCCTCCTTGTTGAACTTCGAGTAGCGCTGCATGGACACCAAGAACTTGAACTTCCGACGGGCCATCCGCTCCAACTCGCGCTCGAGCTTGTCCGTGTTGCCGCCGAACTGCTGTACGACCTCGGGGTTCTCGACGCGGTAAAGCAGCTTGATCGCCTTTGCGTAGTTCATCATGCCGGAGACCGTGCGGTACAGCGTTTGCGCGCGCAGGGACGCCCAGATACGGGTGCGGAGGGTGTACTCGGGCGCGGCGCTCTTGAAACCGATGCAGTAGAACGGAAGGTCGTCCATCTTGGACTGGCCCTTCTCGTCGTTGCCGAAAGGACTCGGGCCGTTGAACATAGCGGACTCCTCAGCCAAGATCTTGGTGTCCTTGACGAAGTTCTCCCACTCGACCGGATGAAGCTGCTTCAGGTACTCGAGCAACGTAACGCGGGTGTTCTGATCCTCCTCGCGGATAATCTCACGGAGCGAGAGAAGGATCTGTGCACGACAGTCAGCTGATGTCATGTGGCTACAAGGGGAGCATGTACCTTCTCGCTGTAGTGGGGCGTAAGCACCGTGAACGTCGGCATGGCGTCGACCGGGATGGGCTGAGGGATCTCCGTAGAGAGAGACTGCGCGAAGAAAGAGATACGACGCTCGGCCTCGCTTCCAGGCGGGAAGAACTCGCCCGAACCGCCGCTGCTGCCCTGCGCGACGAAGAACGGCGGCGCACGGAGACTCCGCTTGCCAGCCTCGCCAGTGTCGACTTGGTGGTACAGGAGCTTCTGGACGTGCTCAATGGAGAGCAGGTGCTCGCGGTACATGGAGATGATGATGGCGTTCCAGATTTGCGAGACCAGGACCTGCGGGCGTGTTAGCATTGCATGGGTTGACGACGAGCTCAGCGCATACCTTGGGCTTGTACTTGACCTCCATGTCGCCAGTAGCCAGCAGCTTCGCGTAGATGCGCTTCGGCAGGCGCTGGAAAATGTCCCTCCACGGTGTCCAGATCGAAAGGCCGAGTACGAAGGAGCGTGCGATACTGAAAACCGAGTTCCAGATGACATACCAAAGGAAGGTGTCGAGGAAGAACAAGACGAGGTCCATGATGTACATGATCGTGAGGGTGAACGCTGCGTGATTCCTGCAAAGGCCGCTGCCGAAGATCTTGTCCTCACAGTTCTGAATCTTCATGCCGACCATGACGCGGATGGGGTCGCGGAAGGACAGCGTCAAGAAGAAGTAACTCTCCGTTAACTTGCATCCGAAGATGAGGAACCACATCAGGAGGGAGGCGAACCGCTGGTGCTTGGGCAACGACGGGTAGCTGGCCGTGAACGTCTGGCTGGCGAGGTACTTGCGACTCTTGCCTGCTACACGGTCGCCGAACATGCGACCGGAAGGCATGATAGTGAAGAGCGCAGTGGCCACGACGGAGATGAAGAACTGGACGATGCCGAGGATCAACGCCAAAGAGCCGCCGCTCCCGCTGCTCTCTGCAATCGCGACGTAGAACGTCGGACCACATGTGAGGCCTAGCGTGACTAGGAGGAAGGCGAGTCGGCGTGTCAAATGCGAGGTGTTGTTCCATGTCGTGGGGATGTGCGAGAACTCGGCGATCGTGGCGAGGATCATGATACCTGTCGCAACCGCACCGCCGAGCGCAGTCGCGCTCCAAGCCAGAGACGTCGGCGTGTTACCGTTGATAGCGTAGATCGTAGGAGAGTTGTATGCAGTGTAGAAGAAGTAGAGAGCGATGTGCACGACCCAGATGCGGTTGAAGTCGACCAGAAGATGCGTGAAGGACCGAGTCTCGTAGAACGTCTTGAAGAAGACGCGATTCCACTCGATGCGGTCGAACTTCATGAAGCGTTGTGCCGGGGGAAGGTCGACCAGACGACTCTGTTCGACATTTAGGCCCTGTATGTGACAGAAGATGCACGCAAGTGCTCACCTTGTCCGAAAGGACTATACGGGCAATTCCTTCCGGGTACCAGAACAGCTGATTCACGTCATCGTAACCAATGATTTGGTCGTGATCCCGTTCCCGCCGTACAAATTTCCCCTCCACCACCTCGTAGCCTTGATCCCGGACGAATCTGTAGAGCGGCTTGACGACGGTCCTCAGGTAGAGGCCCTCCGGTACTGGCTCCATCCGGTTCTGGCACTCCGGCGAGCGGTAGTAGTCGTCGGCGCACTTGAAGATGAAGCACAAGCACTCGGGCATGAATCGCACTTGTGCCGCTTCGCCCCAACAAAGCAGGTAGAGCGCGATCTGGCGTAAGCGGTCATACTGCGACATGTTATTCATGGCTTGCCGCCAGCGCTCCAGCGCCGTGTTCAGCGACTTTTCATGGCGTGGTCGCTTGCCCGATCCGCGAGTGGACTTGAGGCGGTTGAGACCCGGGTTCTGAGTTTGTCCCACGGCGTCGTCAAGGTCAAGCTGCGCCGCGAAGTACCACTTCCGGTAGTTCGCATGCTGGCCACCAATGTAGTCGGCGTGGAGGGTGAGGAGCGCCTGGTTAGGTGTCATACGAGACGCTCGGCTGTCAAGCAACTGCATGGTGAAATCGAACTGGCGGAAGACGTTAGGCCTCAGAACGCCGCACAGGGGCATACGCCACGTACCATGTTCCGCATAGAGTCCCGCTGAAAGCCAAACTTCTGCGTCAAATCGAGGAAGATGTCCTCGATCTCCTCCTTGGAGAGCGGGATGTTGCGTTCGGCGGTCCATGCAGGGTAAGAGTCCCTCCCGCCGGAGGATGCGCTGTAATCGACAAAAGTCGGCGTGGATGAATCGGAATGGCCAAACTTGTGGGTGCCGAGCGACTCTGCTGAGGGTCCATACCGCTGGCCGTAGACGTCGCCGTCGGAATCGGTGTCCCCGGTCGCTGGTGTTGGGTGGGAAAGTCAGCTGCGTCATCATCGTTGCTGCACACCCGCACGCACGATAGGGATCATAGGCGCCGTTCTGGTCGTAGTAGCCCGGGTCTGTGAGGCCCTGATTGCTGCTGTCGGACGCGTAGGTGTCTCTGCGACCAGGTCCGTACTCCTCAGAATCATTGTCATAGTAGCGGCGGGGCGCGCCGTTCGCGGTTCCGAAGGGATCGCTGGGGGTCGTCTCCATCGACGGCGATGATGCGTAGCCGCCTTCTGCGCTGGTGCCGCCCGGCCTCGGCATCGTAGTGGTGGGAGAAGGGAGAGCGAGGAACGCCCTTGGTGGTGATGGTTCGTGTTTGGCTGGGTGGCGATGATGTAACGGCGGGTTCCTCGAAATCAAAATTTGCGGAATCCGTCACGCTTTACTGCCTAATCTGGCATACGGATGGCCTGGAAATTGGCAAATTCGCGCTGAAAAGGGGGTACATGTGATAATTTCGGCGGCTGTGACCGCGCTGTCGCGGCGCAGCAGCTGGAAATCTTCATGCGGGATGCGCTGGCCCGCACACGGAGGAAGAGCGTTTGTGAGAGCGCCGCGAACGAGGCCCTTCTATTCGGCCGCTGTGGTCTCCGTTGAACGTATTGTGCGGCCTCGCACCCGTTGCTACACATCGTGTTGCCCATCATGAACAACTTCAGGCTGAGGTCATCGAGGGACATCACCTCCGGCCTCACTGTACATGCGCGCAGGCCAAGCAGCCCGATAGCCAAATTTGCTTGCCTCTTGCCAAGTGGCCTTCATCTGACATCCGTCCCGCCCACGCCTTTCCAATTGCCAGCAAATTGCCCGGGCTAGACGAAGCAGACTATTCTTCGAGTTGTGCTCCGATGACGGCCATAGCCACCCCCTTCTCACCCCGGAATGCTGTAATCGCAGAAGCGTCTGAAATACATCCCATTCATCCTGGAATCCATATAGACTCTGTAGGCCTAGGCGGCCACTCTCTAGTGTGCGCTGAGGACAGGTAGTAGATAGTGTGTACATGTAGTAGAGGCCCTCGCATGAATCCTTTCGCATCCTTTGTTCTTCACTGAATGTCCGGCTCAGTCTCATTCGGGGAAGACAGGCCGTCCTCATGCTGCACGTATGTGGAGTCCAAGAGATCCCCACCCCGGCGCCTGACCATGTATCGTCCCTCCACCCCGCGCCTTAGCAGCATCGCCTACACGCAACAGTCAGCGCCGAGCCCATGGACCACAGGAACGTCTGCTCCACACCTTCTCTTGTATAGTCGTCACGCCCTTCCGGCCCCGGACCGTCACCAAACTTCAACAACGCCCGCAATCTGCCGACGCGTTTGCCCTTCGCCCGCGACGAGTCCAGGGGCGTCGGAGCACCTTCCTTTACGCCGTACTTCCGCCTCAGCGACCACGGAAGAGCGCCTCTTGCTTTGCTCGGAATGCTCGGAACGTTGAAGCGCTCAAACAGGCTCACTTTGGGCGAGTTCTGAAAGGCGTCTTGCTCGCATGCCAGCATGGCGGCAGTTGTCGGCTGGATAACAGGGCTATCCGCTACAGCAAGATGAGCATGGTGGCGCGTTGACACGCTCGGATAACAGAGAAGACCTACCGACGCAAACATCCGTCGCGAGAAGCGAGAGCTGTGGCGCCTTCTCCTGGCTCTGCGAGGTTACCATATTCTTCTTACGCGAATCGCTTGCGAGGATGGCTTCGGCTATCAGGCAGTACTTCACTGATTGCATTGACCGCAGGCTAAACTGGTGCTTACCAGTACAACCAATCCCGCTAGCAAGTTCATCGCCACCTAGCACAATGCTTAGCCCCATCGACATGGCAGATGAAGGCTAACTCACCATCGTCTTGAACGACGGGCGTGCAATCGCCCGCTACACGAGGCGCCACGATCAAATCTTCGCCGTGGAAGGGCAACAACTCGAAGTCGAGGAGCCTGAGCACGTAAGTGTCGGGGTCGACATCGAAAGAAGAGCGTCGGGTCGATGGGTTGCTGGACGTGTCGGACGTAGAGCTGGAAAATGCGGAGGACGTGCGCGATAGATCACCGAGAGAGCCTGCGGAAGCGGAGGCAGGGAGGCGACAGACTGCGCGTTGCCGAGAAACGACCGTAGTTCGATGTAAGGGAGCCAGATAGTCGAGGCTAAAGAGCCAATAGATAAGGGCTTGTGCCGTGAGCGCGAGCGAAGCGGAGAGCGAACAGGCGAGCCTGAAGATCTTCTGCGCCACGCAAATCAGCCCGTATAGGAATATTGCGATCACGGAGAGTAAGAAGACAAGCTGCGAAGCAGTGAACTCGGCGTAGTATATGACCGGCTGAGGATCGGAGCCCAAATGAGCGCGGTTAGCGTGTTGTGCATCGAAGACCGCGACGTCAAGCACCGCGGGCCCTATCGTAGGCAGCGCTTCGAAGATGTGGTTCTGATGATGAGGGACATTCCCGCCTAATACGAGTCAGACCAGTCGCGTACATAGTGGCCATTTCACGCTTACCCGGCGAGGCTACAAGGTTCGGCACCGCCAGATCAAGCTCTGACTGTACGAAGAGCGAGGTGTTGAGCCCGTCGGTTGACGGCAGGACGACGGCAGATTCACCCAGCGGCACATCAACAAATGCTGTCCATATGCGAGTACATCAGCCTGTGACAGCGATATAGAATGCAAGGCAACCTCCGCACCTGAGCTTATGAGGCCCAGCTGCCAGTGGCTCGTTCGATCGGGTGGAGACACGTTGACGAGAACAAGGCTTTCTTGAGTGGTCGACTCGACAGCAGAGCGCATGAAAGGAAAGTCTATGGTGTCGGCGGCGACCGAAAGTGTGTTGCGCGTAGACAAGCCGTCAGAGAGCGCAGTCCGTGTCCCTCTCCGCGGCGCGGCAGCCACCCTCAGGGCAGCGAGAAAGCGCATCTGCTCGCTGTTTCCCAGCAGCCAGAGACCGCTGTAGCCATGAAGCGGAAGGGCGAGCTCAGTAGGCGATCGGAGTCCCGCGTTGACAGCCTTCTGCGCGGCGAAGTCGACAAGGTCGCCCAGCGTCCACAAGACAGCGATCTTCCAAGAGAGCAGAGTATCCGCCAGCGATGGAGCCCGCCCTGCGCAGATAACTTGCTGCGCTACCACGCGACGTTCTAGTATGTAGTCCATGGCAATCGACAGCTGTAGGCGCTGGCTAGCGAGGGGTAGACGCGTCGTACCGGTCTTATCGTCGGAGCTGAGCGCGCAAAGTTGGAGAGCGTCGAGGACCTATTCACGGCCTCCGCTGGTAGAAGATGGACAGAAACAAGTAAATGAATTGCAATGTCAAGCTCGCCAAAGACGCCGAAGATCGACGGGCGGGTGCGATAGTTCGGCCCCTAAAGTTTATGACGGGCCGGATGTGCCGGTTTATGGTCGCCCTTCCCACGGTTCGTCTGCGACTCTCATCTGCGCTTTCCGGTCTGCTCGTGTACTGGGTGTTGACCTGGACGGGGGTCCAGCCAAGTAGGCGAAGAGAATGCCAATGATATACAAGTAACTCCCAAGCAGTCGGGTAACGCCAAGAATCCCTTCGATGACGCCCTGTGCGCTTTTCTTGGTCGCCGTCTTTTCTTGGAAGTTCGCCCACTTTCGCCTCATGTCCCTGCCTCATGTTGTGGCTATGGTACTCCGACACGTGCATTTCGCCAGCGCAGCGATACAAGAAGGAGAGCGGCAAATTTGACCGTCTTCATTGACCATGACTTCACGATTCAGCTTCACGACCAGTCTCCTGTTGGCCACACTCCAGGTCCATGCACGAAAGTTCACCGTCGTGAGTGATTATCCATCGCCTGATGTTTGCAGAGTTTGACGAGGTCATGGTGTACCCCATCAAGACGAAGTAAGTGTGCATCATGCAGTTGTTTATTATCGGCCTGAGCGGACTTCGCAGTTCATGCTCTTTCACGATATGGTGAGTGCATGTTGCAAGACTCGATCCTGAACCTCGTGCTCATTGAGGTATAGGCCAGCCGTACGTTACCGATCCTCTCTCAAATTCGGCTCAGACTCATCCACGCGTAGTTGTACACCGACCTCAACGTTGGTACAGCAGTGCCCGACCAACCAACTGGGTGGGATGTTCTTCTCAATAGGTTGATAATCCATACTCACGCGCTTGGCGAAGATGGGAAGCTGCTCCCGGCAGCTCCGTCACCTTCGACGTCCCGGACAACTGGAAAGCGGGTCGAATCTGGGTCAGCTATTCTGGTCCATCTTCATGCTAGTTTCGTGCAAGTCTGAACGTGCTTGCTCACGTAGGGTCGCCGCGACTGCGACTTCAGCTCCGGCTCTAGTGATCCTTCGACCTGTCTGACCGGCGGGTGTAACGGTGGTCTACTCTGCGATAATCGCACGGGGACGGTGAGATGAGCTTGAACCATCCATGCGTACACCATTCATCTATTTCAGGGCGTGCCACCGTGCTCCGTCGCGGAATGGACACTGCAGGGAGATGGGAATCGCGACTTTTACGATGGTGAGCTGTGGTCTATTGAAAATGCATTAGCATTGAAGCTCAGCGGCGGCAGTATCTCTCGTCGACGGCTTCGACCTTCCCATGAGCATCACGAACAACCAGAATTGCCCAGAAGCTGGCTGCTATACTGATCTCAACCCATCCTGTGCGTCGTCCTTGGCATGAACGCTTACAGCACCGGTCAACGCAGTCGCACAGGTCCAGATGCTCTGAAGGGTCCCTCGAACAGCAGCGGCGCTACCCTAGGATGCAAATCATCCTGCCAGATCGATACTAATCAAGGTAAGCGTGCCGAAAGGTCTCCGACCCATCATGCTCGCTGACCTTCACGTCACCAGCCGACTCCCCCAACTGCTGCTCCGGCAGCTACTCCACCGCGGATACATGCCCCTCCTCCGGTACGCAGTCCTCCTCTCCGCCTTGCTATCTATACCTCTCCGCTAAACCAACTCCCGTTCTTAGGCGTCGCGTATTACGACTATTTCAAGGGCAATTGCCCGAACTCGTACGCATATGCGTACGACGAATCATCCGGAACGGCGCTGTTTACGTGTGACTCCTCATTGAACGCGGACTACACTCTAGTCTTTTGCCCGTAAGGAGGCGGCGAGCCATTTCATGCGCGCCTAGCTCAATAATCTTTGCCTAGATCGGGCTCCAATAGCAGCTCAAGCAGCGCGGCTTCCGGTTCACCTTCGCAGACTACGAGCGGCGGCGGAGCATCAGGTGACTGCTCGATCCCGCTCTGTTGGCCTCCGTTCGGAGCGCTGACATCTACTGTATCTCAGCCTCTGCTTCAGCGTCTGACGAGAACTTGGCGACGAGTAGAGGAGCGGCAGTGGCGGACATGGTAGTGCAATTAGCGGGCGTATCGGGATTGATATTCGTTGGACTCGCGCTGTAAGATGTGGAGGTGGTACAGTATCTGGCGAGGTGGACGGTAGGGCTATCTTTCCGTGAGTCCTGTTTCGACGAGCTTTCTGATGCGAAATCTGACCACCAGGACAGCCCCGGTTATCCCTTACTCGGGTCTAGTGTATCGGTCTTGATGTCATCTGTTTGGCTAGATCATGCCTGCAAGCTCGGATCAACAAGTGTCACCTGGTCGAGCCTGCTCGAGTTCCCTTCCTCGAGGAAGCTCCTCCCCGGTTCCTTCAGACACGTTGGAACACGCCTCGCATGTTCGTCGTGCGCCCGCAACCTGGTGCGGACCCGTTTCGTCGACGCTCAATTCCTCGGTGCCTTCCGCAGGGCCGCCGTGACCGTCATAGGTGGTCTCTGGGCGGACGATAGAGCAGAGGCGCTTGTGATCGTCAGCGATCTGCACTGGCTGGCAGCGGCAAGGGGACAACGCGTCGCGGGCGCCAATCCATCCACCCGCACATGATCGAGACTGTCAATCTATAGGACCTCGTGAAGCGCGGACGATGCGCTCAGGCACCTTGCAGGTTCTCCCAAGTTCCTGCGAGAACTAATTCTAGAGGTTGAGGCGGAGTATAAAAGGTGGGCGGGTGGCAGGGAAGGCCCCAAGCAAGAGCAGCACACTCTTCCTTCCAGCTTAAACAGCTACCTCATCTCCTCAAAGATGTTCTTCCAAGTCACCTCTGCGCTCGCCCTCGCGGCGATGGCGTCGGCCCGTACCTTCACGGTGAGCTGGAGCTGTTGTGGCGATGTGGGGAGCAGTATACTGACGATGCGAAGGTCTACAACGCCTGCCCGTTCACCATCTGGCCGGCCATGTTCACCGACCTTCACGCCGGCTCTGCCGTTCCCGACCACTCCACCGGTTGGGAGGCTCCCGCCTGGTCGAAGGTGACCTTTAACGTGCCCGACAACTGGACCGCGGGTCGTATCTGGGTCAGTTCGGTTCCGCCGCACCGTCATAGCGAAGCTCATACAATCTATAGGCGCGTCGCAACTGCGACTTCTCCAGCAACCCCGGCCCTAACTCGTGCCTCGACGGCGGCTGCAATGGCGGCCTTGAGTGCGACCGCAACACGGGTACCGGTGTGCCCCCTGCCACCGTGGCGGAGTGGACGCTCGGCGACGGCCAGGGCCTCGACAACTACGACGTCTCCCTCGTCGACGGGTACAACCTGCCCATGCGCATCACCAACAACGTGGGCTGCCCCGTTGCGGACTGCCCCGTCGACCTTGGCCCCAACTGCCCGGACAACCTCAAGGGCCCCTTCGACTCCTCGGGCTTCCCCGTGGGCTGCAAGTCCGCGTGCCTCGTCGACCCGAACCCGTCGAACTCGCCTGCGTGCTGCAGCGGCCAGTGGTCTGGTGGCCCCCAGGACTGCCCGTCCTCGGGATCATCGTCGTACAACTACTTCAAGTCGAACTGCCCGAACTCGTACGCGTACGCCTACGATGAGCCCAGCGGCACTGCTCTCTGGTACTGCGACGCTTCCAAGAGGGCTGGTAAGTGCATTCCCGCTAGGGATTGTTGACGGATCACTGACTCTCGACGCAGACTACACTCTCACCTTCTGCCCGTAATTTCTCAACGGTAGTAGGAACAATGGACTCCATAATTAAATGGGCTATAATGGGTTGTCGTGATGGATAGGTGTAAAGCAATGTAGAGTCTAGTAATGGGTACATTGTCTTTGGTTCATTGGATTGTGGGTGCTCAACACGTGGGGCGGCCGCCTAAATTGCCATTTGAGGAGAAGCTTGACCGTCGTGCCAACTTCCGTCGGGATCATCATCATCTTCGGGGTTGCTTTCGACTTGCTGCTTTCTGGACTGACGAATTGTTGTTTGTGGAGGTGTTCTTTTGCCAAACTTGGAACTTGCATTGAATCAGGACGCGGATAGACTCTACCCGTATCGACGTCTTGCCCTCCTGAATTTACGCACTCTGCGCAACGGCGCAGCGGCTGCCGATGAATCGCATTTTCCGTGTCCACCGTCGCAGACGAGGATGGCCCAGGCCTCGCGAGACCTCGGGGGGAAGTTGATGGTGATGTGGTAGAAAGGATAGTGACCTTGGCAACGCGGGCGACCCAGAGAAACGGACAGCCAGAAACAGGCGACATCAAAAGGGCGCCGGCCGTTTTGTTCCTTGCCCTCTCTCTCCCTTCACCCCTCCTCTGCTCGTGGCCATAGACCAGCAGGCTTGGTCCCTTCGTCCTTCCTTTACCCCGACGCAGAGCGTTCTCTCCTTACCCGTGTGCAGAGATGGCGAAGGTCCTCAACAAGTATCTTTCTGGGCTCGATTTCTCGGACAGAGGTAGACCGGCGCACCTCGACCAGCATGTCGACATGGCGAACACGTACGCGGCCAATGAGCCCAGCCATCTGCAGCGCAACAAGACCGAGCGCTGGCGTCTGCAGGGTATCCAGCGCACGACTACTGGAGGCGCGGCGCCCATGCCCAAGATCGAGGGCTGGCGGCAAAGGATGAACGTCTGGATGATTAACGAGGGTGGACGCCAGATCTTCTTCGGTGTCTTCATTCTCCTCCACATCATTGTCACGATTTTCGGCTTCCTGCACTACCAGCTGAAGGATAACCTGGTTACCGCACGTTCCCTCTTCGGGTATGGCTTCAGTATGTGTTCCCCCATTTCCCTCTGTATCCGTACTGACCAATGCTTCAGCTATTGCCCGTTCGGCGGCCCTGGTCCTTCACGTCGACGTGATCTTCATCCTTTTCCCCGTCTGCCGCAACTTCATCTCCCTCCTGCGACGCACCCCCTTGAACGACTTCATCCCGTTCGACAAGAACATCACGTTCCACAAAGCCGTCGCCTGGTCCATCGTCTTCTTCTCCGCCGTCCACACCGCCGCGCACATGGTCAACTTCGCCAACCTTGCCATGATCGACACGGACGCGAAGACGACCGGTCAGCGTATCGTCGCCTTCCTTATGGCCAACTTCGCGACCGGTCCCGGTGCGACTGGCTGGATCATGTGGGCCGCGCTCGGTGTCATGGTCTGGTTCGCGATGGAGAAGCGCCGCCGTGCGCACTTCAACCGCTTCTGGTACACGCACCACCTCTTCATCGTCTTCTTCATCAACTGGCAGCTGCACGGCATGTTCTGCATGATCCAGCCTGACCGTCCGCCGTTCTGCTCATACAACGTCGTTGGTGTCTTCTGGGTGTGTATCTCGCCTCAAGACATGTGTGCGCCGCTAACGACTGCTGCAGCGCTACTGGCTCGCTGGCGGTGTTGTCTGGATCTTCGAGCGTATCCTTCGTGAAGTCCGCTCCCGTCACCGCACCTACATCCACAAGGTCATCCAGCACCCCAACGACGTTATGGAGTTGCAGATCAAGAAGGAGAAGACCACTGTACATGCTTCTATACAAACTTCTGCCCGACCTTGACTTACATATTCTCCAGACTCGCGCCGGCCAGTACATCTTCCTGTCCTGCCCCGAGGTCTCCTACTTCCAGTGGCACCCCTTCACGCTCACCAGCGCGCCGGAGGAGGACTACATCTCGGTCCACATCCGTATAGTCGGTGACTTCACGCGCGAGCTCGCCCGCGTCTGCGGCTGCGACTTCGAGAAGAAGGGCAAGGGCGACACGCCCGTCACTGGCAAGCTCATCGGCACGGACACCGCGCCCCCGCTCAACAAGGCTCTCCCCCGTGTCATGGTCGACGGTCCGTTCGGTAGCGCGTCTGAGGATTTCTCCAAGTACGAGGCGATTCTCTTGGTCGGCGGTGGTATCGGTGTTACGCCGTTCGCCTCGATCCTGAAGACCATCTGGTACCGCATGAACAACTTCAACAACTCGAAGCCGACGCGTCTGTCCAAGGTGAGCTTCCCCGTGCCCTTCCTACGACGCTGTACAGGTAGCTAACTTGGGTTGTAGGTCTACTTCACCTGGGTCATCCGTGACTTCTCGCAGGCGGAGTGGTTCCACTCGCTCCTCCACGCCATCGAGGAGCAGGACACGCAGAACCGCATCGAGATCAACATCTACCTCACCGGCAAGATCAAGGAGGACCAGATCAACAACATCATCGTCCAGGACGTCGGTGCGGAGAAGGACGCCATCACCTCCCTGCGCGCGCCCACCCACTTCGGTCGCCCCAATTGGGATCGCGTCTTCGGCTCCATCGTCGAGAAGCACCCGGAGACGGATGTCGGTGTGGTATGTAGTCCTCGTCGGCGTTACGGAATTGTCACTGACGGTCGCTCGACAGTTCTTCTGCGGTCCACCTGTCCTCTCGAGGCAGTTGCACCAGATGTCGAACAAGTACTCGCAGCCCGACGGCACGCGGTTCTTCTTCGGAAAGGGTACGTGTTCTGCCTTCGCGCCTCGTTCATTTGCTGACTAGCCCTCCAGAGAACTTCTAAACGCCTACCACCTCTGACCTGTCCTTACGCCTGCCTACTGTAGATACTATCTTTGCCGATGCTGTGCATCGCTACCACGGACTAATCATGTACTTACCACTACTGAGAGAACAATCGGGATTGGGTTAAGAGAGTCGCCACCTTCGTCAATCGTCTGCTCGTGAAGTGTCGTGTTTGGTAAGTCTAAGTGTATGCAATGTCGTATCAGTGTCCCTGTTCCTATTATCGTGAACCTTCACTTCCTGTACAGCACCGCCATCTCCGCGGAGACTACACCTAGCCCTACTCCAGCCATGACGAACAAGGGCAGCAGATTCCAATAGGCGAACGTCCGCTGTCGCACGACCACGCCCCTCTGCCTGAGAATCCCCGCCCACAACAATCCGGCCAAGCTCGCGCAGAACGTCGCCCCCACCGCGCCAATGTTACTACCCACCGCGAGCGCGATGGCCGCTGCGCGGAGCGTGGGTGGCGGTACGCCAGGCGCGGCGCGCAACACTTTCGCGAGAAGGATGGTCGCGCCGATGTTCGTGCCGGCGCAGTTGCAGAGGGCGATGCTTAGGACGCCGATGAGCCAGATGGTGGGGTGGAGGGCGCCGTGGGTGGCGCGGAGGTACCAGGTGGCGAAGAGGTCGATCCAGCCGCGCCGGGCGAGGCCTTCGATGAGGATGAATTGGGAGAAGGCGAAGGGGACTGGGAAAGTATAAGTACAGGATGACACGCAACGAGGAAGCGGGATCTTACCTAGTGCGAGAGGCAGGCGCGGTATCGCGGTGGCGAGCGTTGGAAAGTGGCGTGCCCATTGTTGACGGATACGAGCCATCGACGCCAGGAACTTGGCGGGCAGCAGTGGGCGCTGTGCGGCTGAACTCGCCTTAGACACGGTGAGTTCCGTCTCCTGGACTGCACCGTTCTTCCTGTCGATGGCCCTCGGAGGATATACGTGAGCGGCCTTGCCTTCCTCTTCCGTCCCCCTTGATGCACCGTTGGACGCGCTGGGCTGGTTGTCGTAAACTTGTGCGCCGTCCGTCGGGTCGCTCTCTGCCTCAATCGTGAATTGGCCCTGGACGTAGCGACGGTGATCCCATAAAATATCGAAGGCGAGTTTGGCCAGTGCGAATGGGAGGCTGATCTTCCAGACGTCGATGTGAAAGAAGCTGACGACGATAATCACGACGAGGCAGGTGCCGAAGATGAAGCTGCCGACCCATGCCCCTATGGGATCATGAAGAACGTCCCTTGGGTCGAGGTAGTCCTGACGCTGCAGCCTCCTTGGGATGTAGTTCGGGTCGCGGAACTGGAACCCTAGCGCCACCAGGCCGCAGATGCAGCATGCCACAAATGGCAGAATAGTGTACGCGGTGAACGCGACGTTGTTCACCCCAAAACCTGGTCAAGTGTCAGATACTTGTACGTGTTTAGGGATGGATTGGCTTACCTTCGCAGATGACCACGTTCGTCGGATTGCCCAAAAACAAGACCATGCTTGCCGTATTCGCAGCAGTGAACTCGGACATCAGCCATGGGAGCGGCTCGAGGTCGTTTGCCTGCGTATAGTAGAGCAGGAAAACCGTCCCAGACAATATGACCGGGTCATTGCCGATAAAGACAGTGAGTAGAGTGAGCATGGCGTAGAAGTAGATGTAGAGGCGCGGTCCGCTCGTTCCACCCTTGTTGCTGACCCAAAAAGCTACGGCCTTGAGCAATCCTGTCGCGTCGAGTGTGATGGACATATACGCAAGGGTGATGAAGAGGATGAGGACGTTGTACGGCTTCAGCCCGTCCGTGCCCACAATGCCGTTGCGGATGTCGGTCGCGCCGATGCACTGTGCCGCCCATAGTATCGCTATGGCCAGTATGGGGGCAGTGTTGAGATTTACTGGAATCTTTCTGCGCCCAAAATAGGGAAGGTGGACATAGAAAGACCAAGGGTAGATGACGAAAGTGACCGATAGGATGAAGAAGATCAAAGTGACAATCGAGTACCGGTCGATCATCTCGCCTGGAAGCAACGAAAAGGTAGTGGATGTGTCAGTGCAATCAACTGGGACTTCAAGAGAGGAAAGGGATAGAGCGCATTCCAAGGCCTCGCTTCAGGGAAAGGCAAAGGCACAAAAAATACGTCATGAAAATCCAAACTTTGCCACGTGACATGTCACGATCTCATCGGAATTTGCCGTTGACAATTCAACTTGACAAGTTCGACCGCAATCATAAGGGTCAAGGAAAAAAAGCACATAATTTCATATGGTCATAATCATATCATGAAAGCATGGCACATTCGCGAGCCATAAGATCTCGATGCAGCATCTGATCACGAGCAGATCTTGTGCGCCCGTCGCAAAATCCACCGACCTCACTCCTACGGACTCTGGCGCAGGGTCAGCTTCAGGTATTGACGAAAATGTTACAACTTACAGGCGCGCCGTCCAGGAGTATTGATGAAGTCCTTGACAATGAGGTGCTGATGATCTTGGTCATACAAGCAAAATCTGCCCGAAATCGGGTCGAACTCGAAGATGCCATCCTCACCGCGACCGCACTGGTGCAGTCCGACGTTGTATGCAACAGAGTATCCCTGTCCATCTAAATGGCGGGAGATAACGTAGAACCAGCAGGCACCGTCCCAATTCTCTGGCTTATTCTCGAGTTCGAAACGGTATGAACCGCTGCGTTTCCACTCCCAGAAGAAGGCAAGGAGCCCGTCCTGTTCAGACGCCTTAAGTGGGGCTTTCATCCAGTAGCCGCTGATATCAGAGCGATAAATCTGCTTTGATGGCCAGTGGTTTCTGTCAGTTCCGGTGGCCCTGCCAGCGTCCAAGACTCGGTGAGTGTAAAGCAGATCGTCTTGGATCGCGAAAGAGAAGAACGCCGGACCCTGCCTGCCTGTGCCGTAGTAGCCGTATGACCAGACCCGGTCGACGCCGTCGTTGGAGATCTTTCCAGCGGTCTGTTTGAGCATGCACTGGTATCCCGGAATGGGTCCTCTGTCGTCCGCAGGGTTGTGGCGCAGCTGCAAGAAATCTGCGTATGACTTCAGGTGATCGTCAGAGAAAGATACGACTGTATCACGCGAGGCCACCACCTATAAGAAAAGTCAGCAACTGTATGAATAAGAAGAAGCTTCGACGTACGGTGTCTAGTATGCGCCCCAAGTGCCACCGGGTGAACCTGCCGTTGCGGAAATTCCAAAGGACAATCGCTTTCTCGTTGGGAATGTCGTCGGAGATCCATATGAAGTCGTTTACTCGCGAATGGAAGCGACTGCTATCCTCTTCGTACCGTCCCACCATGCGGAAGGATGGATTTCTGCTCAGAGGGTTGATCGCAAGCACAACGATAACAACATGATCCTCGGGCACGTAGCTGCAAGGTCTGGTCAACAGCATCCGGCGTGGAATATCCTACTCACGTCTCGTTCTCGACCATGACCTCGATGCCTTGATTATCAGGTGTGGGCCACGTCTTGACAGTCTGAATCCTCCCCTTGCCGCCGGGTAATCGGTAAGAGGCGACGCAACGAGGCGTCGAGCGGTAGCGCAGACGCTGGAGGTCGTAAAGGTCGTAGAGATAAACAGTGTCCTCGGTGGCTCCGAACAGGTAGCGACCGCCAGCGGCGAGAGCGATCTTGTGAAACACGCCCTTGCGAGGGCAGAGCGCCAGTTTCTGAACGCCGCGGGGTCGCAGAAATGTGTCTGTATCGTCTGCTTCCTTAGACTCACGTTCCGCCAACCGTAAGACACGGCTCATGGCCGTGGCAGCGCCTTCGAGTTGAGCGAGGGTCATGGAATCGACAGGGTACGAGCAGAAGCTGATGTCGTTCGCGAGGCAAAGCCTCTTAAGGATGTATTTCCACAAGGCCATATCCTTCGATACATGATAGAGGGTGCGGCAGGTCTGAAGGTAGAAGAAGTCAATGAGATCAGACAGAGGCTACATGCAGCCACCGCACTCACCTTCCGAGCAGCAAGAATGGCCATGGGGTGCGCATTGAGCAGTATGATGTTCAAGAGCTCAGCGGGGAGAATGACAAGAGAGAGCGAGCGTCGGGGCCGTCGAGCATGATATTGCGGATGAGCCGCCGGCGACGGGTAATGGTGGGGATTGCCGCCATTAGCAGGCCACCCATAGCCATACGTGAAACCGGCCATCGTTTGTAGGGGTAGAAAGATGGAGAGAGCGGGTGATCGAGGGGAGGACGTCAAGGGGAAGAGAGGGAGGATGGGGTCTAACGAAACACTCAGCCGTCAGGCTTATAAGCACGAATCAGCGGGTCCAAGCATTCGGCAGTCCACCAGCCGCCCATGCGTCGCGCACATTGTCGACACGATGGGATGAATGGGCTGCTGCTTCGGTGAAGAAGCAGGCGGATTCGTTGTCAATTGACTCCGTCGGCAGGTTACCCCATTAGTCAACAATGGCGAGGGCAAGAAGCCACCGAGACGGCGCTGCATGCTACCGGCAAGCCCGCCTTCTCACGCCTCATACATCCTCAGCTCCGTCCTCGTTGCATACATTCAGTGGAAGTAGGGATGGTCCAGCGCGGGGCACAATTGCGTAGATTTGCCGCACAAGCCTATCTATTCAGAACTGCATTCCTCTGGGAAGGAAGGTAAGCTAATTATGTCCGTAGCGCGGGAGGCACGCGATGGAAGCCAGGTGAAAGGTCTGAACACTGACCTGGCAGGCCCTCCAGCTCGTCGACGTTGGAACAGAGGTACTCCGGGTCGCCCTGCGAAGTGACATCGAAGTTCTCGAAGGTGATGTTCGCGCAGCCCACGGCAGGGCTGCAGTCTAGATTGACCACTGCGACGAAGGTGAGCATTCGACGGAAACGAGGTTAAGAAGCCCTCGAGACTGACATGTCCTGCCTGTCGCCGTGCCAGTCCAGTTATGGAAGGTCAGGTTGCTGAACATGAGGGTGGACGGGTCATCGCCGCTAGGCGCAATATATCAATGCTTCGTCGAGAAAGAAGGTACGCGCTTACGAATGGCCTCCGTTGGTTTGATACACGTGAATGGGTAGGTCATCATGATCAAGGACGACATTTCGTGCGACAACGCCCGAGACATTGCCTGCGTATACTATCGTTAGTGAGGGCGGGAACCCGCAGACGCAGGAGACTTGCCTGTGCCGCCTCCGCCTTCCGTAGGAGGATCGCCATTCTTCGTTCCTGTCCACGTCTTGAAGTATACCTGCGCAAGTTGAGATTCGATCGCTTGGCGCTGGTACGATCGGCGTACCCCATTCTTCATATTTGGCTGTACTTCTGCGTCGAGACGCTCAAACTATATAACCCGCTCCAGTCAAGAAAGTTCTCCAAAGTCCACTCGTGCTTGCCCACCGTGATTCCATCCAGGACGACGTTCTCCACATTGTCCGTCTGTATACGACATCAGCTTCAAGCCCTCCACCAACGTTGTTGTCAAGAGCGCACCAAATTCGCGTACTGCCCAAGAGAGCCGAAGGCGATCCCATTTCCTCCGCGGCATGTCACATTTTCGGCGAGGATATTCGTCGAGTTCCCTTTAATCGCGAGACAGTCATCCCCACAGGTCACGTCCCAGTTGCGCAGCGTTATGTTGTTGGCGCGGAAGGTATTGATGCCTTGAAAAGGTGAGTACTCGGCGCACGTGTGGGTTGGTCAGCCTTACCGTCCGTGTTGGGCACGATGCTAGGATTGGCGCGTCGTCAATACATGAGAGCGTGAGCTGGACGATGTACGTACTTTTGGCCAGCCCAGTAAGGATCCTGATTCGTTGCGTTGCACTTCATCCCGTCGTACAGCACGTTCTCGGACTCGGCGACGGTGTTGCACCAGAAGGGCGGACTGTCGACGGTGAAGTCGCGGATAGTTGCATTGCTAGTTTGCCAGAGAGTGAACGAAATAGGGCGCCCGTCACCATCCTACGTTAAGAATCTAGGTCAGAAGGATAGCAAGCGAGATGAGAAACACAGACGTCACCTCGCGCGTACGATTGGCGAAGTAGGACCACCAGGTCTGGCCGTTGCCAAGGATGCCACCGGTGCCGTGCGCGTCGACGGTGAAGTTGGAGCCGGTGAGGACAAACCACGAGGCTTGGGACTGGCCGGATGTCAACGATTGGAAGTTGGCCCACGCACAAGAATAGAAGTACCTGAATAAAGACGACGCGGTACGTGTTAGACGCGTCGAGCCAGTAGTCCAAGTCGGGCGTAAACTAATGGGTGCATCCTTGTCAGAGCGCTTGGAAGAGACTGAAGCGCTAGACGTACACTGAGCCAACCGTGAAGGTCAATCGTAGTAGACTGAAGATCCCACATCATCTTCCTTGCGAGGTGACATTATTAGCGATACCATCAGTCAGCGCCGTCTCAGTTCATGATTTACCTAGTGACGTTGAAAATCCCTTCTTCGAAGACTATATTCCCATTGTGGCCGCAACTGGCTACCGCGGACTCGATCTAACGAGGCAATCAGCTCGCGAGAACGGAAAAGTCGACAAGTGTACTGACCTGCTCAGTATCGTCGTAACCTTCTCCTTTGGGTGAGAGTGTGCATGTCTCCCCCAACACGGAGATGATATGCGACCAGAGGGTAGTAAAGGTCAGTATGAGCAACAACATGGATGCTTTCGGCGGCGTCGACGTCCTGCAGATGGGCGCAAATGACGTTCGCGACGTCGAAGGACAGCGTCGACGCCTTATAAAGCGCATAGCGGCGTTCTGAGTGGCTGCATACCGTACTTCTCTGCATTACGGGGGTGCTTCGAGCGTATTAAAAGGCATGGTGAAGGAGTGAAGAGGGCGAGCTTCGTCACGGGAAGCGGTGCACGCGGTCCGGGCGGGACGTCGGGACGCTCAAAGTAAAGGTAGGATACGCGCAATCACGTGTCAGATACGGGACTGTAATTCTTGATACAGAGAGCCCAAGTTCTCGCAGTTGAAGAGCTGAGCCACAACGGTGATGGTAGTGGTTCGAGACAAGCAATACCTACTGATGGAGCAGGGTGCGTCGACAAACATCTGCCCCGTGGCCCAGATGGTTAAGGCGTGTGACTGTTACAATGACTGTAGCCAATCACAAGATCGAGAGTTCGAGCCTCTCCGGGGCAGGTCGGATGGGATAGGGAACCACATTTTTTCTGTCTCTCTGCCTCTCTGTATTCCTGTTCAACGTCAACTCATCATTGGGATGGCCACACGCAACTTTGACGGTCTCCGTATACAATCATCTCATGTGTCAATCCTAATGTTAACTGCATGCCTACGCTCGAACTATAGTTTGGCCCTTTCCTTCTTCATGTTCTCCCTCAATCTCCTCGACCGAATCGCGTTGCCTACCCGGCTTGCGTTCTCGCGGCCCAGTTGTGCGCTGATCCAGTACCCGATGTCGACGAGGGCGTCCAGGTCGGGATTACCTGAAAATAGGATAAGGCGTCAGCACGGCGCAGTGAACGGTTCCACGCGGGTAAAGGGCACGCGTGAATGCGATACAATGTGCACATGGTCAAGGCAGCACGATTGGGAGGTGGAAGAGTAGAATGAAGTATAAGAAACCAAGGACTACGCACCGTCAATGCTGTACGGAGAGGACTTCAGGGCGTAGACGACGTCCTCCGTGGCAACATTCCCCGTCGCCCCTGGGGAGTACGGGCATCCACCTAGTCCGCCTATGGACGAGTCGATGGTGCGCACGCCTGCTGATAATGCTGCAAAGACGTTGGCGATCGCCATGCCGAAGGTGTCGTGGAACTGTTATCAAGTCAATATGGCCCTTGCAAAGCCGTGGCTCGACCACATACATGTCCCTAATGGCGAAGGCACGTCAGTTTGCGACTCGCGGAAAAAAGAGGTACATCACGCACCGCCAGCTTGTCGACGTTGACGTCCTTCGACACCTCTTCAATCATGGACGAGACCTGCCAGGGTGTTCCCTGACCGACCGTGTCGCCCAAGCTGATCTCATAGCACCCCATATCCACCAGCGCTTTCGCGACGTCGCGCACCTGGCGTGCGTCCACCCGCCCGCTATACGGACAAGCAATGACCACGCTCACGTACCCGCGAACACGCAGGCCGAGGTCGAGCGCATGTCGTATCACAGGCGCCAGACGATCCAAAGACTCCGCTACTGTAGCGTTGATGTTCGCCTTGTTGAACGCATCCGTCGCGGCGGTGAATACAGCAATCTCGTCTGTGGGGGCGGGATGCGGGGAGTCGTCTTTGACGTCTGTTATGAGCATGTCTTGCTGCTCGTTCTTGGCCATGAGCTGGACGAGGGTCTCAAGGCCTTTCTGATTGGGGACGAGGACGGGGTAGCGGACGCCAGGGAGCCGCTCGATGGAGTTTAGGACTTCAGCGGAGGAGGCCATCTACTGGGATACATTATGGAAGGTGGGAAGTGGGGAGTGGAAAAGGCAAATAGGCAGATGATGAGCTCCTGTGGTCGAAGTATGCAACAACTTGGACGCACCTGCGGGACCCATTTCGGGCTTACAAAGCTCCCGGACTCAATTATCCTCATCCCTGCACGCCCAAGGCGGTTGATGAGTTGGACCTTTTCCGAGTTCAGCATACTAGATCACGCAGACGACCTGCAGGTACTGACCTTCACGTCTGCAGGGATCGTCCCCTTCTCGTTCTGCAGGCCATCTCGAGGGCCAACCTCAACAATTCTGACGGTGTCCTTTGCAGTTGCATAGCCTCTCCTAGGCGCCTGCGCGAGACGAGAAACAGAGGTGAGGGCGCGACATGGGCGCCAGCGGGAAGCCATGGTATGACGATGCGGGGTACGACCCGGTTATCTCGGACCGGGCTGTACGTACCGAACAAATATTTGGTCAGACCCCTTTGAGTCCGCCTCTCATGTCGCCCTTCTCTCAATACGATGACAGACTTCTGTGCTCATGTTGTGTCATTCCAATTTTCTCTGCCGCCCATCCCCTCCGCTACAAACGGCGCTTGGCGCGCTGAATGCCTCAGCGCTCCGTATTCCAGCGCCCTAGTCGCTCAGATCTAGCAACTTCTCACACCACTCAATACAGTCTATTACCTCTCTCTCTCGTGTCATGCGGACCGCACACGAATACATAGGCGAGGCCAGCCATTGGTCTGTTTATATTCCGGTGTACGCGAGATTCTTCCGCGTTTCCCATCCACTGCAGAGCCGTCAGCAGTAGAATGTTAGCACTCGCATTGCAAGCCAGCTTGGCTGGCATCTCTCTCTACTTGCTCTTTCGATGGTTGCGACAGCCCAACTCGCAGGGATATCCTTTGCCACCGGGCCCGCCCGCTTATCCTCTTGTCGGCCATCTGGGCGTTATGCCCCAGTACAACGCCGAACGTGCTTTCGAGAAATGGGGAAAGGAGTATGGTCAGTCCGCTCCCTCTTCCACGCTTGTAATGTCCCGCTGACGTAAAATTTACTGGAAGGCTCCGATGTGCTGCACCTAAACATACTCGGGCAGTCCATAGTCATTTTGAACAGCGTCAAGGCGGCCGTCAACCTCCTCGACAAGCGCGGTACGATCTACAGCGACCGTCCGCCCTTTACGTACTTCGAACTGTGAGTAGATCGCGAGGTCCTGCATAAGAATTGCGTGGGCGCTCGATTTGAGGCGCCACTATGCACCCACATACTACCCAGAATCAGCATGCTGACGATATTGATGCCCTCCCAGAATGGGTTGGCACGACAACCTGCCCTTCCTGCGCTCGAACGACCCGCGCTTTCCAATCCACCGCCGCATATTCCAAAATCACTTCTCCAAGTCGGAGAGCCGCAACTAGGAAGATATGCAACTTTTTGAGGCGCGCAAGTTAGTCCGCAAGCTTGTGGATAGTCCACAGGACTGGCACAAGCTCTTTCGCACGTAAGTCACTTTCTCGCTTTTTCTCTTCATCTATTTCATCGTCCTCTTCTTCGCCTCTTCCCTCGTTCTTCCTTTCACCAATCTGACCTGCTACTTAAACCAGGTTTACCGTCGCTATCACCATCCGCATCCTGACCGGCTACGAGATCAAGTCGACGGACGACCTGTATGTGAAGCTCACCGACGACATCACGAAAGCGGCTACGGAGGGAGGGGCTCCGGGAGCGACTGGTGTTGACATCTTTCCTTGGCGTACGTGTCTTCACTCTTTTGCCGCTTGTCGACGATCGCATACCCTTGGATCGTCGTCCGACAAGCCACGCCATTCCGAACGAGCTTTTGTTAAGCTCCGCCTACAGTCATCCATCTCCCAACATGGTGCGACCCCACAGGATCTACCGCAATCATCGCGAAGTACAAACACGCGAAGGCTTTGATGAACACGGTGCCGTACAACAGTGTTCTGGAAGAGATGGTGCGCCACTCTTCTGCGATCGCATCCTCCCACTCGTCTGGGAGCTGCTACTTATCGAGATGCTGATGGCAATTCGCAGAAAGCCGGCACCGCAAAATCCTCCTTCATCCGCGCCGTCCTCGAGGAGGAAGAACGCCGCGCGCAGAATGGGGAGCCCAAACTCTTCAACGAGAAGGGCATTCAGGGGATATCTGGAGCGGTGTATACCGCCGCGCAGGAGACGGTACGTACGTCTTTGCTATCCGGCATCCTCGCTGTGTGGGCGTAGCTTTTGAGATGGCTACTAAGCGGGTCCCTCCACAGACCCTCGACAGCCTCATCATCTTCGTCTTCGCCATCGTCAACCACCCGGAAGTGCAGGCTAAGGCGAAAGCGGAGCTCAACGCCGTCGTAGGGCCAAGTAGGATGCCCGACTTTGCGGATCGACCACGGCTGCCGTATATCGAGAGGATAATACAGGAGACGTTTAGGTGCGATGATCCTGACATCGGACATGCGTGCTTCCACGACTGACTCCGCGACCCTATAGATTTTGGCCCGTCATCCCCATTGGTAGGCTGAAATGCGTCCAACCGCTCTCGCCCAAACTCATCCTTCCTTCCAGGACCGCATAAGGTGACCGAGGATGACATATACGAGGGCATGTTTATCCCGAAGGGCTCAGTTGTGATCTACAACGCCTACGCTATGGCGCACGACGAGAACGTGTACAGCGATCATTGGCGCTTTAATCCGGACCGATATCTTTCGAAAGAGGAGGGCGGATTAGGCGAGCCGCTACCGGATGGGCATTTTGGGTTTGGAAGGCGGTGAGTGGGATGCCTTTCGTGCATGTAGAGTGGCTCTGAGAGCCTCGCACCTGCTTCTGGAAAATCATTCCATCTGCTCTCTGGAAGCATTGCGAGCCGTCAAATGCAATTGTACTGACACCTCCGCAGTGTATGCCCAGGCCGCTACATGGCCGAAGGGACGCTCTTCATCGCCATCGCGAGCATGTTGCATGTCCTTACGATCAGCAAGGGGAGGGACGAGCAGGGCAATGAGATCACCATCGACCCGGCGACGGCGGAGTATACGAGTGGGTTGTCGAGGTGCGTATCAGGGCGGTTGCAGCTGCTTCGACCGCGGATGGCAGCCATCTCTGCTCCAAACGAGCATGGTAGCCAACTTCGAATGAGAAAGGCAGCGTACTGAGAAGGGATTGCTCACGCTTGCTTCCACAGCCACCCAACGAAGGTCGTATGCGACATTCATCCGGACGACGAAGAGCGCGCGAACCTCGCCAGAGCTAATGATCCTGAGGTTGCCGAGTGAGGAGCAAGGGCGTCAGAGGACAGAAGACAGCGCCGGACGGAAGCAGCCTAGCATGGGCGGCAGAGGGAAGTCTTCGAGCATGCAGCGAAGGGAGGAATACGAAGAGGTCTATTAAAACAAGCTCTATTATAGCCGGGTATCTCGTCGCATAAGACGCGGGGGAAGGTAACGATACAGTGTAATCCATTGAGTCTGAGAAGGACGCGAAAAGAGAGAAAGAGAGGAGATATAGTATGATACATAAGATATTATGGGGTGCTTCAAGGTACCCATGACTTGAAGCGGGTTATGACGAGGACCTAAGCCTTGACACTTTCAACGAAGGTGGCCATGGTCTTTTCGGGCAGGTCCCAGTGCGACTGAAACGACGTTAGCTATGCGGGAAGGCATGGGAAGCAATGACGCTCACCATATGGTTACCGCCCTCAAGAATCTTGAACTTCAGCGGCATGCCAACACCCCCGGCGGCCTTCGCCTCCTTCTCGACCGTCCACGACGCCCACACCACGTTCCAGCAGCTGCTCGAGTTCCACAGGTACACGACGCGCGACTGCGGCCAGCATGCCGCGACGGCCGGCGAGAAGAGCGCCGCGCGGCGGATCTCCGCGAGCACGGGCTGGAACGCGTCGCTCACGATCGGCACGTCCGAGACGATGCTCTCCTGCATGCTCGCGACCGCCATGATCTTCTCGCCCATCTTCTCGATCGTGGGCGGGCGCGTGAGGTCCGCGTCGAAGACCTTGAGCTGCGCGAGGTCGCGCGCGGGGGTGTCGAGGTCGTGCACGAAGTAGCTGGAGACCCACTTGACGAAGGCGAAGCCGCGCGCCTCGGGTGGGATGGACTCGTCGTAGAGCGGGGTGTTGTACTCGTAGCCCTCGAAGCCAAGGGCGGTGATGGGGGCGTCTGGGGCGTGGGTTAGAAAGGTCGATCATGGAAGATCGGCGAGGCTACGTACCCCACATGATGAAGGTCTTGACAGCAGCCTGCAAGCGCTGGGCAGCGGAAGCGGGGAGGGAGACGATAGCGGCGATCATGGACATCAAGAATGCGTTGCCCATGGACCTGCGATAGCGATCAGTGGGAGCGGGTATGTGAGGTGGAAGTGCACTCACCAGCCGAGTACGTTGACGGAGCGCAGACCAAGCTGGCTCACGAGGGCGTCGACCATCAGGTCAAGGATAGCGCCCTCCTCCTTCATGAGGGCAACGCGGTCAATCAGGGAACCATTGGCGAAGGTCTCTGCCTCAGCGCGATCGTACTCGGTCGAGCCAGGGTAGTTGCGCCGGTTGATGGCGATGATGCGGGCCCCGTGCGAGGGCGCCTGCGCCATGACATTCTGCCATACATCTGCCAATCGCGCAGTCAGGAGCCGTGCTAGAGCAAGAAGGGAGATATACGCACTGGCATTGAAGCTGTGACCGTGGATAACGATGAATGTCTCGGCGGTGGCTGCGTCTGCAGGGACGCCGCTGTCGAGGTAGGAGAACGTGATGCCCTTGGTGGGGATGGTGACGGACTGCATGACTGGGGAGATGGAGAGTTGGATGGAAGAGAAAGGGGAGGCGGGTATGTGGGCGTCTAGCGTGGGTACTTGAGATGGGGCATGATGGTCTTCCCGTCTGCCTTTATAGTCCGCTGCGGGTCCGGACTCGGCAGTAACATCAAAGATTTGCACCCCAAGGGCTCGTAAACAGCGCAGTGGCTATTGTTCTCAACCGGGCAGCACCGCCCTCGCATACAGTTGTCCATAATCGGGCACAAAGGGGCACCCATTCGAGACGGAGCGCGCCAGTTTGATGGTTACGAATGAACATTCGGGGTTGCACATGCAGGGCACGCGACTCTCCGCGCGTGGGAGCCAGGTGCGACCCATGCGCTGCGCCCGCTTCTAGCGCGTGGCGCACGTTTCATTCAACTTGAACTGTTCCTCCACCCAGCCGCTCAGGTCACTTGGGAAGTAGACTCACCCCCTGACCTTCCCTGGTCTGCAATGAGCCATACTTCCTCCCTTCCTGTCTCCAGCGAAGACTTTGCTGTGGAACAGAAAAATGTTGCTGAGAACTGCCCATGCGCTCGATGACTCTTCGATATCTCTCGCTCCCCGACATGCCCCGCTACTGAATTCCTCTGCATGTCTTATGACTCTCGTCGAGAGGATCGCTGATACGCGAACACCGTATCCACCTTCCCTGAACCTACCGACGCTTGTGACAAAGTTCAGCAAAGTTCCACCTTCGAACTTCCAGAACCGCGCACCACCTCGGTCCCGCCGCTGCATAGTCGGGACGTACCGTTGTACCCCCAAATCCGGTAATCCGCTTGTGCCCATTCCTGTCCTCAGCCCCGCATGTCGCGTTTTTCCGCGAAATGTCGCGCCACGGGACCCCGGCGCGCGCGCCCGCGTACGCGCTGCCAAAAGAGGCAGGCAGCGCGACCCTAATGGGGAGAGTGTTGTTGTGCGCATGCTGGCATGCTGAGCGACGGTAGCCTCTTCGAGCGATACGTTTGTACTTCCTTCCCATGCACGCATACTTCACGAAGCTATAAGGACGCCCGCGGGGCTCGGGGAAAGGTAGGCCCTTCGCCCCATCCACCCCCGCTGCATCGCACGCCCCCTGCGCCCCCTCCTCCCCTCCCATACTTCGCGATGTCCAGCCCGCTCGATAGTACATACGGCCTTTGGCTGGTGTCCATGTTTATCATGTCGATCCTTTATGGGATCGGCCTCTTGCAGTCTTGGCTCTACTTCCACTGGTGAGTTCGGCGTCACCTATCGACAAGCACTTGTATTAATCATCGCCTTAGGTACTCAAACGACCATGTCTTCGTTAAGAGCCTGGTCGTCATCCTTCTCGTCCTGGAGACGCTGCAAATATCTTGGTACTTCGACGGGACGTACTACTACTTCGTGGAGCAATTCGGGAACTTCCAAGCATTCACGTATAGCCCTTGGTGCGTTTACCAGCTACCAGACTTTGTGGCCGTGTAGGCTGACTTTGCTGTAGGGAGAACTCCGCCCAGCTATTGGCTGCCTATCTGTCCGCCTTCGTTGTACAGGCTTACTTCGCGGGCACAGTGTGGCGCCGTAAGTTCGCGCATCTCCCTCGCCTCATATTGACGCTAAACCCTCCTCTCTCGCAGTCGACAAGGGCAGGAGATGGGCTGCCGTCGTGATTATGATGTTGGCATTGGCTAGCATCTGTAAGTCGCCCGTTCGTCTGCGCGTATAGCCTCAAATAGCTGACTTGCCCTGCAGCTGCAGGCATCGCCCAAACCGTCGCCACTGCCAAGCTGTCTTCATTGACACGACTCGGTGAGACACGCGACATCACCACAGTGCAGGCAGCGACGGCGCTCGCGACCGACCTCGCCATCACCATCGCGCTTTGCTTCACCTTCCAGAGCTTCAAGTCCGGCATGCAATCGTGCGTATCATATTCCTCCCCTGCTGCTCCTTACTAACCTCCCTCCCCAGCACCAACGCCGTCCTCAACAACCTCATCATGTACGCCGTCAACCGCGGCGTGCTCACCTCCCTCTGCGCGCTCCTCAACCTCGTCCTCTTCCTCGCGCTCCCCGGCACGTTCTACTTCTTCATCGGCCTCATGCCCTCGTCGAAGCTCTACATGAACACCATGCTCGCCACGCTCAACACGCGGCAGCACATCCGCACCAAGACGTCCGGCTTCTCGGGCGCGTCGGGCGGGAACAGCAGCGACCAGGCGACGATGCCGATGCCCGTGAGCATGGGCGGCGGGATGAGCTTGGGAGGGATGGGCGGCATGGGCGGGATGCGCCAGGACTACGAGCTTCCGGTGCATATCCACCGGCAGGTCGAGTTCTCGAGGGATGATTCGGATGTGAGTGCCATATTCTGTGCGAAGCTCCCATTTTTCAGGAGGGCGACGCATGGGTCCCACTTCGAAGCATAGGTGCAATGTACTAACGACTGCGCAGATGTTCAAGAAGGGCTTGGACGCGGACAGCGTGTAGATGGCGGGTGATTTCTTGGATCCTCATCTCGGCATCGCTGGGAACGCATTCGTTCTCATCGCTGGGAATGCCCTTCGTTCGTTCCCACCCCATTTCATTCGCTTGTAGAAACCTTACACCGTGTACATATCGGCCTACGCGCCGTTCGACGGCCCCAATCTCCCTTCGGCCGTCTACTTATCCCTTCGTCTTCTAATACCCTCCCGTCGCGTATGTGCGACCTTTGACCCCCTCTTGTGGGCCCTTCATCGTCTAGCATTTGCGCGATACTGACCCGCATCTCGCACGACGCTTCGGAACTTTGGATATTCACGTTAAGCAACAAGACCATCTTCCCCGTCTCCCCATCGACCCAGTCTCCTGTAGCATTCCTTCCATCCCCACCACGTACTGTATCTTGAGAATTGCATGCGCCTTTGAAGCGCGACTTTGACACGCTATTTTGGTGTGAACTGGTCGGGCTCGATAATGGTCACAGTAGCTTGGGGAAAGAACTTGAGTAGCTTCACTTGTTAGCAACGACAGAGGTTCGCAGCGTCGATCAGGACGACGGAACGTGCAGAAGACCGCCCGATGTGAACGGCGCGGCAAGCCCTCTACCCTCGGTGAGATCGCGGTTACTTTGCCGGCGCATAAGGAGCGAGCGGCGAGCTCGAATTCACGGTCGCAGTCTACGAGAAGTGAACAGCGTGATACCTTAGCGACTATGATATTGCAGAAGCTAGAAGGCCGGTCTTGTGATAGCTGGCGAATAGGCGACGAGTGTAAGCCGGTCAGTAGGCAGTCAATGCAGCTATTCTAGCTGGCCCAGGTCACAAACATAGACCGGGAGATAGAAGCCCTGGTTGTGGGCGCCCAGCGTGCTCTAGGTGATGTCCCTCGACCTCTTCATGATGTCCTTCGCAGACTTATGATGCGCGGACTTCATGTTGCCTGTCGCCTGTTCGCAGGTCAGAAGAGCGTGCGGTCAGTACATGTCGGCCGTTTGACCTTGATTTTTAGGGCACCTTATGGGTGGCGTGCGTGCGAATAAAATGGTGGCGTAAATTCCGCAACACCGTCAGAGATCTGACCATCGGTGCCGCCGCCCAGGCCTATCAAGTCACCAGGCATAAGCGAGACGGCTAGAGAAGTAGGGGTATACGTCCTCTGTTAATGATCATACGTCCCAGCCACCAGAACTCCGTCTCCGTCTGACATGAGTGAGGTAAAAAACCAGGCATGGATTATTACCCTTCGATGAGCTCGGCAAATTGAGGGGATCTATACAATGATTGCGCGAGAAGTCAGTCATGGTGGACGAGCGATAAGACGGCAGAATCACAAGCCGCACTCGACATGCGGGAGGAGGGACGATCTGGTCGCCGCGCCACCGGCACGGACGGAAGCAAAGCCTTTTACCGATCGGGGACGTGTGAAGATCGGATTTGCTCCCGACATCACGGCTGTCTCCGCGGAATCAAATATTCATTTATTCACTGCCCACCATGTCGGGACGCCTCTGTTGACGCTGCGAGAGCGAAGTCGGCGCGATAGACACTCATTATCTGGACCTGCCGAGGGGCGTGCTCGAGGCACTCGGCGCCGACATTGTTACCCCCGCCGCTTTCTACAGGAAGTTTTCTCGAACTCAGCGTTTACGTTGCGAGACCATTCGCGTCCCTCTGCGGGACTCCATGGATGAACAGCGCGTTGTATTTGCCGGCCTTCCCTTGACTGCGCCACCGCGGCGGGCTATCACGGGTGAACAAGTGAACAACAACAACAATCGTAAAAGGAAATCGCATCCGAAAGCGGAAGCCTTCACACGTCCATCGCGCCCGCAATCAGCGCATGACATCGCGGAAGCCTGGATTCCCTGCATCTGTAGACTGGTCGAAGCGATCTCGCCATTTGCACCCCGGTGCGCGCCGCACTTCATACGGTACCCAGCATGCATATCATCCCGGACACACTGCCTAATTCGACACTCCCCATGTACTTTGCCCCGTATAGCACTCAACCTCAACTGAATGCTGGATCTTCATAAACTCCAACCCGACTAATCGTGATGTGGCTCTGTTGTCCCCTCCCGCCCCCGTAGACAACGACCGCCGCTAGTCGCCGCCATGGCCTCCCCGCTGGACTCGACGTACGGGATGTGGCTCGTGTTCCTGTTCATCATGGCCATACTCTATGGAGTTGGCCTTCTGCAGGCCTTCCTATATAGCAGATGGTGCGCACTTATTGTCTTATTGTCTTTCGCCGGCCGGCTCACCGTACTTCTCAGGCATCGTAATGATCCTCGCTGGGTACAGGCCTTGGTGCGTTTCCCCCTTTCGATTCGCGTGAGCGCACCCACTGACGATAGCCGCAGGTCGTGGTCCTTGTGTGAGCAGAAAATTGCACTGAGCGCCGAGCGCGAGACTGACTCTTGGGAAGTATCTTGGAAACCTTGCAAATAGCTTGGTATTTCGACTCAACCTACCATTACTTCGTGTCGGAGTTTGGCAACGCGCAGGCGTTCGACTTCAGCCCATGGTGCGCACCGTCCTCTATCTCCCCCGCCACACTTTGCTGACCCCGCTTCGCAGGCAGAACTCCGTAAGCTTCTGCAGTCCTATCTCCCCATCATCCTTCTCATCACTTTGCGTCATGACAGGCCCAACTCCTTGCAGCAGTGAGTCTCCTTGATTCGAACATACGACTCCCATCTGACACTGCGGCAGTATCTATCTGCCTTTCTCGTGCAGTTCTACTTTGCGACGACGATATACCTGTTGAAACCTGAGGCGTGGTACGCCACGGTGTTGATCGTGAGTCTTTGGCAGTTTCGCCCTGCTGCTGTTGTACTGAGACGTACCAGGGCTTGCTTGCATTAGGCAGCATGGGCGCTGGGCTTGCACAAACCGTGCGGACCGCGGAGATCGCATCGCTCACACGGCTGGCAGAGACGAAGGTGAGTGCTTCGTCTTCTATGTCTTCGATCAGAACTGACTTCGACTGCAGGCAATCACAACTGTACAAGCCGGGCTGGCATTCGGCTGTGACCTTGCCATCACCGTCACCCTCTGCGCCACCTTCAACTCGTTCAAGACGGGCTTCAAGTCGTCAGTACTTCTCTCTTCCCGTCCTTGTACTGCCCCTAACACACCTCCCATAGCACCAATACCCTCTTGAACACGCTCATGATCTACGCCGTCAACCGCGGCATCCTCACCGCCGTGTGCGCGCTGCTCAACCTCGTGCTCTTCCTCCGAACCGAGGGCACGTTCTACTTCTTCATCGGCCTCATGCCGTCATCGAAGCTGTACATGAACACCATGCTCGCCACGCTCAACACGCGCTCGCATCTCAAGAAGCAGGCCAAGTGGGGCGAGGCGAAGTACCTCAACACACGCCAAACACTCTTCCCGAACGGCGAGCTTCGCATGAGCATGCCGCCGCCTGCCCACTATGGAAAAGCGCCGGCGACGGACGGAGTCATCTCATCCTTCGACGTGAGTCTCGTTTGGTCTGCTGCGCGTTCAATCTCTAACCACTCTTCAGATGGCACAAATATCGCAGGCGTCGCAGAACCAGATGTCAATACATGTACAGACGCAAGTCGACGTCGACAACTCCGGCGACGAGTCTGATGTACGTCGCCTTGATGCCCTTCTACTCACCTCCGCTGACCTCATTCCCTCAGTCCTGGACGTCTTCCCCAAGAAAGACGGACAACGACTTCGTCCGCAGTATGGTTTAAGGGCCGTGCGCTGTCGGGTTTCTTGGGTGTGCATATCGTTATTACTCGCATATAAAACTGTCTTTCGAGCTGTGAAAAGGCCTGAGTGGTCGGTGCTCATATATCCGACGAACTCTGTAATATAGATGTACTTGTACTTGCTGTCGCTCGCTATCGCTGGAATATACCTGGTTGTCCGGATGCATCTGACGGCGCTTACTTGAGCTTGTTGAGAGACGGATACAAAACTGAACTCATTGGAGACGACTAGCTACCCAACGCGAAACTGTATGATACACTGCCAGTGGAAGAGATGATAGGACTCCAGGTCCTCGGAATGTGGGACGAGACTAGAGTGCGTGCGCGTAACATGACAACCAAGCCAAAACATTGACAGCAAGCAATACCCTATAATACACGGAAATATTCAGTGGATGCATTCCAGAAAGCAGTCCATGGTCTGCGCCGGCGCGTCCCAAATCGCCTGCAGCACGCGTCAGCCAAGCCGAAGAGGGGCATGCAGGAGATAGCTTACGAAGTGATTCGCGCCCTTCATCATCTTGAAAATCATAGGCAATCCTCCACCTGCCTCCTTCGCCGCCGCCTCGACCATCCATGCACCCCATACGACGTTCCAGTTGCTGCACTCTCCCCATAGATACGCGACGCGCAAGCCCCCCCACATGTAGGCCGTATGCGAGTCATGCAGCGCAGTACGGCGCAGGTCGGCGAGCACGCTCTGGAAGCCCTCTGAGCAGACATGTGCGTCCGCCGCCTGCGATGCCGGGAAGTTGCCTATGCGAGCCAGGGCCTCTGGAGGTATGTTCTCGATCGACGGACGGCGGTGCGGATCAGCCTCCGCCTGCAGCTTCCGTAGCTGGCTCATATGGCGAGCAGGTGAGCGCAGGTCGTGCGTGTAGTAGCTCGTCACCCAGCGCATGAAGAGTGCACCTCGTTGCTCCGGCGGCACGTCGTCCGATATGGGCGTCTCGCCGGCATACTTCTCGAAGCCAAGCGCACCTACAGGCGCATCTGAAGTTGGTGTCAGCGCTGCTTGCCTCGATGTAGGGCATCCGCCTACCGAAGAGGATTGCGGAACCGAGGTGTCTGCGCAGCGTCTGCCTATCGTCAGGGTCGAGGAGGCCTACGGACGCTAGCATGGCCAGTAGGTAGGCGTTACCCAGGCTCCATGCTACGACGTGCAGACTACCTTCCCGCTGCGGTGCTATGCGACGAGCGAGAGCCCCGATGAAGCCTGCCAGACGCGCGCCCTCGTCCAACATGAGGTCTCTCCTCTGCCTCGGCGATCCACGAGCGAAGACCGATGCCTCCTCGGCCGTGTACGGTGTCGACCCCGCATAATTGCGCCGGTTGACTGCGACGATGCGGATACCGCGGGTAGGCGCAATAGCCATCATGCGCTCGAAGACGTCTGCGGACAGTTGATCAGCATCGATGGGCGGGCGTCGACAAGATAAGCCAGCCGCGCGAGGCAAGGCGTACTCACTCGCATTGAAACCCAGTCCGTGCACGACGACAAACGTGTCGTACGCGCCCGCACCAGGCGGGGCTCGGCTGTCCACATACGTGTAAGTAACATTGCTGCCCGGGAGGGTGAGGGCCTGCATCGCAGAGACCATGGATCTGCCCCTCTCCCCTTCCCGCGCGCATCGACTTATGTATGCATACCCCGATGCATCCCAGGCTCCAGACGCGCACGTATCACTCGATCGCAGAACTGTGACCGGCTTGTCCCAGCCCTTCCCAATCGCATGTCAGGCGGCAGTCCGTCGCTGATAATGTCATGCGCATCAATGTTCTTGACAAAAGGCGTCTCGCGCGCATACTAGACGGTGGGAAGTACCGGGCCCTCGTGTGCATTCCTCAGTGGGCGCGGGAGTGACGTTCCTTATGGAGTGGCCGGGCAGCGAGCCAGGGCCAGGGCGCAATTTGCAGCGGCCAAGGCAGGGGAATAGGCAAGTGTCAGTAAACGGGGTCCTGTCAAGGCCCGCAACTCACGACTGCAAGCAACGCGCACCAGTGCCCACTTCCTCAAAGCCGGTCACCAACCGGTCACAATAAGGCGAGGACAATAGGGCATTCCCGCTTGCGTCGTCCGGCACGCGATTTCCATACTGGCTCTACTCTGCGTCATCAGCGCCGATGTTGAGAATTCGCCGATAGAAGGCGAGCTCCCTCTCCGTCGCGTCCTTTACATGCTCTGCTTTCCTGAACCCATGGCCCTCGCCCGGATACACTTGGTACTCGACGACGCCGCCCCTGCGCTTGATGCTCTCGTAAATCATGTCGGACTGCGACTTGGGCACCACCCGGTCCTCGTCGCCCTGGAGGAGCTGAACAAGACGTGAGTTCCCATACAGATTTGGATGATATGCAGACAATAAGACGAGGGCGGGAGACGTACCAGCAGCGGTGTGACGATCTTGTCCGCGTGTTGAACGGGCGAGCGCTCTTTGAACACCTCCGGGTTCTCGTTGATGTTGGCCAGAAGCCCGTCGACGTATCTGAGAAGACATCAGTGTGGCGCTAGAGGTCGTGCAGCAGTGCATCTTCACCGGCTCTCGAACTTGTGTGTATCGCTGGCTAGCGCGGTGAGATCCGAGATACCATACAGCGAGTTCGCCGCCGCGAATAGTGTAGGGTCCGATGAGAAGGATATGGCGGATAGGACGACGTATCTGACGCGCGTGATCAGCTTGGGCATCGGTAGAGGCATGAAAGCGCTTACCCTCCACTGGAGCCGCCACGCACGACAAGGCGCTTGATATCAGCTAAACCCTTTGCTGCGACAGCCCGTGCGACGTTGAGCGTATCCTCCCTGTCCGTCACGCCCCACGTCCCATTGAGACGTTCCCTGTATGCGCGACCGTACCCAGAGCTGCCTCCATACTGTACATCTAGCCTATGAACATGTCAACTCATGTAGTTCTCAATCAAGAAAAATTATGGCCTACCAAGCAAATCCACGACTAGTGAAGTACAGTCTCCCAAGGCTGCATACTGGTTGGGCCGCGCTCGTCGGCCCGCCGTGCAAGCTCACGACGCAGGGCGGGGCCTCCCCGTCCAGTCCCTGATAATCCGGATTCGCTGGTGGCCAGTAAATCGCGTACACAGCGTCGCCATTCGGCGCGTCCAGCGTCAGCCCTTGCGGCATAGAGACATAGCCAGCCGACAGCCCCGCAAGCGCCGACGGCTTGCCGCTCTTGTCTGGTATCACGTCGAAGCTGTACTTGGAATTGCTTAGGGGAGACGCCGGCGTGACGGATAACCAGACTGTCTTGAAGTTGTCGTTAGGCACGCTCCCTTGAAAGATGATCTTCTTTTCAGTAGGGACCCAGTGCATGAATTCGACAATGGTGTAAGGGTTGTCGAGAGTGGTATGTTCGCCGGACTGCAGGTCGACGAGATAGAGCACGCTGCGCCCGTCGCGCATCGCGGTGAAGACGGCATGCTGGCTACCTGGCAGGACAGCGTAGAACGTCCATCCCAACTGCCAGGCTGGCGCGGAGCCGCCAAAGTCCTCTGCGATCGGTTCGCGAAGAATGGGGCGCGCTTGTTGCGTGGCGAGGCTGTAGATCCACGGGTTGTAGTACCCGAACACGTCCGACAAGAAGAGGATGGTGTCATTCGAGATCCAGGAAGGGTAGTACGCGCTGATCTTGCGCGGCTTGCCAGCAACATGCTTGGTGTTCGCCACAGTGACGGCTTTGCCGTCCTGGACGGAAACATCGGCGACATAGATCTCCGCGCCCTCCCAGGACATGTCAGGGAACGACCACTGCTGCCAGAGGATATGCGCGCCATTGGGCGCAAAGCGGGGCTGGGCGTAGAAGTCTGCGCCAGATTTGAGCGGGGAGACGGTCTTGTCCTTTGTGTCGATGATGCAGAGCGTGTTGACAACTGAGGAGGGTGTGTCGTTTGTGTGGTCTTCGAGAATGGACACAAGTAGATGCGGGTAGGTGGGATGTACGTCGAAGTCCGCGTACCGATACTCGGGCTTTTCTGTGAGGGTAGAGCGTCAGCTCCATCCTCTCATTGCCATGAATACACAGACGTACCAGGCGTCACCGCGACTGGCTCCTGCTCCCCCTCGCGAAAGCGGTACACCCGGTTATCCTTGCGATGCGAGAAGTAGATGGTCCCGTCGCGCACGATCGCCGGCGCACCGCCATACTCATGCACCCCCGTCCTGACATTCCACTCCTTGCCAGGCAACACATCCTTCCCACTCTCCGTATGCACCAGCGCAGATCGCCCACCCTCCGCTGGCCGTCCGACGAGGTGATAACGCTCCGAGGTCACAGGATCGACGAGCAGTTCGTCAGGACTACGCCCCGGCTGTGGGCGCCCCGTCAGAGGCGCATACACCTACGATTGAAGGTGATGCGTACACTGTTCACGACGTGGTCGGCAGTGATAGGCGACTTCCAGGACCCATAGGGAACCTTCCTCGGGGACATGCTCATAAAGCGGATGGATATTGAGATAACTGGTAGAGGCTTGGTCCGCGTACTTGTCTGGCGCAAGGTCGAGAATACGAGATGAGCGCGGAACATGGGAACAATGGCAAGCCCCGACGGAACAATGGTGGTAGATTTCCCACGCTTCGCGTAGAGCGCCTAACCTTTCGAACTCTGAATTCACCCTGTTCTTCCAAGGTCACTGCCCAAACAGCGGAGCTATATTGATAGGTATACAGCGATGACTGGGGTATAATCAAACCATGCCCAAGATAACGCCTCATCTCATTCGTACGTGTTACGAGAGCAGAGGTCGGTCGCCTACACCGAGATAAAAGCCATCTGGGAGCACTGTTAACCACATGCATAGCGCGAGGTACAAGCCACTCACGATACTATCCGGGGACTTGAACATAGCAGCGGGCTTCTGGATCCCAGTCCCAGGCAAAGACGACGTGCGAACGGGAGTGACAGGGTTCAAGGTGGAAGGCGACGATGATCCTGAGCGTGCAGGCGACGATGACCCAGAGCGCGCAGGTGAAGAGCTGGTCTGCTCCTGCGAGTCCACCGAACCCCGTCGCACAGAGGACACATTAACAGAGCCGACCGAGCTCGCAGACCCGCGCCGCCCGACCGATGCGTTGCTGGCCCGCCTACCCGCCAGCATCGGGAGACGGGAGGTACGCGCCGGAATGGCAGAAGGAGCGCTTGCTGACCTGTTCGTCGGAGCGCCGCCGAGGGGCTTTTCGGTCGACGGACCAGTTGACTTATTGAACGACGACTTGTTGACCGCCGTGTCAGAGTTCGCCTTCCCCGCTGCCTGTACCGCCTGCAGGAGTCCAAAGAGGGAGGTCCGCTTCTCGCCCAGAGCGCCAGTCTCCGCGTCCCGCGCCGCGGAGATCGCCCGCTCCTCGGCTGAGTTCCTTCCCTCGGTAGAGCCCCGTTCCTCGGCAGTCTCCCGCTCCTCGCAAGACATCCCTGGCGCGGCAGTCTCCCGCTCCGTGGACCCCTCCCCTTGCACATCCGCGGTAAACGTCCGGTCGACAGTGGTCTCTCGCACCGCGGCGGTCTTCCGATCCGCGGCCGACTTCCCCTTCCCCTTCTCTCCCGCCCTCCTCTTCCACCACCTCGCCAACTTGCTCACCCTCTTCAGCTCCCTCCTCGCTTGCAGCGTCTCCTCCAGCGCCTTCTCATACTCGCGCATATCGACCGCCACCTGCAGGTAGTCCCGCGCCTCGGCCGCGTCGTCGATGTTGAGGACGTTGCTGCCGAGGTCGAGCCCGGCCCACGGCGCCGCGATCGCCGCAGCAAGCTGCCCGGGCGCAACGAGCACGTCCTCAATCCCGTGCCCGACGACACGGACGCGGATGGCTGCGCGCGGGTGCAGAACACGAGGAGGCTGGCGAGTTGCAGGTCGAACCACGGAGAATGAAGTCGCTGGGGCACCTTGAACTGTCGCATCTTCAACAGGCGACTCGCCAGTAGTACGAATTACGGATCCATTCGTCGGTGTGCGCACCGTAAACCGGCTCGGCCTAAAGGAGCCGAATGCAGAGGTGCTATCGACTTCCGCCAGCGTACCCAGATGATCTCTCGCGGCCCAGCGCTCAAGGGAGAGCTCAGTAAGGCCCGCATCCACGTCTTCGAGGGTCGTATTCGCCGGCGTGGGCGGCACGGGCGGGGTCTTCCGGGAGGGCGTAGTTGGGTTGGTCGTGTTGAGCGCCGCCAAAGCGATGGCGTCGAGATCAAAGGACGGAGCATCAGGGTCGAGCGATTCAGAGCCAGGAAGGAGGGCAGAGGGGTGCTGGCCAGAAGCGGAATCGACGACAACGAAGGCGTGACTAGCCGTGGAGGTCACATCGTAGGTAGCCGCATCGATACTGACATAGTCCTCGCCGTCGATAGTCATGGGGGACACAATGATACGGCCAGCCAGAGGGGACATGACACCGGGGACCGAAGGGGACAAGACGTCTGGAATTGGCGGGGACGCGAGAGACGAGGTCGGCGGAGACGCAAACTGCACAGTCGAGAGACTCTGCGCAGTAGACAGGATATCAGACACGTCAACTTTCCAGTGCTTGTCATTGTCGTCGAAGTTCGGCGTCGCGGTGCCAGTCCAAGGACGAGCGTCCAGATGCGTGCGCACGACGTCGTCTGCCAGCTGTGTAAGCGAATCTTCGCTCTCCAGATGCGTTCTCGGCGTCACGAACGCATTCGTGCTATCGACAGTCACGTCGCCGAAGTCATCGCGCTGCAGCACCGAGTGATCGAGGAGGACCGGTGTTCCGACCCAGGACAGATCTATGAGCTCGCTCCCCGCCGCGCGCAGCCTACCAGACGTCACAGAGGGAGAGGTAACCGCCAAGTTCGGAGTCCTAGAGTCATGTGTGGCGAGTCTCTGTCTGTTCGGCGAGAGAGACCGCCCCAGCGCGTCCAGCGGGGAAGCCTGTCCGAGGGTATCGAGCATCTCGTACGGCGAGGCGTCCGCCTTGAAGGGCTTCGGGGCGACAACGGGCGAGAGCGTTTTAGCCGTGATGTACGCTGAGAGGTCGGAGAGCGAGAGCGAGCAGTCGATGAAGGTGGTGAGGCGGGGCCCTGGACCGTTGGTGGGGTCGGTCGCTGATTTGAGGATGCCCGGAGGGACAGGCTGCTTGGCGTTTGAACGAGCATTGTTGCGTCTAGGGGCAACGAAGTCGGAGCTGCTGAAGAGGACAGGAGTCGTCATAGAACAGGATAGTCTGGACATTTTGGAGCGCGTCGAAGAAGGGATTTGAGGTAGCGAGAGATAGGCGCCGGTTTTCCGTCTTTTCTTGGGTTCCAAAATATATAAAAGCGAGCGTCGGGGTAAGAAGATCTCGGATGGAGGTGCTGGGTATAGTGTGCAGTGGGCGAGTAGATGGAAGTCGAGAGCAAGCGACCAGCACGTTCAGCGCGCTACCACGCGTCCGCTTAGGCTGTCCCAACAGGGTAAGCCCCTGAGGATGATCTGATAAGATCAGCAGGCAGGCGCCTCCTGCGTCGCACCACCACCTCATCTCCCTCGACAATAGTCAGACATGCACTCGCAAAGTTCTCTCTTCCGTCCGCCGTCGCGTCGTCAACCCAGCGGCCGGGCGACGACTTGCGCGGCCCCACGGCGGGTAGACGCGAACCGCCGCTCCACGTGATGCAATGACGTGCCTCTCCACGCCCTGACATGAAATAGTCAGAAAATCACGAATACTCTGCTCACTACGCTCTACCACCACCTCAATCGCCGACATGTCCAATCCCAGCCCAACCCCATCCACCTCGCACGTCAGCGCGCCCTCTGAGGCTACTGTCGTCGAGGATCCCGCGCCGTCCGTCCCACTCAAGCGCCAGGGAGGCGCGATCTCGCAGTCCAAGCCCCCCGTCTGGCCGATCACAGACGCGGCGAGCAGCCAGGAAATCCCCATTGCCGCAAAATGCGCGAAGCCTGTCCGCCCAGACGGCACCTGCTGCAAGGAGCTGAAAGACCCGGACGAGCGTACGCTTATCGACCCCGACATTGTGCGCGATGTGTGCGTGCCAACCTTACTTCCCCTTCCGCGTCTATTCTGACACACTTCCCACAGGGTCATCGGCCTCTCTGACGGCCTCACCGTTCCCTTCGCCCTCACCGCCGGCCTGTCCTCCCTCGGCGAGTCCAAGCTCGTCGTCCTTGGCGGCGTCGCCGAGCTCATCGCCGGCGCAATCAGTATGGGCATCGGCGGCTTCCTCGGCTCGCAGTCCGAGCGCGACCACTACCGCTACCTCAAGCGCCACACCGCCGCCCGCGTCGACCGCTCCTGCGAGGAGGAGATGGAGCGCGAAGTCACCGAGATCCTCGGCCCGGTCGGCGTCGACCCGCAAACGTGCAACCTCGTCGCGCGCAGCTTACGGAAAGCGGAAGACAGCGCGGGCAGTTCGTCTGGCGGGCGAGACGAGGAGGAAGGCTCGTTGCGGTGGGCGAAGGATGTCGGTCTCACCGCCTTCTTGTTGAAGTTCGGGGAGGGATTGGGTACGTCTTCATCATTCCCCTCCCTCCTAATTTTCTTGCTCAATGCTCACCCCCCTCACCAGAGGAAGTCCCCGACAAACGCATGTACATCTCCGCCTTCACCATCGGCATGGGCTACCTCCTCGGTGGCCTCATCCCCTTGATACCCTACTTCTTCATCCCCCGCGCGCACACCGCCCTCATCTACTCCTCCGTCTTCACCGGCGTCGTCCTCCTCATCTTCGGCGCCGTCAAGGCGCGCATCACCGGCGCAACAGAAAGCAAGCTGGACTACGTCTGGGGCGCGGTGACAACGTTGCTCGTCGGTGGTCTTGCTGCGGGGGCTGCGTTCGGCATCGTTCGCGCGCTGGAGACATGATAATGTGAAAGAGACTATGCCATACGCCAACTCTAACCTGTATTCGTATCTACCGGGATCTACTATATTCAACCGATCCGAGCCCATTCTGTAGTAGTGTCTTCAAACATGCGTGTAAATTTGCACCAAGTCTAAAGGCTGATAGGAGGTAGACCAAGAGTAATACAGGCCAATGTGGCCCTCGGCTTCTAAGAACTCTTCGCCCAGGCCTCATTGGGTGTAGACAACGGGGAAAAAATGGAGGGCACAAGTATCTGCCCCGGAGAGGCTCGAACTCTCGATCTTGTGATTAACAGTCACACGCCTTAACCATCTGGGCCACGGGGCAGGTGCTGGGAATAGCTTGCTTGCGAGCCACACGCCTCAAACTGAAATCGTGCCACGATCTGACGCGGACAGGAAGCTGCAGGAAGGGCGGATGAACAGTCCCATTCTATACCTCTAATCACGACGTGAACACAACCTCCCAATTAACAGAATCAACGAGAATCGGAGCAAAACATAAGACCCTCCCGAAGGAGAGACTGCTACTAGGCGTAGCAGATCAGGCAGCGGTTAGCCACTCCAGCTCTACTCCCCCTTCATCCCTGAGTGTGCCCCCAACTGCATACCCAAGTTGGGATTCGTGGACTCTCAAGTCAGGCTTTTTCGTGCTGATAGTGCTCGAGCTATCGAGCTGCATCAGGTCATTGACTGAATTTTGGGTTAAAACTGAGCCAGAGGGTTATGTAACGTAAGTTGACTTCGCCCTTAGGATATTCTACGCCTCATATCCAGCGACCAGCTCCGCGACATGCTTATCGAATGCTGAGATAACGCAAGGGACGTGCAGTGGGTAGCTGCGGAGGGCTGTTCAGCACACAGTGTTCACAGATAGCTGGCCAGATTGACGAGGCCGCTGATGGGACTCGAGTTTATCGACGCCCTCGTCCTGCCCCACTCACCTCCCCAGCCCACCTCCATATTCCGTCGTTTCCGCATCAACTGTGATCTTTTTCCCCTCCTCATCGCGCGCCTTGTCGAGAGAGAGGACGTGCAGCATCGTCGCGATGGCGATGAAGACCGAATTCTCGCCAGTGAAGCGGCCGGGGCAGATGCTGGTCAGTGTGTTCAATCGCGGTCGTAGCAAGTTCCACGAGTATGATGACAAGGACTCTAACGAGCCTGCTGAAAGGGAGGAGATAGTGTACTCACCGCCTGCCGTAACCAAAGTGTGGCGCCGCCATCGGTTCGCCGCGACCACCCTGCTCTTTGAGCAGGTAACGGTCCGGGTCGAACTTCCAGGGCTCCGAGTAGACGCGCTCGTCGTGCGTGATGGCGGTTGAGTTCGTCAGGATAAGGGCTCCCTGGACAAGACTCGGCGTTGAGGCAAACACTACAATGTGTGTCTGAAAGCGCACCTTCGGGATCAGCATGCCCTTGTACACGTCGTCCTCCATCGCCCTACGCGGGACACCTACCCGTAGGTGAGCACCCTCGAGCCCATATCCATCGACGTCAGTCCTCACCAAGCGGAATGGTAGGCCAAAAGCTGAAGGACCCTCAGATCCGTGCATACTCGGTCGTACCGGAGGAAGGGAGCTACATACCGAAAGGTCTCCTGCACGACACGCTCGATGTATGGCAAGTGCTCCCGGTCAGCCATCTCAGGAAGCCTATCAGGTCCCAGGACTGCATTAAGCTCCGCCTTCGCCTCCTTCTGGACCTCCGGGTGCATAGTAATGGCAAACGTGAAGACGACAAGCGTGTCGGCGGTCTTTGAAAGCATGGTCAAAGGCATAGCCCATCTTCCGACCAGGCGTAGGACTCACGGTTTCCTGCGCAGCTGCATCATAAAGGGTCGGGTCAGTGAAGTTATTTCCAAGTCGGGAAGAGAAGATTCACCTCCATACACGGCACCGATGATGCCCTGAATGCGTTCTGGAGTTAACAGGGCCGATTCTCCGCGTTGTGCTCGATCCTCTTCCTCCAACACCATGTCGGCAACGAGCGATGGTTTTGCACAGCCTGCTCTCTATGCGATGTTGAGCGCAGAATCGCACGATACGTCTCAACTACCTACGATCTCCTTCATAACGCGTTCGTATGGCACGACTTGCACGTCGTGTATTGCGTGCGCCCACTTCCGCACGTAGCGTGTCGATCCCGTTGGGTCGCACCAGCTCGGGAGGTGCTTCACTGTGCGTCTCTTGTCAGCTCTTGCATTGGCAGGAAGGAAAGTGGCCACACGTACACCAAGGAAAGACGTCGAGACCCGACGCTCCCAGTGGCGGCCCACCGCTGATAGCATTGTTGATATCCTCCGCAATCCTCACATACTCGTCGTCTGGCCCTTTCAGTTCTTGCCCGGTCATAATTTGCATGATAACCGCGGTGCTGAATCTGCATCCTGAGATCAGCATCCATGGGCTAAGCGGAGCCAATAAACCAACTCACAGTCGCATCAACCTCTTCCAATCCTTCGAATCGAGCAGAATACGCCGCACGAGTTTCCTTGCTTCATTCTCTTGTATCGCGGTGAACTTGCGACTCTCTGCCTTTGAAAACGCATTTTGCACGAGACGACGATGCATGGCGAACATGAGGTCGCGAGAGCTCATGAAGGTGAGATGGTCGTGATAGCCTAGGCTATTGTCGCGCTCAAGGTCAATTATATAAGCGCATCGTCCGCAGGTAAAGCACGTACGTCTCGAAATACGGAAACAACGGTCGGTCGCTATAGATCGAGCCATGCTTTTCGAGCATCTCAGTAGCCGCCTCGACCGAGTTGACGACGACGATAGACTGCCCAAAGATCTTGACATGTATGAGGTCCGAGTCTACGGCCGATGGTCAGCGCATTATGAGAAAAGGCGGTAGAAAACGCACCATATTTCCGACTCCATTCAATGTACGCGCGCTCCGGCGACTTGTGCGGGACCACGCCCAGGTGTCCAATGATAGGGTAGCCCGGCGGACCAGGCGGGAGGGGTGGTCGCCCAGAGGTCGACCCGAACCGCCGATAGAGGACGTAGGCTACCGCGCAGACGAGGACGAGCTGCAAGCAAAGAGGTAACATGCTGGACGTTTAGCAGATGCGCGAGGAAAGCTCGTCAACGGCTGGGCTGGAGATGAGAGACGCGGGATCGCTAGACGCTGGTCGGTCGAGCGTGGCCTCATCAGCCTGTCATGGGTCGACCAATGTCGCACGCTGAAGACGGGGCGGCGTTGAGTTGCTGATGCACGTCCTCTTGATGGGCCACGGGAGAGACCGACACCTGTCGAGAAGCAAGGTCAAGTGGATCGCAAGTCCCCGCCTTCTGCTATACATGGATGTCTCGCCTGACCGCAAGTCAACTGAAAGAAGTCAGCGTCACGTACCTTCACAAGCTACGGGTGAGAGCGCATCCCAATCGTGCCGGAATACGTTCATTCACTGTCAGTCGAGGTTCCGATAGCATGATAGCGACAAGGAGGTCACACGGGGATCGTACAGAGATTATAACCCGCAACGAGCTCAGCAGCTCTTTCGCTCGCCGCTGAGATGACGCTGGGAAAGGTCTTCGGATGACTGCAGGGATCTTAGTCATCCTTGTCCAGCTCGATGAGTTATTCCTCAAAACGTACCTCCCCAACCCCCTTGCATATTCCACCGTCGTGAAGTCCAGCGCAATCTCCTTCCCATCCTCACCCACCGCCTTCTCGAATCGCAAAACATGCAACATCGTTGCGATGGCCATGAACACCGAATTGTCCGCGGTGAAGCGGCCGGGGCAGATCCTGGATCATGCGGGTGAGGACACGGTGCCCATGGAAGTCGACCTCAAAGATCAACTCACCGCCTCCCATATCCGAAGTGCGCAGAAGGCAGTGGTTCACCACGACCACCCTGCTCTTTGGGTATGTATCGGTCGGGATCGAAGCGCCAGGGGTCGGTATAGAACGTCTCGTCGTGCGAAATGGCGGTCGCGTTGGCGAGGATTATTGAGCCCTTCATCCGTGGTGAGCAACGTCGATGTATTAAGGGTCGTCAAGTACCTTTGGCAGGAACATGCCCTTATACACGTCATCTTCGGTAAGTCTGTGCGGAACGCCTGCGTCGATGCAATTAGCTGTGTATTCACTATGCCTCAAAAGAAGCCAACCCACCAAGACGCAATGAAGGCCAAATCCTGCTCGTCCATTAGCACAACGTTCGATTTCACCCCCATATTCAGATAACCCACCGGAACGTCTCCTGCAGCACCCGCTCGACATACGGCAGCTGCTCTCGATCCGCGAAGTCAGGAAGCCGATCTGGTCCAACGACCGCATCCAGTTCTGCCTTGGCCTTCTTTTGCACCTCGGGATACATCGTCATCGCGAAGACGAAGACGACCATCGTGTCGGTTGTCTGTTTGACCCGCGTTAGAGGACGGAGTACGATGTTTGCGATTAGTAGGACTTACAGTTCCTTGAGCGGCTACGACGCACTGTGGATAAAAATTACATGGCCGAAGTTGAATCACCTACCTGCATAAGCCGCCCCAATAGTGCCCTCCAGATTAAAGTCGGACAACAGGCGTGGCTCTCCCGCCCTCACACGCGCCTCTTCCTCGAGGATTTTGTCCAACGTGAGCGACGGTTTTGCGGTCCCGAGTTTCTGACACACGCTCGAGGGTCATCGTCCGAGCCGATTTCGTGAAATGCGCATCCATACCATCATCTCCGCAACCTTGCGCAGCGGCATAGTCTGCACGCTATCGATAGCTTGGGCCCATTTGCGGACATAGGCCGTCGAGCCGGTGGGATCGCACCAGCTGGGAAGGTACTTCACTGAAATGGACTCAGCTGCGTCTCTTTCCAGAAAATGGAGGCGACTCACACCACGGAAAGAAGTCTAGCCCCGCCGCTCCTACGGCAGGTCCATTGCTCATAGCGGCATTGACCTGGTCGGCGACGAGGACATACTCGTCGTCGGGCTTGATAATTTCTTCTCCGGTGATGAGCTGCATGATGATGGCCGTGCTGTATCTGCGTACGGCGTGAGTATACTGCAGCGTAAGTCTATGTACCTGTGCAAGACAGAGGGATGGGGGTTGGGCGAAAGCTGCACTCACAACCTCAGTAACCTCCGCCACTCGCCCGGCCCCTTGATGATACGCTGCACAAGCTTCCGCGCCTCGTTCTCCTGCAGGGTCATGTACTTGCGACTTTCGGACTTGGAGAAGAAATTCTGGAAGAGGCGCCGATAGGTCGGGAACAGAGGTTCGTTGGAACCCACGAATGTCAGATGGTCGTGCCAGCCCATTCTGTGCGGGAATTAGGCGGTACGGCAGGGACGACAGGTTGTTCATGGTGGTGACTGTTCACATACGATTTGAAAAACGCAAACGCCGGTCGGTCGCTATAGATGGACCCGCGCTTGTCGAGCAGGTCCGTCGCCGCCTCTGCGCTGTTGAGCACGATAATGTGCTGCCCGAGCATGTTGACGTGAATAACGTCCGACCCTACACAGACCACTTCAGTTGAAAATTTGACCCTGTTGAGCAAGGAGTGCGCTCACCATATTTCTGACCCCATTCTTTGTACGCACGCTCTTCATCCTCTGGCAGGATTCCTAGATGGCCAATGACAGGGTAAGCCGGTGGTCCCGGAGGGAGTGGCGGTCGTCTGGAGGATGCACCGGACACACGCTTGTACAGCAAGTAAAGTAAAGTAGAGACGAAGGAAATTTGAACGACGGCGAGCAGCATTATGGAAGGGTGCTCCGAGAGGGGAAGCGCAGGAAGTCATACTAGTGAGGGTCTCTTATATATGATAAGATTGAATGCGTTGCGACTGACGTACACCCCGCCGCCTACGGGGAGCCAAGTCGCGGGGCTTTGGCGGCGAACGAACTGTCAAGTCCACCTAGCGTGAGATGGGTGTCGAGTAAGCGGCGCGGACGGCGGCGTTCGCTAGGTTGCATGCCCGTATGAGCTTATGTTCCGAGATGTATCTCGGGTGTTCCTTCTGAAGTCGTCAGTTGCATCCATGGATGACTTACCGCCTCCTCGAGAAAATCGGCGTTTGCCCTGCCAAAACTGTACAGGAAAGATAGCGAAAACTCTAGCATGTTTCAAGGAGAGTGCACACGACCGGGGGACAACCAAATACGACCTCAAATTCACCATAGACGTTGCTGAAGAGGAGCATAGGCATACGTTTGCCCAATTACCCATGATCACGCGCGTGTGACATACCGCGCGCGTGACAAGTCGCGTGGCATTGCGCGCTTCTCGAATTCTGGCCATGTTCGAACTGTCATATGCCCTCTCCCTCATAGGCAGCGAAACGACATAATGCCCCTCCGAATTGAAGTTTCTCTTTCCGGAGAAGTCTTGGTCTGGATCTCGTTCGCGTTTCTCTGCACTAGGACAATTCCAGTGCTTGTCTTTGCCGAATCCAGACTCTCAGAACCAGCCGCGTCCTCGTCGAAGGTGGCCGGGACGACCATGTTCTCCATTGTGCATGCGCACCCCGTTTGTCGCTCTTTCATATGGATTGCATGCCTGACTCACACTGACAAGGTACGTCCATTGTGCCCAGATGCAGTCCCGCCTGGAACGGCGCCTGGTCAGGACGCTGGGCCCACGACCGGTCTGCGCTGTTCCCGGCTTCGTATCTCTTTGCGCGATCACGCAATGGAGACGCGTCCTAGGTCCTCTCATGTCGCCTCATTCAACGAGACGCGTCAACAACGCGTACACAGCGCGTCCGACGCGTCTGTCAATAGATGTCAATCCGACGCGCCTTAAAAGACGCGGGCGATTACCTGCTCTCCATCACATCACCTCTCCTCAGAAGCGCTCTCCGCCTAAGCTTACACACTATGGCTCCCGCATCCTCTGCTCCGAAGGCCACAAAGCCCGTCGACAAGGTCGCACAAGGTCTCGCTGACGAGAACGACGGGTGGCGCTTCCGCTACGTCGGCGACGTCGACTGTCCCGAACGTGAGTACAGCGTCTCTGATGATCGCATACGTTCTCATCGCTTTTAGACGAGGAGCCTCTGCTCAAGGACTCCATCTCGCGCTTCGTTCTGTTCCCGATACAGTACCACGAGGTTCGTGCTACCTTTACCGCCCTGTCGCCCTTAATCTGACGCGTTCGCCTACAGATCTGGGCCATGTACAAGAAGGAAGAGGCGTCCTTCTGGACCGCCGAAGAGATGGACCTCTCCAAAGACCTCCACGACTGGGAGGAGCGTATGAACGACAACGAGCGGCACTTCATCTCCCACGTCCTCGCCTTCTTCGCCGCCTCCGACGGCATCGTTAACGAGAACCTGCTCACCCGCTTCTGCGCCGAGGTCAAGGTCCCCGAGGCGCGCTGCTTCTACGGCTTCCAGATCATGATGGAGAACGTGCACTCGGAGACGTACTCCCTCCTCATCGACACGTACATCCGCGACCCCGCCCAGCGCACGTTCCTCCTCAACGCCGTCGAGACTATCCCGTGCGTGCGCAAGAAGGCGGAGTGGGCGCTTCGCTGGATTGCGGATCGGCGCTCGAGCTTTGCGATTCGGCTGATCGCGTTCTCGGCGGTGGAGGGGATTTTCTTCAGTGGGAGCTTTGCGAGCATCTTTTGGCTGAAGAAGCGCGGGCTCATGCCCGGGTTGACGTTTTCGAACGAGCTCATCACGCGCGACGAGGGCATGCATACCGACTTTGCCTGTCTGCTGCTGACCCATATGCGCCGTCGCCCGCATCCCGAGGTCATCGAGATGATCATCAAGGAGGCGGTCGCGATTGAGAAGGAGTTCCTCACCGGTGCGCTTTCTGTCAAGTCCCCACTATAAACATGCCCTAACACCCACTTTCAGACGCCCTCCCCGTCTCCCTCATCGGCATGAACGCCGACCTCATGTGCCAGTACATCGAGTTCGTCGCCGACCGCCTCCTCGTCGCCCTCGGCAACGACAAGGTGTGGAACGCGACGAATCCCTTCGACTTCATGGATATGATCTCGCTTCAGGGCAAGGTACGTCTAACGCTTACTCTGCTATTCTATGCCTACACTGCGTCTACTCTACCCTATTCCCATACTCACTCAATCTCTCAGACGAACTTCTTCGAAAAGCGCGTCTCCGACTACAAAATCGCCGCCGTCCGCAACGGCGCTGCCTCCGACGCGACCACCAACAAAGTCTTGTAAGTCCTACGCCGCTTGCAGTTGGATGTTCGTTGACCTCCTTCCTTAGCCATGCCGACGAAGACTTCTAGACGCCGCCCAGCGACGAAAACTACTGTCTCTTTTCTCTGACGCGACCGTTCTCTGCTTGCGCCTCCAGTCTCGATATCAATATATGCGCCTGCCTTCTCACTGTATCGCTTCCTGGTCGAGACGAACGGACTCACAAACCCAATGTATCTGTAGCTATCGTTCCAACCTATGCATAGACCACTAGACTTCGTAGATGGTATGGGTGTCAGTGTACAACGAATATCATGCGTCCTTGGTTGACCTTCGTGTCTTGTGTCCGTGTTCTTGGTCTCGCCGCAAAACATCCAGGTCCAGGAGAGGCGAGCGGGCACAGCAATAGGCCCGCTGCCAAAGCATTCATTCAACAACAGCGGTAAGTAGGCCTGTAAGTAGCAGGACAACAAGCCTCACAAGGGCCATGCCTCCTGAGAGCCGGACGCTGCGCGTCAAAGCCACGTAGGCAAGTACAGACGTATGTAGCAAGGAAAACACGGGCAAGTACAGTACTACGTAGCGAGCAGCAAGCGTATGAAGGGGGAGCGACGATGAGGAGCAGTCAAGGTGAGTGAGGTCGTGCATCCGGGAAAACGAGCGCCATGGCCATCGCGCTGAGTGGATGCAAAGTGAACTCTGAAGCGGCAAAGGACATCAGGCTCGCACAGTAAGACGAGGGCCGCAAAATCAGATGATTGGTAAGTAGCAAGACACGGAAACTAGTAGGTATGATAAGTACAACAGCAGCTGCGCGTCCTTAAGACGCCCGACGCCGATATACATGCACCGATATTCAACAGAGATGCCAGTTATCCAAAAATGATGATAGTACATTGATTTCCTTCCGCAGAACAAGACGATGATAGGTATTAGTATGTAAGCGAGCAAGACAATGCAGGGGACAGGGGACAGACACGATATCAAGGGGATAATAGACGGACACGATAGCACTGGGATTTGGATACTTGATGTGATAAGAAAACGGGTCCGGGAATAAGTGGAATGGGGGATGCATGAGTACAGGACAAGAACGTTCGATTGTCTGGACGGAGCAGGTCAGCCTGAAGTCGGTACGCAAGCGAGAGTAAGAGCGTACCTCTTTCCCTCTCGGATGAGGCAAGAGTCCGTTGTGTGAGGGCCTATGCATCATGTTCCGCTCTAGGCATGACCAAGCGAAGCCTGGTAGCGATACGAGTACCCCTCGTCGACACGAGGTCCGCGGCGGTCGTCGTACGAGCGGTAGCTCGAGTGCTGCGGCTCCTGAGCGTAGCTCGAAGGAGGCGCGTTATAAGCACCGTACTGGTGCTGGTCGTGGCCGTGGGTGTAGCCATCGTAGCGGCGCTCGTCGTAGGCACCCGCGCGGTGGCCATGCTCAGACGCACGCGACCTACGATAGTCGTAAGCGCGCGAGTAGTGAGCCCGCGCAGACCGTTGGCGTTGCCGACGAGCGCGAGGACGCCCGTATTCCTCGTCGCCGGAATGCGGAGGCGTGTCGTCCGTGTTCGGGAAGTGGTGGCTCACGCGGGACGAGGACGAGGACGATGATGAGTATCCGTGCCGCGTCTCGGGGTCGAGCTTGTGCCAATTCCGCTCGACAGTGCGACGCAGAGGGCCACTCAACTCCTGCTCCATGAGGGGGGTCCCTACGATATTGACCAACCCCAGAATGTTATCTGGAGGAACGCGCCGGCGCCTTGGCTGCAGCTCGCGGATATCCGGGATTGGGATGGCATTGTCTTGCGCCGACGTCGACGGTCCAGCTTGGGGCTGCGACTGGACAACACCTGTTCCCCAGTTCGCGTAGGAGCTGCTCGAGGGGCCACCGGTCGGTGGTAAAGCCGGCTGCTGGTACTGCGCATAATGCTGCTGGACGGGATAGGATGCCGTGGCGGATGGGTCCGGGAGGCGCAAAGCCGAGTAGTCACGAAGTCCGGCAACCTCCGCGGGCACGTATCCACGCTGGAAGTTGGCCTTCCACTCAAGGTAGGCCTGACCAACCGCCTTTCCTTCGGGGTGATGCTTGTGCGCATCGATGATCCCCACAATGCACTCGATCTGGTACTCCAGGTCGGAGATGCGCTTGCCCGCAGTCGACAGGTCGACCTTCGTCTGGTGAATATCGCGGTCCAACTCCAAGCCGGTAAGGTCGCCTACCTTGGCGCGGTAGAGATCCAGGGCGATACGCTGATTGTCGACCATCGCCCTCTGGTCGTCCGCATCCTTGCGGTAGTAGTCAACGTCCTCGCGCAGGCGTTCATTCTTGGCACGTTCCATGGCATTCTGTTCGAGGAGGACTGGCACGAGCTCTGTTGCTTCCATGTGGAGCTCTGCCGAGCGCTGTAGCGCAGCATCCTGGTCCAGGGATTGAGCACGCTCGTCCTGACCATTGCTAGAGGGCAGCGCAGGCGAGTATGTTGGGGACCGTGTCGGAAGGCGAGTCGGGGCACGTTCGACGTCATACGGCGCGGAGGCGGCCAGAGGCTGCTTCCCGATAGCACTCTGTGATAGTGCGACATCGAGAACGCTCAGTGTGCTTCGCAATCGAGCATCCACCGGCTTCGGGTATACTGGCTCGCAGTCGACGTACACGACGGTGACCGACTGATCGGGAAGGGTGACTTGTGGGGACGAGCGGAGTGACTGGGGGTATTTGGAAGGGGAGCGAGTTTGTTGTTGCGGCTCAAGAGCAGTGGGGCGTGCTGGGTCCGGCATGTCAGTGGCTACAGGGCCAGAAAAGGGCACTCCGTACCTTCCTCGCCTTCCTCGTCCTCATCAGAGTACTCCCCAGCATACACCGGCTTCCAGGTTGGATTGGGCTTCGGTGGTGTGACATGCAGCCGCGCAGGAGGTCCTGGGGCGCGTTCAGAGCTCGGCGCTTAACAGCATCGACGTGGGAACATACTCGGGGGGAGGTTGCCATACAGCTCCTCGTAATCGTCGTCCTCCTCTGCAAAGCCTTATTAGCATAGAGTTAATGGCACGCCACTCGGTATATACCAGAGGTGTGAGCTTCGGACACAAGCTTAGGTTTCTTTGAAGGGTTCAAGGCGTCGGCGGTGGCGATGGTTGGGATGTCGTTCTCCTCGCGGCGCTCAAACGACCGTTCTCGACGCTTGCCCAGGCCTCTGGGAGAGGGAGCAGGGCTGGGGAGCTTGGAGGTCGTGGACATTGCGAGAGGTGATGGGGGGAATCAAGTGGCGAAACTGTGAACGCGACGCGCTTCAGCTTCCGCTAATGAGGTTGGCAAACAAGTCAACACATGCATAAGCACGTGCAATCAATCAATGACCCTTAATTGTTCCGGTCCGAGGTCTATTGTTGCCTTTGCCTTTGTTCTCGACGGGCCTGCTTGCCCTTGTTCCCACTTGGGTGTGAAAAGCACTGGTATCACCAAACCACAATATCATAAAACGGCTAGAGTCCAACAAGAATGTACGGGGAAGTGATGCAAGAGAAACAAGTGCGTCGATGTGAGGATGCACGGCGAGTCGATGTGTAAAGCATGCAAGTAGCAGATGATGGGAGGAGAGACGGCTAGTATACACATTAGCAATGAGCATGCAGGAGACCCGATAAGTATGTATGCGTGTTGCAAATCATGAAGAGAGGTGAGGAGACCATGAACATGGTGAAGACGACCATGGGCGAGGAGAGAGACCATGGCGGAGACGAGGAAGGAGACCATGACACAGGTGAGGTCGTCGTATGCGTGAAGGAGGAATAGGATTGAGAAAGTGAAGCAGAATAAACGAGTGACTTTTCGTGTCGTGACCAGCGATGGTATACCACCGCTGCGAACAGTGTCCTGGGGAGCGCAACTCAGTAGTCACCCTCCACCGGCCACTCGTCGTGGCCAACAATATGCACAGGGCCGCGCAGGCTCTCCTCGAACCCCAGCTCCATCCGCCGCAAGAGCGCGACGTCCACAGGCAGCGCCGGCTTCCGCACTTCCACCCCGCCTCCTTCGTCCAACCGACGCCGCAAGGAGATCCCGTGGGTCTTCAGGTCGAGTGCCAATTCCAGCTCACGTGCATCCTCGTCCTCGTCGTCCACCTCCGAGTCGGTCTCGTAGATCAAGTGGCGCATCGTTGACACCGGCGCGGGCTCGTACTCGTACTCGTAGTCCTCTGCCGACCACGAGCTCTGCGACAGCCGCGAGCTCTGGTACGGCGACGAGTGACCCAGGTCGTGCAACCCCGACCCGACGAGCTGCTTGTTCAGCCACGCCCGCCGCCGGCTCCGCACCTCGATCACCGCTTCCTGCGCGCGCAGCTCGTCCTCCTCCTGCTCCCGCCGGTACTGCGCCTCGATCAGCAGGTGCTGCAGTCGCCGCACCAACGTCGAGAACGCCTCATACTCCTCCCGGTCCTGCGGCCTTAGGCGTTGCTGAGCCTCACCAATGACCGATGCGAACGACGAGCACGAAGAGATCGACGAGTAGTACGACTGTCGCCAGGACGGCATCTCGGAGCCCGTCGGCGTGCGGATCGAGCTCGCATCCGTATCCGTCTCGTCGTCTTCGTCGTCGGATGGCAGGGCGATGGCCGGGGAGGTAGGCGTGGAGGCGGAGGCGGAGGCGAAGACAGCGGGCACGGGCATGTGAGCGCGGTGGTATGACACGCTCGCTTCAGGCAATTGGATGAGTTCGTCCATGCGCGCATGGGCCCGACGGATCATGCTCGCCGTCACCCAAGTATAGTAGCCCCCCGGAGGGAATCGAGAGGATAGCTCGGGCAGGACGTAGCGGCGAAAGACGTCGACAAACGTGGATCGCGCCCTTCGCCGCAACGCACGCGCCGACATGCCCGACGAGGCCGCATCAAGCTCCTCTAGGGCCTGCTCGGCGGATTTCGTGGGAGGAAGGATGGATGGGAAAGACGCCGACGCGGGTGAGGCCAGGTGATGATACTTCTTCGACCTGACGAAGGGTGAGTAACGACGCGTATCCGGAGAAGCTGTAGCACGTACGAGAACATCGACTTCAACAGCGACTTATGCTTCTTGTGCCGGACTTGCGCGGGCGTGTCTAGTTGGTTTCGCTCGCGGAGCCGTTCGGCATCGATCTCCCTGACGATCTCCGCGCGACGCTGTTCCCTTTGAGCCTCCTCGGCCGACTGGCTCACGTCGGCGACGACGCGATCCAGCTTCTCCAAGCACTCATTCTCCATGAGAGGCCACTCCTCGAGCGCGCCGTCGAGGAAGCGACACGACACCGTCAGCGACGGGATGTCAAGCGATACCTCGTCCAGTAGGCTCGGAATACCGGCTGCCTTGTCTAATGCATGCGTCCCTTGGGGGACTTCGAGTTCGTCCATCAGTAGCGACTTGAGCTGGTTGTCCCATGCCGGCGGGATGCTGTCGACGCCCCGCGTCTCAATGTTCTGGAACGAGAGGGAAAAGAGCACCGTAGGCTGCGGCGCGACGGGGACGAGTTTGAGGAGCATGCTGAAAGACTGGTGCACGGGTGTTCATAAGTCGTTAACCAGAGGGAATAACAAAGGTCGGAGGCCCGTGAAAGAAGGGTCTGTCGGAGGAATGTCCCTGTCAGCCTTTATACGGCCGCAGAGGAAGCTGATACGCGCCTGGAAGTATGTGGCAGCAGAGCCAGCAACGAAGCCTTCAGAAGCAGTCAGCTTATCAGCTGAACAGTGGCGCCTCGACCCGAGTAAGATCAACGGAGTGCACAACAGAGCCTCGGCCGCAAAGAAGACGAGCCGCAAGGAGGCACTAGTGTCCTTTGCCCCGCCCAGAAAGGGGGAATTCGAGAGACGCGCATCGCGCGAGCCATTGGGTTTAAGTACAGAGCAGATTTCCAGGGATTTTCCATCTTTTGCGTGACTATGCGTGACATATGAAAACGTCACAGTTCCCCTCGTCATGGATATTTGCAACCATCTATGGAGCCGTCCGGCCCTTGGTTCAACGCCACCAAAACGAGGCGTTCTCCTTGCGCTACATGGGCAGAAGAAGTAACATTTGCGAGCGCTGCGTCCTGTCCGCGCGCCAGACTAGGGCTCACAGCATCCTTCTAAGCGATATAGAACCTGTAGCTAAATCGTTGATTGCATGACAAGGAAGTTCGCTAACCTTCTTCTCCCCCCGACAAAGCCCGACATAGAACGCTCAGTGCCTGTGACACCTTATTCAGTCCATCGGATATACACGCGGGCGCACCTTCTCGGACTGCGACGTGCAGCGAGATGATGACAGCGCAGTGACGATCATCGCCCGGCAACTGCTGGGACCCTGGCAGCACACAAACCCAAGTATCCGGCACGAATGAGCCAAGGCAGATCCCGGCACAACGCAAACCAACCGAACTTCGAAACGACAGGCGCACTGCTCGACCCCACTGAGCACTGCAGATAAACACCACCTGTCCCCCGAGCTGGGCCAGCTGACTGCGATACGCGCCGCCTCAAGGTGACAGAGCGTGCGGGGTGCGCGAAGTGTCGCCCATCGTCGACGTTCACGCGACTCTAGACGCCGCCGCGGCGATCCGCTCGTCAATCGCACGCCAGAGCCCTTCCCCGGAAACAGAGCCCATCGATCGACGAGAAGCAGCGCACCACAATCCTCCACCAGCCCAACACAAGCCATCGAAGCCAATCGACGGACATCGGAAGGCCAGGATGGAGACCGGACCCCCACGCCCGTGTGCCGCGGAGGGGCAAATAGTTGAGCTTTCAATTCAACCAAGTTCAAGTTGAACTGCGTCACCGCGCCAGATCGCGGCCTTCTGCTTTCATCTGCCCCCGTTCGGCAACAAACAAACGGAGGCAACCTGATGGCGCGCCGGTGTTCCTCGCAGACCCTGCGCGTGCGACGGCCCGACGGGATATCCGCGGTCAAGACGCGTTCGAGGGTGTGCCCTGCGCGGTCGATGCGATGCCCAGCATGGTCGATGTGATTCTCCCTGCGCGTTCGACGAGATATCCGCGATTTGCGAGGGCGCCCTGCGTGGTGGAAGCCGTCCCCCGGACTGCGCACGTCCACTGCCCGCACCTTCTAAGCCAGGGATGCTCGTCGATGTTCCTCCCAGCAGCGGAAGTTTGACGACGGTCACGGTGGTCGTCGAAGCGCCCGTCAGGCGAAGATGAGATGGCGCGACGGGGTCGGCCAGACAAGAGCGCGCCCAGGCTTGGCAGTCAACAAAGAGGAAGTATAGACGCGCCGCTGAATGCGAGCCTGGCCACACTCCTTGACCTTGATTGCAAAGATACCAACTCTGGCCTGCTATTTTCTGTTAGACCAATCGAGGCCCGCAATTCTTACCCACCTTTACTCTCGACCAAGCCTGCAGAACATCCAACGCAGTCTCCTGAGCTCATCAATTGCGACAACCTCCTGAGCTCGTCGCTGCAGCATGCGGCCGCCCGCGGGCGAGCATCGAGTCTATAAAATTGACGACGATCATCAGCGACGAGCGGGAAGGGCGCGTCGTCCCTTGTCAGAAATTTTGCGGAAAATGCGGCCGAATGTGTGTTGGCGACGCGGAGGTGTGGGCGCTGGGGCGGAAGGGGGCAGAACTTCTGATTTGAGGGTGGGTCCTGACGCGCCTGAGGCCCCAACTGTATCTCCTGAGGCCCCATCTGCACCTCCCGAGGCCCCAACTGTGGGTCCCGTCGCCCCAAGTTGGCGCGAGATAGGCTTTGTGATAGAGCTGCGGCGGATATTGTCTTCGTTGTTGACAGATATTGTCGATGTTGTTGCAATTGATGGTGTTGACAGATCTGTTCCGAGCCACATATTAATAAGATGAGCTTGTCATTGACAACGGGTTTGGGAAGTGCGGAACGGTGTGGTGGAGATGGGCGAAAATGGCGCGTTGGAGACGAGCGACGCGGCTCGTTGGAGGCGGGCCACGTCAATGCGGTTTCGCTGGAGACGAGCCGGCGCGCGACATCGAGACCCACCTGCCTTTTGGGAGGGATACAACAGAAGCAATGTGGATTCCATTTGCTAGCACTGAACTCTGATGTTCCCTCCGCCACACCTAAGCGCCACTGCTCCTCACTAGGCCTCACAGCTCCTAGATGAGTATTTCCGAGCTACCGACACGCCCCAGTAACACACCTCGACAGCTGTGTCCGTCAGACATCGGATAGATTGGGTAGGCTCGGGGGGATATGGGACCGATGTTATGATAGGTAGCAGCTCCGCGATAGCACTGGTCTGACTTGTCGGTGTGACAGTCTCGGTCGAGCAGGGGATGAAAGATGTCGAAAGCAGGCCTACGGGCGACGCGGAGGCGCTAAGCGTCCGCCTATCTTCGCGCGCAGCGCAGGTAGCGCTCGATCTCGAAGCATGGGATCATCGACAGACCAAGCTACTGTCGACCACCTATGCTCCAAGGTAGTCTGTAAATCCAAGTTGCCCCAGAGAAACGAAAGCGAGGGAGGACTACCGTAGTCTCCCGTGGTCTCCGTTCGTAAGGCTGCCGAGACTGATAGTGAGGGCTCAGGCGGCGAGAGGCAGGCGGTGCGAACGCAGCGACAACGCTATATACCACCGACGAGGACGCATTCGTCATCGTTGGCGCCTCTACGTCGTCTCACGTGAGCGCGTGCTGGTCACGACTCGAACTTCAGGATCGGGCCTGCTTCGTCGATTGCGCTTCGGGCCTCACAGGGACGCGATACACAGGTCCCAATACCTAGTAGGTCAGCCTCATAGATCATCACGCTTGGCATGATCAGCGTACTACTCAGACAGCGTCTCTCGCACCTGCGATAGCGACGCCCTTGTCTAGCATTGACCAGTCTTGCAAGTCGTGTGTCGCGAGGCATGGTGGCAGAGACCCACTGCCGAGTCTTGAGATACATCCGTGAAGCAAATAATACAAAAGGAAGTGCGACGTAGTGCCATTGTATACGTCCAGCGTGCGTAGTACTCAGTTCTGGCAATCATGTCAGCGACGGGCTCAAACGAGAAATGTGGAAGACGACAACAATAATGACGAAGAATGGACATGACACGGAAACTTGCGGCCATGACGGACAGCAAAACTGGCAGCGACTACAGCGCAAGGGCTGCACAGGCACAACAGCACGAGAGTCGGCAGCAACACCCAGCAGACGTCCGCCAGTACGTGATAGCTTCATCAAGCACCACAACTCTATCCACCACGATACCGCGAACCCAAAACTCACCTCTGGTATCCGGTAGATCGTGATCTCCTGCTGCTTGAAGTATCTCCGGTTCTCCTCGTCGATGAGGACGAGGTTGAGGTAGTAGCGGGTCGAGAACTTCTTGTTCACGTCCCGGAAGGTCGGCGTGAGGTCGAAGCCGCCGAGGAAGAGGCGTATGGGGATGGTTTCGCCTGGGTGGGGGTTAGATGGGTGTTGAAGGGGGGAGGTAAAGGTGGAAGATGTGGATTGGGGAGAGAAATCGAGGCATGCGGGTGGAATGAGAAAGAGGGGTTGAAGAATGCGAAAGAGACGCGGAAGAGAGATGGACAAATGCGGGGGAGAGGTGAACGGTGGAATGGTAGGTAGAAGAATGAGGTAGCAATGACGAAGGTGATATGCACAGGGGATTAACGAAAGTGCCTACCTCGTACAGGTGCGCCGTCCATGATCTCGAACTTCGTAATCGTCTCGGACTCGTTGTATTGATTCGGTGGTGAGCCGGTAGTCTGAAGCAGAATGAGAATCGGTACGAAGTATATAAATGCGCGACTGACCTCTCGTCTGATGATGCTCAACTCCATATGCTTGATCTTGATACGGACAAGGAGGAAGTAGATCTTGCCAACGATGACGTCCTTAAGGTGATACCTTCGCGAGTTTGGACAAGGGCAACGCGGGCAGATGAAGTAACACTCACTTGCTCTTGTTGTACTCGAACTCGATGTGCAAGCAGTCCTCGATGCCGACCTCCATCTTGATGCTGTTGTTGGCCTCTGGCGGCATTCGGAATGAGTGGACCCAGATATCGCGCTCCTGAGTGCGTTTTAGCAGGGCGCTTCGCGCACGCAGTTCAGAGGGCCAACCTTCGTCAATGTTGAGGATGGCAAACCCATTCGCCGTGTCAAAGTCAGCCGTACGAAGTACCTGCGAACAGTGAGCTACGCGAACACATACGAGCGACACAGCACGCACCTGAGCTTGACATTGATGCCGATGTAGCTCTCGAACTGCTTCTCCACGGCCTTGAAGTTGAAGTCGAAGGTCTGCGCTTGTCGCATCTCCCCTGGCGCGGCCAGCTCCTGTGATAGCGACAAGAATTCATGATGATGCCCGCGGTCATAGAACAGCTCTGCGACGCGCAGTCAGTCGCAATGGTTGGCCTAAGGGAGTACGCAACGCACCTATAGTCCCAACAAATTCGACCTTTATGCCGTCATGGGTGATCTTCTTGCCGTCGCGCACGCGTATGCTGACGGTTCCCCCGACGCCTTCGCCATCGTAGTAGACCGGGCAGGACACGACCTTGTCCTTGTCCTTGTCGGACTTCATATCCACGTGTTTGCGCGCCTCCTCATCGCTGAGCTTGATGTCGATGTCGATGGGAGACGAGAAGAAGTAGGCCGCCATGGTCGCGGGCGGGGGAGGAGGACAAGACGGAATGCGCGTGGCGGCCGTAGCGGGGATATCTCCGCATTTGGACATCATTGTTGCTTGTTCTCGTCCGCCACCTGCGAAACCCGGCTTCCCAGCGCTCGCCTTTCCTTATTCTGCTGCGATACCCTACGCGATAACTCTGGAAGAATATGGCGTACCGGCAAACTCTACCTCTCTTCGCGCTGACCGGCGGGTCGGCTCTCATCGCTCTGGGAACTTGCTTCTTGAGGCCCTGCTTGGATAGTCCTGGCACCGGAACCCTCTATTCTGTACCACCGGCGACTGAAATCTCCTCTACTGTTGATTTGTCCTTGGATACGTCTTCGGCTCAAGATATCCACCAAAGTACGTGGTCAGCTTCGCGCACCTCCCGTGTCATGCGTGAACCTAACACCATCTTTTAGACCTCGACCATCCCCTCGTTACTCTCGAACTCCCTCTTTGCCTCGCCTCGGACGGAGACATGTGCTCGAATATTGCATGTAAGCGGCTGCACAATCATTCACGCCGCCTGCGTCATGCTCACACTTCTCAAAGTTCCCACCTTTACAAACTATGCCCAGCCTTCTCCGTATTCCTGCGACAATCACTTGCGTAAGTTAGCGCCATCATGTCTGCTCGTCATACTCAGTCGGTCTCAGCGACAGCTGTCATTCAACAAATTCATGTTACCGCCCTCCAATGCTCGCCGAGCGAGGCGCCGCTACCAAACTGTACATCTCCTCTGACCCTGACCCATCGGTTCCCTGACCGCACACTCAGACTTTCTACCGGAACGCTGCGCTCTCGCGCCGCCTACGAGTGCCAGCATCCCTGCGTCTACGCTCTCTTCGTCGTTTCTCGCCGTTGCCCTTTGCCTATGTCTCCTCTGCGGCTGGGTTGCCTTCTCTTTTCGCTCCCGCCTCACCGCTCTTGGTACCCAGATTACGGCAGCTCTGGCCTTCAGATATTGCCATTGGCTCACCATCAGTGACGATCTCCTCGACGAATGGACCGGCGCGCAAGTCCTTCGCGTGGGCATGTCCAATGTCAAGTCGCCCGTCAAGAGGTCGTCCTCCCAGTCGTTGTCCTCGCTTATTGCCTCCGACTCCGACGTCAATGGCCTTCATCCTGCGCCGCCTTTTCAGAACCTGGGTGGCTCTCTCTCTCCTTCGTCGGATGTCGTTCGCATGCTTCAAGACGCCGTAACAGAAGATCTCGACGACATTCCCCATGGCCGCTTTACTGTGATACATCCTCCACGCTACGCAACCCGACGGGCCACCGACGGCAATTGCCGCTATCAAGCGTACAAGCGAGTCTACATCGGCGCTGAACCCGAGGTTGGGCAAGATAGGCAAGACGGCCTCGCCGACGAATCAGCGCACGTCCCGTACAGGACCACCACATTCGGGCCACGGGAGAAGGACGATGGGCCGTCGCTCACCGAGAGCCATGTTGCCGGAGCATCGCGCCCTCCGCTTCTGCTACTCGCGAACATACTCCCGACGGGTCTACGATCAGAGGAGGCAGACCCGCTATCGACATCCTTGGCTCCGTCGAGCAGGCCGAGCCGAAGGTCTTCCCTCTCCGTCTCCTTTAGCGACGAGCTGAAGTATCGCATCCTGAGCCCGATGGTCGACAACGGAGGGGATCGCTTCGCTTCGAACAGTCTTTCATCGCCATTCTTGGGGTCGACTTCGGCGCAGGACGAGAAACTTTCGCCCTTGCCTCGACGCCGCTCAACGGATATGCGCCCTGGGCGGGAATTTCGGGACATCAGGCGATCTGAGGCGGCCCTGGACGCGAGTCGCTCTGCGGCTTCCCGGTACACCAGTCGCCCGACGACTCCTTCGGGCGCGGGTGGCTTGGCGGTTGTTCGTGACGATAGTCGCGCCATGCCGCATCGCAGATCGCTCGAGTCCGCCGATTGGGAGCGCTCGTCGACGTCCTCTCGCGCTAGCAACATGTCCTCTCGCACCAGTAGCCAATCCTTGTCCCGGTCCTTCGGCCGCCTTTCTCTGGACTCAGATGATTGGGAACTATCCTCGGTCTCGTCGCGCGCGAGCTATCGTTCTGCTTCGTCTACGGTCTCCCGCTCGTCGTCTCGTGCGGGATCACGTCTTTCGACCTTGGCTGCGTTGCGTCTTGACAGGCGGCCTTCAGCGTCTTCTCGCGACAGCCCTCGTTCCTCGATTTCTTCCAGCTCTCGATACTCTTCGTCTTCGCGCGCGTCAAGCCGAGCCTCCTCGCCCTCTGCGTCCGATACGGAGAGCCTGCGCTCACTCAACGACGAGAGCTTGCTGCCCTATGACAACGAACGTCTGCTGTCTGATATCGACGACAACCTACCTTTCGCCTCGCCTTCGACGCCGACGCCTGCGCGCAGCAGGACTTCGACGAAGCGGTGGCAGCGCCCGAAGGTGGGGTGGCCGAAGGAGGATCTCGAAGGTACGTTCGTGTTCTCGGTCGAAAGCGAGCGTAATTGACCGTAATGGCAGACGAGGACATGGAGCCGATGACCGCTGACGGGCAGTTCAACATGGCGTGGTGGCACAAGCGGAAGGAGGCGGAGAATAGGCCGTCGACGCCGTCTGTGATCTCGGTCGTGGGATAAGAGGTGGAGATTTTGCAGGCAATTGGTTGCCATTCTGTTGAAATCCGTGATTCAGACATTTCTTGTATCGTTTTGTATTCGTCTGTATCGTCAATGTAGTCTACATACTCGTATAATCTGTCAGTAATACACCGCGGGTGCGTATTCTCCTTCTCCGAGTCGCCCAGTCGCTCAAAACTCTCGCCTCGTCGCCTCATCGTCCTACTTGTCCTCCTCTACCTCCTGGACGTGTCCTACCACCGGGTGTTTGTCGTCGTCTTCTCTGCTGCTCTCGATGGACTCGGCTTCATGTCGCCCCCATATCGCTCGCCGCCACGCTTCGCGTGCGTCCAGCCATTGTACACCCGCGCCGACGAGCGTCGTGAGGACGGCCATGACGATGAGGGTGACCATGCCCTTGCGGAACTTTGGGGCATCGGTGGCAGGGTCTGGGCGGTAGTTAGTATGGGATACGACACGGACAGGATTGTGCAGAAGGAATGCGGCAGCCTCTCGGAGGACTGCTACCTAAAAGAGAACTGCGGCATACTCACAAAACACCAACCCCCACCACGCGGCGAGGACGTTGCTGCCGACGTTCATGCTCGCGAGCGTGACCGCGCGCAGCTGCTCATCGTGCGCACACGCGGCGTTGCACCAGGCGAAGTTGGTCGCCTGGCCGGCGTAGCTGGGCGAGTGGTTAGTACGGAAAAGCTCGCGTTCTGCGGGAGTAAATTGTTGCAGGTATAGGTGAAGCAGCCACTCACCCCGCCCCACTGATACAATACGCCGCAAAGACGAGCCCCCTCGGCACCCCGTCGTATACCGCGAGCACGATGCCCGAAAATAGCGCGCAGAGCGACATGAAGTAGTTCACCGGCCAGCGCGTCGAGGGGCGATAGGGCGCTGTGGTGGGGTCGTTGGTGTTCGTAGCTGCATCGGGACTAGACGCGTTGTCGGCGCGCTCGCTGAGCCAATCCGTGTACCATGCCGCCAAGAGCGTCGTGGCAATCGCGACAGCGACGAGCCCAAGAGCGTAGTAGTTGATGCGGGCGATGGGGTAGCCTTCCGCCTTCAGCCAGAGCGCGAACACGCCGACGAAGCCCGGCGCCTCGAGCATGGAGCTGACCGCGAAGAGGAGGGTGAAGGCGTACCTGTGGATATGTCAGCATACGTTACTTGAGACTTGCGGGTCAAGCCATTCGCGATGGATAATTACGCACCACTGCCAACTCCTCAAGCACCTCCCTATCAGATCCCAGCCCATCCGCGTCTTCGGTCGAGGTGGCAGACGAGCGACGGCGAGTTCGCGCTCGGACTCGGTGAGATACCAAACTGCGAGAAAAGCATCAGCATGCACTTCACCACTCGAGTCGAGCAGCACCAAACACTCACCTCCCACCTTCCCTGGCACCCCCGGAAAGCACACGAATCCGTACCCCGCAATCGCCACGGCCAGAATCCCATCTATGATAAACAGCCAGCGCCAGCCGGCCAGGCCCTTCGCTCCATCCATGTTGCTGTGGATCGCGCCCTGCATGAGGCCGGAGAAAAGGGAGCCCATCTGCGCGGAGGCGGCGAAGATGGCGGAGCGCTTGCCGAGCTCGGAGGGGGCGTACCAGCAGCCGAGGATGTAGCTTGAGAGCGGTGAGTCAAAGAAGGTCGGGAGTTATGAAGAGAAGAGGCAACGCACTGCGTGCCGCTGAACGTCGAGCTCTCCGCGAGGGCGGTGAGGAAGCGGATGGCATAGAGCTGGTTGACCGTCGTGGCTAGTGGTGCGGCGTAAGCAAGGATACATGTAATACTCAAAAGGCCCCTCAGCATCGTTCAAGGGGAATAGCCCTTGACGCGCGAAAGGCCTCTAATACGCACTCTTTGATACACATGCCGACAGTATGCCCCATATGCAGCTCATGAGAGGCAGCCAGACTCGCGCACTGGACGTCGGTGAATGTTAGATAACATCCGACGCACAAGCACGGTACATACGGGAAGTACTGGAGCGCCAGGTTATTCGGAATGAGCCCGACGATGTAGCCGACGGTAAAGACGGTCAGGACGACGTTGTACTGGTCACCTTCGCTGTCGAATGAATGAGTAGGGTAGTATGAAGATCCTGATGGAGGACGCACAAATGGAGGTCCTCGCGCATGCCGGAGACGTAGGCATTCTGGAAGTTGGTGCGGTTGAGGTAGTTGGACCAATAGTCTGGGGGAGGATTGCCTTAGTAAGGTCTTGCAGAACGATATCGTCCGGGAGCCTGGCAGATGGAGGGAAAGGAGCATCTAGTTGTGAGCCGGAGCGTTGTACGGAATGTACGGAGAAGCCAAAGCGAGGGATACGAAGGTCAGAAGCGCCACGAGAAGAGGCCGTGGGGTGATGAGATGCATGAGGTGATCGCAAGACTTGGATAGGCGCCCGTCGCATAATCACGTACTCAGACAAGTGAACGATAGCACAAACCTACGAGGGCGCCGTCTGTCAGCTCCTGGTACACCTCGCGGACAGGACAAGCCAACGCACCAGTCGATCTTCCTCAGCAACCTCCGCTCCTCCTTCGATTCCGGCCGCTTCCCCCACACGATCTCGCGCGCCCGGATAAGTGCGCTCTTCACGGTCATGACGGACGTATGTTGCGAAGAGAATGTAGGAACTGAAGGGGAACCGGCGCGAGTCAGCTGGCGTCCCGGTGCCTCAGCTGCCTCAAAATCGTCCGATCGCGCAGGTGTGGTGGCGACGGACAAGGTGCACGCACGAGTATATATCATGGCATGGCGCGCCCCTGCGAATCAGTCGATGGAGTGCCCCCCGATAAGGTCGCTCGCGCTAGTCCTTACTGACACTCGCAGCCTTCCCAGGCGCGCAGGTAGTTGATAAGCGCCGCGCACTCCGTAAAGAAGGCTGATTATCTGCATACACGCTTCGCCGACGCGCGAACGACCGCGAACGATACGCGTACGTGAACAGATATGGCAGATAGGATTGTGGGCGGCTATAGTTGATGTACTTGGCGAGGAGGAGGACGGCGAGTCGTCACCCTGGGATATGGCGAGTTGGTGATGCGACCGTGACGATACGCCCCTAACCTGGGTTCCCTCTTACCCTCACCCTCTCCTTGCCCTTGTAGATACCCCTTGCACCCAACCCGCGATACCCGCACAGCCTCTGGATACCCCACACTCCCCTCGAATTACGCGCGGAAGGCCTCGACGAGATGAGCGAGCTCGCAGCTATGGGCAGCGACGCCTCGTCCATCTTCATCACTCGCGCCCTCGCGCCTGTTTATACGCCGCACGCCGATCTCCGTACTGCGCTCTCATCAACAGAATGGAACGCGTTGCTCAGAACCTTGAACACGCCGCATCGACGCAAGGAGCTGCGCCAGCTCGTCAACTTATTGCTGAGGGCGTTCCTGGCGGACCGGTTTGAGAGGACCGTAAAGGCGCGACGCGTGAAGCGAGTCGCTAAGGGCGAGGTCGAAGGCGATGATGCTGTGGAAGACGGGCATGCCGTTGCAGACGAAGCGCTATTCGAGGTGCGTATATCCTGCTCATCAACGCAGTATACGCTGACCCATGTCCCGCCAGGGCTGGATGACGGCCATGCTCTCCCCTCTGATGCTCGCCAATATGTTTGCCTGCTCCGCCATTTTGCCTCCCGACCTTGCGGCCAAAGCGGTAGAGCTGGGCGTCGACGTTCCCCTCCCGAACCAAATCGTCGTGGACATCTTCCTCTGCTTCCTTCACGAGATCAATATGAAGTCCTCCGAATCCCTTCGCCTATTCCTCGACACGCTCTATGCGCCGCTTCTGCAGGCTGTGTTGGAGGACCGCACACGCTCACGCTTGAGGGCCAGAGAGATGCGCAACAAATCGCTGACTGCTCGACACGCCCTGACCAGCCGTCGAGCCAGCGCTCCCTCTGGCCTCGCCAGGCCCGCGGATTTCAACCTTGCGAAGGCTCCGTGCTTCGATAGCTCTGGGCTGCTTGTGCTGGACCGGGACTTCGCCTGTTCGATTCGTTCTCCTGCTGCTGCTCCGCCCGCTACCACGACCTACGCCTCGTCTTCCGCCATCGCCCATCTCGAGCCCACGACCCCCGCTCTCTGCGCCTTCCGCGGCCAGTGGAACACCTTGCTTCACGTCCTCTGTAGCACGAGGAACCGAGTCGTGTACTCACCTATGGGCTCGACGCACAACGAAGACGAGAGTGACACTTCGGACCGTGCAGACTCGGACTCTGGATCGGATGCAGACAGCTCGACAGACCTAGCCGCCTTCTTATTCTGCGTCGACGATGGCCGTCACGATTTTCCCCAGCTTCGTGAGGGCTGCCTCAATGACGTCCGGGACGGCATAGTTGGACTCTACGGCGACATTTGTGCTGGCCTTTACGACCATCGCAACCCTTGTGTGCGCAAGTTTCTCCGTGCGCTAGGCTTGGCGAATTCGGTCGCGTGTGAAGACTTGTTGCGGCAAACGGACCTGGACTTCCAGGTGCCAGTCAAGCTACTCGTGGAGGAGCCAAGGAAGATCGCTAAGAAGAACGCTGTCGCTGGAGACTCAAGCGCTATCAACGAATACACACCTCGCACTACCGATCCTCGGGTCCAGACATCGGCGCCTGAGGCTCGTAAACTCAGCAATGTTCGCTCGTTGCCCGCCAGTTCGGCCCGGATCTCGACTACGACTCCTGCCTTTGCTACGTCCTCTGCTACGCCCCTTTCGTTCCTTACTGCATCTGCCCGTTCATCAGCCCCCTCTACTCGGCCTTCTGCAACGCCTCCTCGGTCATCTTCGACGTCGTCTCGGTCATCTGCTACGTCCGCCTTGTCTGCTGCTTCATCGTGGATGCCTGCCACGCCTACTCCCGTCTCTGACCTTACCACGCCAAGGTCTTTCTTTGGCTTCACTACCCCGAAGCCACTGGCTAGTACCGGTTCGAGAATCCCACCCGGTGCTACGCCGACGCCAATCGCACTTGTGGGGGTTCCATCTGCTCTCGGAGAGGCACCCTTGACGCCCTCAGATCTCGCAAGGACTCGAACTCCTTCCTCGTCGGCGCCTGATCCCTCGACGCTCGCTGCTTTCGACCCGGCATCCTTCGCGTCGACTTCGACTCCTGCCGCAGAGGCCTTCAGACCCGCCGCCTCAACGTCGACAACCTTCCCGTCAACTTCGACCGCAGATTCCTGTGGCAACCTCTCAATGCCCGAACTATCCCAAGCCGATCTACTCAAGCGAGGGCGGCAGGCGCTTCGCCCGGTTCGCTGGGATGACACGGCGAACGTTTCGTGCTTGAACGCTCCCGACTTCGGCAAGCGGAAGCGGACGGTCAGCTGTGGGGAACGGTCGATCGACATCGGAGGACGTGCGTCGAGCGTCAAGGAACGGACAGCTCTCTTCGAGCAGCGAGCGGCTAGCGTCGGAGGACAAACGCTCGGCGCCGGATCTCGAGCGTCTGGCCCGAGCATGTCAACTCCCCACGCGACGGAGAGGACACCCAGCCTGGGCAGACCGACGCTCTATGCGAGCCAGCGCATGCCTTCCACCAGTGGGCGGGTCCGCACTCTCAGCGCAAGAGCGGCTTCAGAAGATGAGCGGGTCGCTCTTTTCAGGAAGAGCATAACCATACTCGACGTGCCGGCGCCTACGCCAACCGAGCGAACACCTACGCGCACCGAGCGCGCGCCCAATGTCGCCGAGGACACGCTGGACGCGAAGCGCGTCGGGATCGCCACCGGGATCATTCAGCGGATCACGAAGGGGTCCGCCTCTGGGTCCGACTTCGACGACGCGGGCCGCCAGGCTCAGGGCGAACCTCGCAGCCTAGGCAAGCGCAAGAGGCAGGCCAGCCAGTCGGAGGAATCTCAGGTCAAGCGAAGCTCCGGTCTCTCTGCGCATGTTGTTCCCTTCGCCCTCTCCGCCGAGTCTTGGAACGCCCTCGATGAAGTGCCTGCGGATCCAGCAAAGACGACGCGTTGGCTGTCGTCTGCGAACATGCAGTTCTACGTCTACATGTGCGACCTGCTGGCGAGGTGCCGGGTCGTCGATGAGGAGTTCGGGAAGGTCAGTCGTCCTCAATATTCCAAACTATACTTTCGCTCACTCGCTACTTCGCAGGCCTGGCTCGACACGGTCACCTCGCCCGCTCACCGCGCTTCCATGTTCGCCCACTCCGCCATCATGCGACCCGACCTCGCGGCCAAGGCTCGCAAGCTGGGCGTCCAGCTGCCGAAGGAGGCGCAGGCGGAGGCGTTCTTGTTGTTCCTCCACATGCTGTCGAAGCAGCGGGGACACGAGCGCGACCTCACCCTCCGGGCGTCGGGGCTGACACCCACGTCTTGCACCTTCCGCGAGTTTATGGATACGTTGTACAAGCCTCTGCTGCGCCGAGCGTCCAAGGCATATCGGTTCTCGCAGCGTCCAGGCTTCAATAACGACGCCGTACCGGAGGTGTCGGCGAAGGGCGAGTGGGCTAAGCCAGGGATGGAGAGGCAAGGTTAGTTTCTTCGTTTGGCGGTCAGTCGAAGGCGCTCAAAAATGCTTGTGTCTCCCCTAGTTCGCACGCTTCTGCACGCTCTGTCGAGCCGCCCGGACCGGGTTCTGAGCGCCGGCGACGCTGGTTTGATGACGCGGCGCGTTGTGTGGGTGGTCGACGAGGCCGCCGCGGAGGTCACCAAAGATGCTGAGTTCAACTCGCCGATCTCTCTGTAGGTGCGCAGCGGTGCTGGCGGTGGACATAGGACGTCGTATCCGGTGACTCGCAACGTTTGCCGACCTTCTTGCATCGATGGCGCGTTCGTAATCCGACTTCACGACATAATTCTTTTCGCTTGAATGTGGTTACCTTTCTTTCTCGGCTTTTTTCTTTCGGACTCGTTTTGTCTGCGTCGCTACGCTTCTCTCGTCTCGGGCTGTATCCTGCTTCTACCCTCAGTATCTGGCAATCAAAGTATCTGCGCTCAAGCGAGAATCTCGGTCGGTCCTGTCGATGACATCTCTTCGAAGCATGACGGGCGTGTTTGCAGCCTGACTCGACTCCGAGCTGAGTGCCCCACCGGCGGGGTCATGGACCCTGACGGCTTCGAACCAACCTACGCCACACTAGTGACTGCTTTGCCTCATTTCACCGTACTGGCGGCGGCGGCGGTCGCCCTATTGCTTCTTTGACTGTCGCGTCTTCCCAAGCCGGCACGCGTGATCGCGTATACTGCGCGCGTGCGTCATGTGACCACGCTTTCTGGGACACACTTGGCCAAATACTGGTAAATATAGTTTAGCGCCGATTGAGGCCCGCTTCCGGTCCCGGAATGTTTGCCGGATGTCGTGATCATGGCGAAATCCTTCGCGGCTTCCTCGTGATATCAACACACTGCTGTGTCCTGGAGAGCTGTTAACGTCGAAATATAAGAGGAAGGGGACCCGACCGACCTTTCTTCAGAAGCCAGGTCTGCCCCTTCCCTCGGGATGTGGGTAACCGCCGTCACCGGTAAGTCGAGGAGGGGCCAACGGGGTCCTCCCCGTTGCGCAGTGCTTCTTGACCTATCACCAAGTGGTGTAGTCCACAGCCGAGGGCCGACTCCCTCGGCGGTGCGGGTAGGGACGCTACGCGTTGTGCTGGACACGACGCGACGTCGCTCCCGTGGAAGGTTGATGGTTTGCTTGGTCGGTCGGTTCGGTCAGGATGCGTGTTGAAACCCGGGACCCTTCTCATCCTTGGTGGCGACAACACGAGTGTTCCTTTCAGTGCTACCAGTGGTCTATTCCACAGCCGGGGGCCCATACCCTCGGTGGTGCGAGAGGTGTCGATACGACTTGGAAGCGGCGACGTTCGTGACCTTGACCCGACGGCGCGCTCGCGTACAGTGACCCATATTTTAGCTGGGACGTGGCGGCTCGGGGGGAGCCTTTACGCGTTCGACTCGCGGCCATGTTCATTTCCATGACTTGCAGTGCATTCAAATTATAGCAGTAGTATCAGTAAAACCGCGATGAATAAAACTTTGTGGCTACATCTACCTCCTTCGTGTTTGAGTTTGGCTCCGAACGCGCCATGGCTTCGTTGACCATGACCGGAGAAGGCCGCGTATAAGCGCTTGCTTGGTCGTGCTTGGTCCCTGTCGCATGTATGGCGAATCATTTGGGTTTCGCCTCCTGCCTCTCGCCTTTGCGGTACTTCCTCGCGATTTATAGATTCTCTTCCTTCCGCTCGTGATACCTCAGCGCAACTCCTGATGTCTTCTAAAGGCTCTGCGGCGACTCCCTATCCTGCACACAAGGGAACTGCCGTCATCATGTGTTCTAGCACCAAGGGCGACTCTCGATTATTCGGCGTCTTCGAACGCGAACTTGTGGGATCAAAGCTGTACCAGCTCATTCACGATGAGAAGTCCGCACAACCGCTTAGACAAGATCGCAACGGTATAACTCACCCGCCTGTCATCCACTTGCCTGTCGACCCCAGCGAGATGCTCGTGCTCTTAGACGCGTTACACGGGAAGAGCGAGAGGTCCGTCCTGCTAGTACACTGCTCCTCGCAGTAAATAACCTATAATGACGTAGTTCAACAGTGTCTGCGCGCTCGCCTATCTGGTGTTCTCTCGTTCTTGCCCGTCTTTCGTCTCTGTACGGCACGCCCGCTCTGATGTCCAAGGCCTTACATCATCTCTGCGACGTATTCTGCTGCGACCTGGACTCCATCAACCAGCTCCCCTTCGCACGCGATGACTTCACACTTGCTGTAGCTGCAATCGAGACGGCCCTCGCGTGTGCAGGTGTACAACCCTGGCTGCTTCCTCCCGCTCTCGCCTACTGCGCCCAGTTCTCGCCGGCTCTCATGCTACATCCCACGTCGTTCAAGGCCACGAAGCCTCTGCCAACCGGACGCTCCTACGCTCTGTCAGACGAGCACCGCGATATCTGCATCCAGGCTCACGAAGCCTTCCTGGCCGCCCGCAAGTACCGGCTCTCGCAGATTTATGTCGCCCCTGCCCACGAGTGCACAACACCGTCGGAATGTCGTGTCATCATCGAACGAGCACGCAAGGACGCCGAAGCCGACCCCAGTCTCATCGGCGCCACAACGAAGCCTTCCCCCAAGCTCGCTAAGCGGCTGCGAGCTCTGTGCCCCGAGTGCCTCGAGCTCATAGACTGGCAGGACGACATCGCTCTGTACGTCATCCTGAAAGAGACGCCCTCGATACTCGGCGACAGTCGCTCGTGGGAGGAGGTTCGAGAGTGCGCGCTGGAGTACCTGGAGACTCTCCCGCCTGCGGAATCGTGGTCGCGCAACGACTCCTCTGACAGCTCGTCCGAGTCGGAGTCTGAGTCGCGAGGGCGCGCGTCGGGCTCGCGGAAGAAGGCGAAAGTTGTGACCTCCGAGGATGATCGTGGTTTCATCGACATATTCTCGAAGGCGCTGAACTGGCTCGAGTAATGGACACTGTCGTGGCCATCCTTCCTCCACCTGCTATCCTACGGACATCGCTTTCATCGTCGCTATCTCCCTGTCCTATTATTCCGTTGCGATACCCTTGTACCTACCTTACGTTCCGCCTTAATTCCTTCTGTCGGATACCCGCTGCTACGTATGTACAGTTAACTCCCTCTTAACGCATACCCGTCCGTGGGTGTCCCATACTATGCCCTTTGAGGGAGTATGACTTATGGGAAATTCCAAGAAAATTAATATTTGGCTCGGCAAATCCCGGCGCATGTCTTTTGGTCGGGTCTCCATTGTATTTCATATTGAGGTCATGCCATTGCTCATGCACCTGTTGCTGCAATGAGCATAGCCCGTAATAGATTGCGAGAAAAGCCCGAGCTTGGTCGGCAGTAATCAAATCGTGACCCACATACTCCAACCTGGACCCATAAACTGCCTAATACGGCAACAATCAGCGCGGGGATCCAGTATTTTATGCCTTTTGGACCCCACCCATACTATGCCTTATGAGATATCAGGTAGTTATGCCTTTTTCCAGCCTACCAAGTCGGTGGCGCCCAAAATGTATGCCTTTTCAGGGGTTATGCGTTATGGGAGCTATGCGTTAGGAGGGAGTCAACTGTATACCGCTCCGTTCGCTTGTATTGTCGTCTCTTGCGCATACCTTGCCACCTGTATCATGTAATCTTAATCTTTGCGACACCTTCTCCCAAGCTTACCTTCGTGGGCAAATTCAGCGCGTTGATGGTGCAACCTTCCGTCGCGAGTCTGAAGTTGGGACCAGCCAAATACTAGTACACGCACTCGCGCCTCGCGATCTGGTGAAGAGCAGACCGAATTATTCGTGCTTAGATATACAATCAGAAGCCTAGACGAGAGCATGCAATAGCAGGAAAGGTGCAGATAAAGCTACAGAGTAGGGATAGTAACGTACGTAGAGCGGCTCGAATTAAGTGATACAACACGCGGCGAGGGGAAAGCGGAGAGTAGAGTCCGAGAGAAGGGGAATGAGAATGCTAGGGCGCGGTTGGACGCGACATGACTAGGAAAGCGGAGGGTAGTGGAAAGGGGGTAGGAAGGGTTACGAGGACCACGAAAGAGCTAAGTACAGGATGATTACTTAGTGATCTAAAAACGGGGTCAGTAAGAATGATAGTGATGGCATAGACGACGGACTACTCACTAAAGACATTATTGAACTCAGATCCATACATCTGAGAGGGGTACTGTTGCGCGGCGGGAGGCGGTGGCGGAGGCAGCATGAACTGGTCTGGGAAGCTATCGTACTGGTTCAACTGATACTCGGACAGCTCTTGATAGTACTGCGAAGGGTAGCGTTGTCCATGGGGCGGCTGCTCGCTGCCGCTGGGTACGCGCGGATGCGATGCAGCGCCGACGCCGTACAGGCTCTGAGGGAGCGACGACGATATCCCGGTTGAATGCACGCTACCAGAATAGGGCATCGGCTCTGTCGGCGGCCATCTCTGATCGAAGGAGAGATTGGGCAAGCTGGATGGACCTGGTAGTGGCTGGGAGCCCTCCTGCGCAGCGAAGGCCTCCTCGTCGCTGATGTAGGGCAGCGTGCCATTGTTCGCGCGGAGGATGATGTCGCGATACACTTCGCTCTGGCCATGTGAGCGGTACAAGTCGTCAACCGACTGGTCGGGCTGACGCTTGTGTCGCTCCGTCAGCGGCGTGAGTTGGTCCGTGTTGGGAGCGCTTATTTTTGCGCCGCTGAGAAGCTCCAGGGCGCGGCCAGCGGCTGGCCAGATGACCTCCATCATCTGCAACGCACTCAAGCACTTCGAGAGACCCATACGCGCTTGCGGGTCGTCCGGGCGCCACGAGACTGAAGACAGGTCAGTAAACTGATCAATATGCAAGATTGGATGGACGTACGCGCAGTGACGTGCATGATGCTGGCCGTGAAGATATAGTAGCACAGGAACGTCGGGCAGCGATTGATGGGATAGTAGTCCACATACATCGTCACTAACGGGGATAGATCGTCAACGCGTGCTACCGATGCAATCAACCGCATCCGACTTACAAAGAGACGTTATCTGATTAGCAGCCGAGGCACACAGGTCGTAGCTCTTCTCCGACCTGGCCAGATCAGCGCCGTCCAGCGTACTAGCCCTATCTTAAAAATCAGCATGGACGTAAGCGAAGCCCGCCAACTGCGCGTACCCTCTGTTCTTCTTGATATGCTTGATCCTGTAACCCTATCGTGAGCTCAATCTTAGACACGGAGGCGCGCGCCACTTACGAAGGTCGGTGCAAGAGAAGGACCGCGCACCAGTACTGCATGTGTAGCGCGAGGACATGCGGCAGGGGCGCCGTCTGGTTCGCAAAGCCCGGATCCCGGCGGAGGTGCTCTGGAAGGGCGATGTACCACCGGTCAAGAAGCCCTTCCAGGTACTGAACCTCGTCATCGGGAGTCGGTCCCGAGCGCACTGAATAGACAGCCTGGATGATCATGCTGAGAATGTTCGCTGGAAGTGGAGTCAGTGGGAACGTCCCCACGAGGGAAGCAAAATGACGGACATAGCGTCGCGGAGGCATTGAAGCACGAGATGGACCGGCCAGGTACTGCCTGCAAGCGCATCCGCTCGTGACTGCAGAGCGACGAGTAAGGCTTGCAGTCTTCGTATTCCTCGGGCTAGAGAAGGATTAGATAGAATGTTCGGCGACGTCATGAGGAAAGACACTCACATCGTTCGCGCTAGGTAGTGGGGTATCAAAATCGCGCTCGAATATTCCAAGGGGACGTCCTGGCGAAGACGTGAGCTCTTGGCAAACCTTCGAAAGGGCGCGGACTTACCGATGTAGGCCGAGACATACTTGTCCATAATGACGCAGCCATACCAAATGCGCTTCCTCTCCGACAGCTCCTCCTCACTGAATAGCTTGCCCCCCAACCGCGTCCGCGACCAGCCGTCCGCAGTGCGATGCATTCCCAGATCCTGGGCCATCCGCACCGCCATCCCGATGTACGTCCACGCCTCCGCCATCGCGCCGATGCCAATCTCGCGGTACCCCATGAGGAGCAGCGCCTGCACCGTCGAGGGGCGCGAGGCAGAGTACGTGTTGCCCAGGATGAGCTTCGCGGTGCGTAGGTACTCGTCGCCCGCGTCCCACATCTCCTGCGTCGAAGGCGCCAGCCCGCGGCTCGAGGCTGACGCGGGGGCGTTGTCGGAGTAGCGTGCGGCAATTGAGAACATCGCGAAGAGCAGAAGAAGCGGAACGCGCGGGGGGCCGCGGTTGAAGGGCGAGCGTGATTGCGAGTGGTCAGAAGCGGGCGAGCCGGGCGACTCGTGACTCGCGCTCGTCGTCCTGGGGGATGTGAGCACGACGAGGAGGGCGTATACGCGTAGAGAAAACGCACATGCTCTTAAAAGTATCCAGGAACGACTGCTTGTGAACGATGGGGAAGGCGGTCTGGACGTAGGAGAAGTAAAGGTCGAGCAGCTCCTCCTGCACCCGAAGTTCAGGTAAGCGGCACCTGTACTCCTCGTCCGCAGCCTCCAGCGTCATGCGCGTCGTCTTGTTAGAGACTGGTGGCCATACACGAGCCTTGGGGAAGCGCCATATGCCTCCCTCATTCCGGCGGTCGTGGCGCTCCGTGTTACTCAGCAGATGAAGCCCGCTAGCGCGACCATGATACCTGACCTGCTCGTCTTCGTTCAAACTCAGCTCACCGATGCCGGATGTGACAGCGGCAGGGGTATCGTCGTCCTCGTCGTCGCTCGCGTATGAGGACTGTTGCGGCACGGTGGGGTATCGGCTGCTGAGCGAGGTTCGGCGGATGAAGGATGGCTGGTAGGCGGGGCTGGTAGGCGAAGTCGCGTCGGAGGACGAAACGTACGGATCGTTCGGCGGCTGCACACTCAACGACGAGAAGCTGTGATGGGTGCGATGGAGATTGTGGCGCGCATAGGGATCGCCGCTCGCGCTAGGCGTTAGCATCCCGTCGTCGTGCGCTACGCGCCGCCTTTGCCGACGGCTACTGTCATGGGGGCCCGCATCCTCGCTGCTGCTCGTGCTCCCGGACCGATGGCCGAAAGGCGCGGAGCTGTTGCGCAGCACATGCGGTGCTCCCTGCCGCGCGGACGAGCCAGAGGCGTCTCGGCGCGTCTTGCGCATCATGAGAGTTACGCGGTCTTGCCATTCGTTCGACGGGCTGCACCGTACACGTATGAGAATGCAAGGGCGTAGTATGCAGGCCAAATGGGGGACGTACTGCATGGAAGACAAGGCCGAAGATAACTCCGAAGCTCCTTCGTCTTCCTGTTGGCGGAATTTGGGGCCTGCCTGCTGCCTATTACGGCCCTGTACGCCGTAAGCAGAGTTGTCCACTCTGCAAAGGATCTCGCGCGCGAGGGGGTCCTGTCTGCGCGTCAATTCAGAAGGTGAAGCGGAGCCAGAGTATTATACCTGCGCCATGTCTCTCAGAATGCCGGCGGCGCGCTCGTCTCTGTGCTCCGAGGGCTCGCGATCGACGACGCCGTGTTCGCGGTCCATCCGTACTTCTGCTGAATATAACATGATGCCAATAAGCGCCTCGACTTGGTGCAAGCGCGCTTCAATGGCGTCGATGTAGCCTTTGGGAGGGCCGCGCTTGCGCGAGGGACCAAGGAACGTGCACGCTGATAGCGCGAGTCAAGATCAATCGATGATGGACGCTGACAGCCCACTCACGGACGCCCAGCATCACGCAGTTCTTGCAGTCGTCCCCCTGCGCTGACCGCTCGCACTTGCACTTCGACTTGCGACACTGATCGCAGGCTGTCCACGGGATGTCAGAAGAAGTATAATGGACAGGCGGTGTGCCACGCACCTTTGCTGCTCCGTCTCCGCACCATCTTTTCGTGTGAAGCCGACATGCCCGGGGCCTCCAATGAGCTGTCGGGGCGCAGGGTGACCAGGGGGGTAACATCGTCGTCCTCCTCGCCCGGACTGTGCGAGCCACGGTGCTGATTGGAGGCGGCGTTGGAGGAGTCGCCAAGGACGGGGGAGGGGATGACGTTCGTCCAGGGCGTAGACATGAAGGACGACGAGGGAGAGTCTTCTTGCGACTGCGTGCCGGAGCTGTGGCGGATGAGACTGGGGGGCATGGCCTGGATGGCGGGCGATGAATGTGCGGTGGAGCGGGATGAGGATTGTGAAAGGGGGAAGCCGAATGGATGGGCAGAGGCGGGCTGCTGGGCATCTAACGAGGAGGGATCTTGGTTCGGGGAGCTGAGACGGAGGTGGGTGGCTGGGTCAGCGTCCTCCTCCCTCTTGACAAAGGTCCTGGTCGGGTAATACTGGTCCGGGAACGACTGCTGGTCTAGTGGCGTGTATGAGGAGGCCATGGTGGTTGGGGAGAAGAAGGAGAAGAGTGCACATCAAGATGTGCGAGCCGTCAGGAGCGCATTTGCGAATTTAATAATCGAGGCGTGCTATAAGGCGCCTAACATACCTGGCCGAAAATGGATAATTCCGATGCGCGCTTCGCCCCTGATTTGCTGTTTTGATCAGCGCTATCTCATCATCCATGTGGCGCGCAACGCGGGTGGCGACCATGCGGGTTGGCGACTTACCAGAAAATCGTGCTCGTCGCTGGCGGCTGCTGGGGGTCGTCGACGTCGAGGAGAGTTCCTATCGCCCAAATCGCGCACGGCAGCGCAAGCTCAGGAATACCCAGCAGCTGTTCTCATGACCTCAGCAGGCCGGTAGCGGGAGCAAGTTGCGCTCGTTACCGACACATGCCGAGTCTCCCTTGACAAGTCCGAGTTGACTCCGGACCGGCCGCCGATCAGCGGACGCGCATTGTGTGTGTCGACTTGCCCCTTCCGTACCCTTGCCTCCCACGCGCTCATCGCGGCTGTACGGGACTTGACGACGACCATCTCGGACGCAGAGTCAGCCCCAAGTGCAGCGGCCACCGCCAACCGCGCTCACAGCTTGCTTTCTCACCGACACCTGCGCAGCGTCGATCCCAGTTTAGCTGAAGTACACCCTGGCCGAACCAATCTCTGGGTAACAAACATTTGTAGTCTCTGTCTGCTGCATAGAAACCGCTTACTCGAGAGCTGTCACCTCTTCATTGCATCACTCCACGCGCCGGCCACGCCCTCTGCATCTGTCTTCGTCTGCATCACGACCTTCACATCTGCTTCCTCCCTCGACGCGTTAGGTAAATCTCCTGGAGATGCGTACGTCGAATATTGCCTCCGCCACCCTCGAGCCCGTATGATGGAGCAGACCGCGGTCTAGTCGTGCTCAGGGAGTCCCCTCCCCCTCGAAACCACCAAAGGTGCACATCCTGTGCTTTGGACGCCCCCAACTCGCCAGCCTACTCGCCAATCATGCACTTCTGATTCCTTTGCCTCCTTCGCAACTCGCGCGTACTGACGGCCCTCGAGCACATTGTCCACTACACAGCGGACTGCGCGGCGGTGAATGACCTCCGACCACCACAAGGTCGACGATACCGCGCCCCCCGCTGAGCCTTCGACTTGGGCACCCCCGCAACACCCCCGCCCCCGAATCGGGATAGCAGCGATGGCGTTGCGTGCGCGCCTGGTCTCGACACATCGCTTGCCCAAACCCCTGCTTTCTGCTCCCGCGCCCTGCTTGCCTCCGTCCTGGTGCGCTTGATCTGTGGAGCTGCGCGGCTTGGGGACGGCACCTTGCCTTTCCTCCCCAAGGCATCGTATCTCTATCTCTTCGCTCGCCGCGCGCACCGCGATTGTGTGATGGTCATCTTCAGTTGATTGGTGGCCAACGTCGTCCAGCTGTCTGCGTCATCCTCGTCGGACGCAAAGGCCGAAAGCGAACGCTAATCAGCGAGTCCTCCAATCATACTCTAGCGCAGGCCACCAAATTTCAATCGAGCGAGGGAAAGTGACGCACCAAGGAACGCGGCCATAAACTTTGATAGCCCATCTATCTGCCCCCCTTCCGAATGCGGAAAACAATGGGCGCTCCAATTCCGAATAGAAAGGCGCTCTCAAGCGCTGTGGCCGTAATTCCGAATCGTTCCCAGCAGCGCAAAATAAAACGGTGAAATCCAAGCGCGCAAGGCACGCCCTCGCCAAGACGGAGGATCGATGAGTGAGGATGACGAGAGGAAGGTCCAGGGTCCTCTGAGGCGGAAAGCGCGATGAATGAGACGGCAAACGTGGTAACCGGTGGTCGGCTGTTGATGGTCGGGGCGGGACGTAAGGGCTTCAACAAGCGGAGACGAAGGGACCCAGTCCAGATCGCCACAGCATGTATGCACATACGTTACTCAGGCGTCGTCGTCGCCCTCTCTCCTCGGCTATCATGCTTCCCGGTGTGCTCATCAGGACCTAGCCGACCGCAAGAGATGTCCCAACATGTCCCCTCATGCAACGACGCAGTTCCTTGCCTTAACGACACCTTCCGTGGGCACAGGCGATCACGAATTTCTCTCTTTCATGCGAAGAGCGTCTCATCTACGGGCAGATTGTCTCGATGCTCGTTCGAGACGAGTTGTGGGCGCGCCCTCAATTACTACACGTGACACTCGCGTGGGCGGCAAGACTTCGCGTTCCCACGCTCGTGTGCGCATTATACCTCAAAAGGCAACCCCAACGCTCGACGGACGCACGCCAGAAGGGTTCGAAGGACATGCGCCAGGGACTTAAAGCCCGCACGTCAGAAGAAGGTCGCGCATTTGAAGGGCTCGAGGGATGCACACAGGGCCTCGACAGGCTCAGCACAGCTCGATTCAGAAGCCCATGGATACCCTGCAAAGAACTGGACGTGTAGATGACGACGACTGACCGCACAAGGTAGCGCGACGCTTCGGACGTGCGATCAGAGCGCGGCTTGGCCCTGCTCGAGCGTCGACTTCCAGAGGAATGGGACTTCACTCAGGTTCACTCCTCTGGCATGCGTCCGTCGTACATAGGCTTTAAGGGCATCAGGTTGGAGGGTGAGTGGGTGGAAGAGTGGTCATCAACATGCTGGTCAAGATGGTGTGAGTCAGCAGGACGGAGGTCCGTTGGGGGCCCGAGGACATCAACTAGGCAGAGGGATCATCAACATCAGGACAGGTCAAGTCAAAGAAGCACGAAAACCTGAAGGGTCTATCACAACATGCCGGCGGTACGTCCCGCTTTCCCGATGCCACGCGCTTCTAGTGTGGTGCTCCCGCCGGCGGGAAGAAGCAGGACGTTGAGCACACACGGCGCACGCGAGGAGCAGTATCCGGTAGTGAGCTCGTACTGCAGATTTTTGTCTGCGACGCCTTGCTCAATGCAAGCCGGGACCATGTCAGATCGCGAGAAAGCGCTCGTTCGCTGTCAACTGCAGCGGTACAGAGTCTGCGGCGGGACAAACAAACCGACGCCATCGCGCGCTCAGTGTTCTCGGAGTGGCGGGGTGCGCGAGAGCTTCGAGATCGTCGGAGCGGCCCAAGGAGAGCACTCGCGCGATAGCCGACCCGTGCGGGATTGCCGACCTGTGCGGGAAGGGGCATCAGAAGTTCAGAACGTGTATGGCGACTGCATTGACTGGGAAGGGATCAGGGAGGGGCACACACTCGTCAATGGGTCGCAGGCCTGTCAATGGATTGTATACTTGTCGATGGGGCGTACTTGTCTATGGGGCGTACTTGTCAATGGGCCATCTGGAAGGAGATCTGTCGCCTTCTCCCGTCTTCAGCTTCGGGCTTCACGGTGGCCAGTGTCGCGTTCCTGAGGCAACGAACACCCTTGGGAAGGATAGGACTCAGTAGAAGGTGACTGAGACCGTCAGAAGTGTCGCGCACCGCGCCTCGAGGGCGCCCCAGTCCGAGTTCACCATACGCGTGCCCCCCAGCTGACTGCGGAAACTCAACGTCGAGGCCCAAGGCATCATAACGGTCCGGAGGGGAGCGTTCTGTCTAGGGTTGAATGTGAAGTGCAGCCTGTAAGACGCTTGCAGAATCCAATCTATGAATCCGGATGCCATTGACGGTGCTGGAGTATCAAATCCACGAATCCACGACAATGCAGATGGGTGTCAGATGAGATGCGCGCGTACGGACGGAGGAACGACGAAAGCAAAGGCAGTGAGTGAGTGGGTGTAAGGCGGTGAGTGGGCGTGGAGAGACGGGAAGGAGGCCAGGGTTAGCAATAGAAAGATCAAGGGGAGCAATAGAAAACGAAGGAAAGAAAGCTGGGAGAGGAAGCCGAGGACGTGAGAAGCGGAACAAAAAGACTGAATTGCGGAACGGTAATAGGAGTGGAAATAAGAGGTGAATAGGGCAAGAAGCAGGGCCCATATGCATGCGTGGGTGTGGGTGTGGAGGCTGACAAGGTGTGGGAGGTGAGGCCGGTAAGGCGACGAGGCGTGTGAGGGGACAGGGTGCGGGAGATGACAGGGAGTGTCAAGCGTAAGGTAAGCAGAAGCACCGAAGGTATGTACGTACAGAACGTCAGAGCGTAAAGTCTAGAGACAGCGCACCCAATCCTCAGTGCGCTGACTTCAAGGTCGGCTTGATTGGCTGCACATACGCGCCACTGCTTGTCCTCTCCAGTCCCGCATTCGCTGGGATCGCTGGCGGCTTCCTCCTCTTCTTCGGCGGCGCCGGCGCCGCGCGTCGATGCGGTCTCTCCACGGTGGATGTCGAAGCATCGCTGTCTGCCACCGAGCTCGCCGACGATATCGACATCGGCGAGAGCGTTGCCCTCTCGATCGCCTCCGAGCCAGACGGTATCGAGATAGAGCTATGTGGCACCTGCTGGTATCGATGCGGATGCGAGCGGTCGGATCGCACTGGTACGCTTTGCGACGACGCGCTCGACAAGAGGAACGCTGATGATGTTGTCGGCAAAGGAGGCGGAGGCGCAATATTGATCCCCGCCATCGTCGACGACAGGTTCTCCACGCTCTTGCTCGTTAACCGCGGCGGCGTCGGGCGCGTCAGCTCAGTTGTCGGCGACACCGCCACATGCGCGCCGAAATCTGAGGCCGCCTTCTTGCGCTGCGTGCGCAGACCCGTCGCCCACTCCCCGCCGAGGCAACGCTCGGCCAGCCGCCGCGTCGTCGGCCCGACCTCCTTCGTCGCGCCACGCCCATCTGAGTTGACGATCGATTCAAGGAGATAGGCGAGCTGCGCGCGCTTGTAGGGCACCTCCCGCAGCTCTGTCTTCGTGAGGAGCGGGTGGAGCACCCGAAGATACGTGTGTCGTAGCTAGAAGGTTGATAAATTAGTGATTGCACGTAGAAAACCGCAAGGCGTCTCACAGATTCCAGGACACTGCCGTGCGTCGCGTCCGTCTCGTCGACGTCCATGAGGTCACCAAGTTCTCGCAGGAAGACATCTACGAGAACAAACAGATCGTTGGTATAGAAGAAGTCCTCTGTTCCCTTGGTGGTGAAGAGGAGGTATAGGATCTTAAGAAGTAGTAATTGTGTTGTCAGGTCCTCCGGTGTCCGCTCTACGGTAGACGTGAGCTTCAGTCACTTAGGTAAAGGAAGTAAACTCACTGGATCGGTTCAACATGAAGATCACGTTCTCGCCGAACGTCTTGCTTGTTCCTAACCTTCGCATAAGAACACTTAGGACTCGATTCTGATTCTTGCCCTCTGGATCGTTCGACAGCCGGTGATTGGATTTCCGATGGTGCTCTTGGTCAGGTGCAGGGGATCCAGCTGGGCTTGGGCTGTGGGATGCCTGCAACGACGCAACCATGAATTGCTCATTCAAGGCGACCTACTAGAGGTCAGAATGAACGACGCGATGAAAGGCACACAACGCACGATAAGCTTGATAATCGAATAATTGAAGGCATCATTCTGCATGTCTCGTGTCTGCTCAACAAGATCGAACAAGAAGTCGATGAAGGCGCTCGGGAAGATCCCTGTATGGAAGATCAGAGATAGCAGCGGTCGAAGAAGGCAGTGACGCACGTAGATCTGCAAGGCTAAGTCGCTGTACTCGGCACACCTCGTATAGCAGCTTGATGCTAAGGCTGCGCAGCTTTGCCTCAATAGGTACAGGGACCCCGCCGACAGCGCTACTGCCAGAAGCCGAGCTCTGATCGTAGTCGGCATCTTCGTCGATATCGAACGCGTCCTCCTCTATGTCGACTTGGATATGGTCCATGAGCAGAGGGATGACCGGTTGCCACTTCTTCTGATTGCGAAAGAACTCGGCACGCGTGCCCGTAGCATGGCGGGTGCGACGACCGTAGTGAAGGAGGAGGTAGTAGAAGATGAGCTGCATGTGGGGGTCGGTGGTGGACTGGATGTCGCTCATGAGGATATCGCACATGCGCTCGGAGTGGAAGGTGAAGAGCTCGGAATCTAGGATGAGATCGCAGGCATGTTCAATCTGCATGGGTGTCTGCAGGTACTGTTCTGAGAGAATATGAGATATAGAAGATGGATGGAGGGGGTGAGGACGCACCGTGGTATGCGGCGCATAGCGCCAATGACCGCTTGAGCGCTAGATCAAGCTGGGATAGTGTTGGTATGATGTCTTTAGGGAAGTGCAGAACGTCTTGCAGTTCTGTAGAGAGAAGAATGAGTATGTGCTTGCAAGATTAGACAGGAGAATACGCGAGCGGTTATGCCATGCACGGGGAGGGAGGGAAGTACGCTGAACAGCCGGCGCATGTTGCTATACATCCCAAGACGACGGTCACTCACCCGACCAGAACTGTTGCGCATTCTCGACCACATAGACGATCCCGAGGTCGTCCTCCATGGCGATCGTTGGAACAGACATGTTTGCGCGCTAGAGCACTCGTCCGGCGTAGCGAACCTGGCGTGCTGTACGTCTCCAGAAGCGTCTTGCACTGCTCTTTCTCTCTCTCAAGTTTGCGGTGTACACGCAGCCCTGCTCATCGAAGGACACAGGCCGCGACGTCGAGGACAAGCTGGGCGTGGAGTGCAAGGCGGAGGAGACTTGAAGTAATTGGCGAAACTCGAGACTGCCGTCATGATCAAAAGCACAAGGCACCCCTGACATGCAATGCAGCCCACGTGCTTCGTCCGCCTCCAACGACATCATTCAATTTCCGTTCCAGAGTCACCTGCAGGCTCCAGCCAAGGTGCACAAGAGCGCCCATGTCCGTCGAGGCGGCAACAAGCAGCAGTACGTGGCAATAAATATGCAGGTAAAAGTACACGAGGGGGCCTTCAGTCTCGCTCTATCCTCACCGCTAGATCATGGGTTCGACATGGACGCATCCCGGCTCAACGATGGGCTGCTCTCGCCCATCGACGCCTCCCTGGGCCCGTGAGGCCCTTCCACCCGGCTCATAGAGCCCTCCCGAGGGAGAGCCTGATGTGGCGGCAGGTCCCGCGGCTCCCGCGCCTGGTGCGGCGGTACATCCCGCACACTCGCATCCCGGTGCTGCAGCGGCGGATCGCGCATGATCGTATCCCGCGACGCCGAGCTGGTCTTGCGCAACGAATTACGGTGCGAGGATGGGCTTGCCGCATGCGAAGGGCTGGCGACGTGGCCAGGCTTCTCGGGTCGCGGGCCACGGGGCGGTGTGTCGCGAGTAAGATCCACGCTCATCGCTGTCGACGGTGAGGCTGAGCGGGCAGTCGGAGACATTGGGTGGGGCACGGCTTGTGAAGGCATGCCTCTTCGTATGAACGCGTCTGCAGAGCCCCACGTTGTCTCTATCCGCGCCTTCACCTCGTCAGGCAGCTTCTCGAAGTACTGCGCGTTGCATTGGAGGACATTCGACTGAAAGGTATGAAAATCAATGCATATCTAGCGTCGACGGAAGCATAACACGAACCATAAAGTGTTCATGATACCGCGGATGGTCCATGTCCCATCGCTGTTCGTCCGTGACTGAGCGACTGTAGATCAGCATGCATGGTCCAGCGCCAATGTGCATGCCCGTCGGGTCGGTGAGTACGGTCGCTTCGTCGACCTGGACGTAGTAATCAGGCTACCATTTCAAACTATGACATGCTCATGCTCACCTCGGTCACCGACCCCTCGACCATCTTCCACCACTGCTCCCGCCCGTCCTGCACATAGCTATACACGCTCTTGCGTCCCGGTATGCCCGTATACATGATGACCGCGCGCAAGTCGTACTACACGTATAGTCAGTACACACATCTTAGAGACGCCTGTGCAGCTTGTCTCCTTCACCTTCACATTCTGCAGCGCAGGCGTATCATGCAGTTGCGCGAGCTTGGCCTCCACGTCGACGATGTGCTTGTCAATGGCTGCAAAGGGTGTCAGCCTCAGAACGTCGACACCACGGCCATCGCCGGTCAGTCACTCCGACTCACCCGCCACCTCCTGCTCAATCTTCGCCACGATACCCTTCAGGCGCTCCGCGATCCCGTCGGGCGGGATGGTCCGGTCCGGTGCATCTTTCGCGCTCGCAACGTGCTCGAAGTAGTACGCGTTTGCGCGCAGGTTGCCCAGGACATCGCTTTCCTGGAGGTGAGCGTTAGTCGAGGATGGCAAGCACTCAAGGTTGCGATCCAGTCGACCGGAGCTCTCCTACACACCTCGAACCGCGTTAGCAAACCCCTCCTTCCCTGACATTGTCTGATATCCGCCAACATCCCCAACCTTGCATCACGCAGCTGCAGCGCCGTCTCGACATTCTGCATGAGGAATTGGTCGAGAAAGAAGGTGGTCGGGAAGCGGAAGCCGTCGTGCGTAGCGTGCGCAGAGGCTTGGTAGTAGCCGCCCACATACGAGCTCCCATGCGACAGCTGGAACGCCAGCACCTGCGATGGCTCCAGAATCGCGTTGAATTCTAGCTCCTGCTGCGGCCCCTGGGGCTCGCTGTACAGACCCATCACGTCCGTCAACCGGGAAAGCAGGTCGTTCCCAGAGCTGAGAAAGCTGCCAGTGTTGACGTTCACCACGGCGTCGCGCGTCGTGTATGGTGGCGTGGGTAGTTGGGGCACGCCATTGACGAGGCGTGCCTTCATGTGATCGAAGTAAAAGATGTGGGGGCTGGAGGGTATGTCATGAGTGGGCCGTGAGTGAGCACAGAGGGGGATATCAGTGCGGCGACTGGGGGATGGGAACTCGAGCATATAGTGATGACTTACAGGCCAGGTTCCGCATCGCCACTTTGCACAAGGTAGGCCTCCTCGACCATCTGCGCGATCTGAGTGTAAAGTTCTGCGTGAGGGTTAGGTTTCTACATCTCAGGAGAATGACGACCCCGAGTTGAATCGTTGAAGGCGCGACTCACTTCTACAGAGGTCCCCCGGTTGTGATTCGACTGAGTCGAAGAACAATGGGTTGAGGGAGAGCATCGCCTTGTCATCTCCGAGCACGTTGATGCAAGAGTAGTCCAAGTAGGAGAAAAGCTCGATAAAGTTCCAGAGTGCGTTCTCTGCGTGAAGAAGCTGTGATCAGCTACAACGATAAAGGTGAAGTAGAGGAACGCAAGAGATTGAGGAGTGAACAGGCGCAAGATAGGAATGGAGACACGAACCACTGTCGTCCGCCGAGTGTCTGTCGACGTGGGCAGGGGGGCGTAGGTTGGCTACGATTTGCCGGACTTGTGGTGTGAAGAAGAGTGCGTGGATGACCTGAGGACGGTGGTTGGGAGTGAGTGGGTTGGAAGGATGGAAGGCGCACGGCTGACGCATATGCTAGCGCGGGGAGATCGACGCGCACAGATACAGGACTGATACAAGTGAGTATACGAGGGAAGAACGGGTGAAGCGCCTACTCACGCCTCGGGCTGCCTGACAAGGTCCTCTAGATTCAGCTCCTCCGTCACTTGATCGACGGCCATCGCATCTTGATAGCTCGACGCGATCGCTTGCTGGACGTTTGCGTCTGCATTACTTTGTGTTGCCGCCGGTGTGTTCTGTGCCTCTGTAAGTACGCCACCTATGTGATGAACTGCGGCACACGCACCGCGCCCGCCGGAACCATTGACCAGTTCGCGTCCGGCTGCCTGTTCGAAGGACCGAACTGGGGCTGAGTTGCAGGCTCCACGTCGTTCCCTAGCGACATTTGCAGCGCGCGGTTGATCTGCTCCTCTTCCGTCTCGCTCGAGATGAGGGATTCGGCGAACGGGCCCATGTCCTCCGGCAGCGGCGCCAACGCGCGCGAGGGCTGCGTACTTGAGGACGCGGTCTCCACATGCTGGACCTCCGCGCCGCCAGAGGGGGCCTCACTGAAGAGGATGTCGATAGCTTTGGTGATGTCGCCGCCTGTCTGACGCAAGACCTCGAGCCCGCGCTTCTGGTTGAGTTCGCCGCCCATGAGCTCATTGAGCTGACTGAACTGTTCCAGCTCCTTTGTTGTTGGTGCTTGCACCGTCATCGTGTCACGGCCAGATTATCGGGATGAGAGCCAGGGTGAAGAGTCGAGACTCGATATCGTGCTTTCCTCATGGAGAACAATAGAATAATGGACAGCGTGACTTTACGAGATTAGCGTGACACTATTGAGCCGCCTGCTCGTGCTTACCCTCACTCCGCCGTCGCCAGATGCCATGTTGCTACATACGTCTGGGTACCGCAACGGCTGTAGGCAAAACTCGCAATAGCCGACTCGAACCTACGTCCAACCCGAGAATGTCAAGTCCCTTCTGGAATGCTCGTCTGGTCAATGCTACTACAACGCCCATCCTTCGAAGGAGCTCCAAGACTCTCCGAACGTCCACGCTCCTCGCGAAGTCCTTCAGAGGGTCCAAGAGACTTCCTTGCTGTCGCGGCTTGACGACTGGACGCGACAAGCCTCGACGCTGTACGCTTCACTAGGGCTGTCAATCATTGTCATCGAATGATGACCAGACGAGTGGAAAAAATGTGACATTGTTCGAGCAAGAGCCCCGTGCGAAGATACACCTTAAGCATGACTACTGTTACATCCAGGGAGCGAGTCCTCCGCGAGGGCCTCAAGAGTTGGGTATCGACGACACCGGCGGCAACCTCTCCTTATCCACCGCCATCTTCTCCGAGCCCAAAAGCCCCGGCACCGATGACGAGAGCGGCAGCACTTGCCTAGCCGACGCCGGCGGTGGAGGGGCTCCCGGCCCAGCCAGAGGTGGAAGCGCTGGGCCAGCCAGTCCCGCCGCTCCGGGACCGCTCAGTCCAACTGGCGGTCCCGCAAGGCCTGCGCCAGGACCACTGAGGCCAGTCGATGGGCCCCCAGAAGGCGGAAGCATCGTCCCTGCAGGCCGATGTGGTGATCCCGGCGCCGTCGACGGATGATATGGTGACCGTCCAACGCTGGCATGCGATGGCGACCGCCCGAGCCCGGCACTCGATGGGCTCCGCGAGTGTGCGCCACCAGGCGACCGTGGGCGCTCCGCCGGCAGCGGCATGCGCGATCGGGTGGGGGAGAGTATGCCACCAGATGAACCCTGACGCGAGTGCTGCTGTGAGGCGGGGCGCGAGCGCTGGGACGAGGATGGACGCTCCATTGGAGGACCCAGCGGACGATCCATCGGTCCAACAGGGCGCTCGAGAGGCGTAGAAGGACCGCTCGTGCGCTCCATCGGCGGCACCAAAGCGCGGTCCATGGACGGGAGCACAGCGCGATCCATGGGAGGAACAACAGCACGATCCATGGGTGGACCGCTCGGACGCTCCATCGGCGGGAATCGCGACGAGGGGCCCGGCGGCGAGCCCGACATCCCACCCGGACTAGGAATAGGTGGACGCATGTCCACATCGCGCGGCCATGCCGAACCGGGACGCGAGGCATCCGACGGACCCTTCGAAGACGAGGGTACCGCGAAGGGCATCGCCATTGGCGGACGCTCTCTATCCATGGGAGGCCTCTCCCTATCCATTGGTGCACGTTCCCTCTCCATGGGTGCGCGCTCCCTATCCATCGTTGCACGCTCTCTATCCAGCGGCACACGTTCCCTGTCCATTGGTACCCGTTCACGGTCCAAGGGCGCGCGCTCCCTCTCCTCTGGCGGGCTCCCCTGAGGGAGCGGCGGTCGTCCACTCGGCCCTGGCTTCGAAAGCGACGCAGACCGACTATGACCCTCAAACGCATTGGGAGGCGAACCACTATGCATCTGACCCGCTGCCATATTCATTACCTCTCCCTGACGCTCGTACTCCCTCGGCGGGCGAGGACTCGGCTGCGCAGGTGGGTGCCGATGCACGACATGGTGGTGATGAGGCCGGTGGTGATGGTGGTGCGGATGGACGTGCGGGTGATGATGCACGTGCGGCGGCGCCGCGGGCTGGTGTCGATGTTGTTGTTGTTGTTGCTGCTGCATCAGAAGCTGCTCACGCTCCTTCTCGTCGCGGTAGCGCGCCGCGTCCGCTTGGTGTTGCAAGTCTCGCTCTCTCTCCCGCCTATCGCGCTCCTTCTCGTGCTGGACAGCGATGATGCGATCCTCCTCCTCCCAGGTGCCGTTACCACCCGCCCAGGGCATGCCGCCCATGCGCGGGCTAGGTGAGCGGCGGCCGCTGCCAAAATACCCTTGGCGCGACGAGGGCCGCGTCATGTCCCTCGACTTCGTAGGCATGGGGGGCGGCATGTTACTGGGACCCTCATTGTACACCTGCACGCTCTGCATGAGCCCGATGCTCATGCCACCACCGAGGCCCATCAATCCATCGTTGATGACCCCAAATGCGTTCGTGCCGCCACCGGGGACAATCATGCGCCCACCGCCGGGGGCGTAGTCGATGTTGACGCTGCGACGCGTGTTGCCGGCAGCGTTGTTGGGCTGCGCGTGCATCTGAAGGAAGCGGAGGTCGTGTTCAATGTCCAATTGACCGAGGCGCGGCAGCTCGGGGTAGGAGGGTGAATTCGACAAGGGGTTGACGCCGGCGGGCTGGCTGTGCTTCGAGCGCTTACGCTTGTTCGTGATGGCGCTAGTGGGTGTCGCAGACTCGATTGTCTTCCGAAGCAAAGGCACAGTGGGCATGCCGACTTCGGGAGGCGGCAGAGGCATGCGGCGCGCTGTGGAAATGTGAGTACGCGTTATACATGTATACCAATGATGGACGCACTGGGAGGGGGCCGCTCCAAGGTGCGTCGATCTCTTTCCAGACGGCGGCGCTTACGGTTCGTCTCGGAGATCATGTCCGTCTGCAGTTGATCACGTTCAAACTGTAGCAAACAGAGGATTAGCGGACTGGCTTCATATAGGCATTGGACACGTACCTGCCACCAACTCCAGATGGCCATCTCATCGTGCGCGCGCTTCCTCTGCACGGCTTGAGTCTCAACCTCCTGACGAGCATCTGCTAGTCGCATGCGAGTATCACGGCGCTTCGTTAGTTCAGACTGCATGTGAAGCATCTCAGGATGCGTCCCTACAAGCTGTAAGCGAAGCTGGCCATTGAAGACACGAGTATCCGCGCACCATCATTGACGAGCGCCTCTTCCCACGCCAAATTGTCCATCTTCTCAACGTAGACATTCTCGCGAAGCAGGGCGAACTTGAGTTCTATAATGGCAAGGGTGTCAAGGGCCTCGGCGCGATGAGCAGGCTGTATTTCAGTTTCGTCTTCTTGGTCTTGTTCGAGCGCGTCGTCCTCGGCGGCGCTGGCAGCGTCGGGGCTGGGTTCGCGGGACTGTTCTTGAGCCGAAGCAGGTTTGATGATACGCGACCTGTATGTAGAGGTTAGCTGTATGTCGCGTCGATGGGCTGGTAACGCACCTCCGGCCGTCCTTAATAGGCGTTTCGTCGACAATTTCCTTCTTCTTCGAGATGGGTTTGGTCGAAGTTGGGACGGGGGCCTCCTTGTTCGACTTGGCCGGGGGCGTGTCGTCTTCGTCGATGTCCATATCCTCGTCCTTGCCCTTGTCTTTGGCCTCGTCGTCGTCAGAGTCCTTATCTTCGTCCTCCTTTTCCCCCTCTTCCTCCTCATCATCGCTGCCGCCGTCGTCCATCAATGTCGAACCGACAACGGTAGACCCCGCCATGATTGACGACGCGGCCATTAAGGGGGCCGTGCGCGGTGCAGCGACGCCCACGTCCTCGTCGTTGTCGGTCTCATCTCCCTCTTCGATTTCGCCTTCCTCCATTTCGTCCTCATCCTCCGACTCGACGGACGGCTTGGCCGGCGCCTTCGGGGTCTCACGGCTATTGTTGATGTCCGCCTGGCGCTTCTCGATCTCCTGACGAAGGAAGTCGTCGGCGTTCGTAACCGGGGGTGGTGGCATCCTCGCCGGCGGTGGCGCAGTGTCTTCCTCGGGCTCGGGCTCCTCGCGCTCGTTGTCGTCCTCGCCAACCTCGCCCTCTTCCTCCTCTTCCTCGGGTTGCTCGCCCTCCTCTACCTCATCCTCGTCGTCGTTCTTGGTGGCCCAGCCCCACATCGGCGCGGGGACGATGGAGTTGCGTTTCTTGCTGCGGGGGCGCGGGGGGCGATTGGGAACACGACGGCCCTTGACAAGGTCTTTCGTCCGATCGGTTTCCTTTCCGGACGACTTGGCCGAGTCGTCCGCGTCGTCGTCGGCGCCGTCCTCATCCTCCTGCATAGCGTCGTCTTCATCGCCACCCTTGTCTTTGCGACGCGTATCCTGCTCTTCCTCGGTCTCATACTCCTTGTCGTCATCGTCGGCTGCGGGCGCGCGCTTCCTGGACGGAGGCTTCGCGCTCGATGCTGATGGCTGATGGACGGAGGCCCTCTTCTTCGACTGCGAGCGGCGGTCTTGCTCGTCCTCCGTGAGCTCAGAGAGCTCGGAATCGTTGTCCCCACCCTTGCCGTGCTGCGCCTCCGATGACATGGAAATTTCTCGTCGTATCTCGGGTGGTTTCGAGGGTCCAGAGGGTGGCTCGGGCGACGGAGATGGAGAACTCAGAGGATCCGAGGAGATTGCAGAGTTGACCATGGCGGCGCGGTGAGAAAAGGTGAAGGACATTGGTCGGCCAAGGTTTGATCGCGGGGCTACGTAATCTAATCTTATCGCGCCCCGTGATCCTTTGTTTGCTCCCGCCAGTATGGACGTACTGGACTCGACTTTCCTCACTGCCGTGGCACTCAGTCTACCTACAACGCTATCTATATGTGCATTTCTCAAAGGAACATGTACGGAGGTAATTCACTAGCGATAAAACGAGGTTCACAGGCCACCTCTTGCTCCCGCCCGGACCGCGGCCTCGGGTGAACTTCCTCTTTAGATCAGTCCCATTGTGGCAAACTGGCACATACAAGCCCGTGAGGTCCATAACGAGCGCATGAGAGAGGACACACACAGTGGTATCTAGCATGACAGCGAATGATGAGGAAGGCGAAAGCCTGTCAGAATAGGCACAGACGACGGGCCACTTTCGGGACGCAGGACTGACTTCGGAATGGCAGGATACACCCAGAGCCACAATCTCGGCAGACATCATAGTTCTATGATGTCTCTAACGTCTGTGTGGACGCCATCGAGAATATGCACAGGGCGACTGCGCCACAGCAGCGCTTGACAAGGACAGAGGGATTATGCGGCAAACGTAAAGAGATAGAGGTAGACAAGGGCCTTTCCTGCCAGTGAGAGAGCGATGGCCGCTTTCATATCCACGACGGTTCGTAGGACCACACCGTCGAAAAGAACGTCGACGAGAGTAAGTTCAGCTGGTTTTGGTGAGGTGGCATCGATGCATGCTGAAAAGCGTCCGGGGCGTGCGAGAGGGCGTTGAGGTTTAAGCATAGCTAGGGCGCTTTGCCGAGCGATAGATAGCGCACAATCCCAAAGATGATCGTCGAGTCCAAGTGAACTTTTGCTCAAGAACCGCGCACGTCACGCGTGACCCCGCGCGCCACCTCCGACGCGCCCTTGACCAATCAACGGCATTTTGCTGCTCTCCTCCCGCCATCACCATGGTCTCTGCCGACAACCTCAACTTCGACGTTCTCGAGCTCATCTTCGCCTTCCTCGCGAGCAAGGACTTGCCCAATGTGGCGCTGGTCAGCCGATCCTTCAACGCTGCAGTCCTTCCGCAACTGTACCGCGTCCTGCCCTTCAGGCAATTTCATGCGAAACGACATGACGTTGTACGTCCCCATTTGTTTACCCAATTTGTTCACCTCTAAGTACACACAAAGGTGATGTCCCCATTCGCTGCCGTTTTGGCGCATCCCGATCTTGCAATACATGTCCGACAAGTTGGTATGTACTGGCGCGATCGCTCGTCAGAGGGTTTCTCACTCAACTATATAGACATCCAATGCATCCCCCTTTATAAGACTGGGTACCCACACCCGGTTTTTCTGCGCCAATGCACGCAAGCGCTGGCCCTGTGCACCAACCTGCAGACCTTCAGATGCTCCATCCCTTCATTCCCAAGCTTCATACTATCCCTTGAGGATAAACCACGGCTTACAACTTTGCGGATGCACGGATCCCTTACAACATCTCAAATCGAGCGGTTGCTGCGAATAAATACACTGGTGTCGCTCGTTGTGGATACGGCGACATGGACGATACTTGATGCGTTGCCTCGATGGACAGAGAGTATGAAGGATAGCCTAGAGAATTTGACGATCTTCGTGCGTTGCCTCTGTTCGCTTCTTTGCTCATATTCTTATCTGGTGATAGATGGCACCCGACTTAAACGAGGGCGTTCTCCGGTCGACTGTGCTGTCGTTGACGCGATTACGATCGCTTCATGTCGTCGGCTGCCAGAAGATCGACCACAATGTCCTTCTCAACCTCACCGAGCATACCCCGTTGCTCGAGAGCCTGGCCTTGACAGCCACTGTCGGTGTCATGCCCCTGACCTCCCCGCTACCGCTGATCATTTTCTCAGGACAGCACCTGCCCCCTCTCCACCACCGACCACACCCTCGCCAACCTCCGGCACCTCGCGATCGACGGCCGCTGGCATCAGTCCTCCTCAAACATGCTCACGGTGCTCAGCAGCATTATGCACCACATCAACGCCGCCGCGCCCACGCTCACCTCCTTCGTCCTCCGCTTCCCCGAGCGATCGAAGACGCAGCTCACGTTGCCCCTCCTGAAACCTATCCTTGACGCGCATAAGAATACGCTGCGCACGCTAAGCTTCATTGACTGCACCGTCGGGCTGGACCTCGTCGCGCACATATGCAATGCCTGCCCGATTATGCAGAGGTTGGAGATTGGGTTTCCAGCGATGGATCCGGTAAGCGACTATCTTTGATTAGAGTTTAATACAACGCAGGCGCTGACCACGCACCCCTCAGCTTGGCCAGGTCGCCTTCACCTCCATGATCGCGCGCTCCTTCTCTATTCGCGTCCTGGTCGACCTCAACAACCACAATCACGGTCCGCAATCGCACAAGCTCACCCTCTCGCCAGACGGCGTCAAGAACTTCATGAGTAATGTGCGCAACCTACGGACCATCATCACCGATGGAAGGGTGTGGACGGTCAGTTGTGACCTCCTTGCTACAGACGGGAGTAAATCTGATTTTCTCGACTAAACTGCAGGGCCAGCGTATCGGGGGCGAGATGAAGGTCTCGTTTGAGCGGCAGGCGGTTAGGCAAAAGACGAGCTCTTTCTGGTTTATGCCGAGGACTTGAACCTACATACTCTACGATATCATTCTGTGGTTCTGAGCTAAGCCCAATGGAACAAGTTCCGGTACTTGTTGGGTCCACGGTCCCGAACATGTTATGTGTGAGTGACGAAGGTGCGTCGGAAGTGGTCGAGTTTCCGAGGCAAATCGAGCGGCCTGAAGGCCGTCGGGCGGTCTTGACATCGAAGGCAGTACATGGAGAGTAGATATGGTCGGGCGCCGTTCGGGCGTCCTGCATTGGTATCATCTAGTGTAGGGTATATATACAGCGTCCATTAAAAGTGTTCGCGCGTTCCTTCCCTTTGTCCATGACAATACAGTCCCAGTAGAACCTCATCCCAACCTTCATCCTCGCGTACCATCCCGGCGAGCAGCGTGCTTGCCGCCGGCACGAGACGTGTTCCTACCAGAGGAATGAGACGCGTCCCTCCTGGAGGGGCAGGACTCGTCCTTATCGGAGGAGCGAGGCTCGTTACTACCCTTGGACGGCTTCCCGCGCTTGGTCCGCTTGCGAGGCGAACCATCCTCATCATTCGAAGATGCGTCGTGGACGGGCTGGGGTTCGTCGCGCGTCTTGCGCTTGTTGCGCTTGCCCGTCGAGCGATGATTGTCACCGTCCTGACGAGCGGGAGCGTCTGCCATTGTGACGTCTTCGCCCGTGTTCACCACCGTAAACTCTAGCCTCTGCTGTGCTGCCTTTAGCTGTGCTTTTTGTGCGCGTTCCTTCAGCCGGTCAACTTCCTTCCGCGTTATCCAGACCATTTTGTCCTTGATGGCCGTCCCCGCCATGCACATATTGTGCACCATCCACCAAGTCCCCGGATGAAGCGGTCGGCCACGCTTCTCGGGTTTGTACGAGTTGCGCAAGATGTTGCGTACGGCAGTAAGGTAACCCTCGAGCGCTGCTGCCCAGTCGGGCGGAAGGGTACGCATGGCCACTGCCAGCTTCTGCTTCTCGGTCAGAAGTTCGCGGCGCCTCTGCGTAACCTTGAGCACCCCGGGAAAAAGCTCGTTGCATGTGTCTGATTGCGCGACGAGATCATAACCGGCGGGACGTCGTTTCTTGGTGTGATGGAAGAGTAGCCACAGGCAAAGCCACCATATGGACTCCAGATCGTGAGTATCCCGGAATCGCCATGGTAAGGTGTCCGAGTCTCCGTCTGTCCCTTCCGCTTTGACGCGAAATAGCACGTCGTCATCGTCCGACGCTGGATGGAGGTACTGACGATAGGCAACTTCGATGGCGAGGAAGTCGGGCGTACCCTGAATGCATACCGTCAGTGAAGCAGAAGAAAGGATGTGGATATGTACGGACCGTTCGGAAGCTGCGCGTCCGCGGATCACTGGCCCGTTTCGTGTACTCCAGGTCCGCCAGGACACCCCTTCCATCGGGCATCCGTAGTATATTATCCGCGCTGATGTCTCGGTGAAGCCAGCCTATACAGTGCAATATGAACAAGCCTGTCCGAGATGTTATCAGTTTGAGAAAGTCCAGCAGATTGGGGAGTTCCATACCATAGGCTGCATCCGATGCAACACTAAATGCCTTCGTAGCTTCTTTGATTTGGGACAGCGGTAGACCCTTCTCCATGACGAGACGGTGGTGCTTGCGCGGGACGATAGGGCGAAAAAAGCAGCCGACGACCTCTCGCGGCTTCGCTAGATCGGCTTCATTCCCAACGGTGCCCTGCCATATCGAGATGTACCTCGAGCCGTCTTGCATAACCGAGTCACTGTCCACGCAGAACATGTGGCGATGGTTCGGAAACTCGTACCCATTTGCGATGACATCTTGTGTATCGTCTGGGCGACCATTGACTGCCACCTCCACACCATTGATCATAGACACGAAGAACCGTGTGCGCTCTTCTGGGGTTAGCTTCCCATAATGAGGGTCTACGATGCGGTCGGACTTATACGAGGCAAGGTCCTCGACGTTGTCTAGGGGCGGGTGGCATTTCTTCTGCCAGTCGAAAGAGAGGATGTCCGCTTCGATGAGTTTCAGAGTCGTGAATTCTGTATCGCGCGTCGCTTCGACCCAGCAGTCCTTGATGATGAACGTCTCGCCGGCACTTCCGCCCTCCTTATACGCAGAGAATATGCGAGTGCAACGCCCAAAACCGTTCTTGGGACAGCAGTCGGCCAGTACTTGCGTCGCAATGTAGAACATGTTCCCGACCGCAATGCGAAATTGACGCTGCGAGGTACCTGCAACAGAAGCCGGAGACGGAGGTAGCAGAGTGATAGTCGGGTCGAAGCCCAGCTCCGGCATGGTGGCGAAAGATAGGCGGGCATAGACATCAATCAGGATTTTGAAGTTCTGTAGCAAGCTTCAGAATTGTCCAACAGCGAATGGTCATGACATACCTTGTTAAAATCGAAAGCCTCGCTGACGACCAGAACCTCGCGGTTGTAGTGCCACAAACGCACCGTAGTCTCGGCGAACGTCATTCCTAAAGTGAAACGGCGGCGCGGGTCCATTCGCATGATTTGACTTAGGTCCCAGATGACCTTCAAGTTGTTCTATAAGCGAGTCAGCGGAGGAGACGCTAGTTCATGATGTACACCCACATCTTGCACGTTAGTTGCGTCGAATATCTTCTTGTATTGAACGTTACAGACACAGTCATATATGTTCAGCTCGTGATCGTGGTCGCCGATGAGATAGTGGAAGGCGTCGCAGGGGGCACAGTTATGCTTCAACCCGGTCAGCGGTGTGTTGCCATTGCTGACCAGTCGCGTAGTCGGGGAAAGGTCGTCTCGAACAGCTGCGCAGCAGGCGGTGACTTCGTCGCATATGTCGGTAAGGGCAGCGTACACTGTCTTCTCGTTGTCGCCGCGCTGCCGAGGGGGTTGCGCGTAGTCGCTCCGGTCCTTGTGTTGCTTGTCGTACGGGGCGTGCTTCGTCCCCCATTGGGTGGCGTGTTCCTTCCTCTCGAGGATGACCTGCTCGTCAACGTCGCCGTACTCGCGCCGATTCCTGCTAAGCATTCCAGAGACCTTGGTGATGTCCCGTCGGTTGAGCTTCTGCGGTGGCATGAAGTGCTTGAGGAAGTCGTCGATGGGGACTTGAGGAACCGAGCCGACCTCGTTCACAAAGTGTTTTGGCAAGTTGGCCATATTCCTCCGCTTGAGATGGGCGCTGCAGGGCGTCGAATCTGGAGCCTACGTGGAGAGCAGGCACTATAAACCCTGTGGAAGGCGGTGAAAAAAGAAACTCCCGAGAGGAGTCGTGAAATCCCGTGGTGATGGTGCGAAGCAGGAAGGTCCAAGCGAGGGGCCTTCGATTTCTGAATGATTCTGAACGTTAGCCACCGTCAGGTGACAACCTCTGACACGAGCCGAACCTCGTCCAGTGTTCATCGCGAGCCTGAAGGACGGTGATTCGCACACCAGTTGAACGGACTGGGACTTCGAAGTTCATGCACCGGGAGGCAGACATCGACCACAACCTGGGCTTGCGGCATTACCAGCGCGATGCGTTGCTTATAGCGGAAATATCAAGTAGAGTAGAGTATATATAGACAGCATCCACATAGAAATGACTCTGAAGACGCGCCATGACACAGTTTCGCTAACCAGCAAACCTATCCTTCATCCCCGCGCCCCGTCCCTGCGCGCAGCGTGCTTGCCGCCGAAACGAGGTGCGTCCCTGCTACTAGTACCGGGCGAACGCGACTCGTTCTTTGCCTTAGATGTGCCTCCGCGCCTGAGCTTCTTGGTAGGCGAACCGTCTTCGGATGCTGCGGATGCTTCGTAACTGGGCTCCGGGTCGTCGCGCGTCTTGCGCTTGTTGCGCATGCGTGGCGAGCGACACTGGTTATCACAACCGTCAGCGTCTGCCATCGTGACATCGCGAGGAGCGCTGTCCGCGGGAACCCCCTCCTGCGTCGCTGGCGCCGCCTGCTCCTTCGCTGTTGCCGTCTGGTCCTCTGCCTGCTTCGCAGTTGCATTGGCCCGCGTTTTGGCCTTCTCCTGCGCCTTCACCTCGTCCATCTGCTCGTCCGTTATCCAGACGAGGGGGCCCTCGATAGCCTGGCCCGCGATGCACATACGATGTACAATCCACCAAAGCCCTGGATGAAGGGGTTTCCCTCTCTTCTTGATAGTAAAGTACGCTTTGCAGAGGCGCTTGCGGACGCGGTTCAGCGGCGACTTCAGTGCTTTCCTCCAGGGCGCAGGAAGAACACGAAGAGTCTTCTTCAGAACGCGGCGCTGGGTGAGAATGTCCTTACGCTCCGTCGTGATGCTAAGACAACCTGGAAATATTTGTGCGCAAGTCAGGGCCTGCTTGTCCAGATTATAGGTTTTGGAGGGCTTGTCGGTCGTGTGGCGGAAGAGTAGCCATAGACAAAGCCACCATAGCGACTCGAGATCGTGTATGTCGCGGTAGCGCCAGGCAAGCTCATTGTCAGAAGTGTCGTCCATATCGTCGTCGCTGTCGCTGTCGCTGTCGTCGTCGCTGCTGGACTCTTCTGAGTCCTCCGCGTCCGCCGAAGGCGACAAGTAATTCCGGGTAGCAACTTCCAAAGCGATAAAGTCTGGCGTGCCCTGAGTGGCTAATCAGCCATGGTAGCCAGCAAGATGAAGTCTACTCACCGTCCGGAAACTACGAGTTTTTGGATCACTCGCCAATTTCGTATACTCCAGGTCTGCCAAAATGCCTCTGCCGTCAGGCATCGCGAGGATGTTGTCTGCACTGAGGTCGCGATGGATCCACTGAACGCAGTGGAGCATGAAAACACCTATACTGAATGTCAATCACAGTATAACAATGATTCAAGCGTCTGAACGTACCATAGGATGCGTCTGACAGTACTTTGAAAGCGTCTCTCGCATTCTCGATGCTAGACAGCGTTCGCCCCTTCTCCATCACGAGACGATGATGTGCGCGAGGAATGATGGGACGGAAGAAGCAGCCAACCTTTTCCTTCGGCTGTTGGAGGGACGCCTCATTGCCGAGAGTGCCGTGCCATATTGACTTTCTACGAGCCCCGGCGCGCTGTATGACGGAGGACGAGCCAACAGGGTACAGTGCGCGATGTTGGGAAAACACATAGTTGTTCGCGATCACCTCCTGGGTGTCGTCCTCGCGGCCATCAACCTTGACTTTTTCGCCATATAGGATCGGTACGAAGAAGCCCAAGCGTTGTTCCGGAGTCAGAGTTCCATGTCGAGGATCGATGGGGAGAGCAGATGTGTACGAGTTAAGGTCAGTGACCTTGTCGAGAGGCGGGTGGCATTTGTTCTTCCAATCAAACGCAAGAATGTCGGCCCGAATCTCTTTCAGGATCTCGTACTCCGTCTTGCGCGACGCCTCTATCCAGCAGTCCTTGATGACGACCTGCTCATCGCGGCTTTTGCCTTCCTCGTACGCAGCGAAGATGCGGGTGCAGCGGCCAAAGCCGTCTTCGGGACAGTAATCGGCGATCGTCTCCGTTGTGATGTAGTAAGTTCCTCCAAGGGCAATGCGATATTGTCGCTGGACTTGTTTTCTGGAGCGGCCCTTGGGAGGCGCGACGTAGGGCAGGAGGATCATGGACATGTCGAAGCCCAGTTCGGGCATCGTGGCAAACGACAGTCGCGCGTATACGTCGATGAGGACGTTACAATCCTTGATGAATATTAGACATTGAATGCACGCAGAGATAGCTGATGCGCACCTGGTTGAAGTCGAATGCATCGCTAACCACTAAGGCCTCACGATTGTAATGCCACAGACGAACATTAGTGTCGTAAAAGGTCATACCCAAGGTAAAGCGGCGTCGAGGGTCTGTTCGCATGATTTGATGTTGGTCCCATATAACTTTCCTGTCGTTCTGAAGGCAGATGTCAGTCAGACCTCTTATGCTAGGAAAGCCACTCACGTCTTGTGTACTCTGCACGTTCTCGATCTTCTTGAGCTGCACGACGCAGACGGCGTCGTATATCTCCATGCCACCGCCAGATCCGTCAAGAAGGCGGTGATAAGCGTCGGTGGGCGAAGAGTTATACTTCGATCCAGTGAGAGGCTTGCTGCCGTTGTTGACTAGTTGCGTCATGGGCTGGAGACCCTGGCAAACTTCAAGAGAGCAGATGGTGACCTGATCGCAGATGCCCACGAGACCTGAATAGACCGATTTCTCATCGCCAAGGCGCTTCGAAGGGCTCAGAGCGAAGTCGGTCCACACGCCGCGCTGCCCGTCGTATGGCGAGTGGCTGAGCTTGGCCCTGGGAGCTGGCTTCTTGTTGTTGATGGTGCGTTGTGTGATGCGCCCATATTTCCGCCACTTGGTGCAGAGCTTGGAGAAGACCTGACCGAGCTGCTGCTCATCCAGCTTCGACGGGGGCATGAAGTGCTGGCGGAACTCGTCGACAGAGATATGAAGGACGGAGCCTATATCATCCACAAAAGCGTCGCGGGACTTGTCCATGTCGCCAAGTTGATAAACACGGTTGTGGCGAGAGCTGTTTAGTTTGAAGGGCGAGGACTTGCTGACGGGTCGATGAGCCATGATGGTGAAGGTTGAGGAGAAAACATGACTGACAGTTTGCAGGCTATATAGCACCCTATCCAATGGCCACAGTCCGATCAGAATGCGGTGTCGACAAACTGTCTCTGTTCGAAGTTAAGCGCTGGCCAACCGAAGGACAAAAACCGACTTACCTTGGCCCGAAGTAGGCGCCCAAGTCAACAAAGAGGTGGCAACGTATGCACTTGCAGAGATATATTCACGACGTGCGAGTTGAACAGCGCAACGCCAAAGGTGGCAAACGGTAGTGGTGGCCAGGAGCAGATTCAACAGAGGTCAAAGCGGTCGGATGCCACGAGGTGGCATTCCGTGGCACGCTGCAGTCATGTGATTGCCACACTTTGTGTTGGTTCGAACTTCGGTGCGCTGCATATTCGTGCCTTGTGGACGTCCTGAGCGTTGGGAAGTGAGAGACAGCATGTACTCGGGTCAAAGTTGAGTTGCACCTTTTGCCACAGTTTATCACAAAAGTGCGTGAAAGACTAGCGTGCTTTTAACCATTTAGTGACGTGTCACACGAAGCAATCGCGCCGGAACCGCGACGCTCTCACTCTGGATATTCTCACATGCATTTCCAAAAGCTACCAACTGTCTAGAAGTCACCCAAGTCCACCTCTATTGAATCCAGCACCGACATGGCCGCCTTGGGTTTCACAGTTGGCAGCACCGGCTCCGGCGTTGCCACAGCACTTGCCACCCTCGCCGCAGGCGTCGCAGACCTGCAACAAAGTCCGAGTCAGCCTCAATAGCCCGCGATCAACACATTGCACCGGACAAAAGCGCACCTCGACACCCCCGGCGTCCCCTTATGCCTCTCATTCGCCCGCTTCTGCGCCTTCCTTCTCTCCTGCTCGGCAAGCTCTGCCTTCCGGATCGCCTCCGCATTCGCGCGCCGATTCCGCTCGTTCACCATCGCCACTATGTCGACCGCGTTCTGCTTGCCACCACCACCGTTTTGCGAGGATGATGGTGGCGGTGTGTCCGCGGCCGGGCGCGAGGCGGAAGACGGCGCAGAGGAACCGTTCGGCCCCGCGAGTGCGGCGAGCTGCTTTTGCAGCGCGTCGACCTCGTCGAAGTCGCGGCGTGCTTCGGCAAGGCTGAGCGCCTGCTCGAGGCGCGCGCGCTCGGAGACGAGCTCGATACCAGTGAGCTGGTTCCCGAAGACGCGCTGCTTGAGCTCGCGGCCGCGCTTGGTCATGTACGTGATGTCTTCCTGTGGTACTTATTAGTACCATACGAGATATAATGACGGATGTATCATGCGACTACTGGAATAGACACGTACCTCAGTCACAGGCTTGCTCACCAAGCGCCTCATCTCCTCAGATTTGCGCGCGATGGTGTCGTGCGTAGGGAACGGCAACCTCGCTTTCTGCCACACAATCTTCGCGCGCGCAAATTCTCGCTGCAAAAGGTTCAACACACGCCCACGCAATCTTCAGATGCCCGCGTACATCAGACGGCCTTGAATTCGACACCTTGTCCATCGCCCAAGTCTTGGAAGCATCTCCATGGCGCAACACCACATCAAAGTCGATGTATTTGGAGCCGTCAATGGCGTACGGCTTCTTCACCTCCTCGAAGTCGACGACCTCGCAGACGCGGTACACCGGCATTCCGTTCTCGTTGCCAATCAGGTAGCGCATCCAGGCACCTGCGAGCGTTAACCTCGAGTGCACTTCATCGGTGTGGCCGGATACTGACCCTTCGCGTAGTCCTGGAACCAGGGCGCGTAGCAGTGCTTGACGATCATGTCTCGCGTGAGCCAGATTTTCCACATGTCGGCGAGGGTGACTTCTTCGTCGCGATATGAAGAGCGCTCCTCGGAGCGGTGGCGCTCGGTGCGACGCTCTTCGTGGTCGGACTGTTCGTCCCCGGAATCCATCTCCATGTCGGATCCGTCCGAGACTGACCGCGAACGCGACCGTGAGCGTTCCCTGTCGAACTCCTTGTTCTGGAGGGCTTGTGATCAGCGAGAAGTTTCTGTGCAAACACAGTAGATAGCTACACACCTTACTCCGATCGTCCTTCTCTTTCCGCTTCGCCTTCAGCTCATCCAGTTTGCGCGTCTTCTCCTTCGTCGCGCCACGCGCCGTGTGCTGCCGCTTTGCCGCACTCGCAACGGCGCCGCCCTGGTGCTGGGCAAACATGGCCATGAGACCGGCCTTGTCGAGCTTTTGCTGCTTCTCCTCCAGACGCTGCGCGAGGATGTTCTCGCGCTCGAGCTCGGGGAGCCCAAGCAGGCTAGCAATGACAAGTCAGTCGCCCATGGATCAGACGAAGAGTGAGCTGGTCAACGCACTGTTCCCTGTCCTCCTCATCTATATATTTCCCCTCCAGCGGGTACTTCTCTCCCTCCTCGTCCTCATCATCACTACTCGCATGCCTTTTCTTCCTTGGTTCCGGGCTCGCAGATCGGTCCTCCGACTCCGGGGTCCCATCGGAGCTACCAGTCGTCAGCTTTCAATCACTGAATTCCCCTCAGCCGTCGTGATGCGTACTGTCTCCTCCGCTTGGTCGACCCGTCCGACTGTTGTTGCTTTCTCTTGCGCTTCTTGTCCTTGGAGGACTCGGTCGCGAGCGCCAGAATCTCGTCGTCAATCTCAAAGTCGGACATTGTCGCAGTAAAAGAGACTGGAGAGGGAATAGGTGGAAGACAAGAATGAGACGATGAACGTCGAGCCCAAGGTGCACTTCTGTTGTTGCCGGAGGGCCAATCATCCGGACACGTGCGCCGTTTATGCCGGCATTTCGGAACGAGGAGCCGGATCAGGCGCGCGACGTCCCCTCCCACGAATTCTCTCTTTCAACCTTGTCCTTGTCGTCGGACGATACGGTGTCTCTGGCGAGCAAGTAATCGTTGTTGAAATACACTCTTGTTGCCCATCCCATTCATACAACACGCTGGACGTCGGAGCCTGGCATTGTGCTCCAGTCCATTCTCGCATTTTCTTGAAGGTCAGATCGATACGAATATCGTCACCCGCGGGGGCTTTGATTCACATCGCCTTCATCCTCCCACTCCCATCCACATCCAGACCAGGGCCACCCAAATACCCAAAGACGTCTTCGCCTACCTATCACACCACAAGATGTTCGGTTGCTGCGTCGCGGGACGTCCTCTTCAGACGAATATCCAGACCATTGACGATACCCATGCTATCTTCGAGCTCCCCCACGCGAGTTCGGTGAACCATGTCTGTGTGTTCTTACTGGGAAATGGTGCGTGACACGCTATTGTGCCTCTTTGAGTGAACGCTTACCATCGTTGTGGCGCAGTCCCCTTTCCTGATGGCTATGGTGCCACCGTACACTTCTTCTGGCCTGGCAAAGGCTTCCAATTACTGGGAATGTACGTGTATATGCTGTTCTTATGTATGCGGTTGTGCTTACACTCGCCCCCTAGGCTTTCGAATGAAAAGCCATCCGCCATCTTCCGGCTACGAGGCACCTTCTCCAGCACCACATCCCACTCGATCTCCAGTGCCATGAGCTCTCCTTCCCCTTCCCCTGCACCAGAAAACCCCATGGGCGCCGACGTCGTCGCAGTCCTCGGCATCGCCATCGAGCCCCTCGATGCGATCCAGGCCCAGATGGCGACGCTCAACTCTACTCTCTCAAAGCCGCCACCAGCGATGGAGCCCACACTCATCGCGGAAAAGGTGGTCAAGAACCTGTTCAACTTCGTCACCGGGTTCGCGAATGGGATGATCACCCCCGAGACGCCTGTGCCATTCGGGATCATCATGCGTTGGTATGACCAGTTCTTGGGGAAGGTTCGGGCAGGCGGAATAGGGTTCCTAGAGAGAGAAGCGTAGCGGGAGCTATTCCTTGTGCTGACATGTTGTGTTGGACTGTAATCGAAATGTTGTGAACGCTGTAGCTATCACCGTGTACAGTACGTACTTTCCAGATCGGCCATAATATTGCCTTCGTCATGGACGCGTTTCGTCTCGACGACTTGTCATTATTCTCGTGTTCTTACGAGCCCTCGTCTGTCGTCGTCCATACTCCGAGGGGCCCTCGGCCCGTTACGCGTCGCGGAGATCGTCAGGGAGGCTGGTCCTGTAACTACATGTGACCGCGTTGCAGAAGTTCAACTTCAAGGTCCATTTCTTTTCTTGTCCCACTCAGAGGCTCGCGGGACGACACTGGCCAACCGCCGCAGCTGAAGTGTCTTGATAGCTCTTTCCCTGTACTCTGTGGTACGCGTAAGCGCTGCTATGCATCTGTCATCACGCAATGAACACCGCAAACTCGAGAAAAAGCGAAAGCAGAGATAAATACGGCAAATGCCAGACGCTCGGCATTTACCGCAGTCAAGTTACACAGGGACCCACATTGCCTCCAGCTAGGCTGCAATACAGGCTATATCTGTGCTCAATACGATCGCGAGGCTATTATCTGTCGATGTATGGTATGTCTAGTTCGGCTTGCTTTTGAAGGGTGCATATGAAAGGATTCAAGGCAGAGAGGATTAAAGTTACGTCCAAGTCACGCGCCTCCTTGTTTAAGAAGACGTGTCTGCGTTTTCCCCCGCCTTCGCACCTTTATTCTCGCCACAATCTCGTTCTCATTCATTGCAGACACCTCCACTTTGTTGACGGCAGCCTCGATAGCAGGCGCTATGAACGTCGCCCGCGATTAGTGGCAGTGGAGTCATGGCACACTTTTGAACACTCTTGCACGACCCTTTGGATGCGTCACTGACACCTACTCTCAGGCAGGCTGGCAAAATATGTCCCCCCATTGGACTTTCAGGGTGCGCGATATCCCTGTCAGAGGATATGCCGACCTTTTGAAGTTGTAGGTCCATTTGTGCCACCGGCACATGCCGAGATTCCTTCCGCCCTCGACTCTCGATCCATCTCGGTCCTACGACACACACACTCTTTTTGGCTAGCTATTGCACAATGCTGGCAAGTATTCTAACGAGAGGGTGTGCGCAAGAGCGACACCCACGCTGAGACGGTCGTCCGGGTTCGATCCCAGGGCCTTCGGCTAAGGCTGCCGACAAGGACAAATCAAGACGGGATTGCTTCTCGAGCACACGCCGTAGCCGCGCGACGAACACCTGGCCTGGTCAAGACGTCCATGATGCCTTGCTAGGTTTCATAAAGTCGGGCCACGATAAATATGCGCGTCGGCCTCGAGGCGATGGCGCTTCTCGCATCTTGGCTCCTGCCTTTCATCTTGGCCACTGCCTCAGTAGAGAGCATGCCTTCCAGGTATATATCTCGCTCGTACGCACTCCACCCGCTCACCAAAGTACCCGTTCTCTAGACGAGATACCCCCCTCCTCGTGGCGGCGAACGCCCCGCCGGCCACGACGCTCCCGCACGCCGTCCGGCAGACCGCCATCGCGGCGGTCCTGCGCACGTCCCCGCTCATCATGTCCCTCTACGCGCTCATGACACTCGCCATCGGATACATCTGGCACACCCTCTGGTGTCGCCGCTCGGACGCACGGAGGAACACGGGCCACGGTTGGCGGCGCCTCAACGAGCGCGAGCTCGACCTCCTCCCCACGACCGCCGACCCCGAGCACGATGGCTCCGTGCCGCCACCGCATGTCCCGGACGCCAAGCCGCGCAGTTCGCTGCAACTGCCTGATCGGGCTGGAGGGCGCTGGCGGCCACTGCACGAGAAGCACACGAGGCGCAGTCACAGTGTCAGCAGCCTGCGCACCGTCCCGCCAGCGATTCCCCGCCCCATGTCGCCCGCCCTCCCCACAGCGAACCGGCGTGCGGGGACGCCTGGACCCAGCAGGCTCAGCGACGATCGCCCGTTGATAGACCTGCTGTCTGCTTCGGCGGATGACAGGGCGAAGTCCACGCCCCTCCCCTACGACTTTGCCACGAATGCACTCGGCACCGCACACGTCTGGGCGTCCGCATCGAACGACTCGCTCCCTCTCTCGGACGATGTGGGTATATTCGGCCCGCGCGAGTGGCGGCATCCTGTCCTCCCCGCCCCCGCACGCTCGCAATCGCCGGCTTCGAGCTCGTCGGTCAATAGCCGCCACTCTTACGATGCCTTACTCAATGAAGATAGCGCCGGGGTATCGACGACCACCCTTCCTGCCCCTCAGCCTTCTCCAGAAGAACACGAACTCATCGACTGGTCCGACTCCCTATCCCCACCCCCATCTCCGTCGCAGGCCCTACAGGACCTGATAAGGTTCGACGAGGAGCGCGAGAAGCAGTCTACGAAGGATGGCGTGGTACCCACGCGCCCAGCGATGCCCGTAAAGAGGAACGCTATCGATGTAGCCGTACGTCCACTATCGCCAGTTGTGCCACCGTTGCAGGTGGATGAACTCTCGCAGGTCGACGCGCCAGCGACTCCCGTCAAGGAAGCAGCTGTCGTAGGGGAAACAGCGGGTGTGCCCGAGCCTGCTGCCGACGCCACCTCGGCCCTTCGCAAAGTCATCGAGGAGCACAATATCCCGAAGTGCGAGAGCCCAGCATCCATAAGCGAGCCTCTGCCCCTGTTTATCCGACCCGCACCGGAACCCATTGTGGTGCCAGGGCCAGACGACACGTTGTCCACACCGGACGACTCGCTATCGGCACCGGACGACGGTGATACGTGCTCGGTCAACTTCGAGGTCGTCACACCCACGGAGTCCAACTTCTCCATAGCTTCGTCCAGCCCCGAGCTGCACCGCGCACCACTGCCAGCTGAGCCTGTATTGACGCCGGTTGCAGAGGTCCCCTCGTGGGCCGCTGAGGTGCAGGACGCGGTCCGGGATGAGGACGAGCCGGAGGATGCATACTTCGCGCACGCGCAGCCCGACGCAAGGCCTGACTCCGTCAACGACTCTGTCTACTACTCCGACACAGACTCGGTCTCGTCAGAGTCCGAGCACGACGCCGATGTGTCTAGCGTAGGCGACGAAGACGACGAGCCGGAGATGCCCGAGCCCAGCGCTCCGTTGGAGGCGCACGTCTTCGTCGACGACGATGTCCCACCGTTCTCCCTTGAGTTGCCTGTCGACGAAGAGGCTACGGACCCGGAAGATGCACAGTCACCGATGATCTCGCAAGGCTCGCGTTCACTGTCCATCGACATTGCGAGCCTGAAGAGGGAGAGCCTCGGGAGCGCGCTACCGTCTCCTACGGAGGAGCGTTTGATACAGGACGCCGCGGAGCGCACGCCCACGGCTTCCAAAGCGCAGTCGCCCGTCGAGTCGGCACCGACGCCGTCCGCTGTTGCTGTCTCGCCAACGGACATCGTCACATCGCCCACCGACGTCGATACTCCGCCTATCGAGGTCGCGGCGTCACCCATCGAGCTTGCGATCGATCCGGCGTCTCCCGCACTCTTGGAGAAGTCGGAGGAGCCCGACATGGCGCTCTCGGTCGTATGTCAGCCTGTGCCTGCGCAGACGCCCACCCCGCCATCGTCTCCTCCGATGCCGCCTTCTGCGGGCACGAAGAAGCGCCCGGCATGGTCTGTGCGCGCACTTGAGGCCCCACAGCTCAGCTACACGCGCACGAAGTCGAGTGATGCTGGCAGGAGCGACTCCATCAGCAAGAGCGATTCCGCCAGCGAAAGCCAGAAGAAGCTGGAGGTGTCCCCGCGCGCCAATTCCAAGGCCGAAAAGAACACAGAGGTCGAGAAGACGCCCGAAGTCGCCAAGGACGAGGCTAAGCAGTCAGCAACTCCCCGCCTCGCCCCGCCCCAGCCCATCGTCCGCCAGTCGAGCGTCCCCGGGGGCTTCCCTGGCACCGACATCGACGACGAGTTCGAGGACCCGCCGCTTCTGGAGTTGCCGCCCAAGTCCCCTTCGTCCGAGCAACAAACCTCGCCGTGGAAGTTCCGCTTCCCGACGCGGCCGGAGCCGCTCACACTCGATGTCGCGCTGACGATGCAGCTGCGGCCGGGCATCGGTGTCAACTCGGACCCCGCCTGGATGGTCAGGTTCCTCATGGCCGCGTTTGGCTGGCTGGGCGTCCTCGCTGCGGGTGGCGAGGGCTTCTAAGAGGATGGGGCGCACGATGTTTTTCAGTAGATGTCGGTTTGTTGCCTCTTCTGGACCAGGGCTGCCGTAGAGCGTGTGGCCATTGACACTTATCTATCCGTCGTCCAATTCCCCCTGACATTGTAGCCCTCCTGTGTCCTTGTGTCCCTTCCACTACGTCACGTACCTACCGCTGCCGCTTCGCTGTGCCGTATGTGGCTCCCCATCCATTTCTCTCGTGTTACCTCTGCTGTCACTGTTGGACGAGTTGTTGCTGTTACTTGGATTTTCTCTAGACCTTACATGGTCGTTCATTCCATCTTTCGTCACGAATCTCATGCATGCATCTGTACTTATTATACCAGTCACCACACATACAGTAGTGTCCTCACATCCCTATACTGTACATAGTTCGCGTCCTAATTATTAATGCACTGGTATTTCCTCGAATTTCAGGATAGCTGATTCCATTGGTAGCCAAGCATTTATGCTCGGCCGGGTCCCTCGCCTCTCGCCGCTTGTTTCTGGTGCTGATAACAATGTACCAAGGCTGTGCAGAAAGTTGAAGGCCATGGCGCGCGTGTGGGAATGTGCTAGGACCCGCCCGCCATTGTTATAAACGTGGAGCAATCGCTTGGACCTTCGTCCACAACTTGTCTTCCGCCATCATCGTCCGCCCTTGTCGCTCCTCTGGACACCATCTCCCCCCGCTGCTACTCATGCATACCTACGGTGATGCCCTTGCGAACGATATTGGCTCCGTGCCTCAAATCTCTGTCGACGACTTTCTTGTATATTTCTTGCCACCTTTGCGGATCGACCTGGAGGAGCTCGAGGCTGTGACCGACAGACTCACAAGCGAGCAAAAGCGACCTGGTCCCAACAACGTTGAGAACAGCCAGGACACGGGTTCATGCACGCCAGACAAGGGCGTCCGGGAGGATAATGCACGCAGGCCTGGCCAAAGTGACGTTCCCGACGCAGGAGCTGACCTCGAGTCTGTCATAGCCCAACTTGCGAGCATTTGTGATGATGCTATCTCTAGCTGTCAGGAGATACATGCTGGCCTCTCTTTGACAACGCAATTGGTTTACAATCGCGAACAACCCCCAAAACAGAGCAACTCCGGCCTTAACGGCTCGCACTACCTTGTCAACGCCACTGATTATGTCAAGGAGTTATTCAACTGTGTTTGCTACGTTCAATACGCCTTGGACGACGACCCCAAGAGCATAGCGGAGGTGAGCGTATGGCGTACACGAAGGAGAATCGTTCTGACTGAACCCTCTAAGGCCGACCAAAACCTGATATGGGAACTATACAACACCATGCAAACAGATGCTCGCCGCCGCTTTACGCTCGGCATGACCGTCATCAACAGTATCGTGCGCCTGTGGCACTTCAACCGCGAAGTCCTGGTCGTCAGCGAAGGTTTCGACTTCAACGAAAATCGCCGTATCTTGGTCGACGTCTATATACGCCTCTGCTTCGCGACTGTGTCAGACTTAGGCTTCGATCCAATGGTGACTCTTCTGCCTCCCTGCGTCGAGCATACCGCAGATACACCCCAGAGTGGCAAGGCGCGTCGATACCGAATTTCCGTCGACGGCGTCGACTACATCGGCACTACGGAGGTCGAGCACCACTATCCAGTTCGAGCTTTCGGAAAATGCACTCGCATCTTCAACGCGTACAAGGAAGATGGTAGCTCCGACGAGGCCCTCATCATCAAGGACTGCTGGCTATACGCAGACTGGAGGACGGAGTATGAGATCTACAAGGACATCGAAGCTGCCATCCTTGCTTACGACTGGGCGAATGAGTGTCATCCTCCTCCAGAAAACATGCGCGACCTCAAAGCCTACAAATCCACGCGCAAGGTCGATCCCCGCTACGGTACTTTGACGGCCGAACAACGCATGCGATTCTTCAGCCCTATTCAACGTGGTGCGAAAGTGACGGTTGACGGTCAAGAGGATAATACGCAAGGTACTATCGCAAAAGGTTACCAGCTTTCGGACGAACGCGCCATGTACCCTGTTGGGTCCAACTCTGTCGAAGGCGATGGTGAAGACGCCCGTCGGCGCCCACTCTGGCACGCCGACATCAAGCAGATTGTCGATCTCTGGATCCCTAAAGAAGCGATTGGTTGCTTCTTCCGCCCAATCAATCCTCGCACGCATCACCGTCTGGTCATGCATAAGGGACAATCGCTCTACGACATCGCGGATGCAAAGGAGGCATTTAGCACTTTGACCGACGCGTCTTACGGTGCGTGTCCAGTTCTACGAGAACCTATCGCTTGTTTACATCTTTGCATTAGCCGTCTTCATGCTGCACTGCGTCCAGTGGCTTCATCGCGACATCAGCCCGGACAACATTTTCAAAATGCCCGATGGTAGGGGCGTACTCGCAGACCTCGAGTTTGCGCAACCCGCAAGCGATCCCCGAATGTGTAATTATCGAGTCGTGCGTTGTTATATCCTTCTTCCCTTCGTCGTGCTGACGATTCTCTCATTAGGGCACGCCGAGCTACATGGCTCTGGAAGTCTCCATGCGAAAATACATGTTTCCCCCCTCATCCCTGCAAGGTATCCCTCCTTGGCGCTATCGGGACAAGCACGACCTCGAGTCCATATGGTGGCTCTGCCTGTGGCTCCTTTTCCGCCACATCGTTGAGAAGGTCGCACATGAAACCCACAATTCGTCCAAGAAGGCAGACGCCACTGTCAAGCAGGCAGAACGCGACTGCGCACGCATTTTCCCTGGCTCAGTCTCTATGTCGAAGGAGAGAGCTCTAGCGCTGATAACAGAAGACGCGCTTGAGACCCATCTGCGTCTCCTCCCATCAACCTGGAAGAAGAAAATGGGCCCCAAAGTATCTCGCATTCGTAGGGTGTTGCTCAAGGGATACGCACCTGCGAAGATATCGAAGCCATGTCATCCTGGCGTGTGGTTGATTGTTCACGGCATGTGCGCGACTGGGAAAGCCCTTCAAGGTAGCCTCCTTCGACCACGACAAGTCAAGGTCGCTCAGGCGCACGATCCGGCGAACAATCCATCGCCAGCACCCATAGCACCCATCAAGGGGTCGGCAGGGCATGAACAGGCGGACCTAACGGCATGCACGGGAGAGGATCGTATAGACGACACGTCTGCAGCTAGCGCGGCGGAGAAACATGGAGGGGACACAAGTGCACCATCGCCAGAGCGGAGGGGCCGGAAGCGCAAAGCGTCCGACGATTTTGCGGAGCTCCAGGACAAGGTCAAGCGCACGCGCAAGGAAGAGCGGTTCGAGGTCTATTATCCATCTAATAGCGTATTATAGTACACAATCCCACACCATGACCCTCCTACATGCGCTCCAACGGCGAGATCGTCAGCAGCCGCAGCGCCGCCGCGACGACATCCCGCGTGCACTCGAACATCCACAGCCGCGCGCGCGCCTTCTCGATGTCCTCCTCGCCCTTCACGATGACCGTCTCCCACGCGCTCGAGATGACGTGGCAGAGGCGGAAGAGGAAGGTGACGATCGCGCTCGGCTCGTGCGTGCGCATCGCGGTCTTGACGACGTCGGGGTACGAGCCGAGGAGGAAGACGATCTCGCGCGCGTGGTTGGACTGGACGAGGGTGGCGATGTCGATTTGGGCGGGGGCGGGGAGGGGGAGGAGGTGCGGGTTCTTGCGGGCGATGGAGGCGAGGCGGACGTGCGCGTACTGGAGGTAGGGGCCGGTGTCGCCCTCGAAGGACTTCATGCGGTCCCAGTTGAAGGTGTAGTTGTTTATCCTAGATTGAGATGAGCTGTGGATCCAAACGCGATAAGAAGGTTGACATACCGCTTCGCCTGCATGTCCTGGATCTTGACACCGGTGATGCCAATGTTGAGCGAGGTCTCCTCAGGGTCCTCGATCGCCTTGTACTTCTCCTCGTTCTTCTGCATCTGCTCGTGCATGACCGAGGCGGCTTCACGGATAATCTGGTCGAGGAAGACGACAGTGCCTTTCCGAGTGCTCATGCCCTGGACGAGGCCGTAATTGATGTGCACGAGGTTCTTCGCCCATGGGTACTCGAGCAAGTCGAGGACCTTGAAGAACTGCGCAAGATGCAGATCTTGCTGCGAGGACACGACGTAGATCATGCGGTCGAACTTATACTGCTCGTACCGCTCGACCGCACCACCAATGTCGCGAGTCAAGTAAATGGACGTGCCGTCTGTAAGGGAGTGTGAGTAAACCGGGCAACATCTATCGAGTGTGCGAGACACGTACCCTTTTTCCGCACAACAGCCTTGCCCATCTTGTACGCCTCCAGGTTGACGAGCTTGGCGCCCTCATGGTCGTCGATGAGGCCCATCTTCTCGAGGCGCTCCAACGCGTCGTCCATCGACTTCTTGCTGACCTTGCTCTCGCCCGTGTACACGTCGAAGTGCACGTTCAGCCGACCGTACTCCTCCGCGTACTTCTTCACGCTCATCTCCCGCCAGACCCGCCAGTTTTTCAGCGCCTCCTCATCCCCATCCTCCATGCGCTTGAACCACTTCGCCGCCTCCGCCTTCACCTCCGGGTCCGCCTCCGCGTCCTTGTTGATCTTCACGTAGATATCAAACAAGTGCTTGATCGCGTCCTTCTCCAGCTCCTCCTGCGAGCCGTACTTCTCGAACCCGACGGCGATGAGGCCGAACTGCGTGCCCCAGTCGCCGAGGTAGTTCATGGAGACGACGTCCCAGCCGTGCGCCTTGTAGAGGTTCGCGAGGAAGGCGCCGATGATGGTGCTGCGGAGGTGGCCGACGTGGAAGGACTTGGCGATGTTGGGGGAGGAGTACTCGATGACGATGCGCTTGCCCTTGCCGAGCTCGTTGCGGCCGTACTCGGGCTCTTTTGAGGGGGTGTTGTGGGTGAGGTCGGTGACCTGCTCGAGGACGGAGCGGATCATGTTTTCGGTGTTGAGGCGGAAGTGGAGGAAGGCCTTGTCCTGCACGACGGCGGCAATGAACTCATCGGGCTGGAACTACACGGTTGTCAGTGGGATGTTCAAAGACATTAGCAGTGATATTTAGTCTATGGGCGCGCGGTGGCTTTAGAGAATGAAGCGGAAATGCGTGCGCGCACGATCTCTATAGCGACAACAGGAAGGGGATAGAGGATAGGATAGTGGCGCGCACACCACAAAAATGTTCTTGTGAGGTCGACCGCGCAGGTATAGGCGTTGCATCGAGCGCTTGCAACCAATGCAGGTGTGGTATGCAGCAGCAGCGCGTCCTGCCTGCGCGTCGAGCGTCGACCTCACGCACAATGCGCGAGCCATCATTCCCCACACCGTCCGATCACCAACTCCTCCGTGTCTCTCGATTTCTCGTTCGCAGGAAAGGGCACACACCTTTTCAATGACCTTGGCCCCAATCTCGTTGGGCTTGCCAGGTAGGCGGTACCGAGGAAGCGCCACCGTGAAGTCTTCGCCCTTCTTGCCATAGTCGACGCCATCGTACGCCTGCTCCAGAGAGATGGGGAGCGCCTCCGAGAGCAGCTGTGCAATCCGTGTCCGGTACGCGTCGAACACGCAGCGCGAAGGATCGGTCTCGGGAAGGGAGGGGACCTCTGGTAAGGTGAATTTGGATGTTGAGGCCGCCATTGTTCGTCTCTGTGAGAAGCTGCCCAATCGCGGATAGTTTTGGAAGGCCGAAGGGGGGCGAAGCGGTCGTCTCGAGAGTGCAGAGACTCTGCGTATAAGTACAGGGGGGAGAGAGCGGGAACTGATTGAAGACGCCAGGATCGATAACTTTTGACTCGAACTGGGAAGCCTGATCGGGATCCGTCCGGTGTATCCGGGATTATTGTGCGAAAAGCACCACACGAGGATACGCAAAGTCGGTCAAGGTCTTCGGGAATGAGGGACAAGCAGGGAACGGTTGAGAGAGCGAAGTGTCGGGACTGTGGTAGGGGTTCAACTGAACGGTTTGCGGTCGCTTTCGGATCAGGCTTGTTGCTTGACGGATCCTACTTATCCCATCCGTACTACTTCCGAGGCGTGATAGCTCAGTTGGGAGAGCAGCAGACTGAAGTTCTGAAGGTCCCGCGTTCAATCCGCGGTCATGCCAATAAGGTCCTCCCTATCACCTTTTTGGCACTCCTGTTCAAGCGTTAAGCATGTCATGGCGCAACTCAAATTTCCCGACGCCCACACTCCACAGCCTGATGCAAGTTGCTCAACATATGCATAGTATAGTCGTGTGCGACCAAGTCAACCGCTTTCGTTGTACAAGCAATCCAGGAGATATTCAACGTCAGCAGCCGCGACGGGGCATGGATTTTGCATGGGTCATAGGAGCATAATAGCAGTACAGACACCAGATACACACAACTAGTACACGTAGCCCAAAATCTTGCCACCAACGTTCTTCCGCCTCGCCTCCTCGTGGTCGAGGATGCCGGAGGAGGTGGTCATGATGATGATGCCGAACCCACGGGCGGGGAGCAGCAAGTTGACCCAGGCCTCGATCTGGTTAACACGGATGTTGTACCGCGGGGAGATGACGCCGGTCTTGTTGAGACGGCCGTTGAGCTGCACGACGATCTTGCCGGAACGGTGGTCGTCGATGATCTCGAACTCGCCGATGTAGCCTGGGAGGAAGGGTCAGTGTTTGCTGCAGGGTGTAACAATGAAGGGGAGAGGAGAGGGAAGAGATGTCGTCCTCGTTGTGAACGCAAACCCGAGAGGATACGGGAACGCGCTGTTTGGTTATTGAGGACGTGTCAATCTCCCGAAGCGTTAAAACGAGGGACAGGTGGGAGCGCAACCTCGTCAATCGTAGTTATCACTTCGGTGGTGGATGTGATGGGGATCGGTGATGGAATATAGGGTCAATTCTCACCATGGCGTTGCATGACGCTCAAGAACTTGACGATGACCTTCGACGAGGGGCGGATGAGCACCTGGCGCTTGCCGCGACGCTCGGCATTGACAATGTTGTTCTGCGAATTGATGAGGAAAGGGATGGGGAACGCGTCGCGTATCACGTACGAGGCAGTCGTTCTAACGTCTTCGTCAGTACAAGTTCATGACACGAGAAAAGTGACACGCACGAGAACGGAGACGCGAACCATCTTGACGAGTACTAGTTGTGAGTACTTTTTACAGAGCCCTGGATGAGTGTCGTGCTACGGAAAGCGCGAGTCAAACGGGCTAGAAAAGAAAGCGCGCGAGGCGTCGTCGACGGTCATCTTGTCTGCGGCTGCTGAATCCAAATACCTTTCGAGGACGTGAAGACTGCCGGGAGCGACGAGGACGAGGTACGCTTGCAGTCGCGCTATCCGATCAGCTCCCAAACTTCCCCGTTTGGGTCACGTGAACGCAGCTGTACAGTCTACCGGCGATTGCCGGCGTCCTCGCGATCGCTGCTGCCTGCCCGCGTCGACGAGCACGATTAACGAGCGTATCCTGCAAAAATGGTGAGCGATGCCGCCGCTGTGGCCGGCGACAAGCAGCTCAACGTTGCATCTAGGGCCGTGTCCGCACGAAGACGACGAAGCGCGCTTCCCGCGTCCTCATCGAGAAGTAGTGAGTGGACTTGTGCTTTGAGTGCTAAACGTACCTTAACCGTGCCCCAGCTACCCGCGCTTGACGCTCGACTTCCACACGAACAAGCGCATCATCGATGAAGTCGTACGTGCCGGAGGAATGCCCGAAAAACCATGACTTACGCCCCGCAGGCCGTCGTCCCCTCGAAGCGCCTCCGCAACAAGATCTCGGGCTTCACGACCCACTTGATGAAGCGCATTCAAAAGGGCCCCGTGCGCGGCATCTCCTTCAAGCTGCAGGAGGAGGAGCGTGAGCGCAAGGACAACTACGTCCCCGAAGTCTCCGCCCTCGACGTCGCTGCCACTGGCGCCAAGCTCGAGGTCGACCCGGACACCAAGGTGCGTCTAATTCCCCACCCTCTGCTTTTGATCCCCTTATTGAACCCGATCTCAGGACCTCCTCCGTGCCCTCAACTTCGACTCCATCCCTGTCGACGTCGTCACCCCCGTTATCCAGACCGTCGAGCGGGGGCCGCGGGGTCGCCGCCCCGTGCCCGGCGCTGGCCGATGAGCGCGATCAGCGTCTTCTCGCTGGCGATGAGCGCGCGGCCTTGATGGAGCGCCTCTCGCCAGTGGTCAGTGCGCCGCCGCTAGGGACCGCCGCGACCACCCCACACGCAGGAGCTCACGGATCGTGGTCGTGTCTCGTTATGTGCTATGTTTTCAAGCCATTTTCCTCTATGTGTACTACGCATGCAACCACGAAATCCATGCCCTATCGCTTGATCTTGCTGTGAGGATGCCGAAGTCTGCCAGGCTATGTCGTCTTGAAAAAGACCGCTCATCAGGCCAGTTGATGAATTTGAGCGCGTGAATCTGCGCGCGGATTTATGCATTCAAGGGGGAAAAGTAACTATCTACGAAAGGGCGAACACAAGTCGCCATTATGGTCACAAAGTGCAGGGCAAAGAGTATAGTATGTGAAAGGTGAGTCAATAGATAACGGAAACGGTCAGGTAAGAACATGAGAAGACAACAAACTAATCGAGTACTTGCAAGTACAGGACCGAAGATGGTTATGGCGGCGTTGGGTATTACTGGTCGGGCAGGATGATCGCGCCCTCTCGCCTAAGTTGACGGTGAGTGAGGGTGGTCGTTGGAGTAGAGGCTTGAGGAGTGTTGGCCGGGGTGGAGGCTTGGGGAGCGGAAGGCGCAGAAGGCTGGCCGACAGGTGACGCAGCAGGCTGACCAACAGAGGGCGCAGGAGGTTGCTGGGCAGGGTGCACATGAGGCTGGAGAGCAGGGGCGACAGGAGGCGGCGGGGCAGGGGCGACAGGATGCTGAAGCGCAGGAGCAGCAGGAGGCTGGAGAGCAGTGGCGGCAGGAGGTGTGGGCGCAGGGAGTTGGGGAGTAGGCTGATGAGCAGCCACGGCGCCCTGGGTTGTCGACGTAGGCAACGAGACCGCTGTGCCAGTACCAGACGTAGACGCCGGGTCAGAGCCAGCAGCCGGGGCTGCAGAAGAACGCAAACGACAACCCCTTGTGACACCAAAAGTAGCCGACACGCCAGGGCCGAATACCTCCTCCGCACCCGAGGGCGCCCTCCTGGAAACCTCGTACGGAGATCTCACCAGCCGCTCGGTGACCACGATAGGATACTGGGGAGGTACCGTGATACGTTGCCGCCGCTGGCGAAGACTCACAACGCGCGCCGGGGTCGCCGTCATCTGTTCTGCCGTCATGCCCTTGGGCCAGGCCCCGACGCGTCCGCCGTTCCAAGAGATGAGGGAGCCGGGGACGACGTGGGGGACAAGAAAGCGGGGGAAGTCGTCGGGTTCGTCATTGTTGTTGTTGTTGATGATGGTGGTGGTGGTGGCGTTGTAGGAGGAAGAAGGCAAAGAAACCCAGGTGGAGGGATTGACCAGAGATAAGGAGGCGCACGAAGGCGGGACGGTGTAGTTGCCAGTGAGTCTGAAGGCCCCCCGAGAGGGCGGAGGCGGGGGTGGACTAAACGTCCTAGATGAAGTCTAAAACATGTCAGTAACGCCCATCGCTGAATGACATAGGCACTTACCTTTGCCATGTCGTTGGAGGCCTGATTCAGGGTGTAATGCGGGGTGTCCACCTCCATCTTTGCCGCGTCTTCCTCCGCCTCGTCTTCATCGATCTCTTCTCTACTATCCTCCCCCTTCTTCCCTGTGAAAAAGTTTACGACCGAGCGGACTGTCTTCCAGACACCGAAGCCTCTCCCACTGCGACTGCCGGTAAGCCTCTTCCCCTTGCCTCCGACTCTGCTACGCTCACCAGAAACACGCGCGCCCTTGCCAGTGGCAACACGGACATTCTTGCCGTTGGGAACACGAGTGTTCTTGCCTTCGGGAACATGAGCGCCTGTGGCTTCGGCGACGCGTTGCTTCTTGGGTGAGGGGACTCCTTGAGGCTCCGCAGTATCGTCTTCGGCAGCGCGCTTCTTGCCCTTCGAGGAGGTGGGGCCCGTGCCCTTCGTGACGAAAGAGGAGTTCTTGTTTTCGGACCAAGCGAGATACAGCGAAGCGAGATCAGAGTCGGATACGGGTTTTGCCCTCTCGATGGGGCGTCCGCGTCTCGGTCGGGTGCTTTCACATTTCGTCGGAGAAGTGTCTTCGCGTCTCGTCGACGGACCAGGTTCGGGTGCCGGCGGAGTCCTCCTCTGTGAGGTCCTGGAGCGCTTTGCCGGTGAGGCTTGCCCCTCCACGCCTTCGACGTCGTTGATGCGTCGCTTGCCGAGGCTCTTTGCACTCGGTATGATGGCGTCGACGTTCATTGGAACCGCATTGTCGATTGCTGATGCCCCATTGTCGTCCATCGAGGCATCTTCGTCGTCAGTGTCGTCTTCCTCGCCGACCACCGTGCCGTCGCTCTCAGGCGATACCCGGTCACCGCTCTTGTCGGACGTCCGCGCAGTCCACTGCGCATTCAACGCGGCCTGCCTCTCCCTCAAAGCGGCATGCGCCGCCTTTAACCTGGCCATCTCCGCCTCCAACGTCATCCTCTCCTGCCTGAGCGCAGCTAGCTGCTCCTCAAACGCAGCCTGCTCTTCGCGCTCACACTCGATCGTCGGCGTCTGACCTTCCTCCGCCTCCGCCTCCCTCTCTCCCTGCGCCTCCAACATCTCTTCCAGCGCCTCCTCCCACGCCCTCTCCTCCTGCTTCCACTGCTTCATCTGCCCACACATCGCAGACCCCCTCTCGTCCATCGTTTGCTGTATCCGCTCCATCTTCAGCATACGGTCGTACGCTTGCTTCTTCCCGCGATACGCCGCACAGCCCTTGCGGATGAAGACGTCGGAGGAAGGGAGATTGGTGCGGGATCGCGGGTTTCTGGGGTCGGGTTGGTATTGCTTCTGCGGCGCGCACGGTAAGTTGTTGTCTCGGCGTTGCTCGCGACGATGAAGTTCCTCGCGGATCTCTTCGCGGATCTTCAGCACCATCTGCCGTGCAGACGCCGGTTCCTCCTCCGCCATCTGCAGGAAAAAGTGCCAACGTCTCTCGTATCTGGACTCCAGAATCCACGGGTACTCGCCGTTCTCATCGTACGGACCCGCACCCAAAGCCCTCCGCTCCGCGCACACTGTAGCGTAATCCTCGAGTGCCTGGATATCCCTCGCAGAACAAAGCGCGCGGATCTCGTCCTCCGTTGTCCAGCCGAGCAACATCAAACGCCACAGGAGGGCGCCTGGGAGATGGAGCTCGTCGGGCCGTTCCTTTCGTGCGATCGCGTACTCGAACTCGCCAATCAATGCCTCAATGTCGACGACAGCAGCAGCGACACGGGGCGCAGGGATCGAGGTACCAGAGGACGCGCTCGGGGTGATTTCGTGTCCGCCGGTGGTCTTAGCAGGCTCACGCGGCGGTATAGGGTTAAAGGCTTTCTCATATGCGAAATCGCGGACCTTCAGGCACTTCTCCATGTCGTATTGTTGTGTGGTTTCGACGCCGGAGCGCGCGTTGGGGTCGCGGTACTGTAGGGATCGTCAATGATGTTTTTCGTCGCAGTGGCAAAGGTCACAGCCACTGTGGCAATGGACCACGCACCTTGAAACCACTGTCCTGGACGTCGATAGACCACATTTGTGGCTGGCCACCTTCGCTGGTATGCTCGTCGGTGGTGATGACGAGCTTGCCGGGGACGCCCTTGGGGATGCGGGCGTGAACGTGTACGCCAGTGGGGGTGACGAGCGCAAAGTTGCGCGCAGTGGAGAGGCTGGGGCGTGAGGCTGGGATCGCCATAGGGTTCGTGTTCGTGGTAGAGTGGCTGAAGATCGTTGTATATGGTTGAGAGGGGCCGAGAGTGCTTGAAAACGATCGCGAGAGCGAAGCGGGTTCAGCTAGGGTGTGAGATGATGATAGTTCAAGATAAGAGTGTTAGCAGCAAAATGCAAGGACCTTATAGATGGCGGATGGCTGTGACATGCGTATGATCATGCATGGACCTGCCATTGTTCTCAGCCAAGTCTGTGACTATGACTCCGGTCCGCATCTGGTCCTCTCTCTCCCGGTGGCAAGTACGCCTATGGTGTTCGGTGGCTCAATGAGATGTATTTCAAGGACGAAGTGCATGAAGAGCGACGATTGCGATAGAGGGACATGGTGGCAGGAGACAGTGTCCGTTTGCTTCCGTGACATGATGTAAGCAAATCAGGACACCGCGTTTAATCCACGTGACTCATGGTTGAACTTGCCACTGCCTGCAGCACCAGCCTAGAATCCAACAAGGCTTACGGGCCCTTCTCCTGAAGAAGTCACATTCGAAAATGAATTCTAGATATTGTCGATGTACCAGTACTTCGGGGCCTCGTACTTTATTCTACTCGCGGATCTTGGACAGAAATGCGAACCGGCTTGACGTTTACAAGCACGATAGGCAGACACAATACGTCCGTACCAATCTTCGGAGCTGGGATATCGTGGCTATAGAATTGTTCAGCTGACAAGCTCAAGCCCTCTCCGGAAACTCACCTTTCTCTCACATGCGCCTCGACGTCAATCCGCGGCTGCCAATTGTCGAGGTGTTCGCCACAATGACCGCAAGACCAGGTGTTCCCGCCAGCAAGCTCGGAGGCCTCGCTTTTGCGTGCGCGGTCAGCCTCGGGCTCGGACAACAGCCTGAGCTTGGGCAATTCCTTCTTCTCAGCACTGGCATGCTCTGTGTTGTAGTGCAATACCTACGACGGAAGTCAGCGCGAAGCACTCGAAAAGGTGACCAAGGACATACCGCGGAACGCCATCTGAAAGCCAATCTTGTCCACGTCCCACCAAACTCCTGCGCCGGGCAATGCGAGCAGAAGAACCGCGGATCAAGCTGGTCCAGCTCTGTAAACGTCGTCGTCGCCGGTGACAGATCAAGCACATCCAGGAGTGCAACCACAGCGCGCGAGAGATCCTTGTTATAGTACGGCCAAAAGTTCTTCCCTGACTGGCTGCAACGGAACAGGAGTTCCATCGCCCCGAGGCATTGCGCGTCAGGTTGACTCCATCGCTCCCAGAAAGTCGCCACCGCCAGACTGAGGATAGGCACCCCCGCCTCCTCCTGCAAGACGCCGCCTTCTTTGACTTCGCCAAGGAGACGGGCAAGGTCCCACCGTAGGCTATCTTCGTTCTTCACTTTCATGTTCCTGATCGCTCCCCCGCAGTGCCGCAGGGCTTTCTGGAACTCGATGTCGGAAATGCTCACGCCAATATCGGTGTAGACCGGCTCCCAGAAAGGCTCCAGCTTGACAACGTCGGAAGACCGCGGCAGAGCAAGCCATTCAAGCGACGTCAACCACTCGCGAGGACCGACAGTCTTGCGATATGCCTCGTTATATACCTGCGCAGCGGCGCGCTTCCGCTGGGCGATGATGGCAGGGTGGTCCGTGAGGAGGCGACGGCGGCGCGCTCTGGCAACTTCGGCTTCCCATTTCTTCTTGATACGGCGCCATGCTGATAAAGCAAGGTAAGAAGAGGGTTGGATCGACAGCGCGATTGACTACTCACAAGCATCTGTGAGCTCCCTCTTCTCGATCTCGATCTCGCTGGTCGTCATGACGCATTCGACATCCTGCGGGTCGTGGCCAACTTGCAGAAGGCGCGCGCGAATGCTGTCGGGCATTGAGCATCAGACAGACGAGCGTTCCATTCAATGGCAAGACATACCCCTCTTTCCGCTCCTTGGCCAGATCCTTGCCTGCGCGCTTGTTCTTCCACCGCGTATCTTCTTGCCAGGAGTAGTATTCGGGCGCAAGCTGGATGTGATGAGCATTCTGCGTAACGACCTTCACAAGATGGTGTACAGAAAAATTGCCAAGAAGCGAGCCTGTGCACCTGCACCTAACACTCCCACTCACCTGCATAACGGAAATCACCCGGGCAATCCTGCGCTCCCTAAATTCCTTGTACGCTTCTTTCGCGCCGGGCTCCTTCGCTGCGATACCCTGCTTGTACTTCGCCACGATCTCGAGCATGCGCTCGATGTCGCCGCGCCAGTAGTATGTTGTCTCCGAGGCGCGAGTGGCCCAGCCGCCGACTGGAATTTTCGGTGTTAGATACTTGTGTGCGAGGAGAGGAGCGAGTGGCTGGGAAAATGTAGACAAACGTGTAGGGAGGATGTGTACAAACGTGTAGGGAGGATGTGTACTAATGCGAAGGGAGGGTATGGATCAACACATACCGTTCGTGTACAACACCAATGGCAGGACGGACGCGTCCGCGCCGGGGAACTCACGCGCGAACTTGTTGGACGTGAATAAGCTGGAGTGGGTTATGAGCCATAGTGAAAATGGACGGGTTAAGCAACAGACTCACTTTGCCTTTTTGCACGCCGAGCATACACGCATGAGCAGCTGCCAGTCGATCTTGTTCACGCTGGTGGTGCCGCAGTTCTGGTCACTGAGCGTCAGCTTCCTTGCATCTCCAAACGTTTGGAGGCGCAACGCGAAAACGTTACGCGCGACACTCAAAATCCCTCACCTGACACCTATTCCCCCCAAATACCAGGACCGCCCATCGCGCCTCCGGCGTCCCGAGAGGAGGGCTCGGACTGTCTCCCATGCCAGCTCGCGCATCCTGCCATATATATGCGACCTGAGGGGACGTAAGGGTGTCTTGCAGTTGGGTGCAAGTGAGCGAGAGCGCGTGCAGGCTCCCGACGTCGAGCTGCTTGAGGATCTGAGAGGCGTGTAAGACGCGTGTTGAAAACCTCGCGGAAGGTGTATCGAAGCCTTGCGGAGGGGAACTGCTCGCGCTGGGTAATACTCACCTCGAACCATATATCCAAAGGCAGACGCATGAGCGCCGACGTCTGCTCGATAGCTAGTCTCTTGGGCGCCGCAGGTTTCGCCGGTCCCTCAACTTCACGAAAAGCGGCACCTCTGCGCGTACGCTTGGCAGGCGGGCGTTTGGGCTCTGAGGCATGGGTGAGTACTTAGCATGTTGGTGGACGTTTCTCAGCGGATTCAAGCGCACGTACCTATATCATCAGATTCATCTTGCGCAACGGACTGCGCTTTGAGCAGTCTGTCGCGCTTCGCTTTCGTCAGGACCCCACACTTTCTAGATGGTGTGCGCATGGCAAGTGCTCCCTATGCTGGGGAAAGAGAGAGGTTGAAAGCAGGCGAGATAATCGAAGATGGGGACTAGCGCAAGTTGATGGCTGCGCGCAATCGTTTCGATACTTATGTAGCCCGAGAGCGTGTCGAGTCAAAATAGGATACATCAGACCCGCCGGGACCGTCTAGGGCGCAGCTGCATTCATGTCGTGTTGGAAGGACGGATATGCGCTGGTGCGTGAGAGTCAGACGCGAAGTCGAACTCGAAGGCCGCCGAGTCAAACGCGATCAGGTGTACAATGATGCAACATGACGTGGCTCGTCCTCGCACACCGTTGAACCAGATGAATCTGTCGGGCGAGGAGATTTTGAGCATTAGAAGAGCTGTCATGTTCGTAGGGAAGATGAAAGCCTTGAAGACGAGCGCAACGGACCAAGTCAGAGTGTGACATATGATGTGACCTGGACCCACAAAACAACGTCCATAAAAGGAAGTAAGTCTAAAACGGATTGTCTGCAACGGTCAACCCAAGGTCATCGATAGTACAAAGTTGACTGTCGATCCATCCTAAAAAGTCATACTCTCAAGAGTGACCAAGCCTGGGACAGACTGCTGGATGACTGCGTATGCTGCAGACAGCAAGGGTTGCTTGCCACTATCATAGCCTGACGGGCACTGCGAATGAGGCCAGCTATGTTCGCCACCTTCAGGTCATTGTACGCAAGCAGAGAAACCTATCCCAATGTCAGTAGCACCGAGAGCGTCAGTCGACAATCACGCGCAGGACTGGCGCCGGCGCTATGTCAGAGAGAACCTCCTAAGCACCGCCGTGACCGCCGGCTGCCGTCAGCCAAACAGTCGCACACAGCGACGCCATTTTCCGTCTGTTCCTCGAGCACCGGCGCCGCGCTCGCCCTCCTGCCGCCCTCCCTCCCCTTTCCTCCTCCTCAGACTCCCCGCCGCCGCCGACGCTCGGCAGCAGGATTTGAAATACCAACACCCGCCCTCTTCATGACGGCACACGACTCCACCTTGCACACTCCCCCGTTCGACGCCGTCGCAGCCTCTCCCCCGCGCCGCCGCCGGCGCTCGAGCTCGTCTGCGTCCGCCACGAAGCGCTCGCCATCCCCGCGCATCCTACTCAGCGGCGCCCCCGATAGCAAGGGCGGCGTGCAGAATATCACGCGCAAAGTGATCCGCAAGCTCGAGGAGCTCGGCGGGCATATGGAGATCGTTGAGGTGAACGAGAGCAGCGAGGAGGAAACGGTCGTTGAGAACGCGCTCACGAGGGGCGCGACGCCGGAGCTGCAGGCGAATGGCAATGGCAATGGTGTAGTAGCGTACGGGGCCGCGAATGGCGATGCAGCCAAGGAGAAGGCGAAGGAAGCGTTGAAGAAAATCGATTGGGAGATACCGCGGAAGCTGTTCCACTCGTCGATAGGTGCGTAGCGAGCTTAACGCGATGGGGAGCGTGTTTCTGACCCCCGTGTTTTGCAGGGTTCTTCACGATATATCTGTATGTGTCGCAAGGGACACCGGTGGCGGTCGTTCGTGCGCTATGGGGCGCGTTCTGCATCATCCTCCCCTTGGACTTCGTTCGCTTCCGCTACCCTCAGTTTGAGCGGTTGTACGAACGCGTGGTCGGCTTCCTCATGCGCGACTGCGAGAGGGATCAAATCAATGGCGTCGTATGGTACATCCTCGGCGTCAACTTCGCCCTCACGGCGTATCCTCTTGACGTGGCGACGGTGGCCATTCTCATGTACGTGTACTTTAAGCTTCTGCGTACGACCGTCTCTGACCATTCGCTGCAGTCTGTCCTGGGCAGACACCGCGGCGTCGACCATCGGCCGCGCATGGGGCCGGTTGACTCCTCCACTTCCGAAGCGGACGCCTGTGCTTCGCCTCCCTCTTGCGCCACGCAAGTCACTGGCAGGCTTTATCGGCGCCAGCGTCACCGGCGCGCTCATCGCTGTCGGTTTCTGGACGTTGATCGCGCCCGTCCGTCCTGCGGACATATCCTTCCAGTTCGACCTGAGCTCAACGAGCGGGTGCGTTGCGCTAGCCGCTCTTGCGTTGTGGGCAGGGCTTGTCAGCGGTGTCGCAGAGGCCCTAGGTGCGTGTCTAATCATGGGTCGTGCATCATTGCTTGCTCATCCATATCTAGATCTTGGCTCAATGGACGATAACTTGACGCTGCCGATCATCTCGGGCGGGTGCCTTTTTGGATTCTTCAAGGTCCTGAACTGGATCATGTCATGATCGTGTCCTTGCTCTCCCATCCGCCTGCCCCACCTCCTACATGACTCTTACACCCTCCCGCACCGCACATCATCGCCCAGGGGCGACTTCCTAGAGTGAACCATCTCGTACTGCTACACTGGCGTGGACCCTTCCCTTCACGTTCTTCTTCTACCTATACCGCCGCCAGCCTCGACGACCTTAATCTTACGATTACCATACGCCTTTGCCTACTCACGTTTTCATCACGTTTGTCAACGTTCTATGCGCATCTATCTTTATCTGTCTTTCTTCCTTCACGGCCGCATATTCCCTTCTCTCATGGCCGTATCCTCTTCTTTACGGCCGGATGTTTCTTTTCCTCCATGGCCTGCCAATCACCCTCGGCCTCAACCCAATCTTCCTCGGCCCTCTGTCCTCCCTCTCGACCTCATGGTTATGGATTTATGGTGGAAAAGCGTCCTCAAGGGACGCGCTCGTGTTATCATAGCCACTCATGTAAAGACATGTAAAGGATGTGTATGTAGAATGCATTTGCGCTGCTAGAACTTCGGGGTGCTTGAGTTTGCGAGGCGAACTTGGGGAGGGGAATGTATGCGCGACGTCACCTGACTGGAACCATCAAGACACGTCCGTGGCGGATAGCGCATCTTCATCGTTGCCACCATCGTCCATCTGCTTGCTTTCCGTACTTGGCCCATCCAGCGCATATACCCAATCAACTTTTCTGAATACCAACGAGTCAACTTTGAACAAGCGAAGTAGAGGACCAGGGGAATCACACGCGCGTTGGGCGCATACATCGACCTCAGTAGCCAGTCGCGCGTGCCATCATGACGGGCTTCTCCGCTCTGCCGGTCGCCGAGGTGGGGGGCGAGGACTACGAGGACTCGACGCGGTGGGCGGGCGTACCGAGGATCCTGGGCCCGAAGTGGGCGCAGCTGCCCATCCTCACCGTCGGTCTGCTCGGCGTGCAGCTGTTCTGGAGTGTCGAGATGTCCTATGGTGCGTCGTGAATCGCGCTCCCCGTAGCTTCACTGACCATCGAGCGCTGTGCAGCCTCACCCTACCTACTATCCCTCGGCATGAGCAAGTCGGCCATGGCTGTCGTCTTCGTCGCGGGCCCGCTGTCCGGCCTGGTCATGCAGCCGTTGATTGGTGTGTGGGGTATGCTCTTGAGCAGGCGCGCGCAAGCTCACCGTGGTATAGGTGTCCTCGCGGACAATTGCACCTCCCGCCTGGGCAGGAGACGACCATACATGATCGGCGGGGTGATCCTCTGCTCGTGCGCGATGCTCCTGTTGGGCTATACGCGTCCCATAGCAGCGATATTCACGGGATACGACAATGCGGCGGTGCGTGTCACCTTCCTTACACCACTACCAGGTTTGTTACTCATACACATCTCACGCAGAACGACCGATGGACGATCGCCCTTGCCGTACTCGCCGTCTATATCATCGACTTTGCCATCAATGCTGGTTCGTCTGTCCTTCCTACGGATATGTGCAAACCCTCACATAGTCATAGTGCAGGCGGTCGACCGTGCCATACTCGTTGATACCCTGCCGCCGACCGCGCAGGCTTCCGGTAACGCCTGGGCGGCTCGAATGCTGGGCATCGGGAGTGTTGTCGGGTTCTTTGCGTAAGCGGGCCTCATTACTGGATTCCCGAGGCTTTTAGACTGACCAAGGGTCACAGAGGCAACGTGGATCTACCATCGTACTTTACCTGGCTGGGCTCGAATCAGCTTGGTGTTCTCTCGGTTATAGTCATTTTCTGGCTCGTCCTGGTCCACGCCATTACTGTCACATCGGTGAAGGAGCGTATCCTGCTCAAGCGAACGTGCGTACATGTGATGCGTCTCGCAATCATTGTCGCTGACGCCGCGCACAGTTCTGAGATATCGCTATTACAGACATTTAAGCGCGAATTCAAGGATATATTCGCCAACATATTCAGATTGCCGCGAACAATCAAGCAAATCGTGAGCGTCCTCCTCTATGTACCCTCCTACCAACTCAGCTCACATCCGTCGAGTTCACAGTCCAATTCTTGTCAGTCGCACGGCAGCGCCTTCCTTCCGTTTGCGCTAACGGGTTCGCAGCGCTTGGATCGGATGGTTCCCAGTCATGTTCTACACCTCAGTATACATCGGCGACCTCTACAAACGCTCCGCCGCACAAGCACAAATCGAGCCCGACGACGCAGAGGGCACGCGCCTAGGAGCTCGCGCACTCTTCTACATGGGCGCGGTCTCGCTCTTTGCTAATGTCGTCCTGCCGGCTTTCGTTGCTGAGACTGCATCGAAGTCTCGGAGTGGGACACCGTTGCCGGTGCTCAAGAAGCCGTCAAGGTTGGCGGTGCCTGCGCGGATGAAGGTGCATTTGGCGACGTTGTGGGCGGCGAGCCATGTGGTGTTTGCTGCGTGTATGTTGGGGACATTGTACGTTGTTAGATCCTTGGTTTGGTCGGGGCAGACGGCTGATGTGCAGGCCGTAGCTTCGTGGACTCGGTGGCTGGCGGGACTTTGCTTATTGCCGTGACGGGACTTTCGTGGGCGATCACACAATGGGCGCCATTCTCTTTGGTCAGTGCCAATTTCCACTCATGTCAACGAAACTGAACTGACGGTCTCTAGCTCGGCGAAGCAATCCTACTCGAACCAGCAGGACCCACAGACGCCTCGATCCGCCTAGCAGACGTCCGCGCATCAGAAGAACGGCAACGATTCCTCGTCGCGGGCGACTCAGACGACGAGGAAGAAATAGGCGTCCACAGACGGCGCAGCACCGACAACAGTCGGGGGAGTCTTGATAGAAGTCGCAGCGGGTTCGCCGACGACGACATTGGGAACGGCTTCGCTCATAATGAGCATGGCAATGGGTTCGCGCATGCAAACGGGCTCGCGAACGACGATAGCTTTACACACGAATCCGGCAATGGCTTTGCAGCGGGCGTGACGAGTCCGGAGAGACGGGGGAGTGTGATGAGCAACTCGGGCGCGCAGATGAGCGTAGTGAATGTACATAGCGTGATCTCGGAAGAGGGCGCGCCGAAGGAGGCGGGTGGGGGTTTGGCAGCGAAGGCTGGGATTATTTTGGTGAGTTTGTTCCCCCACCCCCTTGACGTCCAGACGAAAGGATATAACTAACAACGATGTCACAGGGCATCCACAACCTCTTCATCGTAATTCCCCAGTTCATCGTCACCGGCGTCTCGTCCATAATCTTTGCCATCTTCGATCCCGACCAAAGCGTGCTGCATGGTGGGCACGGCGGAATCCCGATGCATAATTCGACAACAACGGACGACGGCGCAGGCGTAGACGCGTCAGCGTCGGGTGATCTCGCTTTCCGTGCACTTGCATATCGCGCTGAGGAAGAGGACGACGGAGGCGGGTCAAATTCGGTGGTGTATATCTTCAGGTAAGCGAGGCGGTCATGTATGTCTGAATGAAGCTCATGTCGGTCTCCAGGCTTGCAGGATTCTCCGCCGTCATCGCTGCCGTGCTATGCTGGAGACTAGCACGAGACCTGCGGCATCGGTAGAGATGCTCCACACAGCTTGACGCCGCAATAAAAGCCACCATGGACGTTGTATTTATGTCTCGCTGTACACTAGGACCTCTTCGCCATAATCTTATTGGGTCTGCAGGATAGGAAGTTTTCCTGGTCACTTCGCAAACATGGACGCCTTCTCAAGCATGGGTTAGCAATGATACAACGATGTGATTTTTCCTCAGTACACCCAATTCACAGCAAGTCACATACAACTAGAACACAGTGCCGTCGCTCTCAATCTCGAGGGGCGGGCCACAGGTCTCCGGACGCTTCTCCTTCGCGATCTCGCGGCCGCCCTTCCAGGTTGCGCTCTCGAGCACCTGAGCGAGGGAGAGGTCGGCGTTGAGCTTTTTGCGCAAGCCGTCGGCGATGCGGTCGCTGTAGACGGTGAATCGAACGCAAGGCTGAGGATAATGCAGTAACGTACAGCATGATGATGGTCATGGCGCGCCACTCGACGACGGCAGGGTGGGAAGGCGTAACGCGTGGGAGGCCCGACTTCGCGTCCGTCTCGAGCAGGTTTGGCTTCAGGCTGAGCACGCCGAGGTCAAGCAAGAGACCACCTAAGGAAGAGTGGTTAGTCAAATGAGCACGAACTTGGTGTCAACCGACTTACCATTGCGATATTCAGGCAACCCCGTCATGTCCTCAATGCCCTGGAACTTCCAACCCAAGATCTTCTCAATGGGCTCAATGACGCTGTACGACATCCAGCCGGTAAGCTTGTGGAACGGTACGAGGTCATCGCCCTCCTCCTTCGCCTCCTTCGCGAGCACACCACAAGGCCACACGTCGCCGAGCGACACGCCACCAAGCTTTGTCCTCGAGGGCGGCCAGATCGCGTTCAAGCCATCGATAAGCGCGCTCCAAAGCGCCGCGACTGGCACGACGCGCTGCTCGCCGACGAGCTTCGAGTGCTTCTCGAGGAAGTCTGCGAAGGGTAGGGTGAGTCACTAGCGAAGAAGGCGTCACTGAGATAAGGAATAGGAGGCGGCATGGGGTCGAGATGACTGCGCGAGACGGCAAGCGCGAAGACGCCGCCGGAGCGGGATGTCGAAAGCCGACGCAGTGAGTGGATGGGTGTGGTGGGATAGGCGCTTACCGACGACGTTGCCCGGCCGTGCGTTCTCGCCGAAGTACTCGGGGTTCGCCTTCAGTGCGTCGCTGAGGCGCGCAAGCAGCGCTGCGCGGCCCTCGATGCCAACCATCGGATTTGACTCGCTGACTTGCATCGCCGCCGCTGTCCTCTCTGCCGTGATGCGCGCCAAACCGGCAGCTAGAAGTGTGTTAGTGATGGGTCGTTCATCAATAGCGCATGAATGAGATCCCAACGTACCATCGACCTGGAATGGCTGCGAAGCATCCCCCGAGAAGAAACCCTGCTCGAACATATTGATGCTAGCGACTCCGAGACCCTCTGAGCGACCGAATGATTGCCCCGAAGCAGGCTCCTTGTACGCCCATGCGTTCCCAGCGCCTGCATCGAGCAAGACAGACACGATGAAGATATCGACGATGCGGCGTGTTTTCTCCTTCACGTCGACGTCCCATTCTGCCATCATCGGTTCCACGCGGGAGCGGCCAGCGTCAAGATGTCTCCATCGGCCGTGGGGAGGGATCTGCATGCCTATCGGTCAAGTCATCCTCCCGAACGCCTGGGGGATGCTCACGCTCGAGTAATTCGTCCCAAAGTCCCTCTATAGTCGCATTAGAAGGGGGACGACGTTCGAAGCACAGGAAGCGCACCGTGATGATGTTCGCGCAGTAGTCCACGACCGTCGACTCCTGCTCGGGGTGGTAATCAAAGTACTCAAGGCCGCCCTTCTTCGCGATCTCGAATACGCGGCTGCAGCGCTCGCGGATGGCGGGCAATGTACGCAGGTACGCGGCCTTGCTCGCCAGGGGTGTGGGTGCCGATGTCAGATTCATGATGATGGGAGAGGGGGACGATGGGTGGTTCGGGACAAGGCGCGGGGCGGGCGTTTAAGTACCTGATCAGTTACTGATCCGCGTTATCATTCGGGTACCTCATATTTCCATTCGGACAATCAAAGACTGCCATTTACGGCCGACTTTCAATCACGGCGCTTGTCGCGGAGTGTCAGGATGCAGTCAGTCCATGAAAGCACGTACGCGGACAACACAAGAGTCATGATAAATCCCCATGTAAATGCAATGCAGAAGTCCGTATATTACTGCTCAGATGCAAGTACACTATTGGTGGCTTTAGCTTGGCGGCGCGAATGTTGTTACAGATGTTGGTACGGGGGGTCCGAGAATATTGTAGAGGGTGAGTGGCACTGAATGCCTTCGCCGCGCGTTATTAGTTGCCGCATTGCGGGCAACGACGGCTTTCCCGACGCTGCACGAATTGTTGCGCGGGGCGGAGCCTGAAATACCGCCGTCGTTATTCTCGACGTCGGCAATCTAAATGCGCCACATACCATTGGGTACACGTCCTGGCACAGTTAGGGCAGTTCGTCGGGTGCATCGAGCTGTAGCGGCAGTTGGACTTGTTGCAGTCAATCTACGAGTAGGTCAGCATGGTGTCAGCAAAGAGAGAGCCCCGATAACGGACCTGCTCCCCAGCATTAATGGGAGTCTGGTGGCCGCACGCGTAGAGGGTGTTGGGGACAGCACGGTAGCACATTATCTGAGTAGGATAGACGCTTGGAAAGCAAGACAGCAAGTACAGCGAGAAGAATGCGGCGAACAGACGAAGGGACGCGTCAAGCGTATAGAAGAGGGCGAATGCGATTTGTGTGGCCACCTACCAGCATCGTCGCCAGCTTATATAGAGGCTGCGCCGTTGTATACAGCGACCAGCAGCCAATACCCGGCGGCCGGAATTCTGGAACTCATTACTAGCAAATTCGCTGCGTACCACACTCCATCGAGCGGGCTGCTAGGCCCCATCGAGGTTGTCGCCCACGTCGTGCTGGTGACAGTGCGCGGTCGTGATGAGTCGTGCCGGCGATAGTTGTGGGCTGGTGATATGACAGTGATGCATCTGCGCGCCTGTTGCCGAAGACATCGCCTTCGGCGCTGGGCGTCCGCGGCGGCGTTCGTGGGCGTCCTGCAGCCCTTGACAGACAGCGACCTGATTGACTGCAGTTCGTCCCGCCTAATTGACAAGCGCGCGAAGCAATTTACCGTCCAGCCGCGTAGACGGAGGTGCATGAGAGCTGCGATGCCCCGGCCTGACGAGCAGCCGCGCGGACGGACTCGAGCGAGGGCAAATTCGAAGTGGCGGGGAGGAGCGCGCTCACATGACGACAATCGGCCTCGACTCGGGACGTTGTCCGCGTCGACCCTGTCGGCGGTCGCGTTTGGCGCATAAGATGCCGGCGCGTCTAGCCTCGTCACTATGGCGCTGCGACTAACTGCCCGTGTTTGGAATGTCAATGTGGAGATTATAGTGGCGTGGGTCAGGATCGCTGGATCTCCTGCTCCATATGGAAATCAAGAGGGCGTGCGACGGCGCACCTGATTTATTATTTGTACCCGTCAACTGTAACTGGTCCCTGGTCCTGGCTGACGCTACCGTGCTGCCGTACTTCTGGATGTCATAAACTAGTGAAGGGCCGATGCCAGGCCAACTGAGCCTTGGCCGGCGTTTTTCGACCGCGGCTGTCGATAGATGATAAATTGACTGTGATACCGCTTTTCGCGGAGGATCGAGGCGGTTTACGGTATCGCCCAGAGATCGACATGACATCCGAGATGAAGAGAGCTGTTGCAAAATGACGACAATTGAGCGGTTGAAATTCTGTCATAAACTTTGTCGAAGTGCTGCCATCTGCCGGGCGTCGGCAGCGATCGGCCAGACCGAGGCGCAAGGCGTTGGAGGCGACTGAGAAGGTGCGGGAATGTCGGCGGGCGCGTGCAATGGAGCCTCCAGACCAGCGCAGGCGTTCTCCAGAGAAACAGAACCGGCCAGAGCCCAGCGTAAGGGTCCCCGCTGGCATCGGGCTCGCGACATCGCCATAGCAAGAGAGCCCAGGGATGAGTCGGGTGACTGCTTTTATTTGCTTTCTTGGCCCTTCGTCGACGACAAGACAGCGCACGACGGCGACAAGATCATCGTGACTCGTCCAGTCGAAAGCGCGAGGCGCGACGTCGTTGAAACGCAGCGCATGGAGCAGAGTTCCTGGATACCGGCGCTGAGGTCACTGCGTGGCGGTAAATCGCGGAATTTCTAGGTAGCCCAGCGCGACCGGGTGCACACAGTCGCCATCCGCAAAATTACGGCTCGAGGCTCAGGGAGGTCGTCGGCGAGAACGTCAAATGATGCATTGTATCGTTGCCTAACTTGCGATGCACAGCATGCAAATTTTGCAGGGGGCTCCGTCACCTGGGACCTCGGGCCTCAGAATGCCACCTGCCGATGAATACGATGAACATGATGGGCGCAAGCAAAACGCTAACGATGAGCGCGGCTGATGCCGGCCCGGATGTTTATGGCAAGCACGTGCCATCAGAACTGTGGACACACAACTCGTGCTCACCTCAACAGACGACATTCACGGCGAATTCTTCACGCAAATGACATCTAAGGCATCTATCATACCAGCTGCTGTCAAGGGTGCTGACATGTAGTTGGTCACCCGCAGAAACACGGCAGTAAGACCTCGCTATGGGGCACTAGTCTGAGCGCCGACTCATTGAATGTGCCGAGCCCTGTCGACGATGACATTGAGTAAATTCGGGATCAGTTGAATCTACTCGGCGACGACACCCACTTTTATTGGTTACACCAAGGATCTGCGTCAGAACATCCATGCCAGGGCTACGCGCCAATCATGACATCGCCCTCGAACTCAAGACATCGTAAGTTATGCAATCGTGCATGGCATGGATATATGAGTACAAGATAATGATACAGTGCTTGTGTGTCGATTCCGTACAAGAGATGAGATGACAATGAGTGAGTCCATCCGATGGGAAAAGAAGGTATGCAAGTTCAATGTCCGCGATCGATACAAGCCTTGTAGCCCACGGAACAGAGGCATGGAAGTCAAGTGACAGGGAGAAGATCAAGCTACAGCACGCTTGGCAAGCGCTCGACGTCGCTGATGATCTCGCAGTCGTCGAGGGGCTTGGACCATTTGTCTGCGAAGCAAGCAAAGCAATGTCAGTGTGCGTGACACCCCGCTGAGAATGTCGACCTACCAGGACAGGCGAGGAAGTAGTTTTCCATCGCTGTCACAAAGCGGTCCTGATACTCATTCGGCGGCATGACGGTGATCTCCTTTCCAGTACCGGAATGGAGTCCTTGTTTTGCCTTATACTCGAGGGTCTTCGCGAACGTGTAGCTGCCTGCGGAGAATGAGCAAAACGTAAGAGGTTGGGCGAGGGTCACATACCAATAGTATCGACGAGACCACAGGCAATCTGCTTTTTCTCGTTGTCGATGCCGAGGAGCAATCTTCGTACACGGTGAGCGATGCGAAGACAGACGACTGCTGGGACTCACGAATAATCCATGATGTTGCTCTTCGCCAAAAACTCAGCATCCGCACGGATCGCCTCTCGCAAGACCGCTTTCGAATGGGGGCGCAACAGCGTCAAAGTCCTTTGTTGGCCTTCGAAGCGCGTCAACACCACGACCTATCCAGCTATCCATCCATGCTTTCACTCACCCTCTATCCACTCGCCGTCAAACAACGTCTTCGCCGTCTGCTGCGACTGCGCCGCCTTCACCTTCCTCCCCTGAATCCCCTTCAGATCAAACGCCTTCTCCACCTTATGCTGATAGAACAAATTCTCCATAACCAGCAAATCCGCCTTCGCCTGCACATTCCCCGTCTCCAAATTCCGTATCTCCACCGTGTAGAACCCCGCGAGCTTCGCCAGCACCGTCGGCCGGCTCGCCGTCGAGTCCATGTACCGGAAGTAGTTCGGCCCGAGGTCGATGAGGACTTGCAGATCCGCCGTGTTCCACGCGTTGACGAGGGTCTTGATGATGAAGCGGTCGTCGGCGGTCTTCCAGAAGTTGGACTTGCTCTTGCCTCCGTCGGCGGCCCAGTTGGCGCTGCGGGAGAGGCTGTGGATGAAGACGTCCTCGACGCCGCAGCGCCGGCGGAGCTGGTCGAATTGCTTCGCGTAGTACACAGTGCAGCTGAACTTGAGCCGCTTGCCCACCGTCCAGTCGTACTTGATGTGGGGTCGCTCGTCGATGGAGAACAGCTCAGTTGACAGAAGTCCATGGTGAGGGCGCCCGTACGGCGAGTTGGTCGTCTGTTGTCCGTCACTGCCGTTGAGCATGTAACGCATAGCGCCCGCAAGGCCGCTCGATAGCGAATGCGTGAAGAACGAGCCTCGTTGAGGAACGGGTGAGTGCATTTGTGGCGCATCCACAAGCCCTTTTGCAGGCGTTGCTGGTGCGGGGACTTTACTCGGCACTTCCGGTGGCTGAGCGTCGTCGGCAGGGTCCTCGTTCTCTTTCGACAAGTCGGCCTCTCTTGACAAGCTGGAAAGGCCCCTCGCTCGCCATGTCTGCGCCGTGAGGTTCGATGATCCGGCGGTCGCTGTAGTTGTCGAGCCCGGCCGCGAGTCGGAGGAGGCTTCAAGATTATGCAGCATTGCACGCGTGGAGTCTGGCATCTTCGCATTGCTAACCTCGCCACCAGCGTCCACACTCGTCACCTCCACGGCCGGCCTTGCCCACGCAGACGGAGGCATGATCCCCGGAGCGCCGTTCCCCCTGAGAGTGTCGCCCGAGCTAACGAATCTCGACAACGGCGACGACGAGCCCTCAGTCGGAGACTTCTGCCGCAGCACTTCCCGAATCGACAGGATGGACGTCGGATCCCGTGGATGCTCCTTCCTCGAGATGACAGCGGAGTAGTCCTCCAATTCATGCCACACTGCGTCTTCGCGATCAGGATCGGGCGCATTCTTCGCGCCTCCAGTGAAGAACCTGTAGCCCGACGAAGAGGTGAAGAACGACGTCCCGTGCGAGGCACCGGGGGGTGACAATAGCGAAGTCTGCGGAGGACTCGACGGTGTCCGCGACAACGACATTGCAGACAACTCGCGCTGATAGTCCTTCGTGCTGGCACGCTCGTCAGCTTATAAGGCGAGCATCTCAACACAACCCATACCTCAGCGTGAACGCGATGATACTGCCCCAATCCTCCTCCCGCACAATGATATTCGAATCCGGCGCTGCATGACACGACTTCTTGAACCACTCCGGCTCCGCTGCCGCGTCCATCTTCGCTAACGACGGATCCTTCTTCACCGCCTTCGGCAAATGCTTCTTCTGCCAGGCCTGCAGCCTCCGATCCGCCCCCAACGCAGACGACAAGAACGACCGCCGCACATCGTTCAGCGTATCAGCCGGTGTCCTCGCCAGCTGTGCGTACAGACTCTGCTCCGTGCGCTGGAATGTATGGCGCATGTTCAGCAGGAGCTCCTGCGGCGGAGTCTCCTTCGACGGCGTGGGAGGCGGGGCCGACGCGGTCGAGGCAGTCGAGGATGCTAGAGAAGATCGCGACGATGCGGCGGACGACATGGACTCCCGATCAGACGCTGCAGCGCCGAAGTAGTCGGTGCTACCACTTCTGTTGGACCCAACAGAGCCTGGAAGCCCAGATATAGGGGAGCGAGGGACAGACGCCCTTGGTGTTGACGGCTCGTCGATATCATCGTACGCATCATCTGTCGAAGGCAAGCGGGGCAAGGCCTTCTTCATGACCTTCATGTCGTCGGTGGAAAGTAGGTCTTCCTGAACAATCATCAGCATTGCACCAAGACTCATAAAGAGACTACGCTCACCAACTTATCAACATGATCGCTGACGCACTCCCAAAATACCTTGATCTCCCGCCTCAAATTCCTCTTATCCTCATCCCCTTCGTCCACATCACTCTCCTCAGCTTCCACCGGCTTCGGCGACTTCGAGTTGCCAGTGCGTACAATCTGCAACCTCGGCACTCGTATGTCGAAGATATCCTCCACCATGGATAGCGAGAAGGTGACGGTCCGTTTCCGACACTCGAACATGCGGACCATGTTGAAGCGCGAGGTCGGTAATCCGTCGACCCATGGTTGCTTGGGCGGAGTCGTGTGTTCGCACAGCACAGGGGAGATGGAGCAAAGGCGCGGAGAGTACACGAGCAGCTCGAGGTATTTCGCGAAGGACAGGAGGCTGCCGCTTCGTTAGCTCGCAGTCAAGCCGCCGCAATCGACGAAAACGTACTGTGCACCCTCCGACACAACCTTCTTGGGAGACTCAGCCCGGCAGACGCTACACCGCACCCAAGTCTGTATCCGCAGCACCTCGTCCGCGTCTTTGTCCTTGGGTTGCTCTTCGTCCTTGGCTTTTTCGTCCTCGTCCTGTGCCTCAGAAGGCTCCTCTAGGTCCACAGCAATCTGCACGCCACCATGGATGTACCGCTGCTGGTGCTTCCCCCTCGCCAGCCCACACCCTTGCCTGACGCACAGTTCATCCGCATCGAATACTAGATCCTCCAACATCTCCCCCAGCGACATATCCCGCTCATCATGCGAGTAGTATCGGTAGGTCACCCAGCGTGGCCGGTCGCAAGGCACGAAGCTCGTCGTGTTCTCCTTTGTCGCCGCCGAGATCGCGTCCTCGCCTTGTGGAATTTGCGGCGAGTCGGCCGCGGGGATGTACAGCGACGCGAGCACAGGGAAGCTCTGGTGGCGAACGAAACCAGTTATCCCTGCCATGGCGCGGCCCTGGCTATCCTTCCCCTCCCACCCGAGCAAGCTGAAGAGCCCGGTGCGCTCGTCGCCGCGGAGCTTGCGCCCCGGCTGTTTGTCCTCCTCCTTCGCTAACGTGACCATCAGGGGAGGCAGGGGATACTTGACACCGACGGACGTCGAGAGGAGGGTCCGCGCCTCCTCAAGGCGTTTGATTGTGGCGGCGAAGGGTCGGGCGGGCTCCTCCTTTGGAGGCGTGATTTTCCTTGGGTCCGCAGGCATGAAGGAGAGACGGCGGATGCGAGTGCCTAGTGAAAGCGATGTGTCGTCTGCGACACGGCTCAGGGCGTTCTCCGGGTGCGATGCTGATGCGCGCATGTCCAGTGAGCCGCTGCGTGGTGGAGGATGGGACCCGGTGAGAGAGTTGTTTCGTCGTGCTGTCAGGCTCTTCCGAGAGAAGAAGTTGAAGATGCTCGAGGGGAGCAAGGAGGGCCGGTTCTGTCCCTTCAAGCTATCCTTCCTGTGGACGTCCGGCACCCAACCTCCTGGCGCGGTAGGTGTCGTGGGGGACGCTGTCTTGGGTATGGGGTACTCCAGCGCGACGGCGAAGGAGACTAGGAGATGCTGTTCTAGTACAAGAGAGAGGTGGGTGTATACGGCGATGCGTAGGACTTTGGCGAGATGGTGATGTTGGATGGGTGAGGTGATGCCCTTGAAGGTGAACGTTCCGCCGACCAGCCCGAGCTCTTCGTCCGGACCTAGAGCGGTGTGAGCAAGTGCGTTAGAGAGTAGTTGATGACAAGACGCACCACTGTATTCCTTCAGACCATAAAGCACGATGTTCTCTACATCTGGGTTCCCTGCCTCGGGCAGGTGGAAGACATGAGGCCGGAAAGTACACCCGACGTGTCCAGGTATCAAGTCAAAGCCTGAATCCTCTGCAGGGACAGGCGCCCTACTCCCCGGCGGTGCGAGGGACAGGAGGAGGTGCTGACGTGATGGGTTGGAGGACGAAGTGGACGCGCGGGAGACCATGGCACGCAGTTCCTCAAGCGACTTGCTCACGTCCTCCTGCGGCTTCTCCGTGGTTGGGAAGAAGACTGCCTCGCACGGAGGTCTTCCCTGCCCCTCCCCCTGCACCGAGGACGATCGCCTAGACATCGTCGACGGGGGGCGTGTCATCTTCTGCGCCGCCTTGACTGTGGCGTGCCGGTCGATCTTCGCCCGCCGCCTCCGCCGTTCCTTCTTCAGCCCGTGCAGCCAGTCTCCGCGCGAGATGCTCGCACTCAGGTCGTCCAGGGCTTCCTCAATAGAGACCACCCACTCATCGCGCCTACTGTCCAGCGTCGCGTCCTGTATCTCTCCCAGCACATGTCGGATAATCTGGGACCGGTGTTCGCGCGAATCGACAGATAGCGTCGTCGGGTTTGGGCCCAGAGGGAGCGCGGGGAGGGGCTTATATCTGGGCATGGCTGCGCGCGGTCAGGGACATGAAGGTCGTGGTCAACGGTGTCTGTGTTGTCGGGCGCCAGAAGCGCGACGCTGAAGTCCGGGGAATCATGCGCCGATGCGGTCATACCATGACATATGTCCGCTTCCGTATTCGGTAGGCCTTGTTCTCTCACGATCACAAGATGCAAGCTAATATTTTGACAATGGAAAGACTGTCTTCTATAGTACTTGGACAGTACACCGATGGGTACGAGACACACACAGTCCAAGAAGGCGTTACACAGCGTTGCTAAGCGAAGAGAAAGCCATCGAACAAGTCCGACCTTGGCACGTAACGCACGCCGCGACCCCCAGCTGGCTTCACCTGCTCCTTATCCATCGCCGAACACACAAGGCACTTCCCGTGGTACGAGGATGAGGAGAAGCACCTCTGAGACAGCTCCCTACGGCATCCGTTGCACGGAGTAAGCGACGAGTTAGGAGGGGGGAGATCAAGGATGTCGAGTGGCATCAGCGAGTGCCGCAAATACGCGTTGGAACCATCCGGGCGGCGGCTGCTGTGGGTGGAGTGATACATCTCCGTCTGCCGCTTGAGGTTCTCCTCCTGGATGTCACCTCGCGCCTTGAAGATGCGGTACAGCGCGAGGATCATCTCAACATCTTCAGTAGCATATGCGATATGTTCGGCCGTGAGCGGGCGCTGCAGCCACCGGCTATGATCAAACTTGGGTCCTTGGGGACCTGGACACCGACGTCAGCATAGTCCCTCAGCTCTCCAGCACAAGGAGCTCACCTCTCAGCCCCACAGGCCTCTGGATAACGCCATAGTCCTCCGCCGCCCCGCGCAAGCCATTCAGGCGGTGCACATCAGCGAACTCCGCCTCTGTGATGAGGGACGCCGGGATCCCTCGATACCCTCGGCTCAGCCTCCTCTTCTGGTCGAAGAAGCTCTCCCTCTTCCTGCGCGCCATGATATCCGCGATCTGCAGGTCCACCGCCCCGCGCAGCTGCACGCCATAGCCGTGTAAGAGCTCGCTCGCGTCCATCCGGCCGTCCCACACGAGCTTCGTCACGGACGGGTCCGCAAGTAGGCTCAAGAGGGGCTGCAGCTGGTCGATGGTGAAGGCGAGGACATCGACGAGGTAGGTCGCGTCGTCGAGTGTGCGGAAGGAAATAACGGACAGCTTGCCGTTCGCGGCACCGAGCTCGCGGCCCTCCATGTCGAGGGCGAAGATGCCCGAGTGGCGCAGCTGCTTCTGCAAGGATTCCAGACCGGATAGCGTGTTGACAAGCATGCTGAGGGCTAGTGTTTGGAAAGACGTTGAAGCAAAATCCAGGCCCTTGGCCATCGTATATAAAGGGATGATGCTTATTACCGTCCTTGGTTTATGCGTACCACGATGTGCGTCTAGCTCGCGGCTGACACCCACCGCGATGGCATGTACGACGCTAGACATTTTCCAAAGACGGAATAGGGCTTGTAGGATTTAGAAGGCGTCGCGGGATGACGACAAGATGAGCGGGTGAGCAGGCAGTCGCTCGTATACCTGGTGAATCCTAGTAAGCAAGTATACATGATGCGGATACACTGAATGCAACGCTACCTAGGAAGACGCGGGCGGAAGTTGGGGAGACATTGCCTACTAGTAGGGCTGGCCACAGAAGAACTCAAAACGCTGCTGGCATGACTCGTTCACGCCTACATCGAGTGAAGCCGCTAGAGAAGAAACAACGAACGTTCGAAGAATGAGAGGCGCCGGCGAGCTTGAACAATGTTGGACATCAACGCCTGGAACTGCACAAACTTCATTGCCGAACCTTTAGGTTTGGCTCTATATGAGAACTCGATTGATCCCAAAATCCCTATATGGCAACCTTCGCCTTTTATGGCAACCTTCGCCTTTTGGGGAATTCGTTCCATCGCGCTCGAGACCTTTCCTTACGTCCCCATGCTTACGACGCGCTCAATGACACACACTGTGTCACACACGTCGTCGACTTTGCGGCAGTTCCCGTTCGCGTTGTCCACGTGCATCTCTTCCACTGCCTTCATTGTCGGACTGAAGGCTGAGGCATCACCTCATGCAGATACTGTAGAAAGCCCTAGAAACGAAAGCTGTATCTATGGCTGACACTCCTTTTACTCTTGCTTACGGCTATGCTGTGACCCGTTTATATCCGTGGGGCTTTCGAAAGCGAATTACAGCCAGGTGAGGTTTGACTAGCGGCATCATTCTCCTTCCCTCTCTTCCCTTATGTACTCCACTTTCCACTTCACTTCCCTCCCGCCTTTCCACTCCTTTCCTTTTGCTCCCTTCTTTCTACTCTTTTCCTTCGTGCCATTCCACCCTATCTTTTGGAGTCCTGGTAACCAGATTTCTGTGCTTCCTAATCCTTTCCTGACCCTCGCACTGGGCCCCACGTTCCACGGCGCCGCCGAGGTGCATCGACAAGCGCGGCAGTGACCCCAGCATGGCTTCGCCGCGCCTTGTGCCGCGACGAGCGCTGATCCCGCCGCCAGGCGTGCTCCCGCCACGCGACCTCGGGGCCGACTCCCCTCGCCATCGCCACGGGTGACCCCAGCCACTCCTGTCACGGATGGCGAGCACGTCTCCGACTACGATGCGCGCGTGCGGGAACGAGACGCACCAGCGTCGCAGAAACACGCTACACGACTTGCACGGCGAGAAGAGAGACTCAAGACGACTCCCCGACCGACGCTGACGCATGTGCCGCAGAGTGGCGCTTTGAATGCGCGGGGAAATCGCCGAAGTGGGTGAGTACTCAGCTTGTGATCCATATCGCCTAGCTCATCGTGATGTGGATGCTCCCAATCGTCGTGTACAGGCCTCCCCGCAATGAGCGCGAGCGCCAAATGACTACAAATCTCGCCCGCCGCTGACCGGGACATCGCGCGCGGCGGGAGGTGATTCTCAAAGTTGGTGAGTACGCGTCTGATTCGGTTTAACCACACTACTGATGGTCACCCGCGACGCCTAGGACCTTACGCTCTACTTGGCCAGTGGTGCACCTACGGAAATTTCTCCTCTGCTGCTGTTGCAAAGTAAGCAAGTCATTGTCTTTGATCATCGCTTACTGTGGGGGGCTGACCACGCTCAAATCTCGAAAGAGCGCTGTATACGCTCGCGAAAAATCTCTACCAGTGAGTTCATGCGCCAAACCCTCGATCTAAGCGCTGGCCACTCGTGTAGAGCATGAGACGAGCGATTTGAAGCGCTGCGCGTCTCTGCGAGCCACGCACTAGTACGTGGGGTTATACAACGGCAAGCTCGTCGTACACTGCATACAGTACTGACTGACTTATCTCTCTCAGGGCGCGGTCGAGGTTTCTGGAGACGAGCAGCAGCGCGCAGGGCGATGCGACCAGACTGTCCTGATGCCCGAGGGACCGGTGCCCTCATGCGTGGCCGCCACTGGGGTCGGAAGACGTGGCGCCGGCGAGGATAGGCGAAGGACAAGCGTCCAATCGATTCAGATGTGTCTTGATAATATTCTTGCGCGAACTCGTGGCTGATCCTCGAATTGTTGCAGCCGAGACTTTTGCCACTCGCTGGCGCGTCAGCAGGCTCAGGCAACATCCCTCACACGTCTAGGTACGGGGGGAATATTGTCCATCGCGGTGAGGTTGTACACTGACCCTGACCCTCGATTTTTGGCCGTTAAGCGAATCCCGTCTCGACGCTGGCTTGTAAGTGTTTCCCTTGTAGTCCAGCGATGTTGCGCTGACTGACCACCGAGATATATATTTTATCCTCGTCCTGACGACGCCCTTGCAGTGCGAAGCGCTGTCGCTGAAGCAAGTCGATTTTAGTAAGTCTCAACCTTTCATTCTTGTCCACTCTCACTGACTGGTCTACAGGTGATTGTCGTGCCTGTCTGCGCTTCCTCGCGTCGCAGAGGCTTGCCCTGATCTTTCGCCTCTTCCTATGGCGTGAGGGGAGCGGCGGATTTAACCGGAACGGTGAAACTCGATGTTTAGGTGAGTTAGTATATGCACAAAGTGTGTTGAGATGCATCGCTTACCTTGTTGCATAACCTTTACATGACGCAAGAATTGTCTCGTGGCATTCCCCACGTCGTCTCGGGTCTGCGCTGACCAGAAGAACGTGAGGTGGAGCGTTCTAAGTGCGCCTTGAGATGAAATGCGTCACTCGAGGTGGATTCATCCATTTGCCCCTCTTAGTGTCGCTCATCTTGTAGTTGTCAGTCTTCCAGGAGTCCTTCATGGCGAGAGGACGCTGCACAACCTCTGCGCTCTGCGCTGGTGCGGTTTGCAAGGTGGGTATGCCAAGTTCAAATTGGGTATCGTGTTCTGTCTGTGCACAACGGTATGTAACTTACTGACCTACGGCGGCAATCGCCATACCACATCCCCCCTCCCCCGTGCCTCCCCCTCGCGCTACCCCACCATTGCCAGTGCTGTCGACTCATCCCCACCGTCTCTTAACTCGCCCAACTCGCCGCATGCATGCGCACATCGCCGTCGACCCCATTTTTTCGATTCCGGCGGCTTGCTCCTCATCCTCCTCAGCTTCCCCCTCGCCTGCGCGCACGACGGAAGGGCGCACGGAATTCGCGGTCTGAGCTTAGCGGCCGGTTCGCCCTCGGCAACGCGAGTGCCAATTCGACCTCCGCCTCCGGCTCGCCCGCGCAAAGCAACACGTCTGACACATCTGGCTCAGGCTCGAACGGCGCGCGCCGCCTCGCGTCGCCGACTACGCGTACGCAGGATTCGCAGCGTATCGCACAAGCAGGCGACGAAACCACCGGGGGGAGTCATAACGACGCACTCACCGATACCGAGGACGGAGGTGTCGATGTGCGGCCGGGGTGCAATGCACCACGGCCCCTTCCGTCCTCATGCGGGGGTGTGCGCATTGGCGGTGGCCATACCGTTGTCGTTGGATCTCGATATTGCGGCCGAGGACGCCGAGCGCACACTCAGTCGTGTACCTAGCGCGACTTGGCGCAACCGACAGTATGGGCGCTGCCGACGCAGTCCACACTGCTACTGGGCCTGCTCGCTCAGTGGATCTTGATCCCCTTGCTCTTCATATAGTTGATGACCTCGATCGCGGTGTTAGTGATATTACTGATACAGACCATATCCTTGCCATGCAAGAACTCTTGGAGGAAGGGGGAGGTGCCAGTGTCATTCGTCAGGCCCGATCAGCAGCAGGACGTGTTTGTCTGGCTAAAGCCAGATCGTGCTTGGCCTTAAGATAGCGCTGCCGCTTTACACAAGCGCCTCACGGTTCGTCTTGTGCGAGCGACAAGGGGCACTGCTGAAGAGTCAAGACCACCACTGGCAAAACTCCAGTGAGTCAGAGTGTGCCACGCTGCGACCTCGTCCTCCGCGACAACACCGACGCCGCGCGAAGCGCGGCGTGTCGGTGTGTCGCGGATATCCATCTCTTGAAAACTCTTCAATAATGAAGGTTCGGCACCCCGCCGCTTGCGGCCCTCCCCCCACTGATTACCTTGCCTAGCAAGGTCTCTCGCCACCCTTAATTGAAGCCCAACTTTTTGCAGGCACGATCAGACAGTCAACAGTGCTCAACAGATCACTGGATGCTCTCGGTGTCGAACCTAGAGCCAGAGCCCGGACGGATCTCATGCAAGAGTGCTTTGCGTCGGAGTTTGACAGTGACTGCTGCTAGTATCATCACCGCCGCTACGCCCGCGAACATAAAATGCTCGAGTCGAAGGGACTCGGGAGCGTGCGCGTCTCCAAATCCTGAGGGTCCGCGTGAACCCTGAACGAGCTCACATCGACAAAATTGAAGGAGATGAGCTTCATCATCTCCCCCCCCCTGCTAGGCAAGGTCCAGATCCGGCGTAGCCGGGGCTTCCTCTAGTAATTATTACAAGCACTAATCACCGTCATCCCATACTAAAACCAGCTGTACTGCGCTCCAGCGCCACCGTTCGCATGTCGGCATCCAGATCCCGGGAATATCGCGCACGTTGCCTCTCTGGGGTCGATCCCATGGGTGGCGACGTCCCTCGCTGTCGTGGCGTTCGCCGCGGGTCCCCTCTTGGCGGTGTCGCTGGAGGGGTCCCACTCCTCGAGCCACCACCGCGCCGCGACGTCGTGCTGCTGGCCGCGCTCATCCCAGAGGGCGTTCTCGAGCGCGGCGCGGGCTGCCCACTAGCCGGCACAGGCGCCGGGGGCGGCTTGCGCCAGAACCACAGGCGGCCCCACCATCGCCGCGCACGTTCCATGCGCTCCTTCTCCTGCCGGCGCTTCTCGAACGCGGCGCGGTACCGCTCGTATCCCTCGCGGAAGCCGCGGTCGACCTTGCTCGAGAAGATGAGCTCGCCGCGCGGGTTTTGCGCGGGCGGGATCGTCGGGATGGGGAGCGTTCCCGTGGGGCTTTTCGACCGTGCGCTGCTCGGGGAGCGCGAGCGTGGGCGCGTCGCAGCGTCGTCGTCGGGGCGCTCGAAGAGGAAGGAGAGGGGGTTGCTGAGAAACTTGGTGCGCAGCGGCGGGCGGCGCACGTTCAGGAATATATTGAAGGAGCGGAGGGCGCGGTTTGCGTGGGGGACGTATCTGGGGATATGTGAGCAGCTGGACGGTGTGGTAAGGAGGTGAACACACACTTGTTCGCGTAGGCGATCTTCTCGGCGTACATGCCGCTGGCGAAGAATAGTACAAGTGTCGTGACGCTCACGAAGAGCATGCCACTAGCCAGGAAGGGGTGGATGGTGAGGCTTGCATCACGGCCGTCCCCGTAGACGTCAGGCAATAGCTTGCGCAGGACGAATCTATACGGTATAGCAAGGAGGGACATGTCGGGGGACATAAAGAGGACATCAGAAAGGAGCAGTGCGATGATGAGAAGCAGCTGTATAAGGAAGACTGGGGAAAGTAAGTCAATCATCCGATGGTGGGACTGGAGACGTACATTGGTACCTTGACTTGCGCTTCTGCAGGAACTCGGCATTCGACTTCAGCCGTTCCTCAAAAAGCAGTAGGTCGCGATATGTTGCAGCATCGTTCTGGGGGACATAGGCGCGCGATGGTGGTGGTGTGGAGCGCGGCGGCATCAGCCCACGCGGATAGCTGCCCTCGGCTCTTCTGCGGTTCGTTCCAGCGCAAGATGTGACAGAACTCCGTCTGCATGCAAGGGTTCGTGAAGCTCGCCGAGCTCAAGATTCGAGGGTGCGAGGGCCGGGGGAATAAAAGTGGTATTGGATGGCGCCAGGCGCACTGCGAGATGAGCGTTCTGGCCAAGATCAGACGCTCGGCATCCGGCGTTTGCCGGTGAACTCGTTTGAATTCTAAGTTGGTGAAATTGGGTTTCTCTGCGATGACACGAAACTATACTATAGAAGTACAACACATGAGTGATCAGCTAGCAACCCAGGCGCGCCGTTCTGCACGAGCAAAAAGGAGATATGGCATGACCGCGGATTGAACGCGGGACCTTCAGAACTTCAGTCTGCTGCTCTCCCAACTGAGCTATCACGCCTTGATGATTCGGTCCTTATGCTGCATTAGCTCTCCCAGCATGCCTCATCCATTCCCTTCCCAACTTATGGCCATGATTTGTGCGTCTTTGTTGCAGTAATGACCTTCGCCTTGCACGTAGCTCCAGCTCACTGCCCAGATCAGGCCTACCCTCAATTGATTACCTTCCCACTGTGGCATCAATAAATTCGCGGCTTGTTCCCGACTTCCATCTTGGTCAAACGTACTGCGGCGCGGGGATCAACTACTGCGTTCACTTCTCAAGAGGCTCTTCCTTTGCTCTCCACCCATCTACAGCTGCTTGCAACTTCACTTATGTATGCCGTTCACAAGGAAAATGAAGTCCAATATCGCTACGCGCGCGCTCCTCGTTGGGCAGCTTGGGCTTCACTCTTTCTCTTCGTCCGGCATCGAGTTTCGTGACCCCATCTTTGAGCGACTTGACTCTCGCAGGATGGATATCGTTTCACTTTCTCGGTTACCGTAGCTGCCGTGCTGTATGCGGCCTCTGGACTTGGTGCTGAAGGACACCGGGCCCCTGTCGCCGCATCTAACCGTCATGACACTGCGCGAGGCGCCTCTCCAAATACTCATCGTGTTCTGGTACTACAACTTGGTGGCGCACGCAACGAACATATGGGTCAAGGAAGTACGCTGCAAAAACTTTCTGCCGTCGTCGCAAGTCCGCAAAACAGCTGATCCATTCACATGCGTCCCATCCCTTCTCAAAATTACAACAAAACAAGAGAAAAAATCAAGAGTATAGACGTTGGCCGCGAATCGAACGCGCGAAGACTCCCACCGAGCCACCACATCTCAACAATGGGTCACTGTCGCGAGCGCGCCGTCGGGTCAAGGTCACGAACGCCGCCGCTTCCAAGTCGTATCGACGCCTCTCGCACCACCGAGGGTATGGGCCCCCGGCTGTGGAATACACCACTGGTAGCACTGGAAGTATAACTCGTATGGTCACCACCTGGGCCCGCCCCGGGCTTGCATACGTATCCTGTCCAGGCCGGCCGACCAAGCAAACCGTCAGCTTTCCACGGAAGCGACGGCGTAGCGTCGCTGTCCGCACCGCCGAGGGAGTCGGCCCTCGCCTGTGGACTACACCACTTGGTAGCAGGTCGAGGAGCACTGCGCAACGGGGTGCCTGAGCGTCCCGCTGGCCCCTCCTCGACTTACCGGTGACGGCGGTCGCCCCGAGCCCGAGGGGAAAGGGAGACCTGGCTTCTGGTGGGCCCCACTCGTGCGTCCGCCTCTTATACTCGAGCCTTCACACCTCGCCCAAGCATACAGGCCCGTTCCACAGCAGCCGAACCATCTTCGCATCGCCTTGAAGGCCCCGAAGGCAGACGTCGACACACTGTCCGCTGTCGCGTCTTCGCGCGTGATCGCGTACTAAGCACGTGAAACGACTCCGTGGATCTACTAGGCCAAATACCGCCAAACAGGTCTAGCACCGATCCGCGCCCGCTCCTCCCGCTCAAGTGTCGTAATCAAGGCGAAATCCGTCGATGCTCCGTGTTTCCCGAGCTCGCAAGTTCTCCCACAGCTGTGGCCTTGGCGAGCTGTGGAATTCGATGTATAAGAATTGGAGGTTGCCCTTCTGAGTTTCTCCACAAGCCATGTCGCTCGTCACCGGTAGGTCGAGGAGGGGCCAGCGGGGCCTTCCCGCTGCGTAGTTCTCCTCGGCCTGCTACCAAATGGTGTAGACCACAGCCGAGAGCCGACTCCCCCGGCGGTGCGGACAGCGACGACGCACGACACGACGCGACGTCGCTTCCGTGGATGGTGGTTTGCTTGGTCGGCCGGCCTGGATAGGATGCGTGCTGAAGCCCGGGACCCTTCTCATCCTCGGTGGTGACGAGTGGTCCGTCCAGCGCTACCAGTGGTGTATTCCACAGCCGAGGGCCCATACCCTCGGGGTGCGAGAGGCGTCGATATAGCCTGGAAGCCTCCTTGACCGGCCGCGACCTTGCTGACGGCGCGCTCGCGACAGTGACCCATAGTTGGGATGTGGTAGCTCGGCAGGGAGCTCTTGCGCGTTCGATCCGCGACCATATTCATTACCCTTCTCGTCCTCGTTTCCGCTCCCCTGTATGCACTAGCCATTAGCTGAGGACCAAGGGCGTTCAAAGCAATCGATCGTATACCAGACATTATAAAACGCGTATTGTAGTATAGCTATTGATACAGTCAAGATCATAAGGAGATATAAAAAGGCGTCAAGAGGTCGTCAAGAAGTCGTGAACATAATCGTAGCGGGCGGACGTCGACCTCAATGCGAGGCTTGACCAGCGACGCCTCCATAAATAAGACTTTCCACGCCACCCCATTAAAAACCGTCCACGACAATTCAGATTTATCGCGAGCCATTGTTCTTCGCGCACTGGGAGCTGGCTGCGTCTATGGCAGACAGCCATCGCTCGCGCAGGTCCTCGGTCGGTAGATGCAGCGTCAGCTTTTCCAACTCCCCGTCGTCGTTGGTGAACTGTAGCAATAGCGGGAAGGAATTGCAACAGGTGGAGGCGGGCGAGACTGCATGATCATGTCAGCTTTCGCATCCGGCACGATAGCACAGCGAGCTTACCAAACGCAGGTCGACCAGCTTTACAGTCGCACGGCACCCTGTCCTCGGACAACGGCACCGCGCCCATGACGCACGCCATGTACACGCTGCCCTTCATCTTGAGTGGCGTCGAGCGAGTACCGGCCTTGAAGAACGGGTCGTACGCTTTCCGCCCCACCAGGCATTGGCGCAGGCGGCCGCCGGTCTTGCTGTCGGCGGCGAAGACGACGATGCGGTCGAAGACGTAGACGAGGTAGTTGTAGTCGACGCCCTCGCGCGTCACGACGAGCTGGTCCGCGATGAGGAGGCGCCCGAACTTCTCGATCTTGTTTCCCCTCCAGTCCACGACGCGTTTCGCCATGAAGTGCCTGATGGCGTCGTAGTCGCGGGCAGGGGGATAGATATCAGTGTCGACGCTGAAAGTGGGTGACTGCGCGAGTGTGTGAGTTCGAGGTTAGGGATAGGACGTTGTAAACTCACCGGCAGAGCCGAGGCCACTCCAAAACGCTCTTCCGCATTGAGCGCCGATCGGTCTTGAGAGTAAGAAGACGCAATCGACAGGGCCTTAGACTTGCTCCTTTGTTCCTCCGTCGCCGGCCGCAGCGTCCTGGACGACGACGATCTCGAAACCATCGAGAGCGCGCGAGGCGAAAATCGTCCGGACAGGTTCGAGCTAGGGATGGCGGGTTCGACTTCGGACGAGTGGCTGTCACCGCGATCGAGCACTATCCCCGTCGCTTCCGTTGGATCCTCCCACATGCTGATGCCCGAGTCGATCGAGGGCCGCCTGCTGTGGCCACTCATGCTGCTCGGGAAGTTCTCGTCCGGGAGGGGGGACTTCTCCTCGATCACCATGTTCTCGAGCATCTCGAAAAGCGTCGTCTGCCTATTCGTCACGGTCGCCTGCGACACGATGCGGGGCTGGGCAGTGGCCATCTCGAGGAAGAAGCGGTTGATGACTGCTGCCGTTTGGCGTTTGGGCAGTGGAGTCGAGCGGTCACTCATGGAGGAGGGGGCTTGGAAAAGATGTGGATGCGTGGGCAGGCCATGGTTACGCGCGTTTAGTACTGCAGCCATGTTGTGGGTTTGTCGTGGTCGTTAGAGCGAGCGGTCCAGCGCCAATATTGTGGCGTGAAAATAACAATGAGGGGAAGAGGCAAGAACAAAAATGAGGGGCGTCAAACGGAAAAACAAGAGGAAGTGATGGTCTATGATCAAGCCGCAACCGGTGGCCCAATGGCCATTGTGCACAATCGGAGATAACTGCGTGTTTTGATCGCCGGGCACATGCCGGTGACACCTCCGGGTCATCTGTTCCGGACCGGTGCCGTTGCCAGCAACGAACACACGTGCGGTTCAAGTGCTTTCGTCGTCAAGCATTTCAGAAGTACCGGTTCGCGCAAGCTAGGCGAAAGCGATGCTTTTACAAGGGTTAACTTCAGATAGAATATCGTATACATGAGCGAAGATGATAAATATAGAGAGAGAAGACCATTCCAAACCGTCCATTGCTTTGCAGCAAAGACCCGCATAACAAGGGGTAGCAACGAGGAGAGGAGACACAAGGAAGGAGGGTACAGTACAGTGTCCATCATGCAGCAGCTCAGGCCATCTCTTCGAATCCTTCTGCGCATAGGCCGCATCCAATGCATTCCAAGCACGCTAGAGAGGATGGTGAGTCTCAACGCGTCATTGAAGTGTACTAGCAACGTACCCAAGCCGCCACAGCAGGCGCACAAGTAGCAGGGGCAGCATAGGGGATTCTGGAAAGCGCCTATATCTTCGTGAGCCAAAGAAAGCGCTACACGCGACAGCTCGCACACCTTTGCAGCACCAGGCGCTTAGCATGATCCCCAAGATGAAAACCACCACCAGGCCGACGAATATGACGATGAGGTAGTCTTGAAGGCGCTTCAGCACGTAGACTAAGGTACAACGGCGGATCACGTACACTTGTGATCGGTGAAGGTACTCCCGCTATCGCTCTCCCCCGTGGTCTGCCTGCTCATGAGATGGGACATGTCGTGGTGCCCGCCACCGAGGAGCATGCTGGCGAAGCAGCCCAGGGCCATGACCCCGATGATAGACGCGATAGAGACGAGGAGCGGCACCAGCATGCGCTTCAAGCGATTATTGTGGCACCTCTTGTGGTGCGGCCCAGCCTGCGATGCCGACGCATCGTTGCAGCACTCATGCTCGTGCTTCTCGTCCTGCGAGAGGGGCTCGTATTCCGCCTTTCCAGTCACATCCATGACAGAGACAGCAGACGGCTGGGTAGACACGCTCGGCATGTTGGAAGATGGGAGGGTCGACGCAGGAATGGTGGCGAAGAACAAGAAGCTAGCGGCGGATACGAGTGTCCGGCGGTGTGTGTATTCGGAGAACAGCAAGATCTAGAACGTGCCCTCGCGGACGTCTTTATAAAGAAGGGGTCGCCGCGCAGCAGCTAGCAGATGACCGGGAGGCTATACAGAGGAGGCTATCCAACTGCGAACCCGACGGGTCGCTCGTGGCTGCGGTAGGCAAACAGGCACTGTCGATCGAGGAACATCAGGCGCGCAGTCCAGCTTCGATCACCCGCGTCTACCTCTTTGAACTGTTGCTGTTGTCCCAGATCCAACCAGTGCTGCAGGCTAGAAATAACATTAGACAAGGCATAAGTACAGCTACTGGTGGGGTACGTCTTGAGTTATATACTAGTGAGGATAATGGTACAGAACATGAAGATAGCTAAGCACAAGAAAGCAGAGAGATCCGGGCTACAGGAAGCCGAGCAAATCCTCACTTCGTCGCCGGAGCAGGAGACCTTCACTCCGAGGGAAACAAGTGTCAAAGGAGGAAATGAATTAGAAATATGAGATGAGAGAGACGTGTAAGGAAAACAGGGAGCTAAAGAGACAATGCGTGCGTGCTGAGCTAGAGTTACAATAATGATGGATGAGGCGATGGCTGGCGCCAGCAAGACCCGACAGCAAAGTACAGCTCAGGTCTGGCACAACTAGACGTGTCCGACGACGACGCCACGACTTCATGACCGTAATGCTGATGGGTCCAGGTAGGCCGCAGGGTTCCGCCGGCGGTACATCGCCTTCTGCGCTGCGCGCTCGCTGGCGAGCTTGCTGATGGCGTTCAGCAAATCACCTCTCCTCAAAGGTTCTGCAAAGCGGTCAGGTCATGCCGTTCAGCGGGGGAGCTAGGCGACTTACTGGTGATATGGTCGTCCATGCCTGCACGCAAGCATCTCTCACGATCACCAATCACTGAAAAACTGTAAGCACTTGCCCATGTAGCCAATGGCGAGCGACATACTGGCATGAGCCGTCAGAGCGATGATGGGCGTCGGCATCAAGCCTTCCTGCATCTCGAACTGACGGATGAGCTCCGTTGCCTCCATACCGCCCATGAATGGCATAGACACATCCATCTGGATCGACTATCAGACGAAGAAGAGAGTATATGCGGATGAAAACGCACAAGGATGATGTCGAACGGCTTGCTCTCAGCAATCCTGCGCTTGAACGCGTCGACCGCGATAGCACCATTGTCCGCGATCTCGACCATGTTGCCGTACTTCTCGAGGATCTTGACCGCCAGCTTCTGGTTGACCATGTTGTCCTCGGCGAGCAAGATATCGAACGAGATGTCATTGGGGGTGAAGACCGGATTCTGCGTGTTCGACTCCAACGCAGTGATCAGGGCCGACGCGAGGTCTTGAACGGATACTGGCGAAGTGACTTGCGAGCTGATGCTGTTGTCCAGGCACCATTTGACTGCTGTTACGTGAGTGGACGTGTCTGTACCTGCGACTATTATATGGCTCACGATTCAGCTTCGGTTGTTCAGGACCAAGGAGAACAATGGGTATGTAGCGCAGGTGCTCGTATTCGCGAACACCCTCGGTCTGCGGGGATGATCAGCGACGTAGTTGAGACTCCAGTAGACACGACTTACGATAGCAAGGGAGTCGGTGATGATGGTGTCGACGTGCGGGCACTTGTCCTTGTTGGCGACTTGTGCCACGGTCGTCGCCACATGCGGCTTCAGGCCCAGCAACCTGATCTTCTCGGCAACGTTGGACCTGTCGCCGAGAGTGTTCATGTACAGGATCGTCCTCTTCGCGAACGGCTGCATCTTGGTCAAGGTCGCCTCCAAGGTGCTGTGGCTGATTTGCGTCGTGATCGTGAAGTAGAACTTGCTGCCCTTCGACACTTCACTCTCCACCCACATGTCACCCTGCATGAGGGAGACGAGGCGCTTCGAGATCGACAGACCCAAACCGGTACCACCGTACTCCTGCACAACTGTCAGAAAGCCGACTTGGGAAGCACGCGAGCTAAGCTTACCCTTGTTGTCGAGCCATCCGCCTGGGCGAACGTGTCGAAGATGAGGCTGAGCTTGTCCTGCGCGATACCGATACCGGTATCCAATACACAGAACTCGATCGTGACGTGCTCGCCATCCATCGCAAGTAATCTTGTGCTGAGTGCGACGTTGCCCTTGCGAGACACCTGGCTCGGCGTGAACTTGATGGCGTTGCCGACCAAGTTGGTGATGACTTGGCGCAGACGTAGCGCGTCACCGATGAGCTGGTCAGGGATGTCGGCCTCGACATCGTAGGTCAAGTCCAAGTTGTTCTGCGACGCGCGCACGACGAGGGTCTTGAGGATACCGAAGACCGTCTGGCGCAGCGAATACGAGACCGCTTCCATGGTCATGCGACCGGCTTCGACTAAAGTAGAGCATGAGCACGAGGGATAGCAAAGTTCAAGACGATGCTTACTCTTCGAGATATCCAAGATGTCGTCGATAATCAACAGCAGCGAACGCGCCAAGCTGTGGACCAGGAGCAATGATTCGCGTTGTGAGCGGTTCAAATCGCTATCCAGCGTGAGCTCCGTCATGCCGATGATACCGTTCATCGGTGTCCTGCGCTGCATAAGATGACGGCCTTGCGCATCGACAACAAGACGTACCGAATCTCGTGAGACATGTTGGCCAAGAACTCGCTCTTACTCCTGTTCGCCAACTCGGCGGCCTCCCTGGCGGCGGTGTTCTTCTGTATCGAGTCGCGCAAGTTGAAGACCATGGAGTTGATTTGCGTCTTCAACGAGTCCATTTCTCCACTGGCCTCGACCGTGATGAACCGAGTGAAGTCGCCGTCCATAGCTGCCTGGGAGATCTGCGCGAAGCCTCTGACCTGGGTCGTCAAGTTGCCTGCCATGGTGTTGACAGCCAACCTAAGCGATGGCGTCAGCTGCAGTCGTACAGTGTATAGCGATGAACATACGTGATCTCCTGCCATATCCCCTGGACGTTGCCAACCTCGGCTTGGACACCCAGCTTGCCGTCGGTACCGACCTCACGAGCGACCTTCTTGACCTCTCTTGCGAAGATGGACAACTGGTCAATCATAGTGTTGATGGTGTTGACCAACGCCAACATCTCTCCGGAGACCGAGACACCCTGGATCTTGCGCGTCAAGTCACCTACGGACACAGCTGCCGTTGCCTCCGCGATGGTGCGCACTTGCAGCGTCAACTAGGATCATGATCAGAATCGACTCGTTCATAGCGGGTCAACAGACGTACGTTGGCTGCCATCACGTTCACGTTGTCCGTCAAAGCCTTCCAAGTACCGCCGACGTTCGTGACGCGGGCTTGACCGCCCAACTTCCCGTCCGTTCCGACCTCCTTGGCGACTCGCGTGACCTCGTCGGCGAACAGACTCAACGAATCGGTCATGCCGTTGACAGTATCCTTCAACTCGAGTATCTCGCCCTTGACGTCGACGGTGATCTTCTTGGACAAGTCACCGCCCGCGACGGCCTTCGTGACCTCGGCGATCGAGCGCACTTGGTTCGTCAAGTTCATGGCCATCAGGTTGACGTTGTCCGTCAAGACCTTGTAACGGTGAGTAGGATGATCTTTTGAGATTGCAAGCGGTACTCACTGCCCACATGCCCTGGACTCCCGGTACGGACGCTTGACCACCCAAAATACCCTCGGTTCCGACTTCCAAACTGACACGCGTGACCTCGTTGGCTAGCGTACTCAACTGTGACACCATCTGGTTGACGGTCATCTTCAAGTCGAGCATCTCGCCCTGTACGTTGACGTCGACCATCTTGCCGAGATCGCCATTTGCGACGGCCTTCGTGACCTCCGAGATGGAGCGCACTTGGTCCGTCAAGTTCGAGGCCATTTTCTGGAAAGGGTATTAGACGATTGCGAGGACAAGTGAAGCGTCATGACATACGTTCACATTGCGCGTCAAGTCGGCCCATGTACCCTGTACGCCTTCGACGGTTGCCTGGCCACCCAAAATACCCTGCGTGCCGACCTCCAAAGCCACTCGCGTAACCTCGCTGGCGAAGGCGCTCAACTGGTCTACCATGGAGTTGACCGTGGCCTTCAACGTAGCCATCTCACCCTCGACCTGGATGGAGATCTTCTGGGTCAAGTCACCGCCAGCGACAGCGGTTGTGACGACGGCGATGGATCGCACTTGATCCGTCAAGGACGAACACATTCGATTGACCTGTAGGAAAACAGGTCAGGTCTGGACGATGAGGGACTAGCAGGATGGCGTTACTCACATTTCGCACCAACTCGTACCACACTCCTTCGACATCCGGAACGTCCGCCTGACCACCCAATTTGCCTTGTGAACCGACCTCCAACGTTACTCGTGTGACCTCCGCTGCCAGTGCCCGTAATCTGAGCACGCGAGGATGGAGGCGTGGCGGTGACGGAGGTAGCGTGGACGTAAACGTGGACACGACGGATCAAGGGAGACAACCCAAGACGGAAAAACAGCAGACGAAGGATGGATAAGAGGCAATCGGGATCGATCCAAGGAGATGCGAAGAAGAATACTCGTCAGAGGCCATACGGTGAACAACCTAGTAGACGACGTACCTGATGACCATTCCGTTGACCGTGTTCTTCAAGTCCAGGATCTCGCCGCTAGCCTCAACTTCGATTTGTTTGGACAAGTCGCCCAAAGCGACGGCCTTTGTCACTGTCGCGATCGAGCGCACTTGCGAGGTCAAGTTCGCAGCCAACTTGTTGACGATAGCCGTGAGATCGCGCCATGTGCCCTCAACGTCGAGGACCAGGGCTTGACCACCCAATTTGCTGCGGGAGATGTGAGCTTTACGTCCTCAAAGGCATGGTAAGGGCAACGGCAGGCGACGGGACAGCAACCGAAACGTCGACAACGCTAGACGGTCCTCGCGCGCGATGCATGGAACCCTGCATAGGGAGTACCGCCCAGCCACTGTCAATCGTCCGGGTGTTTCCAGTGGAGCCGAAGCAACGATGACGCGGAAAGAGTAATAAGACGCACCCTTCCGTGCCGACTTCCAGTGCAACGCGGCTGACCTCTTCAGCGAAGACACCGAGTTTGTCGACCTGTAGACGAGTTGAAAAAATCGCCTCAAACGCTGGGCGTACTACGCACCATAGTGTTGATGATGTCCTTGAGCTGAACCATTGTTGCGCCTTGCACGGGAATATCGATGCGCTGCGTAAGATCGCCCGAGGCGACGGCCTTGCAGACCCGAGCAACTTCCATGACTTGAGTCTCTAGTAGCGAGAGTTCCTGAGCTCGAGGGAGTGATGCGTGTGCAGCGTAGTTGGGACCGAGTGGAGCCATGGGCGGAGGGCCATCCCTGCCAGCAGGTGTGGTGTCGACGGTACGGAAGCGGTTCATCATGGCTATGCCATCGGGAATCTTGACCTTGGAGTTGCAAGTGGGGCAGTTGATGCTCTCAGGGAGCGCCTGGACGGTTGGGGGAGCGGAATGAGAGAAGACGGGGCCCTTGGTGAAGGACTGGCCAGCGGCGTCGGTGTAGCCGCGGTTGAAGACGCCGTTCAATTCGGATAGGGCGGCGGGCATGCTGGAGATGTCGAGCTTCATGGGCTTTCCGTTTGGCTGCTCGACCACACGCTCGCGCTTCTCTGGCGGCGGGTCGACGGGCGCCTCCGTGTCTGGCTTCGTGGGCGGCGTGGAATTGGTGCGCCGGCGGGGCTCCGGGGTCGGGGCGGTGTCGCGCTCGGTGCGCTCGTTCGAGTTCGCGCTGTCCCTCTCCTGCAGCGCCCGCTCCGCCTTGTGCATACGCGCGGCCATCGACTTGAGATCCTTCAAGATCATATCGGTCGCCCAGTTTCGCGGGCCCTGATAGGTGGGGATCTTGGTCGCATTCTGGGGCGCCTGGAGGACGGGTAGGAGGAGGAGAAGGAACTGGACGAAATTGTCCGGCTCGTGGACGAACGAGTCGCCCCCGTCCATGGTCATGGCGGTAAAAGGCAAGAAGACTGAGGCGTTCGCCCGCCTCCCGCGTGAAAAGATGTTTATACACATTTGGCAATTCAGCAATCACGCGGCCACCGATGTCCGTTCTCGACAACTTTCCAACTCGACCAAGGCACTCGTATGCCTTTGTGAGCAGGCGTGCTGTGGCGGGCGATCCCCTACGAAGAAGTGACGTGAAAGGCCTGAATGAATATCGATTCTCTGGGCTCCGGCAGCGGGAAAACGCCGTCATGAGAGGCCATATTTATAGAGCCACGGTCAGTGGGTAAGCTCTGAAGACTATATACTCTCTACACCCGACAGAACAGTACAACATAGTAGGCATAACGATAAGAGACTACGTACAAACATACAACCAATACACGCGCTAGTACACGCATTGAACGGAGCGGTGAATACACAACTACACCTCCTGCTGATACCCCTCCTCCCAGCCAGGGTCCTGCGCGTCCTCCTTGTCACTGAGATCTTCGAACTCGCCATCGGCGTCAGCTTCACCCTCCTCTTCCTGTGGCCGTGGTGGCGCCGGCAGCTTCCCACCGGGCTCGTCGGGAATGACGACCACCTGGGCCTGATCGTCGATCTTGTCGTCAAACTGGTACAACTCCCCATCGTCCTTCTCATCCAGCGGCTTGCTCTCCTCATACGGCAAAAAGAGACTGTCGAACGCCTCGTAGTTGATGCGCTTGCTGAACTTCGCCGTCTTCTTGACGAGGTGGCGCGCCGCCTCTGCGGCGGTAGCCCCGGTCGCGTTAGACGCGTCGCGCGGCTTGTTCCCCTTGCGTTTCTATACGAAAGCAAACAGGAGTAAGACAAGTGAACAGGAGGTAAGGACCAAGGCACAACAAGAGCAGCCGCGGGCGATTTGGGGTGGGTCGAGGAAATGGCGATGGCGGGGTACGAACCTTGCGACTTTTGGTCGGCTTCTCAGTTTCGTTGGCTTTGGCTGGTCAACCGTTCAGCAAAACAGAACACAAGCGTTCGATACTGCTGCAAACCACACACCTGCGAGAGCCTCCAGGTAATCGCGATTGAGCTCCACCCAGACGCGTTCTTTGATTTTGACCTCTTCCTCGCCGAGGATGAACCGATCGAGCTCCTCTTCATCGAGGTCGAGAAGCTCATCGCAGACGGTCATGTTGGCCCGTCGCTCCTCCTCATTGGCTTCGAGGGCTTCATTCAGTCTCTCGCCCTTGTCGCTGTGCAAGAAGCTGGACACTTCCTCCGCAATCGCGGTGGTCGCCGCTTCCTCTACAGGATTTGTTGACGTTGACGCACTGGCGGGCACATCCTTGGCGGCGAGCAGAGGATCGATTGGATCTGATGCAGGCTCGTCGGCGGGGCTATCCGCAAAGATGCCCTCATGAAAGAGGTTGGTGTCGAAGGCGGACTGTTCATCCTCCTCACCCTCGCCATCCACATCGTTCGCCTCCCGTTTGCGTTTCCCCTTACGCCTCCCCTTCTCTTTCGCCTGCTCCTCCTTCTCCTTCTCCTTCTCCTTCTCCTTACCCTGCACCTCAGCGTCAACCTCGCCCTCTGCGTCCTCCTCTGCCATCTGGGCTGCAAGACGGGCCGCTTCCTCCTTTTGCCGGCCCTTGGTGTAAGCCGGCGGGTCCACCTCTTCATCGAGCCAGACATTGCGAAAGTCCGCGAGGGTAAGGGCGCCGCTGGGCGTGTTCTTGAACTCCTCCAGGCGTTTCTTGAGCGTGACGTCCGCAATCTTGACGACCTGGACGATTTCCTCGACGGAGCGGCGAAAATTGTTCATGCGGGCAGCGAGAAGGAGGGCAGCGCCGCAAATGCCAGCGGGCCGGCGACCACGGGTCATCCAGTCGCGGTCGAAGCGTTGCACCAGTCGGACGGCGTCATTGGCGACGCGTTGAGTCTCGTCGCCAAACTCGAGGAGGGCAGCAAAGCGGGAGATGTAGTGGGAGGGGTCGACAAGGGGTAAGCGGAGACAGAGAGTCTGTACGAGTTGAAGGTAGATGTGACCGAGCTCAAAGACGTTGACCTATGCGACGTGAGTCAGGATTCATCGCGGGGGGAGAGAAGTAGGATGCCGCATACCTCCAATATATCAGAGAAGTCAATTAGCATGTATTGTCGAGTCTCCTTCTGCCGACATGCGACGTAGAGGCAAACGGCGGCGACGTTCATGCTCTTGCGGCCTTTCGTAAACTTGTGTTCGACGGCGAGGGTGTAGAGACGCAGGGCGGCGAAGCGAACGACTTCGGATAGATGTAGTGCGATCGCAATTTGGGCGATATTACGCTCGGCTATTGCCAGCGTCAAAGGGGAAGTATGATCCACGATCGGCAAACGCACCATTAGCGAGTGTCTGCTCTCGCGACTCGACGTTCCCCCGATTCCCGTAGGGCCCTCCCAGGCGGGCTCGGGCTATCAAAATGCTTATCAGAAGATAAAGGGGACATTATGAGTGCAGTACGCACTGGCACCCTGAGCGACAAAGGAGCCCTGGACCATGGCTGCCCCCGTCGACGTCTCGCCGAACACGACCTCATTCACAATCTGGCTCTCCTCCACAACCGTCCCGCATTGTGTGCAGAAGCTATTTCCAGCGGCAGCGTCGCTGTCGATAGTTGTACCACCGCACTCGGTACATATCGCCTGAATGATTGTCGATCAGTACGGCTGGGGAGTCAGATTTGGGAGGAATCGGCGTACCATGATAGTCGGAGTAGACCGGTATGTAGGGTCTTTCGTGTGTTACGTTACTGAATCCTTTATACAGTGATGAGGACGGCTATGGTCGGGAGACTTCGCTGGCCATTCAGCCCAGTCGGGAGCGCGAGCGAAAAGAAAAGGATTTCCGTCTTGGGAAAGTGTCACACTTCGTTACTGCGTTACTAGATCATGACACCGCGGCCAGCTCCGAGTTCGAACTTCAATCTTCTCCTGAACTTGCTGCATCTCATCGAACACTCATTCCAGACCACCTGTGCCTCGCTTCCTGTTCGAATGGAGACTTTCACTGGCTTGAGCCTTTGCGCTGTCTGCACTACCTTGCTGAACATGACTAGGGCTGTCGAAACACGTCCAGCCGACGGCTATTCTCCCAAAGATCTGCGACGTTGATGCGTTCTATTGTACTCCAAAAAGGTGCTCGAATTAGACGGCCGCATCAGCCAGTACCACTCCGGGTATCAGTGTGTATCAGCTTTGGGTAAACCCCTTGACGGCACGTTCGCCCACCGCACTCCGGTCAGATGGTCATGGGCACGACGCATGCGTCGATGAGGGCTTCGCGTGTGTCGAAGGGCGCTTCACAGGCAGGTATATAAGGACGCTCGGGCGATGTGCCTAGGATGCTTCCTTCTCGCTGTCTTCCAGCCGCAGCTCTCCGCTCGTTCGCCCTTCACACGTCTGTTCACGCCGTTGCTATGCTGGCTCTGACCGCGCTCGCGTCGCTTCTCGCCGTCCCCTCTGTCCTTGCGGCTCCTAAGAGGTATGCGTCAGTGGATTTCGGATACTGCGCGTGCTAACGTGCGATATGAATAGTCGGGACAGGGCTTGCAACGGTCATGCAGAGCTCTGCGACCGTTCTTACGGGAATGTCACCTTTATGGGCTCGCACGACTCTTTTGCGTACAGCGATGATCCTCTGGCCTGTAAGTTTTCAAAGGACTAATTAACCGTCCGTTGGGCTTACAGTCTTTATTGCAGTGGCCCGCGATCAGGAAGTCGATATTCCGACCCAGCTTGACACCGGTGTGCGCCTTCTTCAGGCGCAATCGCACATGAATGGCGATGACTTGCACTTCTGCCATACTAGTATGTGTCTGTATCTGTCTAGCCAAGGACAATAACCTGACACCCCACAGGCTGCGTACGCCCTTCCAAGTTTACGCCATGACAGCCTTATTCATCTACCTCAGATCCTCTTCGATGGCGGCAAGGTCGTCGACTACCTCAAGACCGTCAAGACCTGGCTCGACGCCAACCCCGACGAGGTCCTCACACTCCTCTTCACGAACCCCGAGGACGTCTCCCTCACCGACGTCTGGAAGCCCGCCTTCGACGACGCGGGCATCACCGACCTCGCATACGTGCCGCCGAGCCTGCCCGTCAAGCAGGGCGACTGGCCGACGCTGGGGGAACTGCTCGACAGCGGCAAGCGCGTAGTCGTCTTCTTGGATGCGAACGCGGATCCCAGCCAGGTCGACTTCATCCTTCCCGAATTCGATATGGTGAGACAGGCGCTTAGATCGAGAAAGAAGCGGCGAGCTGACGCGGTAATTGTCCAGATCTGGGAGACCCCGTACGGGTACACGGACGACTCGTTCCCTTGCAGCATCGACCGGACTAGCGACAAGCAGTCGACGGCGGACCACATGTATATGATTAACCACTCGCTTAACAAGCACATTGGCGACATCAAGTACAGCGACCCTGAAGACGCGCCCACGACGAACGGTGTCGACTCGTATGTATTTGTTGGTTGTTTGCCCGTGCTCGCCTAGCTGACATTCGCCCTCAGCATCGTCTCCGCCGCCGATAAGTGCGTGTCATACAGCGAGGACAACACATACCCGAGCTTCGTCCTGCTCGACTTCGTCGACCTCGGCGAAGGCAAGAAGGCGGTGGACAAGCTGAATGGGTTTTGAGCGCTGGGCTTCACGGTCTCCAAACGCCTTGGGGCTGGGGACATCGTGATCCTGCGGAATGCACTGTAACTTAACGACGCATATTTATTTCCATGACTCCCTGACATGCGCCAGGCGTCGCTCGTGCGACCGACTCCCTTGCATGAAAAGCGGCTGACGATGCGACGACCGAGACCGGCAACCCCCTCTGCGCCGCGCACGGCGACGAGAACTGATCGGTATGCAGCCCGATGTTATATCGCAAGAGGCTCTCAGATCTGACTTGCCGGTGTTGAGTAAATGCGCGGATCCAATCATTGACGGGATTCAGGTGCGCAGGAAGTATATTCGTGGGTCGAGGAAGACCACGCTTATCCCACCAGAGGCGGGGCACGCAAACGTACAGCTGCAACGCCGGAGTTGTACGAACTTGCAAGTCTACATTTGAGTTCCGCGAGAATCGTCCCCAATCGGCAGATGAAGGCAAAATGTGATCGGAAGTCGCAACTGCACGGATTCCCAGCGATTTGGAATCTGCAAAGCTTTCTGGCAGCCCTGGCTGTCCCGAATGTGCCTAACTCGAGAGATTGTGTAGGATATGAGGTAGATCAAGTTCCCCCTTGGCCAAATGGAGGCTGTCTGGCGGGTAGAGCACATACTAGCCCTTCTGTGGCTTTCCTACGCAGGCGACGAAACTCGTGGCCTACGTTACACTGTACACATTCCCGGGCGTATGTGTACGGAAATTAAAGTGCTTGCCAACAGATGCAAAGTTCCCCGAGGCCCCGGTTGCGAGTTGAACAATGGGCACGTGTATATATAATATAGGGCGTGACTGGAATGTAAACGGAGCCGTGCCGCCTCGCGTGTGACTCTTCCTCCGACAACACATCTCAGATTGCCCCGTTGTGAGTAGGAACAATAAGAGACTCGGTGCGTTGTATATTGCGCCCAGGACGTACGCCACCAGACTGACCCTCGAACGCAAAGGCAAGCGGCGGCGCACGAGCTTATTGTTCCCGGACCGTCTGGTCACCAGCGCGCTAGACACGGACACCCAGACAAGGTTCCCCCATCGTACCTCGTGCGCAGAAACCCTCATCTCGTCGAGCTAGGGCGGCAGGAGCACGGAACCGGGAAGTACGACGCGTGGCGCCAACCATCCGGGGCCGTACCGCACCCTGAGATCATCCGCGCGATTTGTCCATTGTTCGCTCGGGCGGCCGGCCGTCTGATACCCCACGCGTATATAAGGCGCATTATCACCCCCTTATACGGCTGCCTGCAAGGGTGCACTTAGTCTGCACGCATCTTCAGCGCACGGAACGCGCTTTTTCGAGGGAAGGGACGCGTCGACGACGATCGGCGGGTATTGAGCAAAGGATCTCACCATGTGTGCGTACTCTGGGCTCAAGGGGAAGAAGAGACGGCAGGGTGCGTGCCATCTGACGTTTTACCCACTGAAAAGCACTGACTGGGTCGGCCACCCGCAGTCGTGCCGTTTGACTACTGGATTCGTGGCGGGAGCCCTCGTCCCGCGCCCAAGGGCGATTTCGGCCACTCGTCTCCCATTTATGTTCGACCTGGGCACTGTCGCTACTACGCAATGGGGCATTGCGTGCACGGAATGCGATGCAAATACAAGCACGAGCAGTCGGGCGGTGCGTCACTGATCTGTATCCCTTTACACATATCTGACGGCTTCCGCAGAGCCTATGAGCCCTCCCCAGTGGTCTACTCCTCCCCCTTCTCTTCCCCCCTCCCTTCCAGCGTACTCGCCGGTCGCATACCCCGTCACCCCACCTGCTTCCTGCGCGGTGCCGCTGTTTGACACCATGATGACCCCTCCGCAAATGATGACCCCCGCCTCGTCGATCTCGTCTATGGGTTCTCTCACCTACTCGCCTTCAACGGCTACAACGGTCTCCGAGGACATGCCGTGGATATCGGACTTTGACCAGCATGACGACGCGGGTGTCGCTGTCGCTTCCCCTGTGGACGAGTTCGGTGTTCGTATGCCTGCCCCGCAGCCAGCGAGCAAAGTGCGGAACATGAAGTACAAAAGTACGTGCAATTCGCTTTTTCCGTAATGATGTACTGACGCTGTCTGCAGCGAGCCCATGCATGTTCTTCAGGTCCGCGTCTGGTTGCTCAAGAGGCGACATGTGTACATTGTTGGTAATGCTTGCACTCAGTAGAATTACCGGCTGATCATCTTCCAGCATCCACTCGGAACCTTCCCCGGTGTCGACGCCTGAGCCCTCGGCACTCGCACTGCCGCCTAAACCCGCCCCTCCGCCTCCGCAGGATAGCCAAGAAGAGCGGAAGCGCGAGTTCTATCCGATAAAGTGGCGCGTCATAAGCGGCGGTACGAAACTGGGACGAACGAGTGAGTAAAATCCAGCGCCTCACCGTGCTAAATCATTGCGACTCCCTCGCCCTGCGCCCGATCCAAGCTGACGCATCTGCAGCCCCGCCTTTGGAGCGCGCAGCACGACCGCGGAAGGCCAGCACTCGGCAGCGCATACGACCGCGCCTTCCGACCTCACTCATGGTCCGCCCGCCGCCGCCTCCCTGTGTGCCGTTCCAGCCCCAAGCGCCGCCACAGCCCCAAGCACCAGCGAGCCTCCTGCCGGCATGGACCGCGGCTCCTGTACCTAGCCCGTCTCCACGATCACCAGTGTGGTCCGAGTCGCCTTCGTCGCAGGAGGAGCAGGATCAGGACGTATTCTCGTCCTCGTTCGACTTCCCGCTGCGTTCAGCATGCACGGACGACGGTGCCCCTCCGTGCTCGTACGCCTTCCCGACGAGGCCGGAGACCCCGCCATTCATCCCGCGGCGCTTGAGCCTGCCAGAGACCCCGGCGCGTGCTCGTGCGCTTTCCAGTCCTTATGCGGTGAGCCCGCGGGTGACGAGGCGTAGAGTTGAGGTAAGATGGTTTTTTCTGTTTACCGCATCGTGGCTGACAACATCGTAACTAGCGTCTGCACCTGTTCTCCGCCGAGTCCCCTTGAAGATCCAATACCACCGTACCAACACCAAGTCCTCAATCAACGATCCGTCTCAAATCTTGTATTTGTATCGCTCTCTCCACTATGCTTTCCACTGCTGCATCGCGCCCTCTACCATACGCGCCTATCTTTTATTTGTCCTGTCATTGTTGGGGTTTTTGCCTGTCGAGCGGGCTTGCCTGTCGAGAGGAGGTTCTTCTGTTTCGCCTGTCGGAGGTGCTCGCCTACCGCCTGTCGGTGGGTTCGCCCAGGCTCGAGGTTTAGAGGTTTATTTACGCTGCTTGACCTAACGTATGGTACGATACTCTTGGACATGATCGAGTGGACTTTACGTACACTATATACGAACACAAACGCCTAGTATAAGAGAGGAGACGTAGTTAGTTGTTACGACGTTGTGCAAGTTGATGATGTTTGTTGTCCGGCTTTGGGGGAGATGGCGCGACAACATGATGGTGTACGTGCGTTTATCGTCGATTCTTTTTACTCGCTGTCGTCTCGGTCCACCCAGACAAGTCACAGAGCTGCTGACCACCGTGCAGGCTGGTCGAATCGACCCGACTTCAACAACTTGCACGTGTGATCCTGGCAATCGTACGGTTGAAGTTTCGAGGCAATCTCCGAGCTCTCCTTGCTCACCACCTTCGGCGCCCGCTACAAATATCGGTCACTCCATATCCTCTTGACTCGACCCACGGAAGACCCTGCTATCTATGTCACTAAATTCAGGAAGTTCCAGCTCCCGGATCCGAACCGAGTCAACACGCGGGTTGGGATTCCGCTGACCGACATCGCCCGCTCGCCGCCGGTCGAGTATTTAGGATGACGTTGTCGCCGTCGACAAGGACCGACCCCTCGACCTTATCTCTGTCAGCGTGATGTCAATATCGCTGTCAGCAGGTCGACTCTGGAAGATACGGCCGATTGCGAGGGGGGCGAGCTTCGGCGTCTCGACTGTCGCTCGTGACCCTTCTTTGCTTTATACCACCACAAGAGCGTCCTTCACTCCCACCAGATTCCATTCCTCACCCCCTCGCGTTGCACCGTCTGCCACTCGCAACATGCCTGGTGTCGAACTCAAGGGTAGCTGCCATTGTGGCACTGTCCGCTTCACAGTAAACAGCAGCTCTGCCGTCCCGTACCAGGTGGGATATGCGTTTTCAGTTTCGTAGACTTGCTCTGATGGGCACCAATCCTTTGTACTGTAGCTCTGCACCTGCTCGATCTGTCGCAAATGCGGAGGCTATGGCGGGAGCGTCAACCTCGGCGGCCACGCCGATTCCCTGAAGATCCTGCAGGGAAAGGAAGCTATCAGGTAAGCTCATAGCATATCACAGGTCACCTGCGATGTTTTGACATGCGTGCGTACAGCGTATATCAAGCAGTTATGGACCGCGACACGCCGAAGGAACATCGGGCATCGTCCCAGCGCAACTTCTGCAGCAAATGCTCGAGCATGCTCTGGCTGTGGGACGAGCATTGGTGAGTGTATACACTCTGTCTTCGCTGCCCTCGCTTCTGACATGACACACCTCAGGCCCGAGCTCATCCACCCGTTCGCCTCTGCTATAGACTCCGAGTTGGCGATTGCGGACGAAATGGTACGTCCCACTGGCACTCTGCCACGTCTACCTTTGCGCGATGGTTGACTTCGTCATCTCCAGACGGTCGTCCGAACGGACTCCAAGCCCGCCTACGTGCGCCTTCCGGAGGGCAAAAAACAGGTTTACGAACTTTACGGGCCGGAGAGCTTAGAGAGCTGGCACAAGAAGCATGGCCTCTGGGTCGAGTAGAGGTCGAGTGAAGCAAGAAATACCGGGTTGATGTCGGGCAAGAGATATCGGGTTGAAGTCGCGTATAAACACCGGAATGTAATCCAATAGCAATATTACACAAAACCACAAATCGTGCTAGTCGCCGCCAGCAGTACAGTGGTACGCGTCGTCTTTCTACGCCAGTGGGCGTAACCTGTGGATCAATTGCCTTGCTACCACTGGCACAAAGCCTTCCAGCGGTTCAGGATCCAGCTTGAGGGTGTATTCCTCCTCGCCGTACTTCAGATGCCCCACCAAATACAGCATAACCCGCCCTGCGTTGCCGCCCGCTCCTCCTTTCACCGTGTTCACCTTGAATTTGACATTCGGAGTGCCCTCGTCGTACAGGACATGCATCTCGAAGTCACAGCCCTTTTTGATTTCGACCATGATTTCGGGCCTCCCAATTTTCTGCGTCAAGTGTGTGTAGTTGTTGCTTGCGTGGCAGCGGGTGACCTCTTCAAGGAAACTACGGTCTTCGAGTGTCAGTTCGTGTTCTTGAGAAATAGCGTCCAAATAAGAGGAGCGTCAGTGAGGTCTGGTGCTCAGCGCGTGATTACGGCAGGGAGCGTACCCTTTGGTTCCCCTGGGCATTCTATCCTATGCTGCTGCCGCCAATGCTTCCGTTGGCAGTCCTTTGAACAATAATATGATTCTCGGCAGATACAGCTTTTGACGGAAGGCGCCCGCTCCTTGCACTGGACGCGTAACAAATACCATAGCGTCAGCTTGCGAAGTACCACAAGATATGCATGAACCCACCTCGGGATTTCGACAGCGCCGAATAGTACTGAGTCGCTTTTTGAACGCTTTGTACGCTGACGCGTGCATGTTCTTCGCCTCGAGGAACTGCGCCCAGCGCATAGGTAGACCATTGGACTCTGAAACTTTAGCCGAAGCCAGTAAGATATCCGTCTCGCGCACCATCCTGCGCGTCACTCGCCGCAAGCGGATCGTCGTGGCTATGATGGTCAGGAAGGTCTCCCCGATCTTGGGACAATTGTTGACCTTTGCCGGAGGCAAGAGGGGGAGGTGGGACACGACATTGCGAAGACCGACGAGGAGGCCGCTCGGGAGTGCAAGGCGAACTATGCGCTCACCGCGCTCCCGTTTACAGAAGCATAGGAGAACGGTGCACATAGCCACCGCGCGGATGGTCGTGTCCGGCACTTGAGAGAGGCGAAGGAGGTGGCCGGTTATCCGTCGCACAGTCCTTTTGGACGCAGGGGGTATGTAGTACGTCTCCACAGGCACGTCATACAAGCGGACAAGGGGTTCGGTGTACGTCCGCGAGAACTCGCCGTGGTCAATGGAATGTCGCGAACGTAGACCTCGTTCCAGATTAAGGAGTAGCCTGCGCCTAACGCGCCCCAGGCGACCATCACATAGCCTGTACAGCACCTCTAACGTGCGCTCGTGGTAAGGAGAGTCGCGTTGTAGGAGGTATCTAGCGAGGACGTGCTGATTGCCTTGGTTGCGCAGATGGACGGCCAGATCATCGCCACGCTCGAGCTCCAGGAGAGCGTCGTTGGAAGCGTCTATCCCATAGTCGTGATACCACAAGGCGAGCATCTTCTCTAGAGGCTCTCCACTGAACGTCGCCAGTGTCTGTGGGCGATTGTCCCTAAACGCTAGCAGGAGCGCAGCCACCAGGGCCCCTGGGACCGTGCACGAGAGAAGGAAACGGTCGGTGGGATGCAAATGAACTGGTCCTGAGAGCGGGTCAAGGGACTGGATCCACACCCAGGCGAAGGGCCAGACGATTTCCATGCCCTTCCAAAGCACATGCAGAGCCTGTGTGCTGGCTTCTTGGGAGAGCAGAAAGACCGCCGAAAAGAGCTCCAGGCCGCGCGCCGCGTCGCGCATGCGCAGAGCAAAGTTATGCCATTCAGCCTGCGGGGGAATGTCCTTCGTATCGAGGGATTGGAAGGCCTTCTGCCAGACTTTCGTCCGTGATAATGGAATCAGCAGTTTGGCTCGTTTCTTCGAGTCCGCCTCCCTGACTGCGTCCTCCATCATCTTCAGGAATGGCTCCCCTTCCTTAGGAACAGGCATGGCGCAGCGAGGCTAGACAAAGACATGACTGAATCTCAGTGCGTGCCAATATGGAGCTCCTTCGTCGCGCGAATGAGATGCACGAGGCAGGTCGTACGTGAAGGTGAAGAGCAGAATACATTCGCGGCGGTTCTGGGGGAAACCCGTGAGAACTCATTCTCGCGTCTTCCCACGCGCCCAATTTGGTAACTCTGCGGTTGAACTTGACTTTGTTTTCTATTTCCCGCTCCTCTGCTCCGTTCTTCTTCGTTTTTTGAGCGGAAAAAAGCAGCTGGAAGCTCGGTAAAGAGCGCAAAAGTAAAATGACGAGAGTGGGGTTCGAACCCACGCCCTTGCGGACTACGGAAGACCTCCAATGAGCCTAAACGTAGCGCCTTAGACCACTCGGCCATCTCGCCATACGTGATGGCGAAAGAACAGGCAATACATCAATATGGAGTGATCCCCCTTACAAGCGCCTACGGCCATTGAACGGGCGCTCCATTGCTCGCAATATTGGGTGAGCCGCATATCTTCGAGACATCTGCTGAATATCCTATCATAACTTTGATTTCGTCGCTTGTGACTGAAGACATCGGTGTATCGCCCCCGCTAATTCTTGTGGACTAGTTTGCACCACCTGAAGACAACTTTAGCATGTGTTGGTTGACTACGCAGAAGCACTATACGTACGAGATGACCGGCGTTCTCGACGCGAGACAATGAGGCAAGGTGCTGCGCACCGCCTATCGCACTGTTGATCACGTCGTCCTTGACGAAAGCAGGTCTTTCGCTCATCGTAAGCAAAGACCCCACAGAGGAGACAGTAATCAGAGCGAAGGATCGGAGACTTACAGATAGTCATCGACGGCCCCGTAAATAATGTGCGTCCGAACACGTTTGACGCCGTGCTGCAAGAAACCGTATGCGCGAGCGACGCCAAGGGGGTCTTCGTAGGTTGCCTATACGACTAGGGTCAGGTCGGAGGTAAATTGCACGCTGTATGGAACACTTACAGCTTCCTGTCTCTTCACACATGCCAGCGTAACACCTTCGGTCTTGTCCGGGTACTCTAGCGTAGGAAGAGTACGCAGGCCGTGCTCCTGCGTCGCTTGGGGTCAGCTAGCCCTCGTAAGAACGGGATGAAACGTACCACAAACAGCCGCACGACCCTGTCGTCCCAGTTCTTCCAGCTGCGGCCCTTCAGAAGTTTATACGCCTCAGGCTTGCTCGGCCAAATATCGCGGCGGTTGCGTGCGCCGTTCACAAGAAATTGGTGAGGACCCGCGGCAGCTTCGCGGTTCATGACCATCGGCTCGACCAGTATAAGAGTGTCGTAGGCGACACGCGGCGTATACGTGAGCGACAGCTCGAGCGCTACAGCACCCATCGACTGCCCTATACCGACGAGGCGGCGCTGGCTGAAGTCGACGTCGATGCCCTTGCCCTGACCTGTCAGGACCAGATGCACTGCACGCGCGTATTCACTCCAGCCAACTATGGTTGCGTTAGTACCCGCCAAAAAAACCTTCAGTTTAGAATGCAGCTGAAAAGCGACGTACACACGGGCTCGTAGCCAAACTGCAGCTCGCGCTCATTCAGCGCGGCCGACGTGCCGTGGTTCGGGCACTCAATAGCCCACATGTCGCGTATCTTGAGGCCAGGCAGGGCACACAGGTCCTCCATTACGGGCTCAGAGATCTCATTGTGAAAGCCTGTCGCGTGAGTCCAGACGAGAGTGAGCGCGTCCGGCGCGTCAGACGATGTTTTCGGATCCCAGTAGCGCTTGACAGATACTAGCAAGGGGTAGTCCGGACGAGCGTCGAAGACGTATGCTTGGGACTGGAGGACCATGGCGGTAGGAGACAAGGAAGGACTCCCCGTTTGAATGGCTTCTGAGCATGATGGTGCATGATTGAGGGAACCGGCCCGGTTCGTGTAGCCGGCCATACTCGGCAAATGCCGCAAGATGATACATTCAGGTTCTGAGTTGCGCAGGGTCCTTTGAGAAATACATTCCGAGGCCGGGAGACAAGCAGAAACTGAAGACCGGACTTTGAACAAAATGGAGGGAATTTGATTGCTTTGCAAGTCCCTTGCCGATTTAGGCCTTTCTTATTCTTTCATAGCCAATTCTGAAGAGTCTCGCTCAGAAACCTAAGTTAAACCTGTCAAGACTATCGTTCGTGTTCTGCGAGCACAAGCAAGACCCTTACCAGCCGCAGCCAGGTTCCTCCAGTTGAGAAGTGCACTCAACATGATGGAGGGAGCAGGGTTCGACCGTGGAGCCTCCGGATATGCTCGGCGCTAAATGTGAGATCACCGCCCGGAGGCTCTTCCCAAATTTCATGATCGAGTCGCGCATTGTTTTCTGCTCTTGAACGCGCTCGCCAGCATGCCCGACGCCTTCTTCGTCTCGAGTAAGACGCGCAAGCGCAAGCGCCCCGGATCCGCCGCGGATGCGTCGGGCAAGTCGAAGAAGTTTGCCGGGAAGAAGGGGCGCGAGCCGTCATCCTCGAGCAAGCAGCCCACGAAGAAGGCGAAGCGGAACGACGAGGAGCTCGACTCCGATCGGACGGACGATGAGGGGAATATCGATGATCTGGACTTGAGGCAGTCCGATGGGGAGGAGGGGAGCGCGGACGAGGACGAGAATGAGACCCCTGCGGAGAAGAGGTTAAGACTAGCGAAGCTCTACCTGGAGAGCGTGAAGGAGGGGCTAGGTGCGTGTCATGCCTTTCCTCCTCAACCTTCCTAACATCTTGCAGCCGAAGGGGAGTTCGACGCCGCAGATGTGGACAGGGAGCTCATCTCGGCGCGCCTGAAGCAGGATGTGTTAGAGCACTCGGGCAAGATCCACCTGTTCGTCGCAGACTCTGTGCGTTCCCCCCTTCCCCCCTTTGGTATTTCGACATAGTTTATTGAACGACTACAGTACGACCTATCCCAACAACCACAAGAAGTGCTACGCACGCGCGGGCACCGATTTTCCGTCACATCTGCTGTCGCGTCCGAGTCTGGCGAATTCCTCTACACCGCGGGCAAGGAGGGAACCATCATCAAATGGAACCTGAAGAATGGCGCGAAGCAAAAGACGATATTCAAAATACGGCCAGACGTCAAGGGAAAGGGCAAGGCTGTTCCGGACGCATCGCTACCAGGCCATACGGATGAGGTCCTCGCGCTAGCTCTCAGTAGCGATGGGAAGTACGTCGCTTCCGCAGGCAAGGACAGGCGCGTGTGCGTTTGGGACGCGGAGACAGGGGAGTGGATCAAGAGCTTCATAGGCCACCTTGGCCATAAGGACTCGATCTCGGTGCGTTCACTCTAGCATCTGTGCCGATCATAGGCTCATCTCCCCTAGTGTCTCGCGTTCCGCAAAGGTTCTCATCAGCTATACAGCGGCTCCTTTGACCGCACGCTGAAAGTGTACGACCTCTCACCTGACGTGATGGGCTACGTCGAGACACTCTTCGGACACCAAGACGTCGTGCTCTCGCTCGATGCCCTACGCGGCGAAACCTGCGTCAGCGCCGGTGGTCGTGACAAGACCGCGCGCTTCTGGAAGATCGTGGAGGAGACGCAGCTCGTGTTTCGTGGTGGCGTGCGCAGCCGCATACGCGATGTTCTCGAAGGCGGTCTTCGGGGCGAGGACGAGGGCGAGGATGTGGACGACGAGATGGATGCTGCAACGAAGCGGAAGCAGAAGAAGGAGAAGGACGCGAGATATGTGGAAGGTAGCTTGGAGTGCGTGGCGATGGTCGATGAGACGACATTCCTTACCGGAGGGGATAGCGGGTGAGTTGTTCGTGTACGCCGCCGAAAGACGTCGTTGATGATATTCTACAGTTCGATCTGCTTGTGGTCGACACAGAAGAAGAAGCCGATATTCACGCATCCCCTAGCTCATGGCTTGCACGAGACCCCATCAGAGACGGAAGGCGTGGTGCAGACACCGCGCTGGATCACGGCTCTAGCCTGCCTTCACTACTCCGACCTCTTCGCTTCTGGTATGTCCTCACGTCGTAGTTTCATCCTGTTCCATATTGATATCACTGTCAGGCTCGTGGGACGGTACCATCCGTTTCTGGAAGCTCGACTCGAAGCTAAAGTCCTTCTCTCTCGTCGGCACTACCCTTGCCCTCGGCGTCGTCAACTCTTTGCAGCTCGTTCCGGCACCGAAAGGTTTCTTTGATGAGGCAGAGTGGGCGTCAGCACCTGCGGTAAAGAAGTCGGCGCCGTCGTCCGTGCTGCTTGTTGCTGGTTTGGGGCAGGAGCATCGCTTCGGCCGGTGGCTGCAGGTGAAAGACGGTGCTAAAAATGGCGCGCTTATTGTCGCGCTACATCCCACAAGGACAGCATAGTGTTGTAGTCTAGTGCAGGGGATTATTTTATGTATAATGAGGAGCAAATCTATTTGCTCCAGGAATCCTACTTATGATAGTCTGACCGGCACCGGCGGCCCGGATCCTCATGCGTTGCGCGACGCGACGCGATTGCCCCTCTTCGTCCCGACCGTCATCTCCTGGTCGTCTCCGCCCAGCGTCCATCATGGCACCTCAGTCTGGATCCGAGATGCTTGAGTACATGGACGCCACTATCAAGGAGACGGACCCACAGAAACAGGCCAAACGCCTGGACATGCTCTCGCAGCCCCAAACCTGGCGGCGAGCCTTTCGGGCGATGGACGCGAAGTACCTCCCGGATGTGCGCCCAGGCACGCGCAATCAGTTCACCCTTCCCGTAGGCAACGCGCTTGAAGCATTGCAGGCGTTCTCCGCGACGCTCATCCAGTACGAGGACACCCGGGACCCCGCCATCCATCGCGTCATGTTCTTTGGCTTTCATCTACTGTGGAATACGGCATGGGCATGGATCAAATTCCTTGACCCCTTGTCTGGTACGCTTGACCAGTCTGGGATGCAACGATTCTTCATCTCCATTACCATTCCTGCAATACTACCAACCGCTCTCTCCTTGGTTCTGCTGGAGAACGACCCGCAAACGATAGCCGTGATGCAGGAAGAGCCGTTGGAATGCTACCTTGCGCAATGGTACCACGATTACGGAGTCGATCCATCCGACCAGGAGCTCGCGCGGATCATGCGCATGCACGCCGAGCCTGTCTTCACTAGGACCAAGCTCATGCAGGACATGATGAAGGAATTCCTCGTCCCCGAATGCCCGTACTACAATCGGATGGTGCAGGTTCTACACATCCTGTGCGGAGGACGCCCGGAAAGGATTCGGAGGCGGCTTCTCGCCAATCTCGAGGAAGATCTGTATTCGCCATACCTCGTGAAGGACGAGAAGTTATTGCAGACGTACATTCGCCCCATCATCCTTGTGCTCGATGTACCGTCATACGACCTCAAGCCTGTGTCGGGAAGGACGGTGCGAAGGCTATCGGGGACCCTTTTTCGGCTTTCGCAGAGCCCAAAGACCACGCTTCGCGCCATCCTCATCTGTATCCTTATTGCCGCACTGCACGAAAAGCAACCCGGCGAGCGCATCATTGCCATCGCTATCGCCGGAGGACTTTTGCCAGCCCTAAAAAATATCGTATCATACATGCCGCTTGTTGATCGAGGATGGGTTCGGGAGTGCACGCAGGTGATTGGGGACTGCATAGACAGCGTACGCCTGTCGCTACGGGTGCGTAGGGTGACCCGAAGCTTGGTACACGTCGAGGACGACTTGCGATTGGCGGCCAGGCCACCTGAGACAGATTCTGCGCTGGCGTGGGCTGCGCTCCTACATACGAAGGGCGGACATACGGTCGCATGGAACTCGTACAAAAAGAGGATTGCGCTTCTACGGGTCTGCTTCAACCTAAAGGTATGCGTTCACGCACTTCATACACGTGCGTCTTCTCATTTCCTCGTGCAGTGCCCATTGGAGCGTGAAGCTCAAGTCAAGACGTGCATATGTAAGGAGGCGTACTACTGCTCGAGAGAGTGTCAGCGAGCGGATTGGCGTCTTAGGCATCGCATGATTTGCGCTGGGCAGCGCGCAGGTACGTCTGACTTCACGTTGCATCATCGCAGATCTCTAAGTCCCTGTAGAGTGCGACCTGGTTCTCGAAGACAGGATCTTCTTGGAAGAGCTGACGAGTGTCTTCGTTGCCGCCGAGAAAGCGACCATCAACGTAAAGCTGCAAGATACGGAAGTCCAGGACAAGCTACTCAACGGCCACGACCTCGAAATTCGCGTTTGCTTCGCTGAGAACAGGCCTGAAGTCGGAATGAAAATAGAGACCGTAGAGAAGCAGCCGGAGGTTGGAGACAAGGGGAACTTATTATATCCAGTGGCGGAGATAACGTACAAGGGGCTCATGTACATACTGAAGCTGGACCCTCTGCCGTTGAAGCCGATTCGTTACGACGAACCGAAGGACGAGAAAAAGAGAACGCCCTTTTCGTGGATTAGATGATGCATGTAGAGCGTATATCTTCCAATTCTGACGGCTCCTTCACCTTGCGCTTCTCAAATGAGTGCACAGCATTTGTTTGGCACTAGGTTCGAGATTGTGAGTCCTCGTAATTAAAACTTGAATAATTTCCTTTCGCGGCTGCCTTTGCCAGGCTTGGTTCTGACTTCCATTTCGGACACAAACGCATACGCCATCCTGCTTCTGCTAGCTCTCGATCATGTCTCTCGACGGCGCCGAAGAGTTTGAACAGAGGATAACAGAGGCGATAGAGGAAACAAATCCTCGGAAACAAGCGACACTGCGGCAGCCTCATGCGTGGCTTCGGGCCTTATTCGCTGAGCCCAGATTATATTCCGCGAACCACCTCCTCCCCCGTCGACGAGCGCATAGCGGGCGTATTGAACGATCTGCAGATACTTGCGATGATCCGCATGCCAGATCCCCAGACGCCAGCTAGCGCACTCGTCTTGCGCGTCCTTCTCGTTGGGTTTCGTACTATGTGGCCTCTGGCATGGTCATGGGTCCAATTCCTGGATCCGTTGTCTGACGGCCCACGCTCAGACGGCGTGACGCGACTGGTCATCTCGGCGACCATACCCTCGGTGCTGGCAATGGGCCTGCGGCTAGCAATGAAGGAGACAGAGAATCGCGCGGAGATCGTGGCCTCTATGCGAGACGAACCCCTGAAGAAGCTCGTCGCGCTGTGGTACCACGACTTTGGTATAGATCATTCGGACCCCGCCATGCAAAAGGATCTCGAGCGCGACAATGACCAAGGGTTATGTCTCCAGATCAGGCATGCCCAGGGAGCTATCAGCGAAATCATCGCGGACTCTGGGTCGGAATACTACGATAGCATGGTCAGGGCGCTGTACAAAATCTCTGGTGGACACCCCGGGAGGCTTCGGCGTAGAATGCTGGCAAATCTGGAGCGGGGCCTGCATTCGCGACAACGCCTCTCGGAAATGGACGTGGCGCAATTATATCTCGCTCCCATCTCATACCTCCTGTCCATCCCATCGTACACATTCCCCCCTTTGTCCAGCAGAACCATACGAAGACAAGCTGAGCTGTTTCTGGAGCTCTCTCTCTCGCCAGATTCCGCCCCGCGTGCGGTAGGGATGTGCTCAGTCATCTCGTCCCTGCACAGGAAGGAGCTCAGCGGGCGCGTAATGGCTATGTCGATACCCAGCGGGCTGCTTACGGGCTTGCGGAACATCATAGCACAACAGCCCGTCGTTCGAGCACTTCGCGAAGGCGACGGTGCAAAGGTCGTGATGGCGCTTATAATCACTCTGATCGTCACTCTTCGGCTTCGGCGGGTGGCAAGAAGTTTTGTTCATACGGACGTCGTACCGTTGTCGAGGGAGGAAATGTTGGAGCCGAAAAGTCTGCTTGTTAACCGATGGGAAAATCTGATGGGGAGGAAGCGTTTGCACGCCCAAGCGTGGGCGGCACACAAGGAGCGGCTCAAGCATGCACGCCGCTGCTTCAATGCGAAGGTGAGCCCCAGATCTCATCGTGCACATAGCAGTTCAGGGACGCTCATCTCTTCCCAGTGCACGGCGCGCCCCGTACTCGTGAGACGATGCATTTGTCAAGAATCGTACTACTGCTCGAAGGAATGTCAACGGATGGATTGGCGTTTGCAACATCGTTTGGACTGCGTCGGGGAGCGTACAGGTGCGATACCTCTATCCATCAATCCGTCCTTCTGACCGATTGGTAGGGTGCGATCTGGACCTAACACTGGAGGACCGCATATTCCTGGAGGAGCTCACACGATGCTACGTCAACGGAAGTCACTCATTGCTGTGTCGAGAGATCGCCACCTACCGCAGGCACATCAGAGATGGCTGTCATATTGCCATTCGTGTTCTATACAACAAGCATACGCCGCAGGTCGAATTTCTGGTAGATCCCATTGTGCAGACAGCAGGAGAAACCCGAGATCCACGCACCTTGCTTATCATCATAGCTGAATTTGCATACTTCGAGACGAAGGCGACTTTGACCTTACAGCCTTTCCCACTGCACGAGTATACAGAGATGGTGCCAGTAGGTTAGGCGTCATGTTCGCGGTACATGTACGTGCTCGATACGTCGCAGTCATGCAGCATTTTCTCGATGACTGTCCATGCTATTGTGAATTGACATCAAGCCATTACTACAATACAGTATCTCAAGTCACGCCCATTCCTGCTGTCCCCATCATAGCGATTTACAAGGCATTGAACACCTGTATGCCTTCATACATGGATTACACCCCCGTTGCTTCCTCGCGTAGCTCGACTATCTAGCATACTCTACAAGATCCTTCTCCTGCAACCCTCGGCTGCTATATATTGGTACACGGATCTGAACTTGTTCGTACGACAGCCGGCGCCCTCCATCGGTCCCGCCGCGAATCGACTCTGCTCCACCTTCCCTCGCAGCTTCGCCGCCCAGGGCTCTTTTGCCAGCTTCAGCCGTCCTAGACTTCGGTGACTTCCCGCGCCTTAGCTGCTCCGCCGAGCGCGGGCGGTCAAGGTGCCCGTTGGTCCTCGGATGAAGTCCCTCCTGCAGCACTTGCTGCGACGCCGCTCTGCGCACCTTGCGCGGCAGCCCCTCCAGGGCCTCCTGCTCCTCGAGCTCGTCGCATGACCGCTTTCGTGCGCGCTGCGGGCTGTTCTCCACGTCGTCCTCCTGTATCGGCTCGCCGTCGATGGAGGCACTGTCGCCTGCATCACGCGGAACGGTCGTTCGCCTATCCTCCATCTCCACCTCTTGCACCGTCACCTCTTCCAGCTCCTCGTCCGCGGAGGAGAGATATGAGTCCAACTCGGCGTCATCCATCTCATCCTCGCCGTCCAAAGTCACCATGGGCAAAAGCTCAATCTGAGCGGCCGGCGCAAGGGGCGCGACCTGCGACTCTCGCTCGGGGAGGCGTTGTTCGTTCTGCTGGACAGTCTGCGATCCCTCGGCACCACTCGCAACAGTTTGGGCGCGTACGCAGATCCTGCATCGGCAGTGATACAGCGGAGCACACGCTTCGCGCCAGACCTAGGACGTTCGTCAGAGACATGCTGCAGGCGCGAACGACAGAGAATTTACCTCCCATATCGCCCTTCGGCTCTTTTCTGGCAGGTGTGCGATGCTGATAGGAATATATGGGACCGCCGGCATAGTGCGAGGGTTCTCAAGTACGGGGTCGACAGCGATAGTGATGGACGCAGCGTCTTCGTCCATGGCTTCCTGCTCGGCGACCTTCGTCGCATCTTCCTCGCTCTTCGCCTCTCCTTCCGCCATAGGTAGATCTGAGTCCGGGGGTAACGAGTGACTTGCGGTCGAGCTGGACGTTGGAGGGCTCTCCGTGTGGTCGTTCATCTCTTCGTCTGCCTTCTCCTTTGCCGAGGCTTCCTCTCGCCGCTCGTCCTCGCGCCGATACTCGCGACGCGCGACCCAGTCAATGCCCTCAATCCACGTGCTCTCCTCCCGTAGCTGATCCATGACATCCTCGAGCGACAGCCGCGCAGCTCGCACGGCAGGATCTGTGGGTAATCGCTTGGTAGGCAGAGTCCGCGCAGGAAGCACGGGCGAGCTCTGGGGAGATGACAGCGACGCCGCGCGCTCAGCTCGAGTGCTTGCGGCGTCAGCCGAACATTCCTGGACGAGTTTGCGGACGAGGTTCTTGAGGGCTGGAAGTAGGAGGGTGCGCATCGCTTGCGCGAACGCGCCGTCGACTGCGCGTAATAAGCCGGTGTTCGAAGGCAGGTCGAGGGTTACGGATGATATGCGTGGGTGCGCGATCCCGCGCGCGGTGTCGTTTTCGTCAGTGTCTTCCTCGTCTGTGAACCACGGGCAGGGATGTCGGGCCTCAACGATGAAGTCTTCGTCTTTGCCGCCGGCAGCGTAGTCGGTTTCTATATGCCCGTACGATATGAGGAGCTGTTCGCTGGGCGCGAGCCAATGCCCATCCAATATTCGGTTCCGGGCCCAGTCCAGGAGTGCTAGCGGGCGAATTTGCGCCTCCTCCCGATAGTGCGAGCCATCCTCGTCTTCCACGCCATACACCTCGTCGTCCGAGACGTCAGAGTCATCGTAATCGGCGTTACTACCCACCTCGGGCGTCATTGTCGCTCTCCGGCGCGGCCGCTGGCCGGTCACCTCCATTTCATACGCGGTACTTTCGAGCAGCTGCTCGAGTAGATCGCGTATCTTTGTGTGCTTGCGGAGCCAATACTTGTCGCGAGCGAGCGTGAGCACATCTTCCACGGCGCCATCACCCCAAGTGAGGAAAGCATCCCGAGAGAGAGCTGTTTCCCAATCCACATCCCCTGTGAAGTCCCAGTCCATTTCCCCGCTGAGGCGCGGCCCACCGATAGCAGCAACGTCGTCCGCAGAGTCCTTGACGCGATTCCAGAGCGCTTGACCACGACAGGCGCGACAAGTGGCATGCACACCTGGCCAGGTTTCCTCATCCTCATTCTCGTGCACTGCCACTACGGCACTTGGGTGTACCTGCTGGTACTGATATTCACCCATCTCTTGTGGCGGAGAGTCGCGCATGCAGACGCCACAGAAGAATAAGCGCCGCTTCCAGTGCTCGGTGCACATGCCGGCGTACGAGTAGAATGATGGCGGGCGATGGTATCTTCTGCATTGAGAAAGCCCCTGTGAGGTCGTGGGGTGGTTGATGCGACAGACGATGCAGGTATTGGTGTAGATCTGGCGGAAGTGACGGGCTGGGGCCACGCGAATGGTGGCCGCACTGGAGGAATTGGACTTGACGCGGACGACGGCTAGATGGCCGAGATGGTTGTGGGGATCCATGACAGTGAGTGCATGATTGTAGAAGAGGTGGTAGTCAACTGTAAAGGTGTCAGAGCGTGAGATACTAGCGATGATGGAGGACAGTGGGATTGGGCGACTTTCGTGGCGGCATATCGAGCGCAAGAGGAGCTGACGAGGGTTCTACATTGTGGCAAGAAAGGGGACGTACGTGCAGCTCCCCATTGTGGACAGGTCTCGTACATCTTCTCGAGGACGTTGAAGTTGCGCAAAACATCGTAGAGCATGCGCTGCTGCCAATGCTGCGGCTGCTTGAACGCGTGGGGGACATGGCCTGTTCTGCTGCTCTGGAGAAGGAGGTGTGTCGCGATCAGGCTGGAGACGACGATCAGCATCGCGTAGCGCGTCGCAGACGCGCGAGCACACACGCGTCAACGTCAAAGGCGGACGCACCGCACAACTTCGGGGGGCAGCTGGGGCCAGGAGCGCGTTATCTTTCCTTTGTAGATTGTTGCAGACGACTCCGAAGAGCTCGTCGTCGCGTCCGACGTCGACATGATCGACGCGGAGATGGTCAGTGCGCAGAGCAAAGACCGTCACAAGCGATGATGACACGGCACAGCAGATAAAACCACGTGGTGGCACACGTGCAAGTGATGGCGAACTTCTGGGGAATCGGTGCTCTCTGCAGACCGCTGTCTGTGTCGAGCGTACCAGATATAAGGTAAGATGAGAGACTTGCGAAAGTCGTGGATGAAGGTCGAAAGCAATCGCCGCAAATCCCAGATGACCAAATTAGGAAATAAACGGAGAGTCGGTATATCGGGCCGGTCCAAGGCCGGGACCCACAACATCAGCAGGCTTCAGAGATCGTTCCCGATTTCGGCACATATATCGAGATATAACGAAGCCTACACCAGGTTTATCTGAGTCGGAGCTTAGAGATTCTTGTACATGAGCCACGCCATAAAAACCTCCCCCTGGCTTAGGACAAGGAGCGCGCTCAACTCGAGCAGATACAGCACCGGTGGCGACCAGATTGGCCAGAGACAGTCATGATGTATTTTGTACAGTACAAGAGGAGAGCATGGGAATGGATTACAATGAACATGGCCGCGAATCGAACGCGTAAGGGCTCCCTGCCGAGCCACTACATTCGAACTATGGGTCACTGTCGCAAGCGCGCCGTCGGGTCGAGGTCACGAACGTCGCCGCTTCCAAGTCGTATCGACGCCTCTCGCACCACCGAGGGTATCCGCCCCCGGCTGTGGACTACACCACTGGTAGCACAGACTGGAACACTCGTGTTGTCACCACCAAGGATGAGAAGGGTCCCGGGCTTCAACACGCATCCTATCCAGGCCGGCCAACCAAGCAAACCGTCAACTTTTCACGGAGGCGACGTCGCGTCGTGTCGAGCACAACGCGTAGCGTCGCTGTCCGCACCGCCGAAGGAGTTGGCCCCCGGACGTGGACTACACCACTTGGTAGCAGGTCAAGGAGCACTGCGCAACGGGGAGACCCCGATGGCCCCTCCTCGACCTACCGGTGACGGCGGTCGCCCACGACCCCGAGGGAAAAGGGCGACCTGGCTTCTGAGGAAAAAATTGAGGAGACCTCTGCTCTTTATACGCGAACTTGCACAGCTCGCCAAGACCACAGCAGCGCAAAAAGGCTCGAAAATTAGCAATTACGAGAAGTTGACGGACCTCGCCTCGACTACGACCCCTGGGCGACGAAATCGAGCGCTGGCTTGTTTTCCTGTATTTGTGCTAGTGTGTCCAAGAGGTAGTTTCACGTGCCTAGTACGCGATCACGCGCGAAGACGCGCTTGCGGACGCTTTTTCGAGCGCCAATGTCAAGCCGAAGTCCGCCTCCGGGCCTTCGAGGGCTCTCGAAGGCGGTTCTCTGCAGACATCCTGTCCGTTCTGCTGTAGAAGGACCCGCTATGGCAAGCTGTGGAGGCGCGAGTATATAAGTTGGCCGGCCAGATGGCACTCACCAGAAGCCAGGTTTCCCCTCCCCCTCGGGGTTGGGGCGACCGCCGTCACCGGCAAGTCGAGGTGGGGCCAGTGGGGTCTCCCCGCTGCGCAGTGCTCCTCGGCCTGCTACCAAGTGGTGTAGCCCACATCCGGGGGCCAACTCCCTCGGCGGTGCGGGCGGCGATGCTACGCGTTGTGCTCGACACGACGCGACGTCGCCCCCGTGAAAAGTTGACGGTTTGCTTGGTCGGCCGGCCTGGATAGGATGCGTGTTGAAGCCCGGGACCCTTCTTATCCTCGGTGGTGACAGCACGAGTGTTCCAGCCAGTGCTACCAGTGGTGTAGTCCACATCCGAGGGCCCAAACCCTCGGTGGTGCGAGAGGCGTCGATATGGCTTGGAAGTCAGCTGCGGCCCACGACCTTGCTGACGGCGCGCTCGCGACAGTGACCCAGTTAGGATGTGGCGCTCAGTGGGAGCCTTTGCGCGTTCGATTCGTGGCCACGTTCATGTCGATGCAGTCGTCCATAATAGTTGAAGCAATCGAAGGAGCTGAGGCGTATCGGCGTCTTTCGCCACTGTTTGCGAAACGGCTTCTAGGAGACGAAGCTGAAGTAGTTGTGCTCTAGCCACTTCATCTGCGACCATAGGTTTGGCAAGTGCGTTTCTCTGGAGTAGGTCAGCATGTAAGGAAGCGCTTCTGGTCGAGAAGGCCATTGTCGAGAAGAACTCGAAGGACTGGAGGCGCTCGTCGACATCGGCACAGCGGGTCGAACGGGCCGGGCCTGTCAACACGCGTACATACCTACTTGATGCGGTCGCCGCGTCGCGTCTCCGTTGTTCTACTTTTCTCCTTCGCACAAAACTTTTCGTCGCATCGAGGTGCGGACTTTCGCAGCGTTTGGCGCGGGCTCGGAGCTTTGGAGGCTGGAGTGCGACTAGGGCATAGGACAGGTCAACCAAGAAGAGCGCCACGACGCACGCGAGCGCCGACCGGGACGTACCTTTGCAGCGTGTTGATCGCCCAAGCACAACCGCGTTCGCAGCACATTTCCACGCGTCGGGCGCAATCAACCTCCCGGAGACCTAGAAGGGCGCTAGAGGACTCACTAGCGGGCACACAAGCGCAAGCACGATGGCGACCGAAACGGAGAACTGGGACGACGACTTTGAGTTCGGCGGCCAGAAAACGAGCCGTGAGCTAGACAGGGATGGCGCGGCACCAGAAGGCATCAAGGAGGATCGATCTCCGGCGACACACGTCTCGCACGGCGATGGTGAGGGCGAGAACTGGGACGCGGACTTTGAAGACGAGCCTATGGGTAGTCAAGAGCCCGCGCGCTTTCCTCAGACCATCCCCGACACGATTTCCAACAGCGTGCAGTCCTCACCGAAGCGTCCGCGCGAGGAAGACTACGACTCGGAGGACGACGACGAGGCAGAGTTCGGTGCGCACGGCGAAGAAGAGGACAAGACCGTTACCGCACGCAGCAGGCGACCATTAGCCCAGGAGAGACCTCCAGTGCCCGAAAGTACGTTGCACGTTCATTGCGCATGGTACAACTACTCACAGATGCTGCCCCTCTAGTCCCGCGCGAGATGCTCAGCCTCCAGATACCTCATCTACCATCCGCATACAGCGCCGATGCGCCCCAACCACACCCTAGATCTCCCACTACTTCCGTGTTCTCTGTCCCTGCGCCCAGCATACAGTCAAGCGCAGATAGCACGGCGCACATGCTCGGCCGGACGGTCAGCGGAGACTCGCGCTTTGACCGTTCGCACCCGCACGTTAGGTCGGGTCATCGGTTAGAGAACCTGCCTCCCAGTCCGCCTATTCACAAGGAGCGAGAGAGGCGCAGGCTGCGAAAGAAGAGCAGACCTACACCGGTCAATGAGATGAATGGTAGGTGCTATTGCCCTACACCTCTTGTTCTGTTGCTAACCTCTGGAATAGCCGCTGGGCCATCCTCTCAGTCTGAATATCCCTTCGCAAGGTCATCCGAGGACGCGCATATGCAACTGGACGAGGGTGATATATTCACGGACCCGCCAACGCGACCATCCATGCGTGCTCGAACACCCTCCCACAGCAGCTCACGACCACGTACACCAAACGAGCGTCCCCGCACCTCCTCGAGGACGTCGTCCCGACCGCCATCCACCACCTCGTCAAGACCCCGAACACCATCTCACGCGTCCAGGGCACGCACACCACCAAATGCGATGCCTGTTCCGCTGCACAAGAAAGCTTCGCAGGCCGCTATCGCCGTGCCGCAGATGCCGCAGACGCCTCCTTCCAGTGTCGGCTCGCCCACGGGCGGCAGCCTGCTCAGCCGCATGAGCAGCGTGAAGAAGAAGTGGGACGCGGCGCGCAGGAGCAAGCGCGGCAGCGTCACGCCGTCCGAGGTCGCCGACGTCACTGGTCAGGATGATAGGCGGCGCAGCATCGACAGCCGGCGCAGCATGAGCGAGGACGAGAGTCGCCGGGGGAGCATCGATTCGCGCGCGTCGCACGAGCGGCACCGGAGGAGGCAGAGCGTCGACCCCGCCATGCTCGCCGGAGGCAGCAGGAAAACACACCGCAAGGCCGGCAAGTCGATGGACTGGCGGCTCGGGATGCGCAAGCATAGGGCGGTGCGCGACGTGGTGACGAGCGATGATGGCCTCAGCATGGACGAGGACGACAACGAGCAGACGCCGCGGCCGCAGAGCACGACCTCGATAGATTTTGAGGGGCTGCCGCCCATCCCGCCGGTGCCCGCGATTCAGTACGACTTTGACGCGAGCAAGTACGGGCATCATAACAACTCGTGCTCGTCCTTGGGGTCGTCGATGTCGTCGCCGCAGATGCGGAGGGCATCCTTGAATCCGTCGCCGACACCGCATGGGCGACAGTACGTGCATATTATATGCGCCAGTTCTGACGTACGCTTACAGTAACCTGCAGTCACTCACGATCGCCGACACCTCTCAGCCGCGGTTCCTCGCCCGTGCCACCGCTGCCTCCGCAACCCGAGAGTAGCAGCAATGGCAAGGACAAGGATAAGGCTCCTGCAAAGCTCGTCAAGCGCAAGTCCATGGGCTTCGTGCAGCTCCGGAAGTCGACCCGGCCTCTGAATAGCAGTGTCGAGGATGTGGCTGGTGAGCCCTGCCTGCCCTCTAAACATCAGCTCATACTTACCTTTAGCAGAGGACTCCACCGGCGAGAACCCTTCGGGTAGTCAAGGGGAGCTCGACACCCCTGTTGCGCCCACTCGCATGTCAAACTTCGTTCGTCGAATATCGTTCGGGTCGAAGGGTCCCGCGCCGGGCGGCGTCGCCAACTTGTTGAACACGGCGCCAAAGCAACATAAGCGGACGAAGAGCGGCGGGCTGCTTCCTCCTGTCGAGCTGCATACGCCACCGCTGCCGTCGCCTCTTGGGTTGAGTCCCGTTGAGCCAAGTCCCTTGTCGACACCGCGAGGTCCGCAGGCTGTCAGAGGCGCGGCGAGTAGACCAGCTGGTGAGCTGTTTCTGTGTCATTGCTTGTTCAGAGCATGTAGCTAACGACACGTAGGTTCCACCACCGCAAACCGCGCTGTCGGCTCAGGGTCGATACATTCTAGCCTCGGACGCGCCTCCCCCTTCAGCTCTCCTTACGCGTCGGGAGGGTCGGGGTTTGGGTCCGGGCGCGGAGAGCATTCGGGAAGCTCAGGAAGACCCGGAACCCAGCTCATCCAAGCGTATAGTGCCACCGGCCTCTCGCATACCGTCAGTGATGCTGGTGGGTTTTGCTTTTTGCATCACTCTTTCAATGGGGCTGATGCATCCTCTATTGTAGGTACTTCGCGCCCGTCTGCGAACATGCGGCGGAACTCGTTGAGTGACCTCAATATGCGGCGTAATACTTCATCGGGCGGTGGTCTGAGGATACCGGCTCGTATCAGTCAGGCACAACAGGGTCTAAGGCGAGACTTGGGGTTGGTGCGGGAGTTTGCTGGGAGTGTGAATGGTATGAGGCACCGGTGAAGTCTGTGCCTGTTCATCTCATTGACTTACTACATTCGACAGAAATCCGCGAGCTTCGCGATACGTACAACGTCCTGGTCAGCCGCGTCAGCGGCATGCTGGATGAGATGCGCCTCGAGGAACCCGTAGCTCAGCCGCCCGTTACCTCTCCGATCAAAGTCGAGCCCTCGCCCACGGAGGCGCCTAAGGGCGGAAGACCGAGTCAGGATAGCAAGCGCAAGAGCAAAGACAGTAGGCGAGAGAGCATCGACCGCAGGCGGAGTAAGGACGGTACTCCCTCTACGCCCGTCAAGAGTCGGACGCCGCGATCGCCCTTCGGTCGACGGTCAAGGAGCGGCACGGCGTCTTCGTCGAATGCCCCGTCGCTTCCCAGCTCGTCATCGCAGCCTAGCTCGTCGCAGCCTTCCTCATCCGCTAACTCTTCAATCACGCCTTCGTCCGACGTCTCGACGCCGATCACCTCGCCTTTGCCTCCTGGAACTGACCCCACGACCCCGCTAGCCAAATTCTCGTCGCGCTTTGCGTCGATAAACAACCGATATATGCTCGCTTGGGAATGCGCAGACTTGCTCATTGAGTTGGGTGGAGGTGCGCCTCCCGCTGTTGCGGGTGTGGCCGTGAGCCCGAGCACCGGCAAGTGTCGGGCGGTTCTGACGATGAACTGCGCTGATGATGAAGCAATCTCAGAAACGCACCCAAAGCCCACTCGTGACGCGTCCGACCAGACCGTTACTAGCGCCACCACATCGTCCACGAGCGACATGCTTCCACCTCCCCCCAAGACGACTCGGGACCGAGGTGACAGCGAGCCTGGCACTCGCAGTCATCTGGAGAAGTCAACTTCTGCGCCAGCTCAGGTTGGACGCACACGTGCAATCACTCTGACGGACGGCGAAAGCCACATGGTCGGCCCTGGCGAGGGGCCTACCTTGCCGAGCTCAGCTTCTGGCGGAAGGGCGTCGACGGTTGGTCGCGGGGGAGGCGATCTCACCCAACGGCAGTTGACCCTCCTGCGCGATATGCTCACCTCGCCAACGACGCACCTGCAACAACGAGTAAGCTCGCCCTCTTAACGCTCTTCAAGGTGTCTTATGTCGCATTCAGGCATCGTCCAGCACGTCCATGCGCCTCCCGGAGAGCCAACGCGATAGTCCTTTGCACGTTCCCGCTCATCTGCCATCCGAGGATTCGGGAGTAAGTCTCTCAACCTCTCATACCGTCCGTCATTGCTGACAATACCTCCGCAGCGAACCGTCGTGCCGCATGATCCTTCGGCGCATCAACATGGCAAGCGCGAAGCTAACGATCCGGCAGTCAATCGGGAATGGACTTGGGACAACTACACGATAGGAGGACCTGCCGGTCAGCCGTCAACTGCGCGAGACAACGCAGCTGGTTTGGCTAGTGCGAGCTCCTTGGCGCTGCCCCCAGAGGTTACCTTCGGTGAGTGGAGCTTACCTGTATGTCCTCCCTCGTGCTCATGCCCTACAGAAACCAACCCCGAAGTCCGGCGTAAGCGTGCCTCGCGTATCGGTGGCCTGGGCATGGCAGGACTGCGGGATATGCTCCGCGCACTGAAGCGGGGGACAGTCGATCCTGCTCTTGCAGGGGAGTCGTCCAGCAGTCTCAGCACCATGGCGTCGCAACCTGCTCAATCACAACCCGGCATACGAAAGCGGGCCAGCCGCAATGCCACCCTCAACGCAGCTGGTCTGCCTACTCCTAAAGGTCGGTCTTGCATCACTTATCGATTCATGGTTAACAATACCATCGTATAGGCACCATGTCCACTGCGAGCGGCATCACCGTTGGAAGGCGCCGCGCGAAGACATCGACAGGGCCTCCGGAGAGCATCAACTCGTCCGGAAGAGATACCCCTTACAGCCGCTCCGAAACACCCTACAACCATTCAGAAAACCACGCGACCGCCAGCCGCACGCACTTCGAGGTTCCCGCCACGCCTTCGAAGTCGAGCCGCGACCCGTACGTGCACTCAAACAGCTCAAAAATCACATCAAAATTCAGCTTCCATGGGAACCCAAGCAGCTTAGGCGTCAGCGGTGGTGGCAAGTCGAGTCCGCGGCGACCCAGCTTGGCGAGCATCTTCCGCATCGGCGGCAAGAGTGAGAAGAACGAGGGGAGGGAGGAGGCGCAGGAGAGTTCGGGCAAGCCGAGCAAGACGGCCTTGAAGGAAGGCGCGAAGAGCCCTCGAGGGAGCAGGCTTCGCGTGAAGAGGCGGCCAAAAAATAAGGATGTGCCCCTGCCTCTTCCGGGCTCGGGTAGTGGCTCGGCTTCTCCTGCGCTAGGCAGCAGCGGCGCGGAGGAGGACTACGATCGGAATGGCAATAGATCCGCGTCGACATCTGCGCATGGGTCGGGTCACGGGGTTGAGGGTACTTCGTCGACCGTTGACGACGATGAGGACGAGGATTGGGATCGCATGGACGTCGACTTCGACATGCCCACCGCCGACTCGCGGGTCTCTTTGGGCATGGGGCAACCGTCCACATCAGTCGGTGCGTCGCTCGTATCCCTTCGATCTGATCCTTTCCTCATTGCTTCCGCAGGCCTCAACTCCCCGCATAGCTCTGCCGAACGTCCTCACAAGGCATCATCCGGTGCAGAGACTGTCAGGGCATCCCAAAACCCTGAGCGCGGTCGCTCACCGTACTCTCAGATGAGCCCGCGCGCTATGGTCCGAAGCTCGAGTGGCCGTAGCGTCTCCGGGCCTTCCGCACCTGGGAGCAGCTCCAGTCTGTTCGACCGGCCGACACGGCTATCGAATGTGGAGGAAGACCACGCGAAGGGCGGGGATATCCGCGAGCGCAAGGGATCCGACAGGGAATCCCCCATCGACCGCCGCGGGCCCCCGCTACGCATTGTGCCAACCCACAAGAACGGCTCCGTGCGCTCGATGCCCGCTGGCCCTGGACCGTGGAACACCGGCACGTTCTCCCCGGAACCTGGCGCATCCTGGAAAGTCGAAGACCCTATCGACCCCCTTCAGCCCTTGCCCGACCCGCCGCGGCTAGCGATGACGCCCGAGAACATCAAGCCGCTGCTGGAGAACTCGCGGGAGATCAAGCTGCGCCTGGCAGACTGCATCGAGGAGGTGCGCGAGCTGCTCGCCGGCAAGGAATTCAAGGAGCTGCGCAAGGCAGCTTCCGGCGACATGGTAGGTGTGGCCGTCTGACGGGATTGAGGTGCGAGAACCATGTCCGCCCTCCCGTCTGCGCGTTACTTGCCCTCTGTCGTCTCTTGTCTTGCTTTGTCGTCTTGCACAAAAAGCTTTCGGTGCGTCTCTCGGTCTTCCCCGCGTCGTCGTCGGTACTGACGGCTGCTACAGATCGCATATCATTATAATCGAACTGGATCTATCACTTCCTCGTAATGCCTCCTATACCCGAGCGTGTACACACCTCGTCGCATGCAGTAATGCCCTCTCCCACGATTCCCCACGTACGATAGGTCTCGCTGCTTTCGTGCAAACGCTATCGACCTGCTCATACGCATGTACTACGTCTTCTGTTTACTTACTTTTCCCTCTTGTCTTTTATCGCATTGGTCTCCTGGTTCCACCCACACGCATCCAGACCCCATCCTCACGCACTGTACCTAGTACATATTTACGATTCTCAGATCATTGACTCTCTTTATCTCACCGTTCCATCTACCCGTTGATATCGCATTGCTATTATTCCAATCTTGACGCTGTGACAGTGAGGGCCCTCAGTGAGGGGAAGCGCACGTGTCAGACAGTGTCACAGTCACATATCGAGACCAACGCTCATCCGTCCGCTGTTTTCTCTCTGCACATCCACCGCCCCAACGTCGTCGATTGTTCATCATGCCCTTTCAATATCATCATCCATGGGATCTAGACGCGCAACGCGACTTCGACCTTCGTCCTTTGCCCGTGTCCGGTAGCCCTTACGCAGAACCTGCCTGCCCCTTGAATTGTCTCTTCGCACGAACGGCTCCGTTGATTCCAACGCCCGCGCATTCGGTACACACTACGTATTCCAACCTACCTGGGGACGCGACCACCGATCTCGTCTCAAGGGCGGCCCAATGCTTGCGCGAGAAGGGCAAGACCTCCATCCAGTTCGAGTCCGACCCTTCACTTGTCAGTCAGCTTGTGGACAGATTACTCCACCAGATCAACCTGCCCAACTGCAGAAAGGACGACAACCGTCCATTCATGGCAGAATGGCTCCTCAATGATATGTTCGCGCAGCGTATTAGCGCCGACGAAGAGTTGCTCAACGAGGGCAACCTTGCACACTACTTCCTGTTCACGTACTGCGCTCGCGCCAATCTCTTTGCGCGGAAATCTGTCCTCTGGAAAGAACCAGATTTATGCAGAGGAAAGTGGCGCCTTGCGCCGCAGGATGGGCGGGTCCCCTCTGGCATCGCCGCTTATGTGACTCGCGGCGAACGGCTCCAAACGCGTGCTGTCCTCGAGATCAAGAGGAGGAGAGAGGTCCCGAACTGGGTACTGGAAACTTTGGCCTGGCTGGCTGAGCAACCAGGCGGTTTGCAGCTCATCCTCGAGGAAGACGAATCCTTGGTGCCTAAGCTGCGCCTCAGCATACCTTCCGAGGAAGGTCTTGCAGATAGGGTGATACGCGCCTGGGAGGAGGACGCCGATGGCAAGGTGCACACGCACTCGAATGAGGCCGTGATCACGTTCAAGTTCACCACTGTCAAGATCTTATCGCAGGTGAGTGCCTTTGCGTACGCGTCCTCTGTGTCGGTGATGCACCATCATACTCACGTCAGCCACCAGATTTACCTTCGAGCCGTCAGCAATCTCGCAGAATACCTGCTCCTGTTCAATGATTCTGACTGCATGTTGTTTCGCTGCGACGATCCGCGGGATCCGCAGCGGTTCTCACTGTCACCCGATATCCCACCGTTGGGAATCTCGCACAGGCGCCTACAACCCACTTTCACTACACTCCTCGTGGCCTTGCTCGGAATCACCTACGATTGTGCGCAAAAACGCCCTGGAGACTTTTCGAGAGGGGAACAGCGGTCGACGAAGCGACAGAGAACTGAGTCGAGGGATCCCGGGCCTTCCGCTGACCATGACTCCAAGGAAAACGTAGATGAGATTACCGTAAGTCCAGCATTCTTCGTACGTGCTTGCAGCGAACTCACTTGTGTCGCCAGAGTCGCGCACTGGCATTCACGTTCGACGATCGCATACTGACGCCCTTTCCACTGTCTGCCCCTCAGCCGACGCATGCCGACGAAGGCGGAGTCACCGTCGGTAACAGTGGGCGGAATCTTCACATCCTCGACTCTTCTGCCGACCTTGCGGAGCTGCCATCCGACAATGTCGCTTTTGTACCCACTCACGACATGGGGCGCGGCGCTATTGGACGCACGTACGGTGGGTTGCTTTACCTACCCTCCTCTGCCTCCTCTGCCGATGCCATCGCAGAGGCGAAGCTGGCAGATGGCACGCACGACAATGGGCACGACTCGAGCAAGCGGTCACCTGCGTATCCACAACCCGCGTCGTCACTTCCACAGTCGCTTCCCACTCTCAATGCGCCGAGATCATCAGGAGAGACCAGCGCTATAGAAGAATCAAACGTTGCGCCTGCTTTCCGCCTCGGAACCAGTACATCGAACGATACCGCCATCCTAGCATCCAGCTCGTCCACCAACTCCGATCGAAGCGTCGCTCGTGCTCCTGTTCGCGCCGTGCTGAAGGTCACCGATCCTTTAACCTACCTGAATGGCGACGAGTTTGCGCTTGACCTCGCGCGCCTTGGTCTCCAGCTAGACGACCCGCGACCGCCTAGCCGCGACGAAGCCCGCCAGCTAGTGCTAAACGAGGCGAACATATACAGAAGTGTGTTCACGGGGGTCGCGCACAGCCGCGACGATCGTGCCAGCGTATTATGGGATGTGGGCGACAGGACCCGCCGGTTGTGAGGTCCTGGTGTAGGTCATGGACGAATTGGGGCCGGCCATTGGGGAGTCATGGGAGACGTTGGATTGGCGGTGGAGGTGAGTTCGAAATCCGGCTTTCCCGCCGTCACGTCCATCGTAGCTCATAACCGCCCTCAGACCAGCAATCGAGCATGCCTACCGTCAGCTGCATTCTCTCGGTGTCGTGCACGGCGATCTCGAACTGCACCATATCCGACTGAGGTTAGGCGACAACGGTATCCCACCCGATACGAATGCGCCATCCCTCTCTCCTAGCACGACTGGGCGCTCCCTCGCTGGACCCTCCAGCGATCTCTCGGACAGTCCTAGCGATCTCGATAGCCGTCCGAGCCGCCTGGTGCTGATCGACTTCGATCATGCCAAAGTCGCCTCGCAGGAGGAGATTGACGCGGAGTGGGCGGAATTGCAGACCATGTGTAATTATTACTTGAAGGACCCAAGGCAGTGAAGCCTTAGCTATGGTCGGGTCATAAGTACAGCTTTTTATGATGTTTTGATATTTTCTTGAACGAGCAGGCAGACGGGAAAGCAGACGAATGTAATACAATAGAGGCCACAATCGGCAGTGATATCGAGATATCGAAAATCTGTGCTTCCTGTGAAGGGCAATGCGACGAGCGCGCACGATATCCCGCCGAACAGTCCAACGCCCTGAAGCTTTCCTTCCTAACGGCGACCATATCTTACTATGCCCCGCGCGCTCCAAAGCAGGCCTCAGCGCGTCGCGTGTTTACCTATCAAGCTCGAACCTGGACTTCCTCCCCGCGAAAATACCCATGAAGTCTCGCGATTTCCGAACGCAGCGCCATTGCGAGATTGCAAAACCTGATCATTGTGCCAACTGATGGGTCCTGATTGTACTACACCAGAGAAGCCTCCAATTCCCGCCGCGGCTTGTCGCCAACCAGAACGGCGCATTTGGCGGTCATGACTTGGAAAAGACCAGAGCTAAGGAGACATGAAGTAATGCTAAGGAGACATAAAGTAATGACCTGCTTAGCATTGCAAGCCCCGTTGGCCAAGTGGCTAAGGCGTCGCACTTGTAATGCGAAGATCACTCGTTCAAATCGGGTACGGGGCAAGCATGTACGCAGTGTTTTTTGTTACCAGGGTCTTTGCAATTCAGCGATTCCTGTTGCCTCCCTATCTCCAGTAAGCCGGAAGCTTGCAAATCCAGGCTCGCAATGTCACGCAAGGAGGCACTTCCAAAGGTTACGGAGTAGCGGCTTGCATTCGTGACAGACTATGGTACGTAGACTAGAATAGCAGTGTCAAAGCTATGAACATACGAGTATTGTACTTGGTGGTGAGTAGCGCGGTGAGTGCGACATGTAGTTAGCGCGACATGGTGAATGCGTCAATAATCATAAACCCCAATCCAAAGGAACCAACGATTAGCGTTTCGACGATGGAAGACGGATGAGCGATGAGGAGTGTCCGATGCTTATGAGCAGAGCGGCCGGATGGCGGTGAAGCCCAGTAGATGTAGGCAGTGAGGGAGAGGGATAGGAAGGAAGAGTCAATCAGAGGTGCCAGCGGCTAGCTTAGAAGCCGCCCATGCCACCCATGCCTCCCATACCCCCCATGCCACCCATCCCGCCAGCTGGCTTGTCCTCCTCCGGTGCATCCACAACCGAGCACTCGCTCGTCGTCAACAGCGACGCCACGCCCGACGCATCCACGAGCGCCGTGCGCACCACCTTCAGCGGGTCGACGATCCCCGCCTTGATCATGTCCACGTACTCGCCCTTCGCGGCGTCATAGCCCCACGCGAATTTGTCCGCGCCGCCGTACTGCTTGAGCAGCGTGCCGACGATCACGCTCGCCTCCTCGCCCGCGTTGGAGAGGATCGCGCGCGAGGGGTTCGTGAGCGCGCGGCGGATGATCGCGACGCCGAGCTCCTGATCGAAGTTCGCGGTCGGGATCGGCTTCGCGTCGGGCGAGACGGGCGCGGAGGTGGAAGACGCGGCCTGGGAGTTGGTCGCGAGCATGAGGGACGCCTTGAGGAGCGCGACACCGCCGCCGGGGAGGATGCCCTCCTCGACCGCGGCGCGGGTCGCGTTCAGCGCGTCGTCGTAGCGGTCCTTCTTCTCGCCGACCTCGACCTCGGAGGAGCCGCCGACCTTGATAACGGCGACACCGCCGCTGAGCTTCGCGAGACGTTCCTGGAGCTTCGTGCGGTCGTAGTCGCTCGTAGTCGGGTCGTCGATGAGCGCGCGGATCTGCTCGCAGCGCGCCTGGATGTTGTCCTTCGAACCCTCGCCGTTGAGCACGATCGTGTCCTCCTTGGTGATCGTGATAGAGCCGGTCGAGCCGAGGAGGTCAGCGGTCGCCTTCTCGAGCTTGATGTCGAGCTCGTCGGTGAAGACAGTGCCGCCGGTGAGGATGGCAATGTCGCCGAGGATGGACTTGCGGTTGTCACCGAAGCCAGGAGCCTTGACTGCGGCGACCTGGAGCTGGCCACGGAGCTTGTTGAGGATGAGCGCAGCGAGCGCCTCGCCGTCGACGTCCTCAGCGATGATGACAAGCGGGCGGCGCGCCTGGACGGCGGTCTCAAGTGACGGGAGAATGTCCTGGAGGAGCGAAATCTTCTTCTCCGAAAGAAGGATGAGGGGCTTCTCAAACTCGACTTTCTGCGCCTTCACGTCGGTGATGAAGTAGGGCGAGATGAAGCCGCGGTCGAAGCGCATGCCCTCGGTGATCTCAATCTCGTCCTCGATGGTCTTGCCCTCCTTCACGGTGATGACACCCTCCTTGCCGACCTTCTCCATGGCCTGGGCAATGAGGTTGCCGACATGGGTGTCGCCGTTCGCGGAGATGGTCGCGACCTGCGCAATTTCGGCGGTGGTGGTGACCGTCTTGGCCTGCGAGGAGAGGAACTCGACGACGCGGTCGACGGCGGCCTGCGAACCACGGCGCAAGTCCATGGGGTTGCAGCCAGCGGCGACGTTCTTGACACCCTCGGAGTAGATGGCGCGCGCGAGGACTGTCGCGGTCGTCGTACCGTCACCAGCAATCTCGTTAGTCTTCGACGCGACATCCTGAACGAGGCTGAAGGGATGTAAGTAAACGTGTTGAGAGAAAACACGCGGGAGGGGAACGCACCGGGCACCGAGGTTCTCAAACTTGTCCTTCAGCGTAATGGACTTGGCAACAGTAACACCGTCTGCAGAAACTCGTCAGAAAACGTGCATATATGCTGGGAAGTCTGCACACACCCTTGGTGATCTTCGGACCGCCAAACGACTGCTCAATAATCACGTTACGGCCTGCACGACGCGTTAGTCAGGTGTACTTCCCTCCCGACGCGTCCGACTCACCCTTGGGGCCGAGAGTGACGCTGACAGCGTTGGCAAGGACGTCAACGCCCTTCAGAATAGCGGCACGCCCATCGTTGGAGAACTTAATCTCCTTGTGGGCTCCCCTGGCAAGCACGGGCTTCGCGGCCTGGGCGGCGCGGCGAAGAGAACGAGACGAGGTCGAGGAAACGGTGTGCATTGAGCTAGACTGGAGTGTAGACCTTGTGAAAGGCTTTTGCGGACGACTGCGCCGGTGAAGGGAGAGGAAGAGAGGTGAACTGGTGGTCCCGGAGGAATGCGAGAAGAAAAGACGCGTCGACGTCAAATTTTGTATACCCGCTTAGTCAGCTTCGGTCCGCCGGTTCCGCCCGCATCCCCTTCTCGCATGTTCTACACGTGATGCGGGGCAACTTGAACTTACACGTGTGCGGTGCCCCTCTGTAGCTTTCTTGCGCTCTTCAGTAACTGCTGCGAGTGTACACCAACACAAAACATCGCATGTCCTATTCGAAGTCAACGAAAGCTTGACTCTCTCTCAGTGCACACTCGAGGACTCCTGCAATTGGCTGCCCTTGCGAACGCCGTCCTTCTCCGGTCGCATGCAGGGTCAACGAGGTTCGAGGATTTGACGTGGACCTGTCTCCTTACGCTGCGATGAGTGCTTTCTGCCTGTTTTACGTAACAGACCCTGCGGCACTCAAGCTTGCATGCCTTAGTATCCATTCGGATGCTCCGATCGGGACAGGCCTTCAACGAGACCACGATATCGCTGTTCTAGGGTGATGTTCTGGTTCACCAGCAACAAGCCCTACCATTCTGGGCTTTCTTTCTTATGACCTCTAAGCAACCTCGGTAGATGTCCTCGTCAGCTGGCCTACACAACGTCACTGCTTCGTCGACCATTGATAGGCTCGTGACCCGAGCGTTCTTCTTCTCTTACCACCACCCCTTCCAGCGCTCAATCATAAGTACTCTTCCCTACACCCCTGCAGGATGGCCGGCGTCGAACTCAAAGGCAGCTGCCACTGCGGCACGGTGCGCTTCACTGTCAACAGCAGCTCACCCGCGCCGTATGCGGTGAGTACATTCAACTTTGAATCCCCTTCTTTCGGAGTATATTCTACGATCCCATGGTCCTCACTCATGCACTCTAACCCAACCCAGCTCTGCACCTGCTCGATCTGCCGCAAATGCGGCGGCTATGGCGGTAGCGTCAACCTCGGCGGCCACGCCAACTCGCTCAAGGTCCTTCAGGGGAAGGAGGTGATTAGGTATGTGTGGCTTGTGGACGAATTCGCCTGTCTCGGGGTCCTCTCCACTTGAGCGCGCGTCTATCTACGAAGTAACAACGAAACTCGTGCGCATACACCTTCCAATAGGTCCGCGTACAAATTCACATCGTGCACTTACCACTCTCCCTCCCAGCATCTACCACGCCGTCATGGATCGCGACACTCCCAAGGAACACCGCGCGGCCTCCGAGCGCCACTTCTGCAGCAAGTGTGGCAGTATGCTGTGGGTGTATGACAAGCAGTGGCCCGAGCTCATCCACCCCTTTGCCGCCGCCATCGACTCGGAGCTAGCGGTTGTGGAGGAAATGGTGCGTTGAGGTTGTTCTCGCCCTTTTACCTCGTTCCTCATTTCCTGCGACCTTCCTTCTGCTCCCGACTACTCGCTGCTCGATCACCCGCTCATCGCACTTTCAATGACGAGGACATCCGTTCACAACCCCCAGAGCATCTGCCGCGCCGACTCCAAGCCTGCCTGGGTGCGCCTGCCCGAGGGCAAGAAACAGGTGTACGACATGTATCCGCCGGACAGTCTCGAGGGGTGGCACAAGAAGCACGGGCTGTGGGTGGAGTGAGATGGATGGGGAGAACGAGCACAGTAAAAGTTGTGAGCATATGCCCCGGTATGATGGGTGCAAAGCCGGAAATTTGTACGATGGAAGAATTGAGGCTTGAAGCTTACCGGCACCTGCAGCTGCTCAGATGAGAACGCTTTGAAAGATCGGGGTCACTGAGACGACGCGTTCATTTGCCCTCGTGACCGCGCGGCCCACACGAATACTTGTCTTGCCGGCTCTCAATTGCAGGCGACGCAGACACGCATGCACACTGAGCGAAGGTGATTGCCCAAAACACGATTGCACGACATAAGATACAGTGAAAGCGAGATGCGTAAAGATATGTATACACACAAGACTTGCGAGACCATCCAGCGCCTGCTCATCGGCCCCTGCTGGTCGCTGAAGACGCGCGCCTACTCATCGCCAATCTTCGGCGCCAAATAGTACCGAATATGCCCCTGCCCAAACTCGTAGTTCACGAGCAGCGGCACGTCGCTGCTCATCAGCAAGCGCACGTTCTTCGCCAAGTTGGACGACTTGGAGAAGTTGACGAGGTACTTGAGCGAAAACGTGAGGGACACGAGCTGATTGAGCTGGATGTTGACGCCCTGCATCTCGGGCTCCTCCTTGATCTTCTCCTTCTTCTTCTTGTCTTTCTTGGCCTTCTTGCTCGGCTTGGACTTGGTCGCCTGCGAGGGGGGAGGTTAGGTCAATATGGGTGAATGAGTAAGAGGATGGGGGTGCGCACCTTCTTTTTCCGCTTCTTGCTTGAGGAGTCCTCCTCGTCTTCGTCGTCCGAGCCCTTCTCCTCTTCGTCCCCGTCACCGTTCTCCATGTCAACATCCTCCGCATCCTTCTCCTTCTTGACCTTCGCCTTCTTTTCCTTCTTCTCGCCGTCCTCGTCCTCTTCCTCCTCTTCCTCACTGTCCTTCTCCTCCTCATCCTCTTCGTCCTTGCCTGGTGGCGCATCCGCACTGTGCTTCAACAGCACGCTCCCATTCGCCGACTCGCCGTCGCTCGCGAAGCGGATGCCCTCCTTGCTCACTTCGATTCGCACGCTCTCGCCGAGCTGCGACAGATCGCGCACGATGCGCGCAAACTCGCTCGACGCCATCGTCACCTGCGCGTCGTACTCCGTGTCCGGGATGCCCAGCTGGTCCGAGTCGATGTCCATCAGCTTCATGTCGTACTCCGCTATGCGGTCGCTCGCTGCGCGTCTGTCAGCACACACCGCACGCCAATCCACAAGAACGCGCCACGCACACTTCGCCTCGTACACCAGGTTGAGCACGTCGGCCTCCTCGCTCGCCTTGATCGTGCACATGTCGTCGTCCTTCGCGCACTTGAGCACCTTCGTGAGCGAGTTCAGGTTCACGCCGAGGGGGATGGGCCGGTCGCAGCGGTAGTTCGCGAAGCCGACGCGCTCGAGCTTCACGCTAACGAGCGCGACGTGCGAGTTGTCCATCGCCTGCAGGTTGATGCCCTCATCGTTGCACTCGAAGTTCGCGTCCGTCACCAGCTCCTTAATGGCTGTCAAGCGCGTCAGCAAGCCGAGTCGCGCGCGTCAAACCAGGGAGCTATACGCACAGTCGAGGACCTTCTTCAGGATAGACGCTTCGTTGAGCTGCGCTTCGAGCATGACGCGAACGGCGGATGAGGGGAGCGCGTAGGGGGTTCACGAGAGTCAAAGGCAAGGCTGGAACGCGTCAACAAAAAGTGGTCCTTCGCGTTACGTCACGCGAAATAACGCTTGTGACATGCGCATTGTCCTCCTGGGCACAAATATTTGTCCCTCCATAATCCTTGTTCCCTCCCCTCACTCGAGCCGCCGCGCAGCTCGAGACATCTCTAGGCCGCCTGCTGTCCCTTCTGCTTTGCTCTATCACAAACTATACGGACTATAATCGATAACTCGCGCTCTAATACAGCAAACACCACCCCAGTCTCTGTCCATTTGTGCCCATATACCCACGCACTCGCCCAATGTCGTCCCGGTCCCATATGCGGCGCCAGCGCGTGCTGGACCTTGAGAGGCAGCAGGAGCTCGAGGATTGCATGGCGATGCGCATGACGGAGGTGAGCACTTGCGCGCCACCGTGATTATAATCTACGCGACCGACCCTGATGTGATGACATCTTCAGGACCAGCGCCGGACGCTCAGCGGCTCCTTCGCGTCTGTGAAATGCGACTTCACCGACCTCGATGGGCAGCAGTGGACGGGCGCGGCGCTGAGGAGTCGCTCGCATGTGCGTTGCGCGCCGCCATGTCCGCATGGGCCCTTGCTCACTGACACGCCTTACAGCATTGCCCGACCCCGCCATCCCTGCACACGCCGCAACACTCGGAGCCCTATGTCGCGTTTGCTGTCCTCACCAACGCCGATCTCGCGTCCTTTGGACCGGAGGAGACGGTCCGCGCGTCGGCCTCAAAGCACTTCGCCGCGGACGCGGAAGCCACCATCACCTGCCATCCCGATCGACCACTACCCGAAGCGTCGACCGAGCCGCCGAACAACCACCGTAATGGCGTACGCTCCCGATCGCCCGTGAAGGGCCTCTTCCCGGCGCCCGAGTCTGAACGAAGCAGCGGACCGCTCTCCGCGTTCGGACGAGGTCGTAGACCTACACCAATGGGCGCGGACATGCCTCGGAGTCCAGTATCGGAAGAGAACGAGCCCCCACTGTACGAGACCTCTGTGCGATCACCCAACTTGTCGACACCGCTGCCCAGCCCGCGTGCGGTGGACTTTCCCGCACCCCCGACAAGCGACTTCCCTGAACCACCGACGCGCGACTTCTCCGCCTCGCCAGCAGAGCCTCCAACCCCGTCCTTCGTGCTCAAGCGCAACTTCCAGTTCCCGCCACCAATCGTTACGCCGAAGCGCACGAAGCCGAAAGATAGTTCCTCACTTGTAGACATGACATCGCCTTGCGAGACGCCTGTTCGTCCCGTGCGCTTGGATCTGGCTTCAGCTCTGGACTCGCCTTGCGCAACGCCGACACCTGCTGGATGTTCCCCCTTGCTTCCTCAGACGCCTTTTACTGCTTCGGAGACGCCAACCTCTGCCACTCGTGACTCGAACAGTAAACTGGCGTCCCTCCCCTCCCACAGCAAACTCCCGGAAACGCCCACGAAGTACCGCAGCCCGCGCGAGCGCGCCGCGATGGCCATCATGCTCGCTCCGGGATGGACGCACGAGTCAGTGCGGCGCGAAGGGGACTCGCAGCAACGAAGCGAACTGCGTGGGTCACCACGACGTAGAGAGGAGGACCCGCTGCTTGCCATGTTCCACACGTGGTCGCCGCACAAGCAGCAGGATTTCCTACGCGTGCATGGGCAGAAGTATCCGAGGCTGGCGCTTGATTATAGGCAGGCGAAGGGGAAGACCTCAGTCGCAATTAAAAAGACTACGCTGGGTGACCCGAGGGCGGCGGTGGACGACACGGATGCGATGTCTGTGGACTCCTCGGTTGTGACAGGGCTGGGGATCGCGTAATCTGTGGGCGACTTGGTGGCTCTCGACGGTCTCATGTTGGCGTTTTGCTGGTTCGGCGTTTGGCGCTTTGTCGGTTGGTCGTCTTGCTCTCCCTGCTTTCCACGCTCTGCGTTGTCCATTCTGTCTTTGTCCGTTGTTCAAACTCTGGGACACTGTACTCGACTGCAGGATACTGTACTCGACTACACTGGGACACTATCGGATTACGGGATGCTGTATCACTATAATGGGTGTATCGTTACACGCGCGAATGGAATGTTTGTTCTGGGAAACCTATCCGGCCGGGCTATACATTGTAAACGCTGAACCATACGCGAACAAGGCAAGAAATATGCGCGCAAGGCGAAACTCCGTCGTATTGTTCGCGCCTCTGTGCGTCACGAGCTTGAACCTCGGCACCGATGGTCACGCGTATATCACGCGGTTCGAGTTCAGATTCCAAATCGGATCAAGGCAAAATCGAGTCCATGCATCGTGGACAGAGAGAAAGGTGCCCTATAGCAAAGAAAGGGTATCTTCAAAAGTAGTAACAAGTCACCGTCTACAGCTCGCATTCAATTTCCCGAATGAGGCCCAAGGCGTTCAGCTAGACGAAGGTTTCGGTAAGTATAAACCACGAACGCATCTCGGTAGCTTTAGTTCATGTTCATCCTAGACTGTCGGCTTTGCCATCCCACAAGAGCGCTGAATCCCATACAGCTCAACCCTATCCATCCGTGGTTGCACCTCACGCTCCCATACGTCCTTCTGCATCGGGGCCGCCAGCCACAGTTCGTGCACAGGTGACACGCTGTAGACGAACGCAGGTAATATACGCCCCGTTAGAACATCCGTATGGTCGTCAACCGTAGCGATCTTGAGTACGCGCAGATTCGGCAGTCTGCCGTCCTCGCGAACCTTGCAGAGGGAGTCGAGGAGAGCGCGCGCGGACCTGATTAGGGTCGGACTCGTGATTTTCTTCCACGCAGTCCCCAGCTTCAACTGCAGATGCTCCAAGCGCGGCACGCGGTCAAGCAGCTCTTCGAACTCCACCGCCGAAGGATACTCCATCGCCCACCACAACTTGAGACGGGCGATTTCGCAGCGCGACCGGTCGAGGAAGTCCAGGATGGGTCGGATGCTCTCGCCTATGACCGCGACGCCGATATTGAGCTGCCGAAGATTAGGAGCCGTCACCGCCTTCAAGAACTGCTCCATGTTCCGCAGAGTCGTGACCTTCAGCGACAGCTTCTTTCCCCGGAATACGCACGTCCTTTGCGTAGGCGGAGGCCATGCGTCCCACACCGTGCCACCCGCGCCCTCCGTCTCGCGCAGGGTGAAGGACCGCAGCGAGGTGCACGGGGAGATGATCTCCACATAGAGGTCGGGCGCGATGTACGGGTTCACCGTGACGCTGGTGAGCTGATGCCAGGGAAGGGTGAAGGGAAGAAAGGAGATGGGCTCGTCCATTTTGTTGAGCAGGATGAGTTCGCGGAGGTCGGGTGCTTGGTCGAATAAGCATGGATTATCGGACGCCATAGCTTCGTCCCACCAACTCTCCTCGTCCTCGGGGCGGAGCCCAACGTAGCGAACGCGCCTAGGTAGCATGATGGTCGCCTTCCTCAGTTGAGGAAGTGCCAATTCCGTACCAATGAAGCGCACCGCGGGCCACGACGTGCACTCCACCTCGACCTCACGCCAGTGCGCGGAGTGCTTTGCGAGAGGCTCGAGCACGTCTCGGTGCGGCAGGCCATTTTTGCGGTATTGGCCGAGAATGTGCATGCGGAGGAACATGCGCGGGGCGTTGGCGAGGTCGAGGTCGGGTGGTGGGTGAGGCGGAATAGCCAATGCACCCGAGTCCGTGACGTCCAAGCGAAGCCGAGGTTGCAGCCGAGGCATGCTGCTCGCAAGCCGGCGCCAAAAAGAGCAGACGAAGGGGATAGGAAACAATGTAGGCGAGAGGAAATTCGGGAACAGAGGCCGACCATTTGTGAGCCTCACTTCCCCAGCCCGACGGGGCCAGAGGTACAGGAAGATCTCGCAGAGAAGCTCCCAGGGTAGGCGCCGGACGGGAGCACGCAGGAAGGATTCGCGCTGTCGAAGTTTTTGCTCGGCAGCGCGGCGTAGAGCCCGGACTGCGAGCAGTCGTTCGTGCAAGCTGTTCTCTTCCGCCTTCAGGTCTTCGACGTACTCCTGCAGCACGCAAAGCTCGTCCTCGAGTGGGATGCGCTGGCGCTGAGAAACACCGCAAGTTGTCCGCAGCGACGGTAGCAGTTTTTCCTCGTCCCGCTGAGGAAATGAACCGTGACCGTCACAATTTGCGCTGGTGACCTCGTCGCGAGCAGGCGCCTGCGTGGTCGACATCCCTATCAAATCTCGTCAGTCCATGTCTCACAGAGAGGAGGATATACTCACTGCAGGTAGGATGGTGAGCGCTGCTGTGAAGCTGGGAGTGCGCGGTTTTGGCCGAAATTAAATGCAGGGTCTGGCACGAGTTCCTCGTTTCAGTGTGGCATTGACTTCGTGCGCTTCGTCGCTCAGTGGTCGGCTCGGCCGCATGGCTTGAAGGTCTTCTCGGTCCCTCTTTGGGCGTGCTGTATGGTCAGTGGCTTCGTCCTATTGAGCGCTTTAGGGGACGCGGTATTTTTGCGACTCAGCTGGGGGGGTGGGAGACGTCTGGAAGTCATGCACGAGAATACCATGGCATGTTCGACGCAAAGGGTTGCACAACTTCGCTAGACTAGATGAATTCTTATTCATGGGACGAGGGTCAGCAGTCAGTTTACATCGCGCGTACAATACCAAGAATGGCTCGAAGGCCGAGGAAACAAGAATAACGTACAACGAGAACACAGTCGAACCAAGTTCGACCTCTACAACAACTACCTATGTCCGGTATCAGCCAATACCATCGTCAATAAGTGCACTTCAAAACGCACCTCCATCAATCATCCATCGCATCGAAGCTGAACCTCGCCTTGTCCGCCTTGCTCCACTTCGTCAGGTCCCACTGCGGCGGCCCGCGCAACGGCTTCGTGGGCACATCCGACAGATACTCCTTGTACTCCTTCCAGACGCGGCTGAGAACGAAGTCTTCGTCCTTCTCGTCCTCTGCGCCCTCCCTTCCCTCGTGCCACCATGCCTTGCCTTCCTTCTTGCCACCCTCATTCTCCTTCTCGCCGCCGTCTTCCTCCATATCCTCGTCCTCATCCCCGTCATCGTCATCGTCCTCATCTTCATCCTCACCATCCGACTCATTCATAACCTCCTCCATAGTCTCCCTTTCCTCGCCCTCCAAGCCCTCAAACCACTCCTTTTGCCGAGCAAGGTGCAGCGCCTTCGTCTCTTGAACTGACTTGTCCTTGAAGAGCCGCTTGCCAATGCCCTTGCAGACGGAGGCAAAGTCAGAGCCGGCATTGATGCCCTGCAGACATTCGCCGAGGGCGGCCGCATTCTTTAGGAGGTATCCGAGCGCGGGGTACGCGTCGGTGTTCAGCTGTCCGTCCTTCTTGAGCGCGCGCAGGACAGTGACGAGGCACGCGCCGTAGGCCTTGGCGGTCAAGTCAACGCGGTCGCCGTCGTCGGCCACTGGAAGGACGCGTCAGTTGCGATGGTAATGTAGGAAGGAGGGCAAGACGCACTGCCCCACGCGTCATTGCGCAGCAGGAAGATGGTGAGGGCCTCCAGGTGCGACATGCTTAGCGGCCAGTTTTTCTTGGCTATTTGCGTATGCAGGGTACTGAGGCGCTTGTCGATGAGGTCGAGGCAGCCGTACGCGAAGAAGTCTGTAGACCGCGCCGACGCGTCAGTCACGTCGATCGGACGCGTCGCAGCGCGTTCAACTTGACAAGCGTACCGTTGTATATGTACATATCATGCATGTCAGGGTCACGCTTGTCCGCGTCCTCGAAAAGTTCGATAGCCAGCTCTTTTCCCTTCTTCGACATCATTTGGCTGGGATTGAGGAAGGTGTAGCCCTCGGGGATTAGAGTGTCCTGATGCACGTGTTAGATGAGACCATGCCAGTTTCCCTAAGTCTTACAGGCATGTTAACGTAGTAGTTGAGACGTCTAGGCTGGATAGAGATGAGAGCAGGAAGAAAGAACGATGCAAAGCAGCAAAATTCCAATGTGACGTCGTGACATTGCTAGCTCCTCACGCGGCGAAAACGTGCGCACGGTCACGTGGGCGTGTTCCCTGGATCCCGAGGTTTTGCCGCTTTCCCCCGTTATCTCGTGCCATGACTTCGGGTAGCAACTTGCCCAGCTTCATGTGTCTGTCCTGCCCTCTTGTTGAGGTATATGACTCTCGATATAACCTCCCTTATTCTTTTATTGCCATCTGTTGAAGACGATGAAGACCAGGGCAAATATTTTCTCGTGCTCATTTGTGGTAAATCTGTCATAGTCGGCCGCCCTGCACTGCCTCGAGACAGACTTCCACCACGCTTGTCATGATTTGGATCCAACACCAGAACGCCTACATCCGAAGTATGTCCGCTCACTCTGGTCGAATTCGCCTTTGTTAAACTTCGGCTACTGCAAGTGAGCAGGGATACTAACGCATTACACATTAACTCATTCATTCAGCCTACAGCCTCCAATTTTCTGCGTAATGCGACATACTGCGTCTATCGTACTCAGAAGCCCCGAAGATCTATGCAAAACTCAGGGTATAGACGACAAGTGAGTACGCGTACATCGCCTACGATTTAGGCGCCCGGTTTCGGATTTCCGATCAGCATTTCGACAACATACTTCCGCTCCGTTTCGTCACCGTCTTATGGCTCTCTCATTTTCTCTCAACCGACCTTTCAGCTCAACGATCCTTTCCTTCCAGCCCCAGGAGCCTGCCCGAGACTATTTGCTACGTCCCGGACTTGTAAAGCCTGCGCTCCATGTCCAACAAGCTCTCGCAGTCGCGTCGACCACAAGTTGCGTACTCGTTCCCCACGGCACGAAGTCAACACGGGGGACCCCGCTTTTCTAGACGGCTACTTATAGGTATATTACCCCTGAGCCTGGTTTCGTCGATTCGTCTTGTCCAGGCCAGCGGAAGATTAGGTGATACCGTGGCATGCGGGGGCACATAAAACTGTAGCTCTCGAGAGATTGTAGGGTTCTGCCTTCCTGTCTCTTGCTCTGTACCCGGCATCGCCCCCCTTCGCTGGGTTGTGCCAGCGTTTGGTCGTGTACTCGACCTTTTGGTCCCACCCGCAACAACAAGGCAGACAGGATGCCCAGCTGCGCTACGAAGATACGCAAGGCGCTTCATGTGCCAAGCTATGCGCGCTGCGTATGCTTTGCTTCGCTTGCTGGTGAGTGATTTCCAAGCTAAGGTCAGGACCGCATATTTATTGACTATACTCCAGCTTATGTCTTTGGGTACGATCATATATCCCTTTTCATGCGAATCAATACTGACCATCAGCGTGTGCAAGGTTTGATACAGGCTCAATTGGTATGTCCCAACACCAGCTTCGTATAGCCCCAGCTAACGTTCATCCCACAGGTCCCATCACCCTCATGGACGACTTCACCAAGACATTCGGCGACCTCTCCTCCGTCGTTCAAGGCCTCTTCGTCTCCTCTGTCCTCATCCCCGCCGCCATCACCTCCTTCGGCGCGGGCTCCATCGCTGACCGCATCTCGCGCACGCACGCCATCTCCCTCGGCTGCGCCGTCTACGGCCTCGGCTCCCTCATCTGCGCCATCTCCGGCATCAACATGTCGCAACACGCTGCCCTTGCCATGATCTTCGTCGGCCGCTGCACCTCCGGCGTCGGCGAGGGCGTATTCCTATCCGCGCTCACCGTCTACGGCATCGAGGTCGCCCCGCGCAAGTCGCGCGGCCGTGTCGGCTGCATCATGCAGCTCTTCATCTCGACGGGGATCATGGTGGGGTACTTTGTGTGCTATGGGAGCTTGAATATCGTCGGCTCGCTGTCGTGGAGGTTGCCGTGGATCCTGCAGTGCCTGACGTGCTTGGTGTGCGCGGTGGGTGTGCGCTTTTTGCCGCATTCGCCGCGGTGGCTGCTGCATGTTGGGCTGCACGAGGAGGCCGTGCGGGCGATGCACCGGCTCGATCTGAGCAAGGACGAGTTCATCTCGTTGGCGGCCACCGCCGAGGAGGAGAAGGCGCAGGAGGCGGCAGCGAGGGAGAAGGCCCATGAAGGTGGCTGGTTCAAGAACCAGATTGCGCAGTTCAAGCAAGCCTTTGCGCCTGGTCTCCGCGGGCGCTCGGCGATGGCGCTTTTCATGCAGTCGATGCAGCAGCTCGCTGGCATCGACGGCGTCCTATACTACGCTCCCGTGCTCTTTCGTCAAGCCGGTTTGTCGTCCTCCAGCGCGTCCTTTCTAGCTTCCGGCGTAACGGGTATCGTTAACGTTGTGTTCACCATCTTCGGGCAGATCATCTCTGACAAATGGTAAGCTTCTTCATTTACCATCCTTTAGGCGCCTGCTAACACATCCCAGGGGCCGCCGACCGTCCATCATCGGCGGCGGCACCATCATGGCCACCGCCATGACCGTCATCGGCATCCTCTACTCCCTCCCCTCCCTCAACCAGGCCGGCAACTACGCCGTCATCGCCCTCATCTTCGTCTACTTCATCCCCTTCGTCGTCACCTGGGCAACCCTCGTCCGCATCTGGGTCTCCGAGGCGCAGCCCGTGCAGACGCGCGCCTCCGTCTCCGCCCTCTCCTACACGACGAACTGGATTGCGAACTGGATCGTCGCGTTCACGACGCCGATGTTTTTGGATAAGTATCCGAGCGGGCCGTACTTTCTGTGGGCGGCGTGTACGTGGGTGGCGGTGGGGGCGTTCACGCTATGGTTGCCGGAGACGAAGGGGCGGAATGTGGATTTGGCGGGGCAGGCTGGGGGGTTGAAGTTGCAGGTGCGAATTCCTGGGATGAGGCGACGCGAAGCAAGGCGAGAGAAGACCCCGACTCCTCCGCTGAGGACTCCTCCGAACGAACAGGCTGAGCAGCAAGACGAGATTATCGAAGAGATTGTATGAAGGATTCGATCTGCATGATTGACGACCATTCATGAACGAATAACAACACTGGGTAACTTTGGGCCCTGATGCAGGACTGTAGAACGCTACTTGGTAGATTACTCGTAGACGATGTGCGGAGCGCTGGTCACAGGGATGTATCTTGTATGTGTATGCATCCGTACAATACATCTTGAGGTTCGAACCGAGGATCCAATGGAAGTCGAACCTCGAACAAAGGCACGAACAGATCATCAAGTCTATTGTACTTCCAATTGGGAATAAACACCCCTTGTTCCCAACCCCCATGTCTGCTGCACTCCGCCCGACACCCACAGATGGGTTCCCCACCGAAACCTCTCGAGTCCAACACGAGACCGAGGAGATCCTCGCCAAACATGTCTTTGGCCCCGCCACCCTGAACAACAACGCACACATGCAGTTCCTTGCGCGCAACCTCGTCCAGGGCTTCCCCGCGCGCTACGTGTCCCAGGACGCGAGCCAGCCGTGGCTCATGTTCTGGACCTTCCAAGCGTTCAGCGTACTCCAAGTCGGCCTCGACCCGGGTAACCGCCAGCGCGCGATCGACACGATCTTGGCGTGGCAGCATCCCGATGGCGGCTTTGGCGGCGGGCCTGGGCAGAACGCGCACCTGCTACCAACTTACGCGTCCGTATGCGCGCTGGCGATCGCAGGGAGGCCTGGTCCGGGCGGTGGATGGGATGACATTGACCGGCAAGTCGAGTAGTAGAGCGCTCGGTGGCGCGTCGTCTAACGCGTTCCCAGAATGAAGATGTACAGTTTCTTCATGTCCTTGAAGCAGCCAGATGGATCCTTCCTCGTAAGCCGGAACGCTGAAGTGGATGTGAGGTGCGTTTGTATTGATTAGCGCGGTGCGGAGGCTCATGCCTTTGTTCTAAGAGGAATATACTGCCTGATCGTTACTGCTATACTCCTCGATATCTGCACGCCTGAACTCGTCGAAGGCACCGCATCCTTCGTCGCATCATGCCAGACATACGAGGGTGGATTCTCTTCCGCCTCGCAACCATACTTCGCGCCCGGAGCTGACGGCAACCCAACCCTCCTCCCATCCCCACGACCTCAACTCGGCGAAGCCCACGGTGGGTATACGTACTGCTCATTGGCAGCCTGGACCATGCTGCAGCCATTCATCGCTCGTATGCCGGAGCCCAAGCCGTCTATCAACCTCAAAGCATTGCTGCGGTGGTGCGCCCACATGCAGGGAACGGAGATAGAGCTCGGCGGCTTCAAGGGAAGGACGAACAAGCTCGTAGACGGGTGCTACTCGTGGTGGGTAGGAGGCTGCTTCGCACTGCTTCAGTCGCTGGGCCTCAGCCGGCCACCTCACCCACCGCACGAACCACCTGCAAGCGACGCGCCTCAGGCAGACGACGGCAACTGGGACGATGTCGATGGTGTGTATGAATCATCTCATCCCTACACCGCTCACTCAACGAATCTATCAGACACCCTATTCAACCGCAAAGCGCTGCAAGAATACATCCTCTACGCCGGACAGCACCCCAGCGGCGGTCTGCGAGATAAGCCTCCAAAGTGCGTAAGGCTATGTCCTCCGCGCCAGGGCTTTGGCGCCTGTACCAATACGCTGGCTAACATCCTCTGCCTCCTAGGGGTGCTGACGCGTATCATACCCTGTATTGCTTGGCTGGACTCTCCGCCGCCCAGCACCCCATGATACCCTCACCATCTCGGCGCGACGAACTCGCCGGTGCATGGACCGATTCGGAGGAGCCAACAAACGATCTTCGAAAGTCCCTCTTCCTCGACATGCTGTGCTACGCGGAGGAAGAGGGCGCTTCCAAGGTCGTAGGCGGGCCTCAAAACCGTGTCGTGAGTGCAGATTCCTCTTGCTAGCGATGCGTGGACTGACAGTAAAGCAGAACGCCACCCACCCCGTCTTTAACCTCACCATGACCCACGCGGAAGGGATGATGGCCCACTTCTACAAGCAGCAGGTGCCGCCGCGAAAGCCTGCCGCTGCAGCCAAATGAACCAGGCTGCTGCAGAATGAGCCCGACTCCGCGGCCAAACGAGCGTGCTATATGTACGGATATCGCAATTGTACAATTATTCACTGTACTATCAACATCAAGGCTATTACGAACAACGGAAGATCATGTACTGCTGACGAAGCAAGCCAATATACTGCTAAGGATGGAAGCTATATTACTGAAAACCAATTCGTGGATCATGGAACCAAGGTATATCTGCTGTTTGCTGTGAGTGCTCGTGTAGTTCGGGCGCCTACACGGGAGTCCAAGCGCCATGGAGGCGTTCCGTACCATACAACATTGTTCTGCGCGGAAAGCTGGGCAAAGCAATAAGCAAGCGGGGGATAGTTCTGTCGCGTAGGTAAGGCGACGAGAATGCACGATAGCATCTGCGGGAAGTTCTTTCTTCATCTTATACACATAGCTTTCATCTGCTGCTCCTGCGATTTTTTCGGGATACGAAGCCACGGAGGTAGTGGGTGACGGATTTGAGCGACCAGGAGGCGTCGCGTTCATCTGTGGGTCTAAACAGTCGTCAGCGAGCGGTAAACAGCAAGAGGAAAAGGCGCTTACTTAGTTTTCGATGACGACGAGGTAGGAATCTCCAAGTTCGCCGCCTTCGCCGCCGACATCAGGCGCTCGTTCTGCATGGAGAGTTCCCGTAGATTGTCCTCCAGCATCCTTGCCCTTTCCGACTCCTGCTGCCGCAGCTGGGTGAGCAGCGGGAGAAACTCTCGCACCCGGTTCCACTTCTCGCACCGCCCGTCGATGATGCTCGCCATGTCCGCGTCCATGTGCGCCGCCTCGTCCTCGTTGAGCTCCCAGGTGACGCCAGCCTCCAGGTCGGCGCCGACGGGGCACACTTGGCTGAGGAAGAGCGCGACTTGCTCAATGTCTTCCTCGTCGATGATCGAGACGCCCATAGAGAGAAGAATGGGCTCTTTAAAGGTAGATAGGGAGGTGATCTTGTCGGTCGACTGGTCAATGTACGCGGTGGGGATGTCGTGCCGCGACGCGTGCAGGAAGAGCCCGAGCGTGCGCAGGCGTGGGCAGTGCGCCGCGAAGGGAAGGATTGCGCGCAGCGTGAGGGGCGCCGTCCCCGACTCGGGCGGCTCGCTGTTCAGCACTAGCTTCTCCAGCGACGGCCACCTGCGCGCGAGCTCCTCCAGGTCACCGAGCGTCAGCTGCAGCGGGTGCTGCAGCAGGATCTCGAAGTTCACGAGGTTGTTGCAGTCGAACAGGGGCCGGAGCGTCTCTAGCGACGCCGTGTCCTCCGCCTGAGGCCGTTCGGGCGTCACGTCGACCGCGGACAAGAGGGACAGCTCGCGTAGCTGAGGGCACGTGTCGCGCACGGCGCAGAGCAGCTTGCGAATGTCGGTCGGTGTCTCGAGCCGGAAGGAGTGAATGTACATCATGGTGAGGTGGGTAGGGCCAGGTCCGCGCGCGAGGAAGTTGCTCATGTCGATGAAGGATGAGGTGAGGGAGAGGTCGTAGAGTGCGGGGAACGCGCCGGAGGATAGGGTGGGCGCAAAGGTGTAGATGTCGGAGGCCTCCCCGCACCCCTGCGCCTCCATGTACTGGAATTCGATGATCCCGAGGTTCTCGTGGACCTGCGAGAGCGTCTCGGCGACCTTGCTGGTGAGGTAGTAGCGGGGGAGGGTAATCTTGCGGAGACTAGGAAGTGATTGGAGCAGCGAGACGACCTCCTCTTCGTGCGCGCTTGCGGGTTCGTTCCAGCGCAGGTCCAGGTGCGTGAGACAGGGCATGCGGGCTGCGACGTCGCTGAAGAAGGATGTGAGGGGGATGCTTGTGGTCTGCAGCATGGGTATAGTGATGATGAAGCTCTTGACGTTGCGATGCATAAACATGACAGACGAGCGCAGGGGCGCATTCCATTCGAGCACGCGTAGGGAGGGGAGGATTTCGAGGGATGTTCGTGTGGTTGCGATATCTGTGAATGCTGATTGCGCAAGTGCGCCGACCCTCTCTTCGTATACGAGATGCCGGACGCGTCTTGCATACCGATTGAAGCGCGTCCAATCGTCGGCTTGTAGCAATCGAGTAAATTCCTGCTCATGATCAGTACCATGGTCTCAAGTACTGGAAGTCGCCACGCACAAGTGCCATGGAGCCTGTCTGCTTGCTCAGCGGCGCAAGTATCCCAAAGAGCCGCGGTAAGTCATCTACAACTCTCCACAGCGCGTCCAAGGCGATTTCACACCATTGCCGACAGACAAGGGCGCAGCCTAAATGCTCTTTCTGTTCCAAGAAGCTGATCATGATATCCAAGATTTCGGGTATTTGGAGGACGCGGCTCGCCGAGGAAGGGGGACATGCGCGCGCCATGATGGTATGTGCAAAGCAGTGGCTAGGGGGAATTTGGGTACAAGGCCTGCCATTTTGGGATGAGCGTGACGTGACTGTTGACGTCCATGTGACCTGGCGTGCTTCACTCGCGGCCGTATGCTGGTCTAAGAACAGATCCTCGACAATGAGCTGAAGCTATAGGTGTAATCTTCTGAGAGAGAGAGATAACTCCCCTGTCAGTCCTTTCCTTCACGCAGAAACATAACGCCTCTCGCCGACGTCGATGAGTGAGCAAATGAAGCATCTCAGAAGTCAGTTTACTATGTCGCAGCGCCTTTGAAGCCCCAAAACCATCGAGTCTGAACTTTGGCGTTGAGTCTAAGCATACGAAAGGACAGGAGACGTATACGTCGACCCATAACCACTTGGAGCTGGTTGCCACAAATGGTTGTCGGAATTCCGCCAAGTGGCAACGAGCGTGTGCGTCGCACGTCTGGGCCCCATAGCGTTAGCTCGAACCATTCCCGAACCAGCTTACCTGTGGCGCGACCTCCATTCTCCATTCCATCGCAGGCGAGGTCGCTATCGCCTCGCCCCACGTCGGTATTATACCTACCTCGAGGCCACTCACCGTACCCAAACTTCCCGATCCGCGTCAGCCCACCGCGCCAAAAACGGTAAAAATGGACAACAGTATCGTCAATACTACGTGCATCGTCCGACGACAGGCATGGGAGTTATTTACCGTAAGTAGGTGCGTATCGTCGCCGATACGCACCACAACATCGTGGCGCGCGACAGGTAGGTAGGCAGCGGCCCCAGAGAGCGTCCGTGGAATAAGTACATTATATACAGTAGATGAGTACGACGTGAAGGCGAGTGGGCCGGTGGGTGAGTGAGCGAGAGAGGGTTCTATCAATACAGCGTGCGGGTCCGTCCATATCCGAAGGAGCGTAAGGAGCCCAGGGCCCAAAGATGATGATATGAATGATATGAATGCAAGCAAATATGTATATGATTAATGCAAAAGACAACGCGGGGGCGCAACGGCGTGCAGGGAGCGAGCGTGCGCACGAACCTAGTTGGGGTTGAACGACCAGATGATCTCGTCCGGGTGAAACGTGGCCGGGTCGAAGAGGCTTAGGCGCGCGCGGAGGTACAGGCGGCGCACTTCCCGGCACTCTTCCCCGTTCTGCGCCACTTCCCATTGCGGGACGAGCTCACTGAGGGTACGCTTGATGAGCGCGACGTACTCCTTGTACCCTTCCAGGTCCTGCTCCAAGAACATGGGCTGCACCGCCCAGAGGGGGACCGTCCTTGCCCCCTCCCAGTCGATGATACCGAGGACATCAGTTGGTGCGTCCGGGCGCACGAGCACGTTGTGAGGCATGAGGTCGATGTGCTCGAGGACGATGGCGGAGGTGGTATCGTCTCGTGTCTGTTCATCGCCGAAGAGGGACGGCGGGGCGGACTCGATGTCGGATACAACGGCGGCCATGCGCTCACGGTGTACTTCCGACAGCGGCTCTGGATCTCCGAACGCCATATCGCGGCGCGCGATAGCAAGCAGCCACTGCTTGAGAGACGTGAATGGCCCGCATCTTGAGGGGTCTGGCGGAGCTGTCCGGTTGGCCTTCGCGGAAGGATAAAAAGTGGTAGGGCCGACAATGACGGTGCTGTCCGCGGGGCCGGAAGAGGGCGCCTCGTAGAGACTGCCTACGGAGGGGAAGCGCATTGATAGTAGTTGGCCCCATATCCGGGAAATCTTGAGACAGATTTCCTCGCGCTCTTCCCGAGTCATGTTTGGCCATGTCTCCATGAGGGGCACACCGGGGACCTGCGGACCGTCAGGCCTACTTCGGCTGGAAGGGCGGGGTATGTGCACGAACGTATTCCATCATCATCCACTCTCCGCCAACTTCGCCTTCGTCATCGAGGTTGTGGTAGATGACATCGGGTACTGGGACGGAGGAGTGTTGCCTCACGTATTTGAGCGTGGCGATCTGGAAGTACGTGAGCAGTTGGCCGGCTTGGCAGGAGTGTCACGCACCTCTGAGCGCATCTTGCTCGGCGGCGTGAGGCCAGACCCAAGGGGGCGAAAACAAGGAGCGTCAATGCGAACGACATAGCGTTCGGAAGAAGGCAAAAGAGTGGCTAGGTAGACCTGCGGGGAACGGCTTGAGTGGGTTGTACTTCTCGGCTGCTATTTCTCGTACCATGTGGTGTGAGCCTGAGCGACTGGTAAGTGAGAGGCTTGGTAAGTGAGACGTAGACGCACCCTGCCACCATGGAACCAGCTGGCACTGCTGGGCCGTGTGGGCTTCGATCTTCGCGACAAGAGCCGCCGTGTTGATTGGGACGGCGGGGATCACGCTCTCCATGGGTGCTCGATGGGCGCGGTGGCTTGCTTGACGCTTGACTGGAGGAAGATCACAGACTCCGGCAGCCACTCCTCATGGCTGGCAAATCCGCGCTCAGCACGCGGCGCGCGTCGCGAGCCTGCAAGCGCCACATGCCCCGGATCGGACAAATCCGACGCACCTTAAAAGGCAACTGAACACTCTATTGCCAATCCCGCCGTCTTCTCGGCAACGTGGCCCATCAATGACACAAGAAATTGAAGAAAATCTTTCCTTGGCTCGCAAAGTACGTATCTCGGCCAGCAAAAGCACCCTCGACTAGCCGAGTGGCACAGCGACAGCCCACTCTATCAGCTTTTTTCCAGCATTTTTGGTGCTTTTGTTCTTGCCGATGACGTGAGGCGAACCGACAAGATGGAAGGTTGAGTGACGTCCCGGCGCCGAGGCGCCGATTCCGAGGTCCGGCACCCGGACCGATGGGGTTGTTGCCATGGCGGCTGTGCCAGGCAGTGCCGCATAAGAAATGCCGGTTGTTTTTCTTTTCATTTATTATCATCGCGTCTTGTCCTAAACTCCCATCTCGCTCCCCGCGTCCGCCTCGTATAATCCCGCCTACAGAGCGCGCTTCCCGTATAATACGCCCTCGCACCCACATCGATCCCACCGACGCCTCTCTTTGCACCCATCGTCTCTGTCACTGCCGCACTAGATGCCGATTGAACGCGCCACGTCTGGTGTCCCCGCTACCACCGCGATTTGGAAGGAAGGAACGACCTACGAGGCGGGTGCACATGCCTGCATACCATACAAGGTCGACAACCGATGGTACTCGCACAACTACATCTGTATAGTAGGACGTGAGTTGTCGGCGCACCTCATCCTTTTACCCTCCGCTAACGTCGCTCGTGCAGATCGCGCAGACCACACAAATCGGGTACCTTGCCTTTCACCTCCCGCCGATCGCATCGCGTCTGACACTGTCTTCAGCCACCGAACCCGGATTATTGGCAACCACGTCCATAAGCCACCCTGTAATACATCGGGGTCGCGCAGGTCTTGGGTACGCCGCGTATTCCATCCTCGCCTCCCTTCCCCTCATCTTCTCTTTCAGCACAAGAGCTGAGCTGGCCGCGATTCCGCCCCATACTATACAGCGTCAACATATATTATCATCTATAACCGTCAAATCTCGTATCCTCTCGACATCATAACGCTGGCGTGGCCGCTCCCAGCGAACGTGTCCCGGCCTACGAGGGCGCACGATCCGCACAGGACTCGGCCAGCTCCTTCGCTCATCCGCCCCGGTCGCCAGCCCCGTTCGTCTTTCTCATGGCCGCCGTGCCGGCAGATCCGCACTTCATTTATTACTGCTGTATTCTAGTTGCTCCTGCCCCCGAATCCGTTCGTGCTCTACATACCGCGTACGCATCGCTGCCTATACGCGCGCCTCAGGCGTCCCCCACGACACCCTGTCGCAGCCCAAGCCCCGAAGAACTACTCTACGCATCGTTAACCGTCGCAATGCTATTCGCCCCTTGCTTGCTGTGCTCATCGACGGACAGCGTGCCTGTTGTGCGCGGACGTATTTCAAGAGATTGCAAGCCCGCGGGCGCGGATTTCCAATCTTCTTCGAGGCCTCGACCATGAGCACGATGATGAATCATGCTGGGACGGGCAGCCTTGCCGCGATCCCCTGGTCTTCCTTCCCCAACCTTCCCCTCCCCTCCAGCGCACGGATCTTGCGCGACGTCGCCTTCTCGCGCCCTTCGACGCCTTGCGGCGGCCCTCACATGCGTGCTGCCCAACTCTATCCCCTCCGTATCCCGACCTGTCGCCCACGAACTTAGGATGGGAGGTCCTGCTTCATGAAGCCCTCGCTTGCCCCTTCCTGACAAGGCCTTCCGCATTCGGCGCGCCTTGTCGTCCACGGGGGCAATCATCCGCGATTATCAGCCGCATCGATGCTTTCTCGCACAATCGCCGCCTCTGCGGGGCCCGCCAGCTGGCCATACGGAGCCCCTCCATGTCCTCCAGGCAATCGATATGCGAGCAGGAGGCCTCAGCGAAGCGTCAGAGCGCGGTTTCGGCGCGTTTTCGAGGGTGGGGTACGCGCGAAGGTGATCCAGGCCCTCTGTTCACTGGTACCTGGAGGGCGAGGATCGATGCATTGTCAAAAGCTGGCACGGAGGGTTTGGCGGCATCCATTTCTGCGCCTTACGCGCACCTCGAACTCCGGCTGCCGCCACCGCGTCAATGTATCGCGGCTGCCGTCACGCTGCAGCTATGGCCCGTCGCTCGGCGGCCTCGAGGGCTTCTCTACCCAGGAAGATCTGCCTGCTCACGGCATTCCCATCTCAGCTGCACTGTATGTAGACGTATACAAAGCTTCGCTCGGGTAGTAATCGTTTCATCAACTAATTTGTGGAGTTGAGACCGGCTGTGGCAGCAATCAGCAAACAATTCGTCTTCGTCGGGTGCAGGGAAATATCAACCGTGATCCGGCGTTCGCCGAGCGTACCGTCACGTCACGAAGTTCAACTTCGTGACGTCGCTCGTGACGAAAATGAGCCCTTCCTCCCCCCCTCACACACTGGCAACCTCTGCACCCGGGTCATCGTCAGGAACAATATCAACTTGGACACAACTCTCCTGCCTCGATGCAAAGCCAAGACAGAAACGCACTGCGCTGCCGCGGCGCAGCAGGTCCAGAGCGAGAATAAGGCTCAAATTCAATAGCCGCGAGACGTAGGACGGAAGAACTGCCATGGCCACCATCGCCCGTGCGACACCTCGCAGTACGGGCACCGTTCCTGCCTCACTCTGCAACCCGACGAGAGAGGGGAAGGACAGAGAACTTACGGTGGCGTTCTCGGGCACGAAAGTTTGCCTCCGTGCAATATTTGCTCCCGACGGGACCAAAAATTAACACGCGGACGATACGGCCCCCTGCCTCCGTGTGCGGCCCTCAAGGCTGTGGCTCGTTCGCGTGCTGGTCGACGTTGGTTCTTGATGCGACACGAAGACCAGAAATCTTCTGGACTCCGAAGTGTGGCTCTCGGAGACAGCTCCCCTGTCCTTACCATGGTTATACTTCCGCAACGCCACTCGCCTTGTCTGTTTGAACCTTGCAAAATACAGATACCCCTCCCCAGCCGCGCGTTAGCGTCTGTCATCTCGGAGTCCTGGCGAGGACGATACGAACGACGCAAGCAATCGATATCCTCCATCTGGCAGGGAAGTCGTACTTTGAGGCAATGTGCCACCAATTCGTCAAAGTCTCAAAGTGAGGCAAGTTCGTCTAAAATACATCGATTTTTGAGGAGCCGTACTCTAGAGATACAGCGCCTTTACAAAGTTGCTACAAAGCTGCCTACCCACTCATCATCCTGAACGTCTATATCCAAATACACCTACAGCACACGCTCGATCAGCCCCAAGCCCTCCTTCTCCAACACCTCCCGAATGGGGTCGCAGATCTCCGGCGTGTAGGGCACAATAACACCAGGCGTCTTGATCACACCATCCAACACCAGCTGCACCGCAATCCCACACGGCACACCGACGGTGCGCGCCATCGCTGAGTACCCGATCGGGCTCCCGTACGCCTCGAGCGTCGACGTGAGCGTGTCCTCCTTCCCGTCCGCCCACTCGACGACGAACTTGTGCTGGAGGATGACGAGGTCGCGCTCGCCCTGCTCGTACGCCATGAGCTTCTCGAGGCGCGCGCAGAGCGTGTCGAGGAGGTTGGACGCGCGGATGGGCGCGGGCTCGCTGGAGAAGAGGCCGACCCAGCGCATTCCGGAGATGATGCGCGTCGCCTCGGACTCGTCGGGGAACTGGCAGAGCTCCTTGACCTTGGCCACGAGAGTCCTGCAAGATTGTCAGCGCACCACACTCTAAGTAGAAAATAGTGATAACGTACGCCTCGTTCGCATCCGCCGTCCCGAGAGCCTTCGCGAAGATCTCCGCCCAGGTCAAGCCCTCCTTCAGCCAGTCCTTCTCACCCTGGTCAAGCCAGCCCGTCTGCACGAGAGCCTTCACAAACTCCGGGAAGCCCTGGTACCGCAACGTCCCCCGCACGCACGTCTCCGCCTCCGGAATCCCATAGAACTCCCTAAACGGCGTCGAGTCGCGGTTCGGGTACGCCACATACGCGTACGCAGGCGAGATGTAGTACGGCTTCGCATGGCCCATCAAGTCCTTCCCCGACACCTCGACCTTCTTCCCGCCGTCGATGTACGCCGCGTTGTTCAGGAGCGCGAGCAGCACGCCGCGCGACGACCACGAGAACTTGTACCCGAGCGGGTTCCCGCAGCACTCGGGCGCGGGCAGGCCGCCGCAGTAGGAGAAGAACTTCTTGATCTTGCCGCCCTTTGCGTGCACCTCGCTGATCGTCTTCACCGCGTAGAGGTGGTCGATGCCGGGGTCGAGCCCGATCTCGTTCATGACGACGATGCCGGCGGCCTTGATTTCGGGCTCGAGCGCGCGGATGGCGGGGGAGACGTAGGAGGTGGTGACGACGTTCGTCTTGCCCTTGATGGCGGCCTGGATGACCTGGGCGTGGAAGGTGTAGGGGATGAGGGAGATGACGAGGTCGTGGTCGGCGACGGCCTTGTTGAGCGCCTCCTCATTGTTGACATCCAGCGAGATGGCGGTCGTCGAGGGGAGGCCGGCAGCCATGGACTGCGCACTGGCGAGCGTGCGGCAAGCTGTGAGATGTCAGAACGGATAAGCCTGCAGATTTACGGATCTACTCACCGATGGTAAGCTCATTGGAAGGGTCGCGCGTCACATACTCCGCGGCGGGCAGAGCGACGAAGCCGCTGCCGAGCAAGAGCACCTTCCGCTTCGGCTTGTTCGCAGCCGAGACCGCCTTCGCCTCACGGCCAAACTTGGGCAGGGGGTTGGTACCGTCCTTCAAGATCTGGCGACCGAACTCAGGCAGCACGAGCGCAGCCTTGTGCACCTGCTCGTTGTAGTAGATGTTGCCCTTGACCGGGCGCAGAGGCGTGCTCAGATCGCGATCAGCCGCCTTCGCGCAGACCATGAAGCCGATCTGGCCAGAGGGGTAGGTGGGGATGGTCGTGAACGCATACTCGACGGTGGGGAAGATCGTAGCGGCCATCTTCTTCAGCTCGGCGATGAGAGGGGTATGGAGCCACAAGCACTCAGCCTGGGTCGAGATGTGGCCGCCGGGGGTGAGGGCATCGTGGAGGAGCTGGAAGTACGGCTTCTGGAAGAGAGATTCCGCAGGGCCGACGGGGTCGGAGGAGTCGGTGATGATAACGTCGTAGGTGGACTCGTTCTCGGCGAGGAACTTGAAGCCGTCGCCAATGAAGACGCGGACCTTCGGTGACTCGAGGAGGGAGGACATGTGGGGGAGGAACTGCTTCGAGACGCGGATGACAGCCTCGTCGATGTCGCAGAGAACGACCTCCTCGACGGACTCGTGCTTGAGCACCTCGCGGACGACCCCACCGTCACCACCGCCGATGACAAGGACCTTCTTGGGGTTGGGGTGGCTGGCGAGGGGAAGGTGTGCGATCATCTCCTGGTAGCTGGGAAAGCGTGAGCTGGCGGCTTTTGGTGATAAGCAGTCCGACGTACGAGAACTCATCCCTCTCCGTGCACTGGATGACACCGTCAAGGACGAGCACATTGCCGTAGGTAGCCGACTCAAACACGAGGACGTCCTGGTAGAGGGACTTCTCGACGTGGAGAATTTTGTTGACCTGCAGGGTCATGGCCTGACCCGGCCACTGGGAGGAAATCTCGCTGAACCAGCCATCTACAAAGGGGGGATCAGCATCTCCAGAACGTCCTGAGACTCTGCACATACCGCGGATAGAGGGGTGAGTGAGGGGCGCCATGGTTCAGGATGAGGGGAAGGAAGACAGCCTGGCGATCTCAAATCGATCGTCGAGTCAGCTCTGCAATCTTGACTGCAAATCGAACCAAGACCCCGGAAAACGCGATCGGTCACGCAGTCACGTCGCGTTTGGGTACCTTCCCGGCATTGGCGCGTACGAAAGGCGCGTCAATGAAGGACAAGATAGGCGAGAGACGTCAGGCAAACTGCGCAAAAGTGCTCATCAGAGAAGAAAAAAAGTAGTCGTATGCACGATTTGCGCAATGTGTCGTCGCAGGCGAAAGTATGCCTGCTGGGAAGTACGGTAGGGAAAACTTGCATTGCGTGGTGCATTCGGGGAAAAGACAATCGATGCGCAGAGCAGGACAGGGAAAGCGTTATCCTTGCTGTCACCATGGCTGAGAATGGCCAGCGGACTGGCGGCAATGATGATGGTGGAAGGAAGGAAGGAATGTGTCAAGTAGCCACCGGCAGTTTCCGGACCGTCCTCCGACCGTAAGCTATGTACATGGTCCTTGCCTGCGCAGGATCTCTATGTTCTTATTCATGCATCGAAAGAATCCTCTGCCCATCGCAAAGCAAGTCTATGGCTTGAGGTGTACTGTACGGATACATACACATACATGATACATCCCTCCGAAGCGCGCTCTGCGCATTCGTCTACAGGTGCGGTCTATAGTCTACAGTCAGTCGTCGGGTATACCACCAATTACCCAAGGATGTCGATGGTGTTTGGCGTTCGTAAATTGTCGTGTCTTGAGTCTTGAAGCATGAAGCCGGGATCCTTCATACGATCTCCTCGATGTCCTCCTGCTGCCCTGCGCGCTCGCTCGTATCCCGTGGCGTCTCCGTTGTCGTCTTCTCTTCCATCGCCCTCCTCCTCCTCAGCCCCGGGATCCTGACCTGCACCTTCAACCCGCCCGCCTGCCCCGCCAGATCCACATTCCGCCCCTTCGTCTCCGGCAACCACACCGCAAACACAATGACCGCCACCCACGCACACGCCGCCCACAAGAAATACGGCCCGCTCGGGTACTTGTCCAAGAACATCGGCGTCGTGAACGCGATGATCCAGTTGCTCAGCCAGTTCGTGGTGTACGCGAGCGAGGAGACGGAGGCGCGCGTCTGCACGGGCTGCGCCTCGGAGACCCAGATGCGCATGAGGGTGGCCCAGGTGACGACGAAGGGGATGAAGTAGACGAAGATGAGGGCGATGACGGCGTAGTTGCCGGCTTGGGAAAGGTTGGGGAGCGAGTAGAGGATGCCGATGAGGGTCATGGCGGTCGCCATCACAGTGCCGCCCCAGATGAGGGATGGCCGGCGGCCCCTGTGAGGTGTTAGCAAGCGGCTGGGGGCAAGCGAAGAGTTGCAATCACCATTTATCAGAAACGATTTGCCCAACGATGGTAAACACGACGTTGACAATACCCGTCACGCCAGAGGCCAAGAACGACGCGCTCGCAGACGATAGCCCAGCCTGCCGGAAGAGCACCGGCGCGTAGTACAGCACCCCGTCGATCCCAACCAACTGCTGCACCGACAGCATGAAGAGCGCCATCGTCGTCCGCCCGCGCAATCCGGGCGCAAACGCCTCCTTGAACTGCGCAATATGGTGCTTCCACCCGCCGCGCTGCGCCTTCTCCCTCGCCGCCTCCTGCTGCGCCTTCTCCTCCTCCTCGCTCGCCGCGAGCGATATGAACTCATCCTTGCTCAGATCCAGCCGCTGCATCGCGCGCACCGCCTCCTCCCGCCGCCCAACATGCAGCAGCCACCGCGGCGAGTGCGGTAGGAAGCGCACGCCGACAGCGGTCACCAAGCACGTTAGGCACTGCAGGATCCACGGCAGCCGCCACGACAGCGAGCCGACGATGTTCAGGGAGCCGTAGCACACAAAGTACCCGATCATGATCCCCGTCGAGATGAAGAGCTGCATGATGCACCCGACGCGGCCGCGCAGCTTGCGGGGCGCGACCTCAATTCCGTACACGGTCACCGCGGAGAGAAAGATGCCCTCGCCGATGCCCGAGACGCAGCGGCCGACAAAGATCATCGCGAGCGCGGAGTGCTGCGACATGTTGATGCCCGCGACGGAGCACAGGAGGGAGCCCATCCCGTACACGGCGCACCCGAGCGAGATGGCGTGCGTGCGCGAGATGCGGTCGGCGATGGAGCCTGCGCCGAAGGAGGTGACGGCGGCGGGGATGAGGACGGCAGAGACGAAGAGACCCTGGACGATGGAGGAGAGGTCGCCGAAGGTGTGCGTGAAGTCGTCCATGAGGGTTATGGGGCCTGTACGAGGGATGGAGATGAGCATAGGCGGTGGGGGAAGGCGATCGAGACGTACCGATCGAGCCTGTGTCGAACCTGTCATGCACTGATGGTCAGCCTTTCAGTTCGCGAGCAAGATGGTCTACAATCGTACCCAAAGACGTAGGCTGGAGAAGAGGATTAGCACGCGGCTTTCCTCGCAACTCGAAGGAGAACTCACCAGCAAGCGAGGCAAAGCACACGCACCGCGCATAGCGCGGGATGTGCAGGGCCTGGCGTATCTTCATGGCGTAGCTGGTCATCCTAGCTGCCTCGTTTGAAGTGCGACAAGCAGCCGCAGGCAGGGGAGAGGGAGGGAGGAAGAAAGAGCTCTACGATCCCTCGAACGCAGCAATTTTATGTGCCCCCGCATGCGCTATCACCTAATCTGCTGTCAACGTCGACGATACCAGGCTCAGGGGTATCCCTATAGCCGTTTACAAAGCGGGGTCCCCGTGTTGGGGTCGTGCCGCGGGGAACAAGGGTGGGGGAACTCGGCTTGAAGAGCATGGTTGATGAAGATTAAGAAGGCGCACGCTCTCGAGCTAGCTCTGAATGACCGGGACGTGCGGTTCGGCGAGTTCGCGGGAATTTCCCTGGGAGTGAAGGACTTATTGAACCTTGCGGTGGGTCAGAGGGTCTGGAAGAGACATGAGACGGCGGATGGGCGTTATCGAATTGCTGATCGGGGATCGGACCGGGCATCTAAGTCCTATGTACGCGTACCTGCGCTGACCACCTGCCGTCCATGCCCTGCACCCTGCACAATTTCTGGAGAGATTGAGGTAAGGAGGACGTGTAGAAATGTGCTGCGCAGAAAGATAGAAGCCGGAACAGCCTGGAGTGAGTCTAGTAGCCGTGCGAGAGGTCAGGCGAGCGCATGATCGGACAAATATATGGGTTGGGAAGGCTTCATGCACCTCGGACCGAGGAGAAAAAGACGATGGTTGACTTTCTTGTACTTTGAGGCTCATGAAAAACTAGGGTTGACGGAGAAAGACCTACATCTTCAAGCTTCCAGGTGAGAAAAAGCGCGGATGAACTTCGGGATCGACTCAACGCGGTCACGTTACAATGCCCGCCTGCAAAACAGACGCGCCCGTGAATGTTAGGGTGCACGCCTCCTATCGACCTGCATCTACACTACACACGAATTGAGAGGATAGCACCGCATATATTGAGCTAAAGCGTGCGCGTAAGACCTGAAGAAACGTAGAAGAGGACGTGACTGCGATTCGAACGCACAAGGACTCCCGATTGAGCCGTCACGCCGAGGGTCGAGAATGAGAACGCCGGCCCAGGACCGATTGTCGCCTGGTAGGAAAGCGCGTACAAGGTAAGTATACGACTCAAAGTGAACAAGGAGAGCTACGCACCTCCAGCGGCAAGGAATGCACGTCGAGCAGGAGCCTACTGTCGCCGCCAGCCGACCGCCCCAACGAATTGCATTCAGCCTGTTGGGTATCACTGTCTCGACGATTGCAACGCGCAAGCTCTGCACCCGGTGTCGCTGCCCCGGTCGGAGTCGTCCGTCGTCCGTCGATGGCGAAGGGGGAGATAGGAATCGAGTGGAAGTGGTGAGAGACTATGGTATCGACGATGAGCATACACGCCGCGTTAGCAGACGTAGAACGTGCTTACCTCCAGCGCTAAAGAGCGCACGCCAGGCAGGAGCCTGCTGTCGCCGCCAGCCGACCGCCACAACTGAAAGCCCGCAAGCGGTTGAGTTCGGTCTCGACGATTGCAACTCGCAGGCCCTGCTGGTCGCCAGTCGAAGTCGCCGCCTTGATCGAAGTCGTCCGCGGTCCTTGTCGAGGTCGTCCGTCGTCCCCGTCGATGTCGTCCGTCGTCCATGTCGCTGCCGATGGGAGGAGGCGTTGAAGATGGAGACTTCCTGTCCATGGCCCTCGCCTTATATACTTCTTCTGAACTGCTGTGCAGAGGTGTGGCGCAACAGCCTGGGGGAGTCAACAGCTTCAAGGTGTACTCGGACGCAGGATCTGGGACTATATTTGATCTCCAGATGGACCACACACGGAAGTATTCATGATCTCACGCACCTTTGCCACCACCAGCTGGCACTGGCCGCCGCGCTCTATCGGCGCGCTGCCCTCGCCCATCCTATGTATGAGAGCTGACGGTGCCCTTAGAGTAGGTTCGTCGCCACCATAGGCGGTCAGGGGTGATGAGGGCGAGGGCGGGACGCAGGATGCATGTCAATGTATTTCGACGTGCTTGATCCGAGCGATCTCGGCGTCTGCTGGGCTCTCCTCCTCTCCTCCACCGACCATCGAAACTCGTATACGCCCTTTCCCTTCATTATACCGTCTCCGATGTCTTTTGAATCTTTGCGTGAACCGATTTTTGGTCATTCAACGTGCTCTGACGTGAGGCGGACAACCTCAACGGTGGTTCTATGTGCACTGACGAACGACGACGGCGCCTAAGTGTTTCGCGTCCTCGAAATCGTCCCCCCGGGGTGGGGCGAGCTATCCATCAACCGCCATTGCTTGAAGGGTAGATGTTTAAAAAAACAACGTCGAAAACAAATCATAAGTCGTGATGGTGGGAGGAGGTGGGAGGAAGCAAGGCCAAATGGAGTTCGTCGATATCTGTCCGCCTGATCGGCCCGGGCGGAGGCATCCCCCTTCTTCCGAACTTCCACTCAATGATGAAGCGCGTCTCTTGGGCTTGGCATGCTGTTGTGCCTCAAAGTTACTCTGCACCTGCAAACACAGCCTGTGACGATGCGAACATACCCATACTGCGGTCAGCGATGGGACGGCGTCCCCGACTTGACCAAAATTCTCCAATTTTTCATGCCTGAATAATTGCTTCGAACTTCTCGGGATAGGGATGCTACTTCCTACACTATCTTTCTCTCCATAAGCCAATACCTCGCTCGAAGCTCTCTACATTCACTCTACTTGCCCTACCTCCCAAATTCCCCTCCTCCCATTGGCCGCCACTACGCGAAAGTGCGACCCATCGGCCGCACCCGCATATGCCAGTCGCGCACCCACGTATGCTCGTCGCCTTCCCATCCTGGAGACGCACCGGCGACAGACGACTTACATATGGCCCTTCCCGCGATTGGCCGCTTCCTCCAGGCGCAGCAGACGAGGCTATATAACCCACTCTGCATTCGCACTCTCTCCAGTACTCAGTACCCATCCCGACGTTCCCGCGTGCATTCACCCTCGGCGCCTAGTCTTTAGGTCGCCTAACTCCCATCGCGTCGTCCTGTGAACTGCTCGCGCCTTCCCCTTCTCTTCGTCGCTTCCCAGCTCCACCCTCTATCATCCACGATGAAGTTCACCTTCGTCCTTACTACGGCGTCGCTCGTCGGTCTCGTTGCCGCGCATGCCGGGCCCGCTCCCCTCACCTGGAAGCGCGACAACCTCGAGGCGCGCGACACGCTCGAGCGCCGCTGCGGCAGCGCCCTCGCGCACAAACGTGCTAAGCGCGCAGAGGAGGCGTTGAACACGGTGCTAGCGAGGCGCGGGCTGGAGGGGTCTGATGTGAAGATTCACCCGAAGTACGTAGCTCATAGTCTTCAAAGAGATACACCACTGACCTTCGTCCATCGCAGGCGCTCGGCGAACCAGGATAGCACTTGCTTGGTGACGCCCGAAGGTATGTATACCTTGGATTCTGATAACGGGGAGTCAAGCTGATTTTCTGCAGTCACGCAGGGTCCCTACCACGTTCTGTGAGCTCAACTCAGTATCACTCATGCGCCCTCGTACTCATGCTGCCTTCAGCGGCGAGATCGTCCGACAGAACATGACCGAAGGCCAAGCCGGCGTCCCCCTCGAAATCTCCGTCGACTTCATCGACATCAACAACTGCGAGCCTCTTTCGAACTACTGGATCGACATGTGGCAGGTATGTCTACCTACTTCTACTCACTCCTCTTCTACCCTACCTTCCTAGACCACCTCTAACCACCTCTCCCACAGTGCAACGGCACCGGCCAATACGCCCACTACGCCTCCTCCACCGTCGGCACTGGTGGCGGAGGCGAGAGTGGCGGCACCCCTCCTTCCGGTTCTGGCGGCGCTGGCTCGGGCTTCCCGTCCACTACCGAGGTCGCCACCTCCACGCTCGGCCCATACTCGGGCGCGGACGACCCCGCGGCGGGCGCTTTCCTCAACACGACGATGGAGGACAACGAGACATTCCTGAGGGCGGTGTATCCAACTGAGTGCGTGTCATTCCTTCAATAAATGAGAGGGGGAGGGGGTGAAGAGGAGGGAGACTGAAGCTGACACTTACACACAGCGAGAACGGCCACCTCACGGCGTACACGATCGTCCCTGGGTGGTGTAAGTCGTTATTAGCTGATTTCCCGCTGAGGACATGACTGACGCGGTCCAATAGACTCCGGCCGCGCCGTCCACTTCCACATCAAGGTCTACCCCGAGGGCTACATCGCCGAGAACGGCACCTTCGTCGCGAACTCGAGCGCGCAGCAGTTCGTATTCCACTCTTTTACGTCCTTTCACGACCTTAGCCTTCCATCCTTTTCATCCATCCTGCAAAGCGCGCTGACAACCCTCACAGCACCGGCCAATTCTTCTTCGACGCCGACACCATGGACGCCGTCCGCCAGGTCGACCCGTACACGTCGAACACTATTTCCTGGGAGGACGCTGTTGCGAATGAGGGTCAGTCTTCATCTCTCGGTCTTCTCTATGCCTTCCTCCCTTCTCCTACCCTCCATCCCTTCCATCCTCTCTTGCATCTACACTCACCCACCCCCTGGACACACGCACTGACCCTCCCCCTCAGATGACCAGTGGTACCCCTACCAGAGCGCCACGGGCTACGACGCCGAGATGGCCATCACCTGGGTCGGCGACAACCTCGAGGACGGCCTGATCGGCAGCATCACCGTCGCCGTGAACACCAGCTACACCAGCCCCGAACTCTCGACGCAGTACTCGAGCTTCAACGTGTCGGAGTACCTCGAGGAGGGCCTTCTGCCGTTCGCCTCGACCAGCGCTTTGGAAGGTGGAGAGACGGGTGCGTCGCAATCACTATCAATCTCCGTGCAGCAAGCTAATTACCTGCGAACAGCTGCAGCCGCGAACTGATTGCCTCTCATGCTTTCTCAGCAACCCAAGAGGTTATCTTCAATCTAGACGAACCTGGGATCTTGTGTACTGGAATCTAATATCATGAGTTTTGAGCAACGCTCGCGACTCCATCAGGGTGGCCACACTGCGCGATCTCCCGAACGTCTGCCATGGGACTCTCCCGATGGTCTTAGTCTTAGGCTACCATTGGAAGACTACCGCGCGCTTGTCCAAGGTCAATTGCACCGCCCCGATGACTGTTATCAGCCCTATCTACCCATCGGCTTCCCTCCTCATCTCGCGCGAGTAAGCACCACGCACGCCCGCGCGCGGAATGTGGGCCCTGGCGCACGCAACCCTCCGATCAACCTGGGATCCGGGGATGCGTAGGGCGTTTCAGACGATTGGCTGGCCTTTTCTCCCTCCTTCCTGTTCTACAGCGATCTCGAGGTGCAGGGTAGATCTCTCACTGCCAACTGAGAAGTCCTTCGACTCAGCGGCAACTTGGACAAACGAACTACTAACACGACCTGATCACCGGCGATCAAACATGGCGGACATCCAGCAAGACCCGCCTTCCATCTTTCTGCTCGGCGCCACAGGCTTCGTGGGCTCCCACTTTGTACGCTTGCTAGCGCAGTCTCTGCCTGAGTATCGGGTGTTCGCGCTCGTGCGGTCGGTGAGTTGGCATACTTCTCTAAAGACCCTTCCTCTATCTCAGCCTCGCCAAACCACTAACACACAAACCAATCCTCGCAGCTAACCCCCGCCCGACGCGATGTCCTCTCCTCCCTACACCCGAACATCGTCCCCGTGGAAGGTACTCTAGAGGACGCGCCTCTCATCATCGAGTGGGCTAGCAAATGCCCAATAACCATCAATGCGGCTAACTCGGACGACTTCCCGCTGGTCAAGGGTATGTCGGCAATCCTCTACAGCGTGATCTTCTACGCGCGTACCATCCTATGCAGTGCAGCGTGCGCTCGATTGGGCCCATCAGCTAACCACCCCACCCAGCCCTCCTCGCCGGTCTCGAAGCCAATGCGCAGGCAAACCCCGGCCGACCGCCGCTCTACATCCACCTCTCCGGTTTGGGGCTGATCAGCGACAACTGTCGCGGGGAGCAGTTAGACGAGTCGAAGGTGGGTTTCCCTGTCCCTTCATTTCCTGCCCGTCTCGTGTTCTCTTGTCCCTTCCCCCTTCTTCCATCTCGTGCTGTAGCTAGCTGCGCGGGCGTCAAGCCAGCCAGCTATGCTAACTCACACCGCTGACTCCCGCACGGCCAGTCATGCTAACCCCCACCCAAGGTCCACATCTGGTCCGACCTCGACTTCCACCCCAACCGCGTCGAGCCCACGAACTCGCACTTCCGCGAGGACTCGGCGGTCGTGGATGCGGGCATGCGCGAGGATCTGCCTATCCGCACCATCGTGGTGTATCCGTCGTGGATTTATGGTGTGGGGGAAGGTACGGAGATTGCTTGAGTTGACATTGTCAGCGAGGGGTCGATGTCCTGGGTGGTTCGACGTCGACGGACGAGGAGTGGGAGTCGGCGGACGAGGGGTGGGCATCGACGGACGAGAAGTGGGAATTGATTAAGAGAAAAACAATTGACTACGCCACACAGGTCCCGCAAAGAGCACCGTCGGCGTGCGCATGTTCTACGACATGTTCAAGAAGGCTGGCGCCGCTGGGACGTGGGGTCCTGGCGCGAATCGGGTACGTTTCTTCGGCCATCCGTCGTATCTTGATTCTCGTCGGCTCACTGGCGCAACCTCGTAGCTCCCTAGCACGCACGTCAAAGACGTCGCGTCCGCCGTCTTCACTATCTTGAAGGCCGCACTTGAGGGTCGCGCGGAGGAGGGCAAGGAGGGCATATGTGAGTCACCGAGGAGCCGTTTGACCGGCGCACTGCTGGATGCGGCCTCTATAAGTCGACGAACACTAATAACCAACCGTCCAGACTTCGCCACATCGGACAACGCCATGGTGTCCATGCACGAGTATACCTCCGTAATGGGCGAGTGGATGCATGCCAAGGGCTTGCTTTCGAGCCCAAGGTCGACGCCGTTGCCTGCGAGCATCACTGAGCCGTTTGGGGAGCGTGAGTCTTCGCCTTCTCAACCTCTTCTGACTTCCCTGAGCCTGGGACTGATGAACCTTTGCTTGCAGTCGGTTGGTCGCGCGTCGGAGGCTCTGAGTGGGCAAAGTCGGAGCGCCTATACCGCCTCGGCTGGGAGCCAGTCGAGTCGCGCAAGCGGACGATCCTGCAAAGCCTTCCAGATGAGCTAGAGGTCGTGTACGCGGCCGATGCTGCTGGAGAGGATGGTGAGCATGTTCCAGTGGGTTGTCGGTGGACGCGTACCTGACGTCATGGCAGCGAAAGTGAACGGCGTCCGTGGTATGGTCTGGAGCGAGACGGCGAAGAAGTGAGCACGGAGAACGTGAAGAAGAGCCATGTACGTCGAACTATAGAGATTAGAGGACAGCCAGATCAATTGAATGCGGGCGCGAAGCTGCTGAGACGAGTACAACAGTGCGATGAACGTCGACTTCCAACCCAGCATCCCTCGTCGTCAACACTGATGTTGTCGGCGTTTGAGTGCTTATGTCTCTCGGTCGTTGAGCTCATGCGCGTTAGAGGTACCTGAGAATGGCCACAATCGACACGTCGCACGATCGGTTCGCAAGCCAAGTCGTTGCATGATACAATGTTACACGGTTGTATTTTCAACACAAGATCGTCGACCCAACATCATGGAGGGAGCGCTATGTCACGGTTGTACAGACAAAGTACAATGAGAGCCGGAGCTGCGGCTGGGCAGCGGTGGAACAAGATCTCGTCGCCGGGCGACGCATATGGGCGATCTTGACCCGCCGTCTGGGTGGTGTGCAGGTCGCTGTCCGACTATCCCAAGGCACTAGATAGCACTCGGCGAGTCGATTATTCTGCACGGAAGCGTCAGATGTACGTGCGATAATCGAGAAGTACCGCGATACGCACTGGAACGGGCCCTCATCTTTCTGCGTTTGCGCCGGAGCCTCCTGCTGCGCTTTTTCTTCCACTTCTCTCTCATACTGCGAAGAAGCCCGTCAGCACTGCGTTGCGAACATAAACGACATCGTTACGCACTTGCTTGGATGATGGAAGAGATGGTGAGGAACGCGCCCCGACGCTGGCGCGTAATAGTATCCGAGCGTGGGAAGGCTGACATAACGGCTGTACAGTTGACGTCGGCGATTGCCGTCCGGCTTATCGTGCCAATGGCGACGCCCGGCAAACGCCCGGTCATTTTATCGCCCAATCCGGCAAGTTCCAAGTTCGAATAGGCGCCCATCATGGGCACAAGGCGCCAGGTTGTTCCTGCATCACTACACTCTGAGCTCACAGAGTATTCCTCACTCATCCGCGCTCTCCATACGAACAGCACTCTTGATGTCACCTCTCACCTCCTCCCCTCTGCGTGGAAAGGAAAGGAGCGTGCTACAGACTACGAGGATGACGAGGACGACTCTGAGGATGAATATGTGGCACCACGAACTCGTTCTGCATCTCGCTTGAGCTTCGAGAGACCGTCATTTGTTCCGCTTGCCTTTCCGTCGAGCCCGCCCTCGCGGTCACGGTCACGGTCTTCAGCGGCCAAGCGACGAGCACCGCGCGAAAGTTGGACTCGGTGGCCCTTACCTCAAGGGGACATCTACGTACCTGAATGGACTTGGGAAGACGAAGTTACCGCTATCGCTTCCCAGCTGCTGACTCAATCTCGACCACCTGCTGCGCCTTCACCAGTATCACCTCTCGCATTTGAGCTACCAGAGACTCAGCCCGACCCCACGCGCCAATCCTCCCAGGCGACTGTGTCTACGACGATAGAGGAAACATCATCGGAGGACTCTGGCGAAGACAACAGCGCCCCTCCGCTACCACAATCTCAACCTCAACCTCCCGCCACCCAAGAGGACGATGCGGAGGACTCTGATACCGCCGATGATGAGGAGCCTCTGCCACCCGCTTACCTCTCCGCGCTGTCGCAAGACTCGGCAACATTCATGTCGCAGGTACGCACGTTCGACAGTCGCACTCAAGCAAATTGGCCTGATTGTCACAATTCAGGTCCTCGCCCTTTTGGCCGCCCATACCCCTCTTCGCCCAGGAAGCCTTCAGAATCGTATCGGGACGTTAACTTGGCGGAATGTCATCGATATTCTGTCGGTTTCGGGCTTTCCAGGTGTGGATGGCAGGTACGCTGTTCACGCCAGTCGGTATTTTGAGGCCTGCTGGCTGATGATGTTTCCAGTTTACTGCGAAACATGATCACCAAGCTGGAAAAGGTATACGACCCGTATGATGGCTCAGAGCGAGGTAAGCCTGCTTCAGTAAGCCCTTCGGACCTTTATAAAACCATCTATACAGCCGCTCAGCGTGCGGATATGCGCCTTCACGCTCGTCCAACCGACACGCGCACAACGGTAGACCCTCGACCGTCCTCATCTCGAGTGTCACCTTCTCAATCCACCTCCGCGCCACAGCCGATATCTACCCCTCGCCCTTCTCGCGATCCCCTCTCCGAACTTCTTTACCTACCCCCAATGCCACTCGACTGGTCATTCGGGACTGGACCGAGCGTGCCCTCCCCGCCGAAACTGCGAAAACGAAAGTCACAAACCCAGCTCGAGCCGAAGGCATTGAAACGGAGGCGCATCGCGTCGGCTGGCGGGAGGAAGGTGTCGATGGGGAGGAAGGCGTCTGGTGCTGGGAAGAAGGTAGCGGTCGGCAAGACGAAGAAGAAAGGCGCCATTGCGAAGGACGAGATGGACGTCGATGAGGGCGAGTGGCAAGACGAGGAAGAGGAAGAGGATGCCAATGGGCCTGCCGCCGAGGGCGTGGTCGTGGATTTGACGCACGAAGGGGACGACCTACTTCCAACTTCACCGCGATCTCTTCCGCCCTCGTCACTACCTACATTGCAGCCCCTTCCGCCCTCCTCACAGCCACTTCCACCCCCTTCACCTCTCCCCACCCGCCGCCGATACCCGTCCACCCTGCCCTCCCTCTCGCCCACGCAATCCTCCTTCCCGTCGCTCAGTCAGGTGCTTGACCAGCACCGCCCACCATCCGCCGACGATTCTGTGCGAGGGCGACGTACAGCCAATAATTCACAACCCATTCCGTCCCCTTCAACCGCTGCCATCTCGCACAACTCGCGCGCAAGCGAGGAAGAGGTGCAGAACCAGCTTCATCTCATGGATAGCGATAGTGATAACGATGTGCCGCCTGCTCGCTCACCTGAGCCGCCGGCCCCTCTCCCGACGCGAGGTCGTCGCACCACTGCGGAACAGGGTGCCTCTGCAGTGTCGTCCGACGCTAACGCGGAAGGCGTTGGCGAAGCTTCGGAGATGAGGCCGCGGGCAGCGTCCAAAAAACGCACCACTAAAAGAGTCTCGACAAAGAAGGGGACGGCCAAGCGACTCACGAAGGCTGCAGCATCTACCCCGCCTGAGGCCGCCGCTGGAACCGGTTCCTCGTCACAAACGACTGCCAGGCCTTCATCACAGGCAGTTGTCGACGACTCATCACAAGCAGTTGTCGACGACTCATCGCAAGTAGGCGCTGCTTCCTCGTCGAGGACCACCAGACGCACCACTCGGTCAACCGCGAATGCACGCTCAACATCGTCGACATCAAAAGGCAAGCGGAAGCCTCGGATCGTGAGCGCGGCGGTCATCGAGGATAGTGACTGAGGTGGAGTTGGAACTGGCGGCTGAGGGTGCTTGGCTTTGCAATGGGAGGGGGTGCTGCATCGATATTCACGTACATATTCTTGTTGTATCCAAACTTCTTGGCCCTACACATCTATACCTGTGATCCTATACCTACGCCGGTCAAGCCTGGGACTTCTCGGCCTGCTCACGCAGTATCTGGTTCTGCTTTACCAGCAGGAGACCGTACAGCAGTTCTACGCGCTGCCGGTAACTTGATTAGCAAATGTCTCTTGAGTAGACATGACAGTGAACGCGTACCGGAACACTGACACCCCTCTCGCGTGCCATTCGCACAACCTCGCCGACGATCACCTCGACCTCAATCGGCAGACCCTTCTGCGCGTCCAGAAGCATGCTCGGGATGTGCTTCATATCGGGCGCGGACTGTATCTTTCTCGTGTTCTCAATCGTCGTGTCCACCAAAGACGACGGCAGACCGTCCTCGGAGTCGGGGAACCCAAGAGCGCGACCTATTTTCCTGTCAGCATTCCTCATCACACCTCGCACAAAATCACCCTCCCCACTCACCCAACTCCACCAACTCCCCCAGCACCCCCCTCAGCGCCCCAATCGTATACTCCTCAATCTCCCCCTTCGTCTTCGGCCACACATACGGCGCATACCGCTCCTGCCCCTCCCCAGGCGGCGGCCTGAACAGCGCGGGCACCGTGTACCCCGTCAGCGTCGCGAACGACGAGAAGCCGACGTTCCAGAAGTTCTTCGCGAACTTCTTGCGCTGAATCTCGGGGACGACGCTGACGGTGCTGCCGCCTTTAAGGAGCATGTTGGCGAGGTCGTCGAGGAGGGCTTGTTCGGCTGGAGTGTTGGTGGTCGTGGTGAAGTCGTTGTGGCGGTAAATGCCGAGGGTGACGCGGTCCTGGAAAAAATTGGGGAGCTTAGTGAGAGGGAAAGGAATAAAAAGGAAAGAGGTTGCCCACGAAGTCATTGTGCCCAACGACGTTCGGTGCAATGAGGTTCGTCCCAATGAACACAGAGCTGCTGATGATGCGGGGCTCCCCCTTTCCGAGCGCCTTGATAGCATTATACAAATCCTTCTCAACATTCAAGCCATTCTGCATGAGCACATATACAGGCTGAGGGTGCTCGTCGATATAGGGGGCAGAGAGCAGCGGCGCAAGGAGCGTGGGTGTCTTGACGATGTCGGGTATACATTTCGTCGTCACAAAGACATAGTCATACTTCTGGTTGGCTGCTGCGGTGACAGAGCTGGTGACTGGAGGATGAATTGTGAGCAGTGAGGGACGTGAAGAAGGGGAAGTGGCGCACGTCTGTCTGGCCTCCACCCTGTGATCTCGCCGTACTTCTGGCTTTTGAAATGGAGTCCCTCTGCTGTTTATAGCACTGACTGTCAGAACAGAGTGAATGATGCCTGCAGAACACTCACAATTGACGATTGAGTAGTTGCTCCTCGCCGCTACTGTGACTCGAGCAAGGCCGCTTCGCTTGAGGATTAGGCTGTCTACCAAATATTAGCTGCGAGTCCCTCGAGCATGACCCTGCTCACATATCCCTCCCACAGCACCAAGCCCAACCAGCAATACCTCTTTCAGCGGAGCAGCCATCTCAGATGGTTGCCGGTAACAGACAAGCCGCGAGAACGATATCCGCGCCATCTCACGGGCGCTTATTTACCGGCCCGGTGTGCCGGGCGCTAATGAACAAACAGAGCGCGGCGTCGCGACTCCTTGCTTCAGACCTCGACCACAGGAAGCCTTCGTCCCTCGAACGCGTCCTCAAAATGCCAAAAATTATCATCAAACCTCCGTCGCAATCTCAAACACCGGGCCCGTCGCGTCTGCAAGGCTCCGATGATGGCGAAGAGTGGGAGACGATGGGCACACCTGTTGCCGTGGATTCACCCGCGTATTCCTTTGGCGGGGAAGACATAGGAGAGGCAGCATACCAAGACGCAGACCCGGGAGATGTATATGTGCCAGAAGAAACGCAAACGCCAGCTAAACGGGGAAGAGGCCGTCCTCGCGGTCGGCCGCGTACGACAGGTGCATCCAGCACGCGCGGGACGCCCAAACCCAAGCTCGGTAGACCACCCGGACGCGGCAGGGGAAGGGGCCGAGGACGCGGCGTTGTCTTCCGCGCAGCCCAAGACAGCGATGCCGAGGGCGACGACCCGCTGGCGAACTGGGGCGATAATGTGGGCACAGACCATGCGCGTACGACTGTCATCAACGGCCAAGTGTATACGATCGAAGGGGACGAGTTCGTCACCGAGGACGACCCTGCAGGCGAAACCAAGATCGACAAGAACGGTGTTCTTCTCGGAGGTGCGTCTTCCTACCTCCATAACCCCCTCTTCATCCTCATCCCATCAACTGACCCACTAACCCCTCTCCAGGCCGCCAATTCAAAGCGAACACCTTCGTCATCCCCAACCGGCACCCCTCGCGCATGTACATGCTCGCCATCGACGCCGCCCGCACCTCCGGCTTCCGCGACTCCCTCACCTACTTCCGCCGCAACCCGCTCGCGCACAAGCTCAACGCGACGCAGGCGGAGAAGGACTACCTCATCGGCGCCGGCAAGCTCGGGTCGCATCTCAAGACGCGCTCCGTCACGCTCGTCACTGCGCGCAGCGCGTACAAGCTGCACGGCGCGCGGACGATTGTCGGTGGGAGATGGGTTGTGGACGACTACTACGAGGCGCGCGCGCAGGCGGAGGCGGAAGCGAAGGGCATCGCGCCAGGGGATCCGGTGGTGGATCCGACCGCGCAGGCGGTGCCGGGCGTAGCACACCAGGACGACGCGGCGGGGAACCACCAGAAGCAGGACACGGGAGGGATCTACAAGACCGGCGGGCCGACGACGCTCTTCGGCGGCACTGGACTCGGCCCCTTCAGCGACGGGCCGCTTAACGCAGTGCGCAAGAGCTTGCTCACGCGCGACGGCGTCACGGAGCAAAACTGGATGGCGCTGGCTGCGGAGCGAACGCGCGCCATGGACGATGAGTGGCGGAAGTGGCGGACTGAGAACGTGAAGCCGGTTGTACCCCCCGAATCGGAGGACTTTTTCCGCGAGTGGAAGACGCCTGGGCGGGAGCCGTCGCCGCCGCGCGCGGTGTACGAGCCGCACACGGGTGCTTGGCTGGGTAGGTGTAGATTCTCCTGCCTCAGTGACATGATGCTAATAGTTCTCAGTCCGTGCAGATACGCAACCCACTCGCGCGCGTTGGGAGACGCTGCCCGACAGCAAGGAAAAGACCATCGTCGGCGGCAGTAAGGCAGGCAATCGCGCATGGGGCGTTGCATGGGTGGAGACCACGATGGATTACAGACCGGACGATATCACGCGAGAGCAAGAGGAGTGTAGGAGAATCGCGAGAGAGGTTACGGGAGTCGTATGAGGGATCATGCATGTCAATTTTTGCCTGTACTTGTCTGTATCTCTTGAGCACCTTTTGCTGTAGTGAACCATGGGAAACTCCTTCAGCTTGAAGAGCGCTCTGTCAAGTTCGCCTATAGACCTTCTCTGTCCAACAAACCACTGTCAGCGGCCATAAATGTGCCACGCTACGCCACAAACCTCCCGAGTCCGAGGACCCTTGCAGACGCTGACTAAGCGCCCTCACCTGGCCTCGCTCATGACTGAGCGTCTTGCCTTGTCTCTTGCCATCGCCATCACCCTCACATCATCCCCTTCAACGACTTTCACGACCCGCGCGAGATCCCACGATGGCTGACATGGACGTCGACACGCCCGCTCCCGCCCAGGAGGTGGTGAAGAAGGCGAAGGGCAAGGACTCGGGCAAGGCGCGCTTTGAGGTTAAGAAGGTGAGCGTCTATTATCCTTTGCTCTCCGTTCCCTCCATATCTGCCATACGACGCCATCTTATTATCTACACATCTCGTTTATGGCGCTACATTGTGACGCGAACACCTGAGCTAACGTACCTCCCAGTGGAACGCCGTCGCGCTCTGGGCCTGGGGTACGCCTCTAACTTCGGCGCCATAAACGCGTCGCACTGACGCGCCCCGATCAGACATCGTCGTCGACAACTGTGCGATCTGCAGGAACCATATCATGGACCTTTGTGCGTGTGCTGGCTTGGCTTTGAGATGAGATGCTGATCGGGTCTGCGCGCTTGTCCTCGTTCTCGCCATCATTCCTGGCGCTACCGACTATCCTCTCGTCTATGCAATACTGGCATATCCTGGCGAATGTTGTCATACTCGCGCAACATACATTCACAGGCATCGACTGCCAGGCCAACCAAGTGTCCGCCACGAGCGAGGAGTGCAACGCCGCCTGGGGTATCTGCAACGTGAGTGACCCACACCTTCATCCTCATGATTACATGGTCCCATGAATCTTCCTCGTCGTCCTTTTCCTCTCATCCTGCTGCTATGAATGACGCAACTTACTCCGATCTAACTCGCCCGCCAGCACGCCTTCCACTTCCACTGCATCTCGCGCTGGCTTAAGACCCGTAACGTGTGCCCGCTCGACAACCGCGAGTGGGAGCTCCAGAAGTACGTTGATATCTGACTTCCCTCTGAACATCGACTCACAAACGCGAACCCAGGTACGGTCGTTAGAAGTGTATCCTCTTGCTCATCAAGCTTTCTGTATCGCCCCGTTTTCTGCATGTCTTCTAGAATCAATCGTGTATAATAAAATGCCCGCATAAGTCTTCGTGCTCAGATTCATCTGGAGGGTGCGATACGTGAAGCCATGAGACGTCCCTTCCGCCGAAGATACTTGAGCTCGCGTCTGGAAGCGGAGTACAAAGCCTTCCAAATGGAGAATCAAGAGCCGGGCCGACTCCCCGAGTGACGCGATCGGGCGTTCACCCAGCTCTCTGCTCGCTCCAGCTTGTCTCGTACTTGCGTCATCTCTGAACTCGGACAATTTGCTCGACATGCAGAGAAACATAACGCGGACCCTCGGTCCCAGTCAGACGCGTCTACTGCGTCCCCCAAGGGCGGTCAACGTCTCCACACGCGCCCACCACATCTCGACGCGCTCTCAACTTGACTGTAGCCTATTGCAGCGGGGGCGGGCTCCCTTGAAGTCTCAAAGTACCCTCTCGCCTCTTAAAAGTGTCTCCCGCAGCACTCTTTTCCGCCACAACTCCACCACCGCCGAACCCCAACGCACCTTCGCCGACCCCTCTCGCCCGGACCTCTTCTACCACCTGCTCGACCCGCCTACCCCTCTACCTGATCCCAACCTACCTGCATATGCGCTCTCCTTCCTCGAGAAGCTACCTAGCACACCACACGCGCCTTCCGTCATTGGCTGGCTACCAGCAGTCGCGGGCGCGGAAGGGGACGCGGGTCTGAATGACTTCCGGGAGAATCGTGAGTTACTTCTTCGATGGCCCTATTGATCATGACCAAGAGCTCGACACTTCTCTACCCTTGTCAAACCGAACAATCCTCTAACGTCTCTTCGCAGCACACTTCCGCAACGTCTTACACCGCGCCATTCGCGAGGGTCTCGAGCAAGACGTAGACGAAGTGCAGAGAAACGGTGCGCTTCAGCTTCAAGCTGGGTGGATGCACATACATGGTGAGCAAATTACTTGCTACGCTTCTCCCCTTGATACCTTTACTTGCTACGGTTCTGCCCTAATACCTCCTCGTCTTTGTGGCTGTCATTTGGGTTCATACTGCTCGGCATACCTTTCCCACCATCCCACGCTATACGCTCAGAATTGTACTGATTATCACCCTTGTCAGACGAACGCAATATCCCCGCCCTCGGACGCATCGGCGACCCGGACGACATCATCGCGTCTGTGCTGGTCGAGGATGGCAAGGTGAGCTCATTTCCCTTTGATTATCATCGTTTGCCCTCGGTGTCATTCTTCCATCTAGCTATCTATCTGTCCCGTCTTTCCCTTTCACTACCCGCCTGCTCATTTCTGCTTGCCGTACCTGTTGTCTTTTGCTCACGAACGCCACTCACAGATCCTCCCCGAAACCTACCAACCCATGCCCGCATACCGCGTCGTCACCGCCGACGGCGTCGTTCAGCTATCCGAGGGTCTGGCGCAGAAGTTGAAAGAGTTGTTGGAGGCGGTTGAGCGCGCATGAGCTTGCCGTACCTATGGCCCCATGAGCTGGTAGTAGCCGATGACTCGCTTTACTCTGCATCACTACTCTTCATGCTGTCCCAACTCTTTCTCGCCGACGTTATCGTACTCGACGTTTCCGGCGTTGTACTTTAAATTCACTACCGCTGCTTGTTTGGCCGCAGCTCACTCAGGCCACTAGTAACACTCGCACTCGTCGCATAATCCACCCACATCCCTCTTCACGAACGCACCACTCCGCCTACGACAAAGAGAGAGAAAAGAAATGAATTGTCACAGATAGAGAGATATACATCCAAAGGAGTGGAATCATAGATGGAGGACGATGCATAGGTAAAGATGGCATACATGGGACGCAAGACGAATGAGTACGCATAGGGTAGATCCTCGCGGTCGTGAAGCAGTCAGATCGTTAGTGGCGTCAGATAGGTAGAACAGTCGCGTCACGTCAGGTAGAACAATCGCGTCGAGTCGAGTATATAGATCAAATCGTCAGTCAATCCAGCGAATAGGCAAAGGAAACCACAACAGTCCGTCTCGTACAGGTATACAATATCAGGGAAAGCAGAGCGAATATGATGCGAGTAAGTAGATACGACGATGAAGCAGACGAGCAAATTACAGATACACCACGGATACAAGCGCCAGCGCGACAGATAAGGCGTCTAGCCCAAGTGCCTCGAGCTGCGCGGCGAGCGGGGACCGAAGAGACCAGGGCTCTCGGCCGGTGCAGCGAGCGTCGGGTTGTCGAAGCTCGACGGCGACGGCGCGAGGTTGGGGTCCGCTGCAAGCGCATCGTTAGCACCCAAAGTCAGCTCTGAGAGAACGAGTAACTCACGTTGCCACGTTGCCCACGAGCGTACTTGCTGTCTCGGGTCAGGTTGCGCCACTGGCGGAGCCGCCGGCATCTGGTCCTTCTTTTTCTTCTTGCTCGTGCGTGTGCTCACTGTGCGCCACGCCGGGCGCGCGGCATGCACCTCAGGCGGCGGCGGTGGAGGACCAGCATCGGGCGGCGGACCCGTAGGCGGCATGCCCGGCGCGCCGACAGGACCCTTCCAGTCCGGCTCGAACTCCCCTCCCGGGATGTACTTCGACTTGACGCCGAGCAGGAAGCTGATCTCGCTGCACTGTGCGTCAGCAACGCGTCGAAGAATGTCTTGGAGAAGACGTACTGTTGCAATCCGCGACGCTCCTCGCGCAACTTGCCCACCTCGCCCAGGAGCATGCGTACCTCGGAGGCGAGCGCCCTGCTGAACTCGTCCAAGTACTGCGAGGACGTGAGCCTGAGTGTGATGCATAGACTTGGCTACTTACGCCCTGGACGTTGAAGGGCACCTGCTCTTGGGCCATCTGCTTGACTGCTTCGATGGTCGTCTCATGCTGCCTGTCCGCGTCGGCACGGAATTCTGGGAACTGTCAGCAGGTTCCTCAACCAAAGAAAGAGACATACCATCGAAGAGATGGCGCAGGACTTCGATGAGCTCGTTCCGCTGGTTAGTAATCTCGTTGAGGATGTCGTTCTTGTCTGTAAGGAATGAGAACCGCGTTGCGAGCGAATGTCGGCAGGAACGTACCGTTTTCCGCTTTCTGTCTGTCATCATCAATCTTTCCTCCCAGCTCCTCAATCTGGTCCCGGAACTCCATACTCCTCTGCTCAGCGTCGTTGAAGAACCCATTGTTCTTGTCGCGCAGGTCGGTTAACATGTCCTTCGTATCTTCCTGCGTCTGCTGCTGGCCTTGAATGAGGTTGGTGATGTCGTTGAGCTGGGCGAGAACAGCGTCTTCGCGGCTCCTCCGTTCTTCGCTCTCCTGCTCTTCACGCTCACGGATATCAGCCTCTCGCGCTTCCTTCTCCTGCCGTAGCTCGTCTTTCACCGCCGCCAGCTCCTCCTCGAGCGCACGGATTCGCGCCTCGCGCTCTTCGGCTTGTCGAGCACGTTCGGCATCGAACTCTTCGCGGTCGCGCTTTTGATCCTCCAACGCCTGCCTGTGCTCCGCGAACCATGCGTCGCGCTCTTCGCGGAACAGTTCGCGCAAAGATGAAATTTGGCCTGGCGCGATATCGTGTCCTGTTGAATGAGATACCACACTTGCACCGTCCCCTGCAGGAGGTAGTGGAGGTGGGATGGTATGGGCAGGACTGCTCGTTTCGGCGGTCGATGGGTCAAGACGCGGTTGAGTAGGCAGAGCTTCTTCGTGAGATGTCGACACTGACTCCGTGCCGGTGTAAGTGCCGGTCTGCGACGTCGGACGGGGAGTGGCCACCGCCGCCTCCATTCGTTCGCGGATCTCTTGTTCTCGACGCTCCTCCGCCTCGAGAGCCTCTTGCTTGCGCCATTCCTCCGCCTCCGCAAACCGCCTGTCACGTTCCTCTTCGCGTTGCCTATATTCCTCATCTCTACGAATCTCATCGTTCTCCACCTTGTCCGCGAGGTCTTCCAAACGCTCGACGACTTCCTGCACCTCTGGAGAAAGAGGAACAGCACCAGGCGCCGGTGTGACGGGAGCAGCATGTGGTGTCCCAGGTGGCAGGCTGGCGGGGGGATGGTATGCACCGGGGTCCAAAGCCGAAACTGAAGATCGAGGTGACATCGGCATAGGCACGACAGTCGGTGCGGCGGCTGTTGGAGGGACCGACGGTGGAACCGAAGGTGGACGAGAAGACGGCTGCTGCAATGATTCGGGGCCCATGTCTAGCTCGCTAACCGTACGGCCTGGGGAACGAGGCGGCTCATACGACGACGCTGCAAACAATAAGCGATTTTGCACAAAGGCAGGGGTAAATGACTGACCTTGTGATGAGATTGGCTGGCTGACCACCGTAGACGGCCGCCTGTCGGGTACTGTGATAATTGTAGGCGCGCGATGTGCGGTCGGTACGGTGATGACATGAGGTCCCTCTGAGATGACAGACGGTGCACGTTGAGTGGAAGGAGCACGGTGTGTCGAAGGTCCGCGTTGCATAGAATGGGCACGGCTGGACGGCGCACGACTCGAAGGTGGCGGAACGTACTCGTGTGTGCCCGGGATAGGATGCGGCAAAGGAGACGCAGTGAGTTCAGACTCGCCTCGCTGAGTATCTGCATAGGAAGGCCTCCCAGTTGGCGCATGAGACGGCAGTCGCGCGCTCACAGACTCCCGAGGTGACATCGGCGCCACAGATGGTTGCCCGTGGACGAGATGTGTAGTGGGGGATGCGGACCGGTCGCGCTCTACTGCGCTGCGCGGAGAGGCAGTACGACTCCTACCCCTACCCGTACCTGGACGCGAGACATGACGTGCAGGGGATCCCCTGGCCGTACGAGGAGATGCAGAGCGAGGGCTCAAACTTCTTGAGCGAGTGCTGACGCTGCGAGAAGGGCTATACCTCCGACTACGGGTTCTCCCAGAAGGCCTGTGGCGAGAAGCACGATGATCACGATACCCGGGCGAGTAGGACGGTGTCCTGCTGCTGTATCCCCGTGCACCGTGACGTCCAGGGTGTCGGCGAGAGTAATACGAGTCGGTGGAATACGACGGCGTGCGATAACGTGAATGATACGAGCGACCGCGCCTTCCCCTGCGATCGCGCGACGGAGAACGAGAATAGCGGGAAGGAGAATAGCGGGACCGGCGAGGTGACCGAGAGCGTGATCGAGAGCGCCTCTCGGTCTGAGGTGGCTGCGAAACTATCACAGTGCCAGGCTGCGTCGGTACTGGTGTATGCGAGTAAGGAGCCGATGGCGTCTGCGGCATGATTATCGTGCCACCTCCACCAGGAGTAGGTTGACCAGGAGTGACAGGATACATTGTTGGAGCGTGAGACGGTTGTCCGGGTACAACAACCGTCGTGTCTCGAGGGCTCCTCGACCTCGACCGACTCGAGCTGCGGCTCCTAGTTGTTACAATGACCTGACCCGGAGGAGGCATCCCAACGTGAGGTGTCGAAGGGGTGTAGGGGGTCGTTGCAGCAGGAGGGTATACGACAGTTTGTGCTGGGGTTGCTGAGGAGGTATGATGATACGTCGGTGAATGCGAGCGAGATCTGGATCTAGTACGTGAGCTCGAGCGGGATGTGTTCACGACCATGAGCGGCGCCCGCTGCTGTTGAGGTGTACGCGACGGCGAGCGCGACCGGCTGCTCGAGGAACTACGGGGCATCTGGTGGATAACCTGGGGAGGATATGTGGGCATACCAGGCGCCGTCCCTGGCTGGTAAATGATGGTAGGTTGCGCTTGACCAGGGCCAAGAGTGGGCAAAGCGGGACTTCCAGGATGCTCGGACGCCGCATGTGTAGGCTGTACTTGAACAATGGGCGGGGGCGGACCAGGAGTGGCGGAAGGCGCCGAAGGATGAATATGGATCTGCGTGGGCGCTTGGCTCGGAGTCCTATGGTCTCGATAGCTTCGCGGAGGGCTTCTGCTGGGAGAACGGCTTTCGCTCCGGCTTCGTCCACTCCTGGGGCTTCGACCGCTCCTACCGCTTCGACGGGATGTGGGGCTAGGCGACCTACTTCTCGTCGATATTGAACTCGCACTATCGGAGGATCGGTCCTGGATGATGACAGTACCGGGGGCACCGTGAGGGACGGGGATCGGTTGTGCTGAGCGATCAGACATCGACGAATCAGTGTCAGAATCAGGCGGAATGAACGGCCCAGACGCTGAGGGCATGGGCGTCTGGTACTGCTGCGGTTGCGGCATAGGATATCCCATCCCGGTCATAGGTATCACAGGAGGACCTCCCGTGCCCGGCTGTTGCACAATGATAGGCGCTGGCGGTATGACCGGTTCGGGACGGTCTGGAATGACAGGCCCCTCATTCGGTATGACCGGTGGATAATGTTGCTGCGGTGTCCGCATCGGCATCCCTTGCTGACCTGCGAGAAATTAGCGGCAGCACAATATTCGACGATTGTTGCGTACCCGGAATGAACCCAGGCGTAGGCTGCGGCATCACTGGTCCCTGCTGTTGCGGCGGGTATATTTGCCCCGGCACTGGCTGCTGCATAGGCTGCTGCGTAGGTATGTGGAAGGTAGCACCAGGCGAAGTTGACGCGTCACTGCGCTCATCCATACCTAATCGAAAATGTTAGACCAACATTGCAGTTCGTAAAATGGTATACATACCACGACGAAGACTCTCGAGATCCCCATGAAGACGGTTCATCTGAGCCAGAACACTGTTGATCTCTGCTTGACGATCATGTACATCGCGTGCGAGCCACTCGTTGAGTCCACGCATGTAGCGCATGAGTTCACGTTGTTGATCAACCGTTGCAAGATGCATCAGACGATTTTCCTGTCAGAGGTGAGGAAAGGTAAGATGAGGCATATACGGCACGTACTCGCAGGATCTCCATCAACGTCGACCATGGTCCTTGGACTACGGCCTGATTACTTGATGAGCATCGGAACATCAATATAAGATGCGGTACTTACAGGCATCGGCATATATTGAGGGGCAGGAGCAGCACCCGGTACGCCCTGGCCTCCGCCTGGTCCTCCAGTAGCGCCATCGGCACGAGGGCGATCCTGCATTTCATGAGAATGAGGTCTGTAATAGCTTGCACGAGACTTACACCAGCTCGACGATACCACGGCTGCGAAGCGCGCCCAGGTGAGCCACCCATATCTTCCGGAGCAGACGCCGGACGGTCATAGAGGTTCTGCGGCTGTATCATCATCAGCATTCAGCCTGACCAGCTCTGCGGCGTTTGATACTCACGATGACAGGGCGAGGCGTAGGACCAGGACGCGGAATGCGCTCCTGAGGCGGCCGAGGGGTTGCCGCGGTGTCTGGAGCGGTGTCCTCGTACTCAGTCTGCTCTTGCGACGGCTGGGGTGCAGGTTGCGGCGGGCGAGCCCGAGGCGCATGGATCTCTTGCTCTTGACGACCCAGCGGCTGAGGCGCGATAGACTCTGTTCGAACAGTAGGAGAGTGATACAAGTAGCTGTCCCTATCCCTGCGCGCACGACGAGGCCGCGGCGGCTGCGGGGGAGCCGTGTAGACTCGCCGAGGGATATCGCGCAACGAATCGGGGCTCGCGCTCCGCGGACGCCGGTCAAGAGGCTGATATGTGAACGGCTGGAGGGGCGGTGGTGGCTGCACTTCTACAACGGCGGGCATCGCAGGCAGTCCGGTCAGTATGTCTTGCAACTGCTGAGCGAGCGATGGTCCGCTGGGTGTATGTGCAGGCATCGGCGTCGGTTGATGGAAACGAGGGAAGTCGCGAAGGATACCCTCGAGGTCGATCTCGCTTGGCTCTGACTCCGTGGTCCCGGTCTCCGAGGGCGCCGTTCCACGCGATTGAGGCGGAGGAGAGCGAGGCAGGGTCGTCGGCGAACGAGGGCGTTGTGGTTGCTGTTGCTGATCGGCGAGTCGCGCGAGGTGCCCTTCGATAGCAGCAACCCGATCCAGAAGTTGGGCGTTGTCCGGCGCACGCACCCGATTTCTGAGCTCGTCCAACATGTGGTTGGTCGAGGTCTGACCCTCCCACAAAGCCTGTACATCACCGCCAATCCCCTGAATGACGTTGCGGATCTCGTTGAGCAAGTGACTGAAATCAGGCGGCGCAGCCCTGACAGTAACCGTGCTCGAGGACGAGCTCGATGACTCGCTCGTGTGCTGGGTCTGAGGAGTGCTTGGAGGGCTGGACTCCTCAGGCGTCGAGGGCGGCGAACTGCTGATTGGCAGCGAGGACTCCGTGGGCGAGTATGGGGTAGCCATCTCTGACTCGTCCATCTCCGACTCCTCATCCTCCCAAATTGACGCATCCGAGTAGTGCGACGACAAGAACGACGGGACGCTGCTGATGACGCTCGACGACCGCGTCAAACCATACGAGCTGGGCGCAGAGCGGGGGATTGTGACCTGCGCAGCCGGCGGGGACAACATGTCGCTACCCACGCCGGCATCGGTGACAGAACGATCAGGGCCCCGGACAGACACACTCGACATCGGAGACCCAGCCACGCGCGAGGCCGGTGGCATGATGATAGTATGAGGAGGAGCAGGCCCAATTTCCCTATCCCGCTCTTGGTTGTGCCACTCGTGGACAGCGTCGGCGAGGTTCTGGATGTCCGAACGCAACGCGTCGACGCTGCCGCTGATGTCGCGTCCTTGCTCCCGGGCCAAGTCTTCCAGCCGCTGAAGGTCATCTCGAAGGATGTCGAAGCGGTCGATGTCAGGGCTACGCGTTGTCGGAATGCTGCCGCTCTCGGACGACGGGTACGTCTCAATAGTGTGCACCGAGGGCGCGTCGCCACGCGGAGTGGTGATGCTAACGCTCGCGGATGCCTGAGGCGTGCTCGCCAGAAGGGGAGAAGCCTGCCGGGTATCGTCAGTATGCAACGTTTATGAATCTTCAAGCCAAGCTGACCGTTCTCGCAGAAGGCGTTGTCAACAACGATGGCACAGTCGACGGTTCAGACATCATCTCAGACTCCTCCAGCTCCATCTCCCGCCGCGCCATCTCCTCGATGACGGACCTCGAGTCCAGCACGCTGCTGCTGATCGACGACTGCGAAGTGTACGAGCTGCTCGACACACTCGAAGGCGTGCGCTCGAGTGTAGAGCTGCTCGTCGACAGCACGACGTCCGACGATTCCTGCGCACTTGTCGTCGCTGGGCCCACTGACTCTGGAGTGCTCGAGCTGATGACCGGCGTCCGAGAGCTGGCGCTTGACGGACTCACTGCCGTGAGTGTCGGTAGTCTGCGCACCGTACCGCTGACGCTCGTCGGGGTCTCGGGGATGCTGCTGAGCCTGCCAATCGACGTCACCTCGCTGCCGCTGGGCCTGAGGAAAGAAGTCTCCAACGTCGTCTCCGGATCCTGGAGGGCGATCGAGCGCTCAGAAGGCGACGGCTGCAGCAACGAGCTCTCGTACGAGCGGTTGGTCTCGATGCCCCATCGCTCGCTCGGCATCGTCGTGCTCTCTCCGCTGCTCGGAGCAAGACTGGGCAAGGGCGTCGTCGTCGGCACGCTCGGTACCGAGCTGGGTGGCCGCGGTGAAGATAGATGCACGCTGGACACGGTGGGCGTGCGCGTGCGCGGCTCCGTGCGCGCAGAGGGCATCGTAGGCGTCAGGGATAACTCCGAGCTTGAGACGGTCGTTGCTGGGAACGACGACGACGGCGCCTCACTGCTGCTCAGCTCCAAAGACGTAGTCAACTCAAGGCTCGTTGTCAACGGCGAGGGGCTGGGAGACAGAGACGGCATCGACGAGGGCAGCGGTGCCTCTTCAGCAGGCAAGCTGGGCGACGAGGTTACGATGCTTGGGACCTGCGTCGGCGTCTTCTCGCTCGGCGTGCGCTCCGTCTCGAAGCTGAGCTCCCGATCTTCCGATGGCTCAGACGGTAACTTGGTAGACGGTGCCTTGGGTGTCGGTGCCTCTTCCTCCTCCACCGACTCGGGCTCCTCGATGGATACTTGAACTCCCGTGTCCTCCTTCATAATCTCGCTCGAAGTCTCGCTCGGTATCTCCTCAATCTCCGACGGGCAGACGCTCGCGGTGGCGAAGTCGGTCGCCTTGTGCTCGCTCGGCGCCGCCGTCTCGTACTCGCTAGGGATGGTCGGGAAGGACTTGAATGACGCCGTAGACGGCGACGACTCCGGAGTAGCGTAGTCCGTCGCAGGCGAGGCCGTCTTGAAGGACGTCGCCTGCGATGCGGTCAAGTACCTCTCCGAGTCTGAAGACTCTGTCCCCGACGACAGCTCGGAGGACGGCTTGATGGGAATACGCTCGCTCTCCGAAGTCGAAGGGTCGTAGCTGAGGCTGTACGAGCCGCTGTACGAGGACGAGTACAGCGTCATGTGCGAGAAGTCGGAGGAGTCGCAGACGTTGTAGCCGGTTGACGTGTAGCTGCCGGTTTCTGGCGCGCTGCCGCTGCCGCTTCCACTGCCACTACCACTTCCGCTCCCTTCCGTCTGCGTCTGACTGTCGCTCGTGTAGCTTCCACTTCCGTACATGTAGCTGGACGCCGTGTAGCTCCCGACGCCGCTCGAGTTTTCCTTGTCGCTCATCTCCTCGCTACCTGGGCCAGAAGTGTACCCAGACGAGAAAGTCGCCGTAGACCGACCACCGCGACGCCTGACCTCCCGAGACCTGACAAGCGAGGGCGACGTACCCGATAACGAGGAGGAACCATCGTGCGAGTCGCCCAGCAACGAGTTGGACTCGGTACGCGACGTTCCCGAGGTCGTCAGGCCTGTGAAGGAGCCAGTTCCATAGGAAGTGCGCGTGTAGAAGGAAGACAGAACGCTCCTGCTCTCGTCAGACGAGGCTCCCTGCGAAAAGAACGTCTCCTCCCCGGCTTCGCTGGCAGTGCCCCGGCTGCTGGTCTTGTCGCTGGCACGGGCACTGGGAGGGGGCGTGACGAAGACCTCGCGGCCAAGCGACGGCCCACTCGAGATGGTGACGGGACTAGCGAAACGGGCGGAGTCGCGAGGACGGCTTGTTGCGTTGGTGAACTCCTCGTCAAGGTCGGTCATGGAACCGGCTCGGCGAAGTAGGCTGCGACGGCGGCTTGGAATCACACGAGGGTCTCCGGGGTACACGTAGCCATCGCTTGAGATGACTGTATCGTCGACTGTGCGTGCATGGTGCGACGACACCAGCGAGGAGCGGCGCGACGCGCCAGACGATCCAGATAACTGAGTGAACGTCTCGGTGGGTTCAGAGATATCGTGCAGAGTCGACAGCGGTGGAATGAACACGGTCGACCGCGAGCCATTGCTCGTGACGCTGCTTGCCGAGTCATACGAGTTGTACGACCGGATCGTACGCAAGGAGCCAGTTGGTGACCGAGTAATCGACGAGCCTTGGGTGGTTACGGGGGTATTGACAGCCTCCCTATAGGGAAAATGAGCATTGTGCTTAGATGGAAAGCATTTCACGTACCATAGACGGTTCACCCATCTTTGCCTTTCGAGCAAGCTCTCCGCAGCGAGGCGTTCCACGCCATCCGCGTACATCATGTGGAAGGGCACCAGCATCTCCATGAGTGGCTGCCCATCGCGTTCCGCGCTCTGAAGGCGAGCTGCGATCGTCCCAACATCTTCCCTAGCAGACGGATGCGAAGGGCTTGGCGCGCTCGACACATCCGTGCAGTTCTGAAGGTCTAGCCCAACAATGCCACGGCCACCTCCAGGAGCAATCCATGAAAGAAGCAGCATATGAGGGTATAGTAGCGCCTGGCAGCGTTGCCACCTGTATGGAGGCTCCGAGTGAACATTCAGATACCAGAGCGAACCAATGTGAAGCGGCTGTAGAAAGCATGATCAGTGATTCGCTTGCATTCGTGAGACTATATGCTCACCGGCTCATTGCTTGAGGTAAACGGCGCCAGCTCAGCGGCGTCAAAACCAGGCGGCAGTACTCCGCTGTGGCCACTGCGGATGCTCCCCGCGTCTGGAGTCGGGGGCAGATCTCGGTTAACGTCGGGCTGCCCGGGAGCAGCCCGCCGACGCATCGCAAAAAGTCCTTCTTGGCTGCCACCAGGAGTGTTCGCCTTCCCCTCCTCCGCTCCCGGCTTGTTTTGATTGCGATCCTTCCAGAGAGCGACGATATTGCGCACGGAGGCGAGCGGCGACCGGGGGCTGGCCTGAGGGCGACGCAAGGTGGTGTTCGTCGGCGTAATCGTCGTCCCCGTGTCCGTGGCCGTCTGCATGGGCGTCAAGGTGTTCGACATCGTGTTCGTGAAGGTCCCCGATTGCGTGGTGTAATCGGGGCTTGTCGAGCGCTCGGACCCTGACCGTGTCCACGTCCGTGTATCCGCCGCACTCGAAGGGCGCGTCGGCAACTGTGATGAGAAGGCGGAACGACCATACGAGGTGGTGCTCTTGGTGGGTGAGGACGGGCGCGATCCATACCCGTACGAGCTTCCGTAGCCGTACGTCGACCCATAGCCAGACTGAGACTGTGTGGTTGTGAACGGGCTGAGGGCACGTGGGCCGCCAGGAGCAGATGTCGTCCGAGTATGACCAGGGCTCTGCGTCTCGAACTGCGCAATGAGCGCGTTGGCCCGACCGGGCGGCGGAAGCTCGCGCGCGCCTGGGTCAGTAGAGGAGCGCGAATGGGCAGGAGAACCTGTGCGTGGAGTAGTCGCTCCCAAAAAGGCGGAGCGACGGGCAGCTTCTGCCTGTCGAACGGAGAACGCGCCTGAAGTTGGTCGTGATTCTTCGGTTCGCTCAGTGATCCTGCTTAGGCGCAAGCGAGGATCGGCGTAGCTCCGCGGGCCAGACATGGCCGTTTGCGACTGAGTCTGAGTGACGCTGGGGAGGGAGCTTGAGCCACTGAAGTATGAGGGCGATCCATACGACTGGGAGCCTGAGTAGCCCGTCTGCGAGCCCGAGTAACCGGTCTGCGAGCCTGTGTAGCCAGTTTGGGAGCCGGTGGTGTAAGATCCGGTGCCGGTGTAGCCCGTCGTGTAGGAGGGGGAGTATGATGTATATGAGGGGGGCGGGCCACTGGAGCCAGACCACTCGGTGAGTGCCTGCTCAGTCTCGTCGAGCTCGTCGTCGAGGTTGTTTAGCGTCTCTTCGACCTCGTCGATGGAATTGCCCTCAGTGTATTCTTCGTGATCATCGCTGGGCGCAGGGGAGACGACGATGCGTCGCATCTGTCCCCTGGACGACGCGTCATCCTCGGTCGCAGATCGGCGGGAGTCTGCAAGAATGGTCAGGAAAACTGCTGGGGATGCGAGTTCGAGCGAAGTGACCTGAAGTGTAGCTATACTCGGATGGGGTACGTCTCGAAAACTCGGTGGATTCGTATGTCGGCGAAAGCGTGCTGTACGCCTGTGAGGTCGGCGACGTTGCCGACCTCGTGTAAGTGTAGTCGCTGGACATGTTCAGCAGCGAGCAGACATATCAACACGGCAGGAAAACGGCAGGAATGATACGCCTCGAGCCTCGAGGCAACGAAATCAACGAACGGCGCATCATCATCACGTGGGCGTTCTCACCTTAGGGCAGGCTAAGTCGCGTCGTGTGTCGCGCCTTCGTCTCTGTCGTCGACGACCATGACGGCGTATCTTTCAAAAAATCAGAGAGATGATAGCGGGGGGAAGGAGAAAAGAGGTGAGGGTTTCCGGTTATGAACAAGTCTTTATGTGCGCGGAAACAAAAGTATTCTGGTCCCGAACGCGCTTCCCTCCCCAATATTTCCCTTTTCTGGTGCTTCGCGAGCTTGTTTGAAGCATCCATCAATGTCCACAAGCCTGCGCAAACACAGGCGATCTCCGCCGATGGTTCTGGGATCTCGATACGTCAAACTAACTACAGCCGTATGGCAAAGCAAATATCTGTGGTACTTCTCAAGCCGCCTCCTCCCTCGAATCCTGCGTCTTCGTGCTCTCCCCGGTGTTCGACCTTGTCGGCGCGCTTGAGCTGCTCCAGCTCGTCTCTGTGCTAGTCTTCGACAGACTTGGAGATACGTCCTGGGGACACTCGTTAGTCATATCCAAAATACCCAAAAGACAGTTCAACGCCGTCAACAAAGCGCAGGGGGTCGGAAGAAGTAAAACATGTCGGCGCTTCTCTCGATGCTCTTTGACTTGGGCAACATATCCGAGGGACAGTGACATACTTCCGCGTCATCCCGCGCGAGCTTGGCCTCCATCAAGCCCGCGCCGATGTGGTACGCTCGCGAGAACGGATTCGATGCGTTCCGCGCCTCTACACGGTGGTCACAAGCCCTGCAATATATGTCAATCTAGACTCTCATCATGGTGCGATGGTCGTAAATGAGGGAGGGTATCGGAGCATCTTGGGCAGTAGGCAAGGTCGAAAGGTCGCGACGTACTTCTTGGAATGCTCTTTGAACGACTCCGCATGATCCGGGTCGCGCAAGTCCGCCGTGCTGGCGCGGATATCCACGTCAAGGTCCTTCAACGCAGCGATCTCGTGGTCCAGGCGCGCTGACTGCGAGAGACAGCTCATTCGCACCCAGATATATACACCTGTAGCGATAACACTCACCAAGTCCATGATGTTAGGGTCCTCCAGTGTTGATGAGTGGTACGGCGACTGCAGCGACGCAAGGCTGGGCAAGTTGGTTGAGGGTAGGGAGGAAGATACGATCTTATACCCTGTTCAGGGTACGCCGTCGATGCGTTCAGCAATGAGATGAGACGCCCCACAGCTTCTCAAAGGGGCGTGAGCAACATGAGGCGGTTTGCGGCCTGGAAAGCGCCGAGCGGGAGCTGCCGACTTCCGTGTTGAACTCAAGTTGAACCGTGACCTGACGCCGCTGTGGAGGGGATTCCTAACTCATGGAAATATACAGGACGCGGGGTCCTGCCGGTCGTGTAGGCATGGGCCCTTCATGAAGAAGAAATGGCCCCTTTCAAAACCTTCGCATAAATAGCAAGAGGGAGAGGGAGAGAGTCAGTTATCAGTGGCTAACCGTGGGGAAATCAACTGACCTTTCGGCCCGGTCGCCGACCATACGTTCATTCCGCTCAACACCTTGCACTCAACCTCCATTTGAACTCGATAAGTGAAGGCGACGGGTGCAAGCGCATGAACTCGACCTGACGCCTTCATATCCCCCCCTTCTTTCCACGCACGTTTATCCCAAAGCTGTAATTAAAAAGGGCAAAAGCACCAGTGAACACCTTATTGCCCCCCTGCCATGTCTGGTGAAGAGGCTGGCGGCATCGGCGGCTCTCTCTGTGGTAGAAACTCCTCTCTTGCGCTCCCACCGCCCTCGCTGAAGTTCTTGTCAGCGATATGCTGTGCAACTACGCTTACGGCTTGGTGCAATCTGAGTTCGTGGAAGCGTCTTCCGCTCGAGATACCTGGAATGTCTGACCGCCTACAGAGCCTAGTGGCGCGCGATGCTGCGGGAGTAACAACCAGAGCGGATGCTGCGGGTCATGCTTTGACTCCGGGTTCCAAGAGGATTCGTGGGACAAGGAGGCAAAGAAGGAGGAGGAGCGCCAGGCGGCACGCGTCGCTGCAAGGCAACTTCAGCCGACAGAACCTATGAGTCGGCCTTAACGAGGATCATATGCAGCGCACGAATATGCATCACTTCTTCTGGCGACTGTCGTACATATCTTGGACTTGTACCACGTTCTTTTGTTCGCAGCGGTTTTCGCCTGACACCCGCCGATACATATCCTCAGACGGACACGATCTGTAGCTTCTTGACACCGACACTGTATACCCAACCCATTATCCTATATACAAAAGAACTACAATAACATAACTTATTGCAAAGCTACAGAAAGCATTGGTGATGTGTGGTACAAACTGCAAACAAAACTCGACCGCGATTGTTGATATATGAGGTATCGTCTTCCTTTCGTGTATGTATGAAGATCGTTGTGTTTTCCTTTTGCTGCGAGACAGCGTAGGTTGTCTGAGAGGCGGGAGCGGGCCCTTGTCATCCTCCATAGCCTCCCATACCGCGACCGGAGCCGTTGGGCAGACCGTAGTCATACACCAGAGCGCTCCACCGATCGTCCGACATCCCCCTCCCTCCGCCTGCCGTACCAGGATTCGCGCCTCCTGTGCCCTGTGGTAAAGGGCCAGGTAAAACACCTAGTCCATGCATTCCTGGGCCGGAGAGAAAATGCGAGCTCGTTGCCTGGTCATCTACCATGGGCTGCGGCGGCAACTGCTCGCGAAAGAGCTGCTCCCAGTCGAAGTCAAAGTTGCTGCCGCCAGTAAGGTACGACGAGTGCGTCGAGCCTGCGCCGCGCAGTTGCGCAGGAGGCCCGGGCTGCGCAGGGAATCCGAACTGCGGCGGTGGCATAGTCGAGGCTGGGTGCGACGTGCGCCGGCGGGCGATATTTCCAGGGGCGGGAAGGAGGCCTGACGTCGTAGCGAGGCCGGACTGCGGGAGGCTGGGAGGCGCTGGGGTTATTCCGTGGCGCATAGGCGGTGCGGGAGGGGCATAGCCTATGCTACCAATACCCATTTGTTGCTGGAGGGCGGCCATGTTGGGGCGCGCTTGTTCCGGCTGGGAACGTCGGCGCGCTACGATAGGCGTGGACGAGGTTACATAGCGCGACTGCCCGCCGAAGACAGAGAGGGGGTCAGGTCCCTCCGATGGGAGCGTCGCTGGCTGCGACGCAGCGTCCTTCGCCTGCAAAGCTTTCTGGCGCATAATTTCCAGTACGGGCTAAATGAAAGGTATTGAATACGCGAAGCCGGAGAAATCATCGATGTGCTCACCAGCCCACGCTCCGCGCGACTACTGCTCCCGGACGCCTTCCTGAACAGCTCGACTGCGCTGTCCAACTGCTCAAAGGGGTCTGGCATGCCCGAGAGCTGGACCCCTTTGCGGGCGACGGTGCCAACCACGACCTACGGTGCCGCAGTCAGGGGCGGATATTCAACGTCTTTGAACTGCAATATCTTACCGCAGCAGAGAAGGCGTTAGACCATATGCGCCAGACCCGTGAGAGCAGCATAGGATTCTTCGCGTAGTGTTCCTGCGTGTCGGCGAGGACGATGCAGGCGCTCTTGTACGCGGCTTGGACCGATGGCGCATAGGGGCTGCGCAGCGGGTTGGGGTACGCCATCGCCTCCGCGAAGCATCCGCGGTGCAGAAAGAGCATCACTGACTAATTAGCCGATGGCTGCGGATAATAATTGCAAGGTACGCACTCAGGTCTTCGTAGTGGGAGCGCACGAAGACGCGCATCGCGGCGGAGGTGCGCTCGGATTCCGCGGTGCTGTCGCGGGCGACGCCAAAGAAATCGCGGATTTGTTTGTCAACTTCAAGGATTTTGGCGTACGAGGGCGTGTTGGTCGAGAGCGTCGTCAAGACCAGAGGGACGAGGCAAGCGACGCTGGCGCGATATCCCCATACGCCGACTGCGGGAGACGGTTATATGTGTGAACGACTATATGGGGATGTACGACACTCACATCCGACAGGCACTTCGCCTTCTTGGTACAGCTCTTCCTCTTCTGACGTCGGTATACGACAATCGATAAAGGTGGAGAGAATTATGGGCGGGCGTCCCGTCACGAGGCTCTGGGAGATTGTTAGTAATTCACGTACGCGTTGGAGCAATATCGGTCGGGCCACGTCAGAGAAAAGGAAGGGATTCAGACGTGCGCACCTGCCACATAATCGCCGCGAGCAAATTCCAGAAGTAGGCACGGCGCTCGTATGCTTCCTGCCCGGTAAATTGCCACATCGATGGGTCGATGTCTGCTCCATGCGTGTAAGCTCGATAGCATGATAGAGAGCAGCTGGTACTCACGCGCTCCAATCTGGAGGCGAGGTCAGCTTATAACAGGATGTATTGGCGAAGGAGGGTCTTACACGAAGGGCCGCCTGACCCGCCATGCTGAGCAGGTTGTAGGTCGGCTCGAGCGCGCTTTCTTGGCCACTCATTCCGTTGTAAAGGCTCATGAGGTGGAGCGTCTTGACTGTCGCCATGGACTGATCGGTGAGGACCGGCTGCAAGGAAATGGCGGCTCGGGTGAGGTGGTAATAGTGCTGCGCCTCCAAATTATACGGCCCCTGATTCAGATCGACGAGCGCGCCCAGCGCGAGGACACTGAGCAGAAGGGAAAGCTCGTGTGGGCCGTAAGACAGGGAGCTGTCCTGCTTATAGACGGCTGGAAGGACGGTATTCATGATCTCTGCCCGGGAGACAATCCGGAACATCCAGGATAGATGCTCCAGCATCGTGTCGATCAGGGTCACCGCGCGCTCGACAGACGGCAGAAATGACTCGATAGCGCTCTGCACGGCGGAGACGGCCATTCCGGGAGGCGTGAAGGGGAAGGAGTTGTAGGCATTGTTGATTTCGGGGCCGAGGTAGGTGGGATCCAATTCCTGCGGTGCGGCTCGTGTGGAAGGGACGTCAAGATCCTTTGCATCCTGCGGTATCGAAGTGAGAAGCAATTTCCCGCAAATGCCGGGGAAGCACTAACCAATAGCAAGCTCTTGGCGCAATGTTGTCAGTGCTGCGCGAATAAAATGAGAGGCACAGTTATGACTGCGCACCTCTGAGCCGCCTGACGGGCCATAGAAACGGGAGGAACCTAATTCGTCCATGTGTAGGGCGCCGACAGAGCGAGTGGGTAGTGCTTCCTCTGCTGGTGTACCTGAGGCTTCCTGGTCCGCAGCCAGGTCTTCTGGCGACGGTTCAAAGGGCTCTTCCTCCAGGGATTCGAGCAGGAGGGGGTGGGTATCGTCAGATTGCGTTGAATGTAGGATGGCGAGCGCGTCCTCCAGGGCGTGCATGCGCGCTTCCATGGTCGCGCGGCGGTGCTCGAGGTGTTCTGTGGCGGCGAGGACGAATCTGAGGGGGAAGTATGAGTGCGCGTAGATTGCGGCTGGGCCCGATCGCACCTGCTACCCTCGCCGGGAGGTATCGTTCCTGACGTGCAGGTGAGCGAGAAGGAGGATAGACATCGCAGATGGGTGGCGCACCATTCGGACAGAGCGCAGCACATCCCCGCTTGACGCAGGTACTGCAGGGGATGGTCCTGTCGCACTTGACCTTACAAAGCGAGTTCAGACAAAGAGAGCACTGCCAGCGCATGCTACCAACCTTGAGTCTTCGACATTCCGCACAGGCGATCTCCCCCCTTCGCGTCGGTGAGCACGTCTTGCGAGGGGGACATTGCGGGGGAGCACGCTCACCTGATCCGCTTATGTGCTTTCGTACGCGTCCGCGGCGCGTGTGACGACGAGGATGAATCGGAGGGCGCCGAGCTCGGACCTGCCTCCTGCTCCTGCGCTGCGGGGCGGCGATACGGGTGCGAGCCAGACATGTTGGGAGATGAGTGCAAGAAGAAAGAAAGTGACGCGCCGCAGCGAATATCTGACGGATTCTGTTCACTCGCATCCATTCAGGCACAGCGATCACTGATTGCCGCGCGAGCACGTGGCCCGTGGGACTATATCGCTAAGTCCGAAAGGTAGATCGCCAGCCGCCCGTTGACGCCGACACACGAGGCAAGCTGAGGCATATCTGCTCTTGTCCTGAACGTTCACGTCCGCGCCGTGTCGAGCTCACATCCTCCTCCGGTGGAAATATATTCTTCTCCCGTTTGCGACTGCCCGGTCCCCATTGCGATCGACATGTCCCGAACGCCTGGGTGCTTCGAACAGACGTTGACCTGGCTTCGACCCCTCCGAAGTAACCCTATATTTTCTCGTATTGTCCTCGTAAAATAGGCTTTCCCGGGAAGCTGTGCTACTGCTGCCAATGGCCATTGAGTACACGACATCACGCATCACTCGAAGCTGTACCGTACAGCGTCTGCCCCTCGCCAGGGTGATGTAAAGGTGCGCTTCCAGCCTTGGCTGTAGACATGCGTTTCTGATTCGCCCATGCGTCCGGAACGAGCCCGTTCGACAAATCCTCCTCACGATGGGGCCACATCATCGCTTTCGCCTCGTTTTCGTCACAGAGGGCGACCGTGACTCAAAGTGAACTTCTTGCAAATTGGTTGACTCGACGTAGATCGCGCGCCGCCTCGAGGCTCGTTCCCTCGCCCGCCGACACAGCTGGGCGCCTGCGTCATAGCAACGTGTAGCCCGCCCATTGCGCCGCTGATACAGGGCGATGAACGGGCTGCGTCGCGGCTGTTCGCATCGACCGCGACGACATCGATTCCAGTACGCGCACAAATAACTTCAGTCCTATCAAGTAGGAGAACAGTATAGCTTACTCGGATGGCGAAGAGCATGCCTTCATACCGCCTGTTAAACCAGTTTGGAGGACCAATCAACGTCGACTCGCTCTCAACAATGAACACGACATGCCTACGATGAGCGCTCCGACTGGGCGCTTATTCGCGCCTCAATCTCAGCGCTGGGTGTTAAGCGCCCTGCATCGTGTTCAGCGCAAAACCGTTCCATGGGCGGCACAGCCCGTTGGCGTGACTTCTACTTGACTCAAGTGGACGTGTGCTGATGGGTCCCAGCTGGGTATAAAAGACCTCGTCGTTCATGGTGAGTACCCAATCCCTCTCTCTCCTCCTTTCTCCATCTCCCCCTCAGCTCTCATCTCCTATCTTCACTATGTCGGACCAAGCCCCGCCCGTAACTGATGGTACGTCTGCACCGTAATTGACAAGATGGTGAGCTCACGCCTCATCCCTCAGTTGCCCCTGCCGACTGGATCGTCGAAACGAAGCATCTTGAGACCCACTTCGACGAAAAGGGCTATCGTCAGACCGTGGAGGCAGGCGAGCGCCCGCCGAAGACGGACGAAGACGACAAGTGGAAGAACTACGTTCTCACCTACACCCGCCACTTTGACAAGAAGGGCCTCTTCGAGAAGTCGTCCGTGGAGATCAAGTCGCAGCCGCTTAAAGATATCCTGAAGGTCATCATCCCCGACTACCCGGGTGTGTCGTTCGCGACGGAGACGGTCGAGCTTTCGCTGCCTAGCCAGGTGTTGCTCCATAACCGGACTGAGCTCCACAAGGCGTTGCACGAGGATCAGGTTGGCACGGAGGAAGGACGGAAACATCTGAAGTTCTTTGTGGACTGGTACGAGGAGACGGACAAGGCTCTCATCAAGGAGTACACCAACCTCGCCGATCAGGCGCTGACGACGTACCCTCTGTGAGTCATATAGTCCCCTTCATTCTCGTCAATCTCATTGACGGTGCTCGTAGACTTTGGACCGTCCTCAAGCCTGGCATCACTATCTACGCTCCTCTCCACGGCCAGCCGCGAGCCTTCCGTCTTACCAACTCGTACGAGACGCGCGACTACCACTGCCTCGAGGTGACCTACACCGACTACGATGGCCGCAAGTTCGGCGCCGCGGAGACACAGCTCCGCATCTTCCCCTTTCTCGGCAGCGTCCCCATCAACTCGCTCGAGGCGTACCCGCTCTGCCACCACGTCCGCTACCAGCACGTCCGCGACCAGCTCATCAAGCGCGGCCGCCGCTTCGAGAGCTTCCAGGGCAAGCGGTACCTGCAGTACTCTGGCATCGCGCTCGGCGAGATCATCCGCTGCCGCCGCGTGCGCTACAGCATCAACGGGCGCGTCATGGTCGACTGCGAGACGTTCTCGCGGATGGAGACGGACCGGGCGGTGTCCGTGAAAACGTTCCGCAAGCCGGGCAGCACGGCGCCGAACGACGACGACTCGGACGACGGCACGTACGACAGCGAGGACGACAGCGGGTACGACTCGGATTTCGCGGAGCACAAGGGCCCGCCGCAGCCGCTCACGGACGAGCAGTGCCTGCATGCGACGAACTTGGTGTGCGGGTGGGCGTTTGCGGAGAAGAAGTGGGTGGAGTTCTTTGTGGATAAGTTGAACCCTATCGAGTTCAGCGAGGATGCGTTCGATCATCTGGTGCTGCCGGCGAGGCAGAAGAGCTTGGTGAAGGCGCTGGTGGAGAGCCATATGAAGGAGCAGGAGGAGGGCGGCTTCGACGATGTGATTAAGGGCAAGGGCAAGGGCCTGATCTCCATCCTGCACGGGCCTCCGGGTGTTGGGAAGACCTTGACGTGAGTGCTCCATCTCTGCCATGCTTGCACCCCTCTGACAGACTTTGCAGCGCCGAGTCCGTCGCAGAGTTCACAAAGCGCCCGCTCTACGCGGTGTCGTCCGGAGAGCTCGGCACGTACGCAAGCGACGTCGAGGAGAAGCTCGCGCGCATCCTCGACGTCGCGACCGTCTGGAAGGCCGTCCTCCTCCTCGACGAAGCCGACGTCTTCCTCGAGAAGCGCTCCTTGCACGACATCGACCGCAACGCGCTCGTCTCGACCTTCCTCCGCCTCCTCGAGTACTACCAGGGCATCCTCTTCCTCACGACGAACCGCGTCCAGTCTTTCGACGAGGCGTTCCAGTCGCGCATCCACGTCGCGCTCAAGTACAACAACCTCACCGAGGAGTCGCGGCGCACGGTGTGGAAGAGCTTTTTGGAGAAGCTGGGCGCGGGAAAGGTGGATGTGAGCGAGGGGGAGTATGATGCGTTGCAGAAGTGCGACTTGAATGGGCGGGAGATCAAGAATGCGGTGAAGACGGCGAAGAGTTTGGCGGATTCGATGGGCGGGGTGGTGACGAAGGAGACGCTGGACACGGTGCTGGATATCCAGCGCGACTTTGAGCGGGACTTCCATGCGTCGGCGGCGGAGGACGCGGTGGAGAAGGCCTGATTTCTTTCCCTTTTTCCTTTTCCTCAGTATTTGATCATGCAAGTTACCCTAGACTGCACCTATCTCTCATGTATACTATCGACCTCTGTACTGTAGCTATCTATCGGAAGTGCTTCTCAACTATATATCTCAATGATTAGCTTGAAATGTCGTCCATTCTGGAGTTTGAAGCATTGGCAGAACAATCGAGTGATATCACAAGTCTGACTCAAGAGGGTCGCCAAAATACTGTTCCTTATGCGGAACAATAGGCGAAGCCAAAATCTAATCTTATCACCAACCATCATGGCCACCCCCGATCGACGACTGCTCGCCGCCGGATCGAACGCTAAAGGGCAGCTAGGCATCGGCAGTTACGAGGACTCGCACTCTTTTGTCCCTGCGTCTTTCGCGGGACATCCCGATGGCTGCCTTCCATCTGCGCCCCTCGCCATCTCAGGCGGCGCAAACCACACTCTAGCGCTTCTCGAGGGCACGGCGGGCTTGCCTGAGCTATGGGGCGCGGGGGACGGGTCTTCGGGACAACTGGGCCCGAATCTTAAATCGAACACGACGATGTTCCGCCGCATCAAGTTGCGCGGGCTGGAGAAGCGGCGCTGCCGTCTTGTACAGGCCGCTTGGGAGACATCGTATGCGGTGTTCTCAGCGGAGGGACAGCCGGACGTGCTCATCTCGATGGGTGGGGATGATTTCGGGGACCTTGGAGTGGGGAAGGGGAAGGGGAAGGCGCGGGCGGGATACCATATCGTGAAGCTGGATCACCTGTTGGAGGATGTTGATGGGAATACGCTGCGCGTCGACTGGCTCACTGCGGGTCCGCATCATGTCGTTCTGCGCCTCTCGGCGAACCATCGACGGGCGTCACATCGCAAGGCAGTCATCGTCGGCTGGGGTGCGTGTCGGCATGGGCAGTTGGGCGATGTGTCGGGCTCGGAGGGCAAGATGCCCACTTTCACCGACAACCCTCGCGTCATCTTCGTCGACACTCCGAATGATCCAGTCGAACAATGCACGGCAGGACATCATCATACCGTACTTCTCAGACGGTCGGGCGCAGTTACCTGCTTCGGGTCGGATCGCAAGGGCCAACTCACGGAAATTGACGGTCGGATGGGGATCAAAGCTATCGGGTGCACTTGGCATGGGACATACGGGGTTGACGAAGACGACAAGGTCCACTGTACAGGCAGTAATATACATGGGCAACTTGGGATTGGCTCCGAAACGTCTGAAAGTACGGAGTCTGCGGCAGCGGCGCTTCCTTCGTCGAGCACGCATAGATTGGTCGACTTCGCTTGCGGCAGCGAGCATATCCTCGCACGACTGGAGACGAACACGTGGACAGAGGTCTGGGGCTGGGGATGGAACGAGCACGGAAACCTTGGGACTGGATTGCTGGAGGATGTCGTCGTACCGACGAAGCTATGGCCGAAGGAGGGAGACGCGCCAGGCGAGGTCCAAGGAATCTGGGCAGGGCTTGCGACGAGTTGGATAGCAGTATGATTTGGGAGCAAAGCAAAACAGACTGATAGCATACAGAGCAGAGCGACAGAGCATGGCAGCACAAGCAGGCCAGAAGGTTCGGTGAGAGTGTTGAAGAGCATCTTCAGTCAGCGTCGGTCAGGTCGTAGTCCTCGTGGATCTGCTTGATCGTCGTGTCCTTGAGGTTGGCAAGCTGTGAGAAGTCAGGGAAGGCTCTTCATCAAAAGTCAAATGGGTTCTACGCGTCCAATCAGTATCTGATGAACACGGTGAGTATATGCGTAGAAAAGGAAGGACATTTGTGGCGCACCTGTGTCGCGTCTTTCGCCTCGTTGTACCTGTGCAGCAGCTTGATGTGCTTCTTGACTATCTTCTCTGCATCTACGTCGGCACTGGAAGATTCGGTCAGCCAAAGGACTGCGTCAACTCGAGGGTACCCACCCGAGTTCAGTCTGAAGTTGAGTGATTTCGGCTTCGAGGTCGGCGATGCGGGCCTCGGTTTTCTGCAAAAGTTCTGAGCTAAGAGCATATGCCTCATCAGACTGCCAACCTTCGCAGAGGTAGTAGCGAGCATGGTGGCAGGGTTCAGGAGGGAGAGAAAGATGCGACGCGTGGGAAGGACGCGGACGCGTTTGTTTACGCGTTGTTTGGCAGCGAGCTCCAAGCGCGCCACAGGCTACTTTCGACAATGATCATCGTCACACTCACTCACACTCGCATAAAGCACGGAACACACATTAGAGTAAGACAAGAACACGAACAAGTCCGACTCCTACACATAGCAAAATGTCCCATGAGATTATTTCCGACCGCAACCAATTGAGGTCCCGCCGATATCCGTCGCCTCCATCTCCTTCCAAGAATCGTTTGCAGAACCAGCTGCACACGCCGAAGTCGAGCTGCAGATACCTATATTCCTTTGACTTAAACAAGAGTCTCACCATGAAGCGTTCGTCGTGTACTTACGTGGCTCGATTCAAGCTACGCTTTGGCAGGGCTTTGAGCTCGCTCCTCCTTGCTCTCCGAGTCGCTTGACTTCTTCGGAGGCGGCGTCGGCAATGGTTCAGTAGCCTGAGGCTGGCGGGTCTCGGCGGCGCCTGAAATCCTCTTGTCCCGGGTCTGCTCCATGTCCCGCTTTATGTTCTCGTCGAAGTTCTCTGAGTTGAGCGTTCTGCAGCAGGACGGGCACCATCTGCACCCTCGGAGGTCTTATTGCGCATCTTCAGCACCCCATTCACGCTTCGAGTTCCTCTCGAAAGCAACTCACACAAATTACACCACGTCCCCGAAGTGCCGAAGACCGCTGTAAGGATGGTGATGAGCCGCTTGACGACTCGGTTGGTCGACAGCGTGAAGGTGACCCACAGCATGAGCCCAGGACAGCAGGCAGGCACCCGTCGGACATCGTCACGTCGTCGAAGAAGGGGAAAGAGGAGAATGGGTGAAGGAAGGTGAAAGTGTTTGCTAAGTGGACAATACAACAATGGGAGCCTTATGTTTAGACCACGCGCGAGGTGGCACAGCCTTCGTAAGGCATGTTCGGCCGCATGGTCGCCTCGACTTTCCCCCGAGTTGCTCATTCATCTTGGCTTGCCGAGATCATAGTTTGAATGAGCTGGCAACGCGTATACAGGCCTGAGCTTTCATTGAGACACCCGTCCTACGATCTATCATCCGTCCTGCGATCCAACCATCATTCGCCACGGGATCACCACAACATGCTGTACTCGACTTTTCTACGCCTCGCCTCACCGGCCTGGCAGTACCTTCGCCAACACGCCGCTCAGATCGGACGCGTTGGCTTTCGCCCGCTGTAAGAGACCCGGTATATCTGCCTGTTGTTCATCGGGAAGTCTCGTCCAGTTCGGCGAGGGCGTCGCGCGGATGTGCGAGAAATCCTGGATGGACTGAAGGCCGTTGGACTGGAGAGGGTGTCAGTAAACTACTAGGATGCGGTTGAATTCACGCACTGGAGCATCTGGGGCGAGCGCACTCGGGTAAGGCGAAAACCTGATTTCAGAGCAGTGCTCGATGATTGGATTGGACGTGATTGAGAGGTAGACGTCGACGGCCTTCGAGGTGTGCATGCGGAACTAAATAATCGGTCAGTGTGATGAGCGGTTGGATGCCATTTGTGCGGGCGTCGCCATTCGGACTGACGGGGTGATCGCACAGACAAGGTTGGCAAAGACGGCGATTCGCACAGATGAGGAGTCGCGCAGACGACGTCGTTCGAACAAGCAGGGCACTCCACATAAAAAATACAAACTCGCATACCTGATGACACCCCACAACGACAATCGAGCGCATTATCTCGTGCAGCATGACGCTCCCCGAGATGAGAGGCAGGACGATCAGGGAATTCGAGATGTTGCGGATGTGAACGGCGGATATGTTCAGTAAAGTGGTATCATCGGTGCTGAGGGAGTTGACGACGCGCCCAGATCCAAGGAGATCTACAACGCATCCCTCGAGATCGGCGAGTGCGAGGTCCGATTCTTGCTTGAAAGGTGCGGGGAGGTCGGTCACGGTTAGGTACTTTGCTTTGTGCGAGGAGAGTAGAAGATTGGTGGAGGGGGCGGCAGGTGACGCGTTGGTCTCTGCCAGCGGTGGTGCACTCGTGTCCGCCGCTGGTTTCGGTGTAGTAGGTGCCGATGGCATCGACGACTGACTCGACGTAGCCTTGCGCTTGAAGGCGAACTTTGGCTTCACGGTCGTGCTGCGTAGTTCTTCGACGGATTTTTCCAGGGCTTTGACTTGCTTTGGAGGTTGTCAGATCGTTGTTTTCATTGCGGTAGAATGCTGCTTAGAGGAAAACAAAGAGCAGTTCACTAACCAACTCGTACTGCCGCTGGTCATAACTTGGCAAAGAGCCCGACGCGTCAGCCAGAGTGGTCATGAGCTTGGAGATTTCAGAAGTGAGTTCCTGTAACGTCGACGGAGACGCGGGAGAGATGGCTTTGGCAGCCTGTATGCGGGTCTGCAGGGCTGGATGGATGCCAATGAGGTGGGCAATATCAGCCTGAGAGGACTGAGCTCACCATTCTTGTCTTTCTGAAAGGTAGCACCGAAGTCTTGGATCCATGCTGAGTCCGTCATTGTGAGTGAGTTTGTCTAATTGAGCTAGAGGAAGATCTAGAGCGCGCGTATGATGGCGATGGTTGAAGTCAAAGAGCGATGGTCACATCGTCACTTATCCCTGTCACTGGATCACGATAGTTGACCGTGATATCCACGTGAACGCATTGAGGAGCTCAAGAGTCGACTGCACAGCGACCGGAGCACCGAAGCTTCTGTGGGTCAAGAAGTACGATTTTAACAAGATGTACGGCAGGCTCTTAGGGACTGAATGATTCGTGCAGGGCGCAAGATCGTCCTTTTCGATTACATGCAAGGATTACAGGCTAGCAATGGACTGGGAAGGCGTGAGGCGACCTTCGATAAACTAGGATAAACTTCCCAACGTTCCCATGAATTGAGTCCGCTGCGATAGGGTCAGCTCGAGGAAGTGTACGCAGATCAATCTAGTCGTACCAGTTGCTGGATGACACCCCGCTCGGCTTCTGGCATGGCATCGATCTGCTGCTGCGATAAAGTGAGGACTTGCATGAGCATCGCCTGTTAGGATGATTAGACGACACAGGTACGTATATGAGAGAATTGCACATACCTTCTGCGTCTCGTTGATATCTTGCGCCCCGGTGACGGGCGGCGGAGCTTGCTGAGGGGGCGGTTGGAAGAAATTGCCTGCGGGCGGATAGCCCGGGGCTGTTGGTGGCGGACGACCGTACATATTGCCCGGCGGAGGCGTTGGGACAGGTCGAGCCATTCCCTGGCCGATACCGGGGCCATACCCCATGCTTGGGGGTGCACCAAATGCTGGCATTGTTGGTGGGGCCGGGGCATTGAGCGGGCTTTTCGAAGTGGCGGCGAGCATGCGCTGTAAGACTACGGGGTCGACGATGTTGTTAAGCAGGAGCGCTTGAAAGAGGGCGTAGGCGAGCTGAGGGTGTGCTGTGAGGAGGGCACGCGCGCCGTCGGTGTTGTTCAGGACGAAGGACTGCGAAGGATTAGAAGATGGCGTAGAACAGGCAAAGCGTGCTACATACCTTCATTTGCGCAAGAATTTCCATCAATTGACCGGGAGGGATTGACGCCAGGATATGGCTGATTGTGTCGAGGCATGTTGACCCTGGAGGAACGGGAACACCAGGAGGAAGCGTCTTCAGGAACGCGTTCGGATCCGGGGGCCCGCGCGGACGTTCAGGTCCGTCGATGAGCTCGCCGCGCACGGTGGTCTTCCCCTCGAGCTGGGGATCGGAGTCGGCGAGATCTATGCGCAGATTTCTGCCCTTGACTTCAATGTTGTTGAGGTTGCGTACGGCTGAGAGGGCCGTGTCGTGGTCTAAGTTGGGTGTGAGCAGTAGGTAGGTGAGGGTGGCGTGTAGCGCACCGGTGAATTCGCAGAAGCCATATCCTCTTGGTTTTCCAGTTTCGCGGTCGAAAACCAATCTAGGTGGCGCGTATGTGAGCGAGAGGGAAGGGGACGCATCACGACGCGTACTCACCTGAAGCCAGCGACTTCACCGACGCTCTTGAAGACTTCGATGAGCTCGTCCTATTGGTGCATACTTCAGTGGCGCTCTTTAAGATTGTGGCGCGCCCGACTTGCCTCGCTCATGTTGTAGGGCACATTGCCGACTTGGGAACGGACGATCAGGACGTACGCTCACGATACCTAGCTGACTTCACACACCGAAGACGACCTTGCTTGTAGTACTCATGGTCGGACGTGGACGTGGTGAGGGTCGAAGACAAGATGCAATTCACGCTGAAGCTCAAGGTCTATGCAGCTTCCAAGGATCCTATCGCTCGACGGTGACGAGAAGAGAACAAAAGCTGGGTTTCCGGGCCGAATCCCGGATTGCACTGCCACAAGGCCTGCCACGCGTGCTGACTCATCCGAAGAGCTTGCTTCCGTCCTTCACGAAGTGTGCTCAATGTTCTCCCCTTCTCCCCATCCTGGAAGACACTCGACAATCTCTCCATGCTATAGCACCTTCGAGAAAGGAAGATTACTATGCATTGACGATAACCTCCTGGGTTCCTTATATCGAGCTGCGACTTGCCCGCAACGCCTTCAAGCTTCATAACCTTCTTCCACGCTTACTCAGAATAGGTTTCCGAGGCAGAGTCACGAAGCCTCACAGCCTTTGTGGAAAGGCTACGTGTACTCCTGTAGTCCTGACTCACTAGCACTTTCGCGTGCGCTCCGGACCATAACGATTGATTCAGTTCGGCTGTTTCCGAGCAGTATATAAGAGCGGACTGCACGGCCGTTTTCCTCTTTACAGTCCCTTTTTCCATGACAAACTCATCTCACAGCAGTACACCCATGTCCCAGCAGCTTCACAAAACCCGCAGGCCAGCGTCGCTGCCTGTAATGACCCCTCACGCACTCACGCGCCACGCACAGAGCGTCGCCATTAATCATGCCTTGCGTGGCGCTAACGAAGGGATCGGGCCCCTGCAGATGAGAACAGGGTTCTCCAACGATCCCAGCGATGCGGACCACTTTCGACCTAGGTACGCAAGCTCTCAGCGCTCTCGACCAGCCTGCTCACTCCCCGCGGGATGCAATACAGGATGGATCTCTACGACGACCCGCTGATACCAGTGACCGTCGCTGTCCTCGAGGTGCCAGGCGTACGCAGAGAAGACATTCACCTGCGCATCGACCGCGGTATTCTCCACGTCGTTGGTCGGCGGCGCCCCAGATATCGCCTGAATCAGCCGTCGCTGCCAGGCCAGCCCGCCGTCGATGGCCCGCCTGTGGCCTTCCACACGCAGGATCTGTACTATGGGATCTTTAGGCGCCAGATTCGCTTGCCGCATGGATGTGGGGTGAGTTAGAGTGATTCATCGTGTTCGTGCGGCGTGTTTACTTACAACATTTACTTGCAGCCCGAGGACGTTAGTACGCAGCTCGCGGACGGGCATCTTACGCTTTGGTGGCCGCGCGTCGTTAACAGGAGGCCGGCAGAGGCTCAGACTCAGGCTGCGGTCGCGATTACTGGCTCATGCGTGGAGGCGGAAGCAGAAGTGCCTCAGGCGTCCGAGCAAGGGGAAGAACAGGAGGCTGCAGCTGATACTGAGCCCAAGGCTACTGCGCCTGAGCCTGAGCCAGCCGAGCCTGATGAGGCGACTCTTGTTGACTCGCAGGGTGTTATTGCTGCGACGGGTTAGGTGTACGCGGCCCGTGCAGTAAACGTTTCCCGTGATAATCATATAGATCCCCGCTTTCGACTTGTTGTGCTCGTTTGCTATCGTTGACTGTGTCTATGTACTCGTATCTACTGTATCTTAGAGTCACCTCCACTCATCCTGGCGCCGATAGCTGCACTTCAGACCATGTAGTCCTATATGCTATGTAATCAATATGCCTATGTTCGGACGACGTTTGACAGCCAACTTCGCTCAGTCGAGATGGCGCAAATAGGTATGGATCACTGTGCAGCCTGTCAAACCTCAAGGCGTTACAACACGTCGAGCCCCAAAGTTGCCATACAAGGATCCTCGAGTCCTCCGCCCAAGCGTCGAGTTCAAGTCAGCGGATTTCCTATCGGAGAGCAGATTGGCGCCGCTAATAGGATCATCCTCGGCCACTCTGGCCACGCAGCCGAGCGCTACAGTATGAACATAGCGCAGTGAAGCTCTCATAGCCTTACCCGCTCGCCACAGCTGCTGTTGAATGTCCTTGAGCACGAGGCGGCATGTGGTGGGCCCGTGCAAGTCTGCGAAGCCTATTGAAACACTTTATACCATGCAATCATTGCAGACAGACTTGGGGTAGAATGGCTAGGATAGAGTGCGATTGTGCATGCCAAAAGGCGACTGGAACGGTCGGACGTTCGGAAAGTGATCATGGCAATGAGAGTTCGTGGGCATCGAGGTTCGAGAAGCCCGCTACCACGCCACATTTATTGCCTGCGTATCTGTGAGTCATGGTGGCCGTGTAGAGGCGACTAGATGCGGTCTAATGGCAGTGCACCACGTTGGCATCTTCGTAGAAGCGGCAAGGACGTCCAAATAGGCGCCCGCGACGAGTTGTGGGTCCCTTCTGATTGGGGTCACGAGCCCGCAAGAAACTGGCGCGGGCCGGAGGACCGTCTATAACATCTAATCTTATCGGGGATACACTCTCCGGATCGAGTCAGGCTGAACGTGACTGAGGCCGATGCAGAATCTGCTTATAAGACGAGTTCTGCTCACTCGGTCACGTATTCCGCTCGCCCCAAGCCTCCGCGTCGTCGGCCCCCGCAGAAAGTTTGGTCACTCGTGCACAAGAATGGAGCCCAAGCCAGTCGCCTCCACCTCCCAGCCGGCGACGACCGCGCTCGATGCGCCCCACGCCGAGCCCACGGTGGATAAGCCCAAGCAACCTCAGCAGAAGAAGGCGAAGGCGCAGGCGAACGAGGCGCAGCATCCCCTCGAGGTGCGTGCAGCTCCCGTCCAGATCGATGTGCGCTAACGGGAGGGAGCGCAGCTGCAACCCCCGCCCGAGTTCTTCGACCACCGTATCAAGATGTACGATCAGCTCAAGGCGGAGTATGATGAGTTTGTGAAGGGTGCGTGGTGTCCTTCCCCCCTTCGTCCCGCATATTGAACGCGTCGGCTGCAGCTCAACCGCGTGAGGAAATCACCATCACCCTCCCCGATGGCGCCGAGCGCAAAGGGACCAGCTGGGAGACCAGCCCCATGAGCATCGCTCTGGAAATCTCAAAGGGCCTCGCCGACAAGGTCGTCATTGCGAAGGTAGGTCAGAGCCCATTTCCCGTTCTCGTTCGTCTTACCAATTTACGCCTAGGTTGACGGCCAACTCTGGGACCTCGAGCGCCCGCTGGAAAAGTCGTGCAAGCTTGAGCTTCTCGACTTTGACCACCCCGAGGGCAAGCGCGTCTTCTGGCACTCGTCTGCACACGTCCTCGGTGAAGCCGCCGAGCGGCACTATGGCTGCCACCTCTGCCTCGGTCCTCCCACGGACGAGGGCTTTTTCTACGAAATGGCGATCGAGGACCGTCACGTCCAGCCCAGCGACTACCCCGCTCTCGAGAAGGTCTCCGAGAAGGCTATCAAGGAGAAGCAAAAGTTCGAGCGCCTCGTTGTCTCAAAGGAGAACCTGCTCAAGATGTTCAACGTGGGTTGGTCGCTCTTCTTGGGCCCGCATTCGTCTGACTTGCCCTCTCTACAGTACAACAAGTATAAGCAGTACCTCATTCAGACCAAGATTCCCGACGGCGAGTCCACGACCGTATACCGCTGTGGCCCTATGATCGACTTGTGTGTGGGCCCGCATATCCCGCACACGGGCAGGATAAAGGCTATGATGGTCACCAAGGTTTGTTTTTCTGCAGTCGTACGGTCTTTGCGTTGCTGACACATCTCCCAGAGCTCCGCGTCATACTTCTTGGGTGATCAGGCGAACGACACCTTGCAGCGCATCTACGGTATTTCCTTCCCGGACAAGAAGCAGCTCGCTGAGCACAAAGCCTTCCTCGCTGAGGCCGCGAAGCGTGACCACCGTAAAATTGGCAGGGAACAAGAGCTGTTCTTTTTCCACGACCTCAGCCCGGGAAGCTGCTTCTTCTTGCCGCACGGTACTCGTATCTACAACACGCTCGTTGAGCTTATGCGGGTGCGTCCGCTTTCGCTCGCGTACGAGTCATCCGTGCTGACGCCCACACTAGTCAGAGTACTTCAAGCGCGGTTATCAAGAAGGTGTGTAGCAGGTCTTTTGACTCAGCAAATAGGTAGCGTGAGCTGATGCGCGTCTAGTCATCTCGCCCAACATGTACAACGCGAAGCTGTGGGAAACGTCCGGGCATTGGGAGAACTACAAGGACGACATGTTCACGCTCGACATCGAGAAGGACAACTGGGCGCTCAAGCCGATGAACTGCCCGGGTCACTGTTTGATCTTCGACTCGAGGGATCGCAGCTACCGCGAGCTGCCCATCCGGATGGCGGAGTTTGGTATCATTCACAGGTGCGGCACATCCCTTTCAACCTTGCATGACTCACCCTCTTCACGACTCGCAACCCGCTAATCTTCGGTCCTCTTAGAAACGAAGCCTCCGGTGCGCTCTCCGGCCTGACGCGCGTGCGCCGATTCGTGCAGGACGACACGCACATTTTCTGCATGCCGTCGCAGGTGGAGGCGGAGATGGCGGGCTTGTTCGACTTTATGCAGCACGTTTACGGGATCTTTGGCTTCGAGTTCCATCTCGAGCTCTCCACCCGTCCTGAGAAGTACCTCGGCGAGGTCGAGACATGGAATGCGGCGGAAGACGTGCGTGGACCCTCGTTGCCCTATCGTTTCTCCCAATAACTAACGCCCCTCTTTTCAGCAACTCAAACAAGCCCTCGAAAAGTACTATCCCGGCAAATGGGAGCTCAACCCAGGCGACGGCGCGTTCTACGGCCCCAAGATCGACATCACGATCCGCGACGCCCTGAAGCGCGCGTACCAATGCGCGACGATCCAGCTCGACTTCCAGCTCCCCCAGCGGTTCAACTTGAAGTACAGGTCGAATAATGAGGAGGTGCAGCGCCCCATCATTATCCATCGGGCGATTTTGGGGAGTATTGAGCGGTTTGTGGCGATTGCGACGGAGCATTTTGCGGGGAAGTGGTGAGTTGGGGTTGTAGGTTGGTGGTGAGGGAGGGGATGCTGATGAGATTGCAGGCCGTTCTGGTTGTCGCCGCGGCAGGTGCTGGTTATCCCGGTTGCTGCTCCTTACGTGCGTTCGATCTTTTGGGATAGATTTTGGTGCGCTAATCGCGTGTTTTGGGTATACAGAAAGAGTACGCGTCCGAGGTCGCCGAGACGCTCTCGAAGGCCAACCTGTACGCCGAGGTCGACAACAGCGACAACACCCTCCAGAAGAAGATCCGCAACGGCGAGATTGCGCAGTACAACTTCATCCTTGGTAAGCTCTGAACCTTGCGTATCCTTTTGCGGTTTCTTACCTAAACCTTCACCTTCAGTCGTCGGCGAGACCGAGCTCGAGTCGAAGTCCGTCAACGTCCGCAACCGCGACGATGTCGGCACGAAGGCGCGCAGCGCGACGATCCCGGTCGCGGAGATTGTCGACAAGCTGGTCAAGCTGAAGGAGTCGAGGAGTCTGAAGAACCAGTTCATCGAGGCGTAAGGCACACAGAACTGCTCGTCGAATCAAATCGGTAGATACGTACATACAATAACCTTATTCTCTGCTCAAAACCTGTGCCGAAGGGAGATGGTTTCCTCGGAGAGCTCGAGGATGCTTTTGAGGGGGAAAGAAGTCAATCAGGGTTTGTTATTGCGCAAGACCTAAATTCCTGGCAAGTTCAGATGACCGAGTGGTTAAGGTGATGCCCTGCTAAGGCATTGTGCTTTGCACGCGGGTGTTCGAATCGCCCTCTGAACGAAATTTTGGTCACTTTTTTTCGGGAGACCTGCATCGAAGGTCGCTGTTTCGCAAGAGAAGAGGGCATCATTGGGATTTCTTTGTAGGCTCGCGCAACCTGACTGGGCATGCAGGACAGCCAGACGCACGCAGCTGGCATTGCCCTTGAAAGGTCACGGCGCGGGTGGCGCGTCGGAGATACCAGTCACGCCCCACGTCACAGTTCGACATCCGCGGCTTCCCCGCAATGACATTGGCAGTCACAGAGACATGACCATTGTCAGAGAATGATGAGGGATGGTGTTCATTGCCAGAGGATGATGTGCTCGCACGACTATCTGATACGCAGCCCGTCGCTCTCGGTATCGCCCCTCCGATAAGGGGAACAATGGCGCGCCCTACGGCCGAGCCCGCGGTCTCTCCAGAAAGCCCTCTCCGAACACGTCCGCGAAGCTGGGCAGCACGGATGTTGCCAAGTACCTATCGCTGTACGACCGCGCTATACTCTCCCTTGCCTACCCACAGTCCTGTACGCCGCAAGCGCAAGCTCACATGCCCTCCCTCTTCGTCCTGTGCGCCGATACATACCTGACGTCCTACTTCCCCCTCCACGAGACTGTATCCTCCCTGTGCCACGCTCCCCACCTTCCTCTTCCTTCTCCGGGTCCATCAAGTGACTCGGCCCATTACCCTACCCCTAGCCAACGAAGCCCGCCATCCCAGCCCAGATGGCGTGATTGCTGCAAAAGCGCGGACCAGATGACGAGCAACGGGGCCCTCTTATATATGCCACTCGCCACCGATACCCGCACTCACCAGCCCGCCTAACCTTATCTTATCCTCTCTGCTCAGCCCTGAGTAGCAGCACGCCATGGTCGCCGTTACCGCTACGCAGACCGCCACTGAGACGCAGCCGCTCGAGGAGAAGCTCGCGGCGCTCGATATTGGGCAGACGGTGGGCAAGCCGGAGCTGCCCAAGTGGCAGAAGCCGCCTGTGACGAAGGATGAGAACATTGAATGGGTGCGTGGATCGTCCGACCGGGGGTGGGAGGTTAGTAAGGGCTGACGCGTGTATGCAGGCCGACATTCTCACCGTTGACCTCTCCCTGTATGATACCAAGCGCGAAGAGCTCATCGACACCGTCCGCACCGCACTCCAGCGCGACGGCTTCTTCTATGTCATCGGCCATGGCATTCCGCAGGAGACAGTCAGTACTCACATCCACCGGGGTCCACCTCGAGATCTAACCCATCAACTCTCCAGCTCGACCGCCAATTCGACATCGGCCAGCACAGCTTCGATGGCGTCTCCCGCGCAGAGAAGGAGAAGCACCGCGCGCTCATCAAAGAGAACGGCAGCTTCATGGGCTACAAGCTCCCCAACTACTGGGAGATCAAAGACGGTGTCCGCGACCGCATCGAGCACTACAACTTCTACCAGAACAGGTGAGCCACCATACAAAGCAATGGACCAAAGAAAAGACTCACCTTCCTACTGAAGCTTGGATCCGGTCACCCGGCACCCGGCGCCTATCCGGCCGTACGTCGAGGAGACGAAGGCGTTCTTGGCTGTACGTCTCTCTAAACTTGATCACCACGAGTGTTCACTGACCCTCGTCCAGGAAACCCGCCAAAAAGTCCTCCGCCGCATCTGCAACCTCATCGACGGCGTCCTCGAGCTCCCCGAGGGCTACCTCTGGAAGCTCCACGAGACCGACGACGGCCGGCGCGGCGACGACCTCCTGCGCTACATGATCTACGACCCGCTCACCTCGGAGGAGAAGCGGAAGACGAACGGCGTGATGCTCAACGGGCACACGGACTTCAACTCGCTCTCGACCCTCGTCTCGCAGCCGGTGACCGCGCTGCAGGTGCTGATGCCGGATAACAAGTGGCGGTATGTGAAGCACCGGGACGGGGCGCTGGTCATCAATATTGGGGACCAGTTGGCGTTTATGAGTGGGGGGATTCTGAAGGGGACGATGCATCGGGGTGAGTGAGGTCGTGTGGCGTTGGGGATTGAGGGGACTGACTTGATTGTGGAGTTGTTACGCCGCCTTCGGACCAGCAGAACTTCCGCCGCCTTGGTGTCTTCCACTTCGCGCACTTCGTTGGCGGCATCCCGATTGACCTGCTTCCGTCCAATAAGGTGCAGGAGGAGGGTCACGTCATCTTCGAGGATCGGATCCCGACAACGGATGAGTGAGTAACGCTTTCCTTTGACTGTCATATTTCTTCGACTTCGACATTGCTCCTGTGAAGTCAGTGAACAATGACTGACCATAACTTTCTAGGTGGGAGACCACTCGCGTCCGCAACTACGGTACGGCCGACTTCATTCGGGGAGAGGAGTACGACATCGAGATCATCAACGGCGTAAAGTTGAGGCACTACCACTAAGGGGGATGTTGAGGACGATGTGGCGCAAAAGTTGTACTTTATCTTGTATTTCGACCCTTGTAGGACTGTAAGGATACCTTGGAAAACTTCGCTGAGCGAATCTTGATCTTCAATTATATATGTCCGAATGGCCGTGGAACGGCCTGAAGGTTGCATCGAATCAAAGCGGACGTCTCGAGTGGATGGCTTTTCGACTCTTGCACGTGTCGTTGTGGTCCAAGGAGGGTGGCACAGAAGCAAATGGATGTGTCAGGTGTTTCCAGAATTGAAGCAATAGTGCGAGACAACACAGGCGATGTACAGGGCGAGGGGGAGTGATCTATACGCGAGGATACCCGCCCGTAAACTGAGAGCAAATTAGCAAACACGCCCAGTCAGCATAGACAATGGAAGACGCACGTATGAGATCCAGGCAAGGCAATCATGCCTTCGCCTTCCCATCCTTCGCCATATACTTGCCATTCACGGCGACGAAGTGGTAGCCCACGACCGCGAGCATGGCGAAGGTACCCAGGTAGTTTGCCAATGAATACAAAGTTTCGTGTTCCATGATGGCTGCAGGGACAATCAGTCGAGGTATCTTCAGAAATGTTCGCTACGCACAAGGAGTGTGGGGGAAGTGATCAAGGTGGAGGACAGCTGCGCGCCATCGCGTCGTGTCCCCGGCACGTCGGGCCGTGATTGCGGCGTGACCTGTTTGGCATCGGCGTTTCCCGGAAGGGATCGCGGCTCACCAGCGCCTGCGTCTTCCGCACCAGACACTCCTTACTCGCTGCGAAAACAACATGCGGCCCTCTGCAGTCCGAATGGGCGAGATGCCCGGCCGTGAGTGGTGCTCTTTGTGTGCAAAACACCTGTTCTGACGATATGTTCCTTTAGCTTTGGCCTACGTGAGTTCAGCGAATCATGTTGCGCGTGTATGCAACTGACACCGTCTGCAGTCCCCGTGGTGGGGTACCCCGATTAAGAAGCAGAAGGGCATCGGGGCGTACAGTGCGTAGTAGTGCTGTGCATGTGTACAATGAGCTGACCCAGCCATGCAGCCATCTCGCCGTACCAGTCGAAGGCGGCCCCCAACATGATCCGCACCTACATCTTCAACGCGTACCGCCGTCTTTCTGGCGAGGCTTTCTTCTTCGTCATCCCCTTCGCTATTGGTGCGTGTGCGCTTTCGCCCGGCGCTGTACCCTTGCTGAATGTCCACACGCAGGCTACGGCACCTACGCCTGGGCGAAGAAGTACGACGCCTGGCAGAACAGCAAGGCTGGCCACATCGCGCTCGGTGGCTCGCACTAGACGTGTAGCTTGTTATGACAGCGGTATAGAGCAATGCATGTGCCTCAACCTTTCGGACGTCCCTACTACGCGTGCCGTATGCAAGTCGTCCACCCCTTGGCGCGGACATAAGAACCGCTCTGAGGAAGCCCTCTAGTCCGAAGACCTTTTCCGCATGCACTTGTTTCCCCGCTGTGGTGCTGCTTCTTCGGCATGAAATACCAAAATCTAGTCGCGCCTTGGGCCGTTGGAGCTTCAGAACGCTGAGGGCCATTTGGCATTTTCGTAACCGGTTTCGCGCAAGTTCGCCCTATATTTCCTGAGTCTCGCTTTCTGAGTTAGAATCCATCTGAATCTACAGCCTACACCAGTCAGAATATGAAGAATACGCTGTTGCTTCTGTGTTCTCTCAATCCTTGCAGTCTGTCAATTGAGGCATGGTTTGGAGATAAGATAAGATTAGCGCGTGGGCGGTCAGCAGGGACGGGAACCCATCAAGTCCGCCTTGGACTTGTTCATCTCGACGGCGTCTGACTCTGCTGGTGTAGACGGCGTGCGGTACCTACCTCGTAACACTCCCAACTAGAGAATAGGCCTACACATCCCGCCGTGCAGGAGAACCGCCTCGACTGCTCATACGACCGTATCTGTCGCGCAGCGTTCATCGCCTCGCTCGCGCCTCACGCACTTCATTGCTTAGCTCGTACCGTGGTCATCGACTATATCTAACGATCTATGGGCAATGTGCAATCTGGATCGACTCTGACGCGTACGACGGGGGCGCTGGACTCGTTCGTTGGGGAGTTGGGAGGGGATGTGGTTTATGACAAGAGGTGCGTCGACAGTGGGTGCGCCTGAATATATGGCTGAAGATGGGTCACGCAGCCTGGGAGCGGCACGATTTCTGAAGACAGTGAAGTGCCGGCACCCGAATGGCTTCCTGGTGGTCAAGATATTCATCAAGCCAGATCCGGGGTTGAGCTTGAGGACGTACGCTAGGAGATTGAAAGGCGCGTGCGCTTGAGTATTGCTGGTGAATTGCGGAGGCTTACTACTTTGCAGTAGAGCGAGAGGCGCTGTCAGAGCTACCGAACATCTACAGCTACCAGAGCTTCGTGGAAACGGAGCGGGCAGGCTACATCATCCGCCAATATGTGGCTAGCAATCTCTACGACAGGATCAGGTGCGTCGTTAAACCCCTCCTGCCCATCCTCAGTCACTGACTCGCACTCACACTCTCCCTCCCCAGCACCCGCCCCATCCTCTCCCCGATCGAGAAGAAGTGGATCGCGTACCAAGTGCTGTCCGCCCTCAGCGACGCGCGCGCCCGCAAGGTCTCGCACGGCGACATCAAATCCGAGAACATCCTCGTCACCTCCTGGAACTGGATCTACCTCACCGACTTTGCCTCGTACAAGCCCACGTACCTCCCGCTCGACGATCCCGCGGACTTTTCCTTCTTCTTCGATACGGCCGGCAGGCGGACATGCTACCTCGCACCTGAACGATTCTACACCGCGGACAGCCATCCGGCGATTAGTGCGAAGAAGTCGCGGTTGGCGGAAGAGGAGGGAGGGGAGGGCGTGGGGAGGAGGGATGGGCGCGTAAGCGAGGCGATGGATGTGTTTGGGGCGGGATGCGTGTTGGCGGAGTTGTTTTTGGAGGGGGAGCCGCTGTTTACGCTCAGTCAGTTGTTTAAGTATAGGGATGGGGAGTATGCGGTGGATGGGCCGCTGGCGAGGATTGAGGATGAGGGTGCGAGGGTGAGTGATTATATGTTTTGCGTTGAGACGGCGCGCTGGCTGAGGGCCTGCGTGCGCGTTCACTGGGCTGAGCTGACATACGAGCCCAGTAGACGTTGATCAAGCAGATGATTTCGCTGGATCCGGCGTTGCGACCGACCTTCGACGATGCGTTGACGCAGGCGAGAGGGACGGTGTTCCCGGAGACGTTCTATACGTTCTTGCATCAGGTGTGTCTTTTGGTTCACTATAAAGACGCCCACTCACCCATCCCCTTCAGTACGTCCTCTCCGTCAACGAACTGCCGGCAACATCACCCTTCGGCGCGTCGACACCTGCCATACCGTCGACACCCGTCCCGCCTGGCATGGCGCCTTCTACATCGAGTGCGACGGTTAGGCCTTCGCCTGGAGGAGCGTCGCGGGAGCCCGAGACGGGGACGACGATGGACGTTCTCCCGAGCGACTCTGACCGGAGGATAGAGCGCTTATGGACGGATTGGGAGACTATTGAGGTATGTTGCTGTGCTGCATGGTAGAGGCTTTGGTGTTGACCATTGTTCAGGCCGGGCTCTCGCTTGCTCCTAGTGCCACGGATCAGGATGATGCAGATGTGAAGGTAGGCAAATGCGACTCTGTGTCGGAGAAGTATTGAGTGAAGTATAACAGGTCCAGTATGGCTACTCTGCAACTCCCATCAAGTCGCTGCAAGACGTCCTCCCTGTGCAGCTTCATCTGCCGGGCTACGAGACCAGGTTAACGCAGGGGCCTGCTGCGGCTATGGAGGGTACTTATCTCTTCTTGATCACGCCAGTCGCAGCATTGACCGGTTTGCAGACGGCCCAGCATTGATCATACTTGCACTCGTATCCTCAAACGTCCGGAACTGCAGTTTGTCATCTTCTAAGACGCGTGCTCTGGACCTGCTGCTAGCTCTATGCCCGCATCTGACAGACGAGGCGAAGCTGGACCGTATGGTGCCGTATATTGTCGATTTGCTACACGATGATGCGGCGACTGTGCGATCTAGCGCGTTGAGAACCTTGATTCAGGTGGTACGTTGTGCATCGCCATATGCTTGTTCTCGCTCGGCCCAGGACATCCAACTCACCTCGTCACACAGCTCATGCTCGTCGCCGCCCTCACGCCCTCCAACGCCGCCATCTTCCCCGAGTACATCATCCCGAACATCTGGCACCTCGTGCAGGACGCGGACGTGTCCGTGCGGTGCATGTACGCGCAGTGTATCGTGCAGTTTGCGAATACGGCGGTGAGGTACCTGGAGATGGGGCAGGCGCTGCGCGCGCATGGGACTTTCCAGCTGTCGACGGAGCCGCAGGAGTATGAGGCGGCGGATAATGAGGTGCGTTTGACTCTTTCAAGCAATAGCTGGTTGCTGATGGCTAGCAACAGCTCTCCTACGACGCCTCCATGCAAGACCTGCAGAACGCCATCCAGCAACACCTCTCCGCACTACTCACGGATCCCTCCAGTGTTGTAAAGCGCGCCGTCTTGCACGACATTTCGTCCCTGTGCATATTCCTCGGCCGCCAGCGCACCAACGACGTGCTGCTCAGCCATATCATCACGTACCTCAACGATCGGGACTGGATGCTAAGGCATGCGTTCTTTGAGAGTATCGTGGATGTGGCGGCGTGTGCGGGAGGGAGGAGTCTGGAGGAGTATATTTTGCCGTTGATGATTCAGGCGCTGTCGGGTGAGTGGTGTGGTTCGCATGGTAGTTGGGTGGGATATGTGGCTAATCGAGATGTAGATGTGGAGGAGAGCGTGGTGGCGAAGGTCCTCGGGGCATTGACGAGCCTTTGCGACATTGGCCTGTTCCAGAAGATGCGGCTCTGGGAGTTAATGAGCGCAACGCTCGGGTTTTTGTACCATCCAAATGTGTGGATCCGGCAGGGTGAGCACGTTGTTACGTTCAGGACCTTTCGAGCGCTTACGAGTGTGCAGCCGCTGCTGCGTTCATATCATCCGCTGCGCGACCATTGCCGGACGCGGACGTGTGGTGCATTCTCTACCCTTCGCTACGACACTTCCTCAAGTCAGACGTGGCGACTATCGACGAGAAGAGTTTGCTGATGGCGATGAAGCCTTCTGTGGGTGCTTCCTCTTCTGTTCGTACGAGACGACGCTGACAATCTCGTCCAGCTATCCCGTCAAATATTCGATGCGGCAGTTCAATGGGCCATGAAATCTGACAAGTCGAACTTCTGGCGCGGCCAGCGTCGGGCGAGGACAGAGTCCCCTCGAGAAAGCGTCGTCGCCATTCGAAAGTCGGGCAATACGATTGCAAGGAATAGAAATGAGGAGTGCGTGATTTTGCGACCCGAAGACTGTGGGATGCTGAATCATAGCTTCTCAGAGACGACGCACAATTGACGAAGCTCAAGCAAATGGGTATGTCTTCAACGGAAGAGTCGAAGTTGCTGGCTATGCGCGATTACATCCTCAAGCTGGCGAATGCTACGGCAAGGTAAGGATGCGTCCTTGACTTCCCCATTGACGCGATGCTCATCTGGCTGCAGCTTTGGCTCGCGATTGGGCACAGAGGTTGAGACGGAGAAGAACTTGAAGACTATCGAGCCAATCGAGTTGCCGAAGCTGAACGTGGTGCCGCAGACTATCTTCCTCGACAGCCGCACGACTACGCCGACGACCGCACGGCCCCGCTTGTACTCCTCGCCCCGAAAGGCTGGTCTGGAGATGACCCCACGATCGATGCCGATGAGTCCTCTGGGCAGGATAGTCAGTCTCGAATCACCCGCGCCGTTTGAGGACCTGCGTCGGCGACTTGCCACCATCAATGGTTCTGCAGCATCGGTGGGCACACCACCGCCGTCATCACCGCGACAGCCGAATCCTATGCAGAGTCTAGCGCCCTTCCCTCCTTCACCCGCCTCTCCATCGCCAGCTCCTCGACGACCGGACAGTCCGACGGAGTCGATTGTCTCAACGACGAATTCTTCGGCGTTTCGACCTCCGAGTAGATTGCAAGTCGGGAGCATGGACACGCACAAAGCTGCCCCGCTCATCGGGTCGTCGAGGGCGAACGCGACTGGGGTGCTCGAAGCGCATGCGACAATGCGGGAAATCTCGCCTTCGCGGTCTGGTCGGTCGTCACCTACGTCTATGCACGGTGGTCCTTCGGTGCAACGGCCTGGCCTGCAGCACTTGCGAACACTGGGAACCGAGCCCAGCGTAAACAATCTGCTCGAGCACATCGTCCACGAGAACAACCGCGAGCTGCAGAACGACTTCGGGCCGAAGGTGCACGAGGGGCCAGTGCGAAGACGAAACCCTGTTCGTCACGGCTTCGGTACCCGCGATGGGTCACGACGTACGGAGGCGACGCTCGTTGCGCACCTGTCGCCTCATAGCGCCGCTATCACCGGCATCGCTGTCTCGCCAGACCACATGTTCTTCGTGTCGGCGTCGGACGATATGACGGTCAAGGTCTGGGACTCGGCGCGCCTTGAGCGCAATGTGACGAGCAAGCCGCGACATACATATGCGTCGCACCATGCGAGGGTGAAGTGCGTGTGTACGCTTGAGGGCGTGCATTGCTTTGCGAGTGCGGCGGATGATGGAAGTCTGCATGTCGTGCGGGTGCATGTATCGCAGAGCGGGGCGGTGCCGAAGTATGGCAAGCTACAGACCATACGAGAGTATCGAGTAGACAATGTTGGGGAGTACATTACATGCATGTCCCATTTCAACACAGGTGCGAGGAATCTCTGCGTTATACCTAGTCCCAAGCTGACTCCGCGAGATAGACAACGCGTCCAACCTCGTCTATTGTACAACACACTCGACGATCACCATCCTTGACCTTCGCCTGATGCGGGTGTTGCAGACCATGGAGAATCCACGACAGTACGGGCCTATCACCTGCATGACTATGGATCGCAAACGAACGTGGATACTGGTCGGGACGTCCACTGGCGTGCTCTCCTTATGGGATCGTCGCTTCGGTTTGCTCTTGAAGAGCTGGCATACGGCTGCCGCGTCCAATGGGAGATGCGCCCGAATACACCAATGCGTCGTCCACCCGACCAAGGGCAAGGGCAAATGGATCATGGTCGCTGTCGAGACAGCGAAGCAAGATCCCGAGCAAGGCCACCCCGCGGTCATCGTTGAGGTCTGGGATATTGAGAAGATGCAGCTCATGGAGACGTTCGTGACGCGCACATCTCTGGCCTCGGAGCCGTTTTCGCAAAAATTTGACGCCTCTGGCACGGAAGCCGACACCAGCCCAGCGTCGGCAATAGCGGCGCTGGTACGCTCGCGTCAGGCTGGTGCGGACAGGGCCCGATTGCCATCGGATAGCATCTTCAAGGAAGAGCCAGCGGCACCGGCGCCTGACATTCGCTGTCTCGTCGTCGGCACAGAATTCGGCGGGCATACAGCGCACGTCTCGGACTACGGGACTCGAGCAAAGGAGCATCGACTGCGAGGCTTCATGCTCAGCGGATCAGAAGACAGGAAGATGCGCGTATGGGATCTGGAGAAGCCGGATAGGACTGCTATCCTCACTGGCGCCGACGCGGAGCAGGAAAGCCTGAAGTACAGGTGGGTGTAGTGCCTTTAGTTTCACTGCTCCGCCCCTAGCTAACGCTCAATATAGCATCATTACGGAGGATGGCTCTGCGACCGCGATCGTTGAGACATGGCCTCCTGCGCCTAGTCCAAGCTCAACGAATCGGCCAACGCAGCGGCTTTCCCTCATCACGAACAACCAGCAGAACCTGCTGAAAGCCCACCAAGATATCATCACGGCATTGGCCTGCATCGACTCTCCCTTCCGCGGCGGTGTGGTCAGCGGTGACCGTTCTGGCACGCTGAAAGTGTGGAGGGTCGACGTCGGAGTCAGCGATGCATAGCCTCTTTTTTCCTTCGCTCCTTTACATCTTTTCTTTATGTTCTTGCCCGCAAATCTATCGTGCTGACTGCTGCATGCCTCTCGAGGAATTACGCTTCACGGGCTCATGTCAACATTCGAGGCCAGGGTGCCTCAATATCAAAGAGCCCGAGGCGTATGGCGGCGTGGTTTGAGTGGCCTGTGGCAATGCCAGCTGCTTACCTCGCGTATTCAATCCTCTGATAGGCGTACCCAGAGTGGACCTTACGATCGACTTCGGCCAACCCTTGCAGCGAACTTGGCTCCATGAACCTGCTTCGCCCATTCAGTTGTTCACCCGGGCCCAACGGGAACTCGCCAGCCATAGCGGCCGTCGCCGCTGTAGGCTTTCATCCGCTTATGCGAGAACGACGAGCTTCGCCCGCTGCCGCCTCACCGTACGAGCTTTCGGCTCTGCCCCTTAAACTGCCTCGATTTAGGACTTTGAGCGTCCTCGAAGTAGACTTGGGCGACGTCTTAAGAACCGGAAAGTAACCGCCCGGCAAGGTCATATTTTTATGACCTCGTGAACCACGTTTCTCCGCGCTTCACTGTATAATCTCCTTGTAGCGAGGTAGGTGCGCCCTACGTTGGCCCGGCCTCCTGAAGCCGTGTAGAACGGCATGGCCACCAGGTCTGGCGACAGCGTCGTGTTGTCGAGATGACGCGCACGACACCTCGAAGGCAGGTATATAAGCCTGGCATCGAGGGCTGCATTTCCCCAGCTTCGGTCACTTCCTTCACCACACTTCACACACAACATGCGTTTCTTCTCCATCGCTGCTGCCCTCTCCGCGGCCACTGTCGCGCTTGCCCAGGAAGCGCTTCGCTACGGTACCCTCACCGTCGACAGCGACAGCAACATCAGCGCTGGACAGGTAAGGCCGTTCATTATTTCTACGCGAGTCAGACTCTGATCATCGCCCAGACGCTGTCCCTCACCTACAACTCCACCGTTGCGCGCTACACGCCCAAGACGGTGGACTTCGTCTTGCAGGGGACGAGGGCGAACGGCAACCAGACGCCGTTCGTCATTCTTGAGCGCAACGACTACTCCGCGGACCAGAAGGTCCTGCAGAAGGACATCACGGTATGCATTCACTTCAGTGTCTATTGTACTGGAAGCTTACATCCCGACGCAGTTCCCGGACGTCAAGAGCGCCATCGGCGACGATGTCTCTAGCTGGCTGGTCAGTGACGCCTCTCAGTTTCCTGTTATCTCTTTTGCTCATGCTCTGCCCAGGTCATTGCGTACATCACGTACGACTACGACAACTACGACCCGGCCGTTGTTCTCTCGGGTGGCACCACGGCTCCCATTACCGTCGTTTAAATACGGACTAATCTACAAGCATCTCATGCTAAGGACAAGGGACTTTGGATTCGAGCACTTACAATCTAGTTATAATTGTTCTCTTGCTGTGGTTGTTGGTTCTCGAGTTGGTCAATAAGCATCTGATCCATCGACACACAAGACTTGCCCTTACCCGCGACTTGTCGACAGATGACTTGCGAAGAACGTTTGAACAAGAGCCATGTCCTGAAGGATTGCTCACAAAATCTATCGATGGTGTCAAGGGAATTCAATCTAAGCGCTGTAACCCCTGCGGTAGATCGAACTTCGTGAACACTTGTCGTCCGCGACTCAGCTAGACACCAAAATGGGCAATTACTTCACCACACACGCTGTGGGTCCATTGCGCGGGACTCACGACAAGTTCGATGGCTGGCTAGTGCCATCATCTCGACCGCTCATTGCCTCAAACTGCCTTCAAGGTCACCACCCATCCAATGATGGTCTTCCCGTACCTTTGAAGCCAGGTAAACCCACCGTACCTGTCTCCGCCGGTCTGAGGTTCCCGAATCGTGCACGCACGCCTTCGCCATGAACTCTGAGTCCAGCGAGCCAGGCCATCCCTGCGCGCGTGCCGTGCATCGATTGAATAGAGCTGTCCTTGAATGAAGTATCACCTCGAGACGGTGGCCTCCATTCTGGTCCTTTCGAACACTGCCTTTACGACGATGCATCCCCGCCTTGAATGGCCAAAGGTAAGCGGATCATGTCCGCTGAGCGACGACGTTCGTTGAAAGGCACTCCTCTGCGTCCATCTTACTCCTTCTTACTCTCGAGCACCGTCGGTGCGGCCTCCTGATGCCGCTCAAATCTATACATCTTCGGCAGGTTGGGCTACTGGCGTGCCGACGCCACTGATATAAAAGCAGGGGAATTGCGTACCGTATTCTCCAGCTTCCAGCAGCTTCACTACCCTCACATACTGTCACATGCGTTTTCTCGCCTTGACCACCGCGATCGCTGCGGCGACCACCGCGTTCGCGCAGGAGGCGCTTCGCTTCGGTGTCGTTACCGTCGACGGCGACAGCACCGTCAGTGCTGGCGATGTACGTTGAACTCACCATACTACGCTCTCAACGACCAACTGGCACGCCTTGCAGACGGTGACTCTGGTCTATAACTCCACCCTCGCGCGCTACAAGCCCGAGACGGTCGACTTCCTCATGCAGGGAACAAGGACGAATGGCGACCCCACCCCATGGGTCGTGCTCGCCCGCAACGAATACGGCGCCGACCAGAAGATCCTGAGGAAGGACGTCAGGATCCCGGACGCGGTTGGCGCCTTCGGTGCCGACGTACCCAACTGGGGAGTGAGTCCTTCCCCGATGTTCCTTGCCCTTGACGATGACTGACGGTTTGCTTATCAGGTCTGGGCGTTCATCACGTACCCGTACGACAACTACGACCCGCCCCTCGTCCTCACTGGCGGTGTCTCCGCGCCTGTGCAGATCGTTTAGTGTAATGATTCTCCAAGGGACAATTCACGAACTGCGGTGTTATGGTCTGGATGGAATGATAGTCATGATCAATGGTCTTCGTTTGTACATTAGCTTCAGGCGGCTTCGATATTTCATTCTTGAGATCTGGGTATCTTGTGCAGCGGGATGGATTACAGTCGAAGGAAGAGACGATTCATGATATCATCGAGACCAAAGGTGCAGGCGTGAGTAGTGGGCAATGCACCCCTTGAGTAGCGAAGTTGCCGGACCTTCGACTCGCCTGCTTGCGAATGTGAAAGGTCATTGGGGGCCAAGCAGCGTGAGACAAGGGGTGAGCTTCCCATTATACGACTGAAGTGAAAGTGCATAGACCATAAAGTAGATTGCCAAGAAACGAAGGGAGAAAAAGGCATAATGTACATATACACATAGTTTGACGACCTGGACGTACGGTCAGACAAGCTTCACCAACGCAGAGGTGGCACACATACCGATGCAATTGCAAGCAAACTTCTAAGGTACCTCTAAGCGGGACGAACGAGGTTAATACCTGTACACAATGGTCAGAAAAGAGCTTCACACAACATGGACAAAAAGAACGACGCTCACTCCTCGTCCGAATACCTCTCCTCATCGCTGGGGTATACGATCCCCGCCTCCTCATCCTCGTCCTCCGCGCCGTCATAATCCGGGTACTCCTCGTCATCATCGTCGAAGGCGCCTTGACCGTAGTAGTTATTGCCACCCCGGTCAAGATGATCGGGCGGGTAGTATGGGTGTCGGTGGTCGTATTCGTCGTCGTCCACCTGATCGCCATCATCCACCATCTGGTCGCCATCCTCGACGACAGAACCGTCGTCCTCGAGGGCGATCTGTTCGTCTACATGGGCGTATGGATCATGGACCCGCGGGCCACCATTCCGACCATAGTGGATATCGACGTGGGGAGCGTGATGCGGTATTGGGTATCCATCGTCGGACGCGCCGTCGTCCTCGTCGTCCTGAATTTCAATGACTTCGGCGACACCACCTCCCTCCTCTTCTCCGTCTTCCTCATCCGAGTCGACAGCTGGAAGGCGCCGTCGATTCGGCCGCCTCGGTGGGACGGGCATGACCTCCTCTTCCTCTTCCTCCTCGCTGCTCACGTCGATCACTTCGTGCCGCGGAGCGAACAGGGTGCGGGTGAGGCGGGCTATCCGACGACCAGCGGCCCTGAGCGCGTCGTCGTCCTCGTCTTCTTCGTCCGACGGGGCCATAGGTGGCGCCTCCTCATCGCCTTCGCCGTCTTCCTCGCCCTCCTCTTCGCCGTCGCTGTAGCCGTCGCCATATAGATTGGGCAGATCAAACCCATCGAATCCATCCTCGTCGTCCGTCAGGTCTTCCTCGTGCGGGAAAAAGTCGAACAGGGGGATACGCGGGAAGGGTATGAACTCGTCGTCCTCGTCGTCGTAGTCCGCGGGATGACCAGGGTACGCGCGATGGCAGTGCGTGCACTCGCCGCTCCAGATCTCGTGCATGCAGTCGAAGCAGCGGTAGACCTGGTCCTCGGCATCGTACATGCCCATCTCTTGCTCGTCGACATCATCGGCGATGCCAGGGCGGTCGCCGGGTGTGGGAGGCTTGTAAACGGGACGGAAGATGTGTTTCCAAGGGTCCGCGTCGTCCGGAGTGGCTGCCGCGGGTACAGGAAGCGCGGCACCTGCGACCTCGGCCGGAAGAGCGGCAACGAGGGGGACCTGCACGGCACCCTCCGCCTTGAATAGTGTCGTCGCAGCATCCTTGACAGCCCACACTTCGACCGGACGCTCGCGGATGACGGCTCGGCAATGAGGGCACGTCTTCTTCTTGTGTACGTAGTTCGGGCCATTACTGCCGGCAGTGAACCAGGATCTGAGACAGCTGTAGCAGGCGATGTGACCACAAGGGGCCATGGCGAAGGGCTTTTGCAAGTAATCGAGGCAAATTTGGCAGGTTAGGCTGTTGGTAATCGACTGTATTGTGTCGTTCTTGCGGGCGAGTTGCTAGGGTCTAGGTGAGATATTATACGGAGACAAAGGGGAGCAAGCGGACGTACCACTGTCTGCGCCGCCAATGCAGCCTTCAGATTGGCAATGATTTCTTCAGGGCTTTCTTGAGGGGGGCTAGGTGGCCTCGACCTCGCGTCCGCTTTCTCTCCTTGACTACGCGATCGCGAACGCGTGCCCTTGTTCTCAATGTCCTCCTCAACATGTCCTCTCTGTTTCGATTGTCAGTACACTCCGCCTTTCTATACCACAAATAAGCACGCACCTTCGCATCTAATCCCGGGCCGACCTCCGTCCCCACCTCCTCTTGCTCCTCATCCTCCTCCCCACCCTCATCCCCGCGATTGGCCGCAGTAGCCAGCGGACCCTTCCTCCGGCGCTTCTTGCTCCGCTTCTTACTGCTCTGCCGCGCCTGCGCCTCTTGATTCGTCTCCAGCCGCGGTCGCTTGCTCGCTGATGCGCCGTTCTCGGGCTCCTCCGTACGTCTTCGCGTTCCCAGGAGCGAGCTCGTTGATGAGGCGCCCGGTGGCATATTTATCGGCGCTGTACGGCTTGCCAGTGCGGGTGAGGGTTAGATGTAAAGGCGCGGAGGTGATGATGGACAAGGAAGACCTTATATTAGTCACGCGTCACAGCGCTTGAATCGGCGGACGTGTCAGCAGGGACAAACAAACGCCGCCACTTTTCCTTCCTGGACCCACAACTTTCAATTGGCTCGAAAGGGCGCCGCTGCGTCTGAAAGAGAGGTAAAAAGAGTCCAAAGAATTGAGGCTTCGAGGAGAAATTCGTCAAAATGGTAAGATAGGCTATGATTGGGATAAGTACAGTGTAGCGACATAGCGCTGGTCTACAATGTGCTAGATGGAAGTTGGCACACAGGAACATAGAGTTAGGATCTACAAGGTATACTGGTGTGATGAGCGATATAGACTGTTGGTACAATTCGAAAATGAGGCGTTACTCGTAAACCGAATCGGATAGCTTTACGGCCTCGCAGTACTAGCCCCTTCCTGCAGCGCCTTCCTCCTCTGCTTCTCCGCAAGCTCCACCCACGCATACAGCGCGCCGCCAATCAAGGTCAACGAGATCCCCAACACGTTCAACGGCGTAATCATGAAGTCAAAAATCAGCACCGCCAACAAGATCGTCAACGCCTGCTTCACATTCGCCGCCACGCTCATTCCGACGGCGCCGACGCGCTTGTTCGCCCCAAAGCTGACGACATTGAGCATGAACGCGATGCAGCCGTTGAGCGCGAGCGCGGTGACGATGCCCGAGTGCGCGCGAATGCTGCGGCCGTCCTTGCCGACGAGCGCGGTGACGACCTGGTCCCACTCGCCCGTCATCCAGCTGAGCAGCATGCACTCGGCGAACGCGATGGGGCTGAGGACGTAGAGCAGCGACATGGGGTCGAGCGAAATCGTCGGGCGGGGGAAGTGCAGGGTATGCGTCCGGCTGACGGGTATTTGGACGGATTTCGAGGGGGAGGATATCGTGCTCGGCGCGGGGAGCTTCTCGCTCTTGCTATCGTGGGCGTGGGTCATGGGGGCCTTGGGCGCGGTTTGCAGGACGTTGGTAAGTACGGTCTTGAGCGCGGCAAGAACGGTGCCGAGGATAGTGAGGAGGAAGCCATAGAATGTGCAGTTGTAGTCGCCGTAGGTGGCGAAGCCAACGCCCACCATGACGGGAATGAGGCAGATGACTTTGCCCTTCGTCGGCCGCTTGGAGAGCAGGATCATGGATATGGCCAGGGTAAATATGGGCGTTAACGCGCGGACAACTTGGTGTACCTATGGAGTGTTAGCCGATGCGCCAAGAAAGACACGAAATGAAGAATACGTACAGGTATCGACACCAACCCCAAGCTGAGGTTGCTGACCACGATGTTGATCGAGTACAAGAAGCTGAACATCACGATGACCACCTTCTCGTCCCTCGTCAGCCGCGGCGGCTTAAACACCTTCAGCCACGCGCACGCCATCGTCCCGATCGTCCCAGATAGACAATGTACCGCCGTCAAGGCGTAGGGGTAGGGAAAGTTGATGAGCACGGACTTGTTGTATAGGGTGAGCGCGAGATTAGCGGTGAAGTAGAGCGAGAGCCAGAGGCTCTGCGAGTTCTTCCACGAGCGGGGGTTGCTGGTGGGCGTGTGGGATAGTAAAGCGTGCGAGTAAGGCTTGAGCGCGGTGCGCGAGGGCAGGCTGCGCCGGGGCGTGGTGCTCGACCATGAGGGGAGGCGCGCGGTGGAGGAGTGCGAGCGCCCGTGGCCGGCGGGGGATGCGGGCGAGGACCGCTGCGGCCAATGCCACGAGGGCGCGCGCGCAGCGTGCGTGTGCTTGCCACATATGGTGCGGAAGGCGCCGGGGTCGCCGAGACCTTCGCGCTCGAGGAGGGCGGCAGCGAGCGAGGGCGGCTTGTAATACTGTTTCCGCGACGCCGCGGGGTAGGACGCCGACGATGATAGAGTCGTATAGTTGGGCGAGTCGTCCGGGTAGCTGGGCGGTGCGTCCTCCATGTAGCTGGGCGTGTAGTCGAGGCCGCCGCTCGGGTCCTCCAACGCGTACAGCGGGGTCGCCATTCCCCTCGCCTTCGGGCTGTCCGCCACAGAGTCCATCGAGGTCGCCGTGTTCATCAATCCCGTTGGCGTGCTGGACGTGCTGGCGAAAGGAGGGGTAGTCATGGCGGGCGAGCTGGTGGGCCGCCGGTCTTCCACCGTGTTTACTTATAGAAGCCGCCGGGAGTGACTTGAAAACTAACCTTAGGAGGCGCGCGGCGGCGTCTAAGACATGAGACTAAATGACGGGTTGACAGTGGGGACAGCACGCGCGGGTTGACTCCAGAGAGAATTTATTCACTGGGATGCCCGTTCGAAGGGTGGTGTTCATCTGGAGACGCAGCGTGTAGCTCATAGAGACAGATCAGGATACAGATGGACAATAGGCGTCGCGGGAGAAGGGAGGACTGTCGATGAAAGCCGGGCTGATAGCGCTGTCTCGGTGTCATTATCAACGTTCAGGTGCCGGGCGGATCGTCATCGAACCATGGCGCCAAGCCGGCAGCAGGTGGATAGATCGAAGAGTATGTCCGCTCCAGCGCAGTGGGAGCGCACCCCAGTCTCCAGGCGTATAGCTATGGCGTGTCTTCGAGGTCGAACTGCGTGGTTGAACTTTAGGATTTGTGGTGGGAATTGATCGGAAGCATTCCCACGTGGAATGATTCCGCGGATGATATCATGTGCCTTTCGCGTGACCTAATGTTGAACTTTGACAACCTCGCAGGGCTGCGAGTATCTCGCATTCTGAAGTACGGTCGTCGATGCTACTCTCAGAATCCTGGTTCATAGCCCGCATACCCTAAGTCCGCACGTGCGAACGGCCATACTTCGTCGTCGTAAACGCAGAACCCACCGGCCTCGAGTTTTCCGCAAGCTGGAGGGTACCGTAGTCGAGCTAGCAAGGCTCCACCCACACAATACGTTCCCAGAAATTATCGACTGTTTCGATGTTGATCTTCAGGAGTACGCGACGGGCTCGCTTGAAGCACCAAGTCCCTAGATCAAAGGGCATATCGAGCGAGTGGGGGAGGCGCGATCTACACCTGAGTCAAAAGAAGGATCGCATCGCATGGAGACTTGTCGGTGGCCGATAAGAGCAAACAAGTGCAAAGCTGTGGAGGCTCTGCGCAGCGTAGCTACCCGTGCTGCCTGAAAGACAGGCAACTGCGCGTACGGCCCTACAGAACGTGCACACTCGGGCACACGTCGGACACCGTCGACGAAATACCTCCGACGATTGCTGAAGGAATGCCCAATTATGCCCTGTCGCCTGTCCGGTCCTTGTCCGAGCCCTTCATTATCTGTTAGCCCCTTCACTTACCTCACCGTCTGATCAACGCACTATATTGCAGCGCAGCAGAAGTCCGAGTTGCTGGCGCGCGCGCTGGACACTGGAAACCGAGCCAAGCCATTTAAGTACAAGCAACGAACGATGATCGCGTATCTCGGGTCCTCGGACGGTGTTATCACGGGAAAGCAAGACGGGACGACCGAGCGATCCAACTGGCGTGGCGATCTGGTAGTGTTGGCAGTCGGTTGTGGCGCGCACAAAGGTCCCGATCCTGGTTTCGTGGCCATGGGACTTCTTTGGCGGGCTTGAGATCGTCAGAAGGCGAAAAGGGCTCTGATGAAAGGCCGGAGGGACAATCAGCGAAGGGGAGCGCTGGCATCTATGGCGCGATACACGCGACCGAGATGAACGTCCAGTCCAGCAAATGAAGCTGCCCTCGCCGCCATCAGGTTCAAGTTGATGGACGCGAGCACGGTCAGCTGCTTTTCACATGATAATGTTGAACTTGGAAGTCAGATTGACGTTCCCGGGCATCGAACAGCGCTGACAGTGACAACAAAGCACCTATTGGTCAAACCGCACAGACTTCAGGAGATAGGCAGCACACTGCCTAAGATGGCGTGTAATGACATGGAGTATGCAGCTATCGCGTATCGAGCGCATTCTTCGGTAATTAGCACAGCTTTACGGGGGACAAGTGCTATTACTCACCATTCGCGCAGATCCAAACGATGGTGAACGCCCCTCCGCAGACGAATACACAGAACTACCATCCATTGAGCGTCGACGGTAGGGGTTTCATGGCCCGAAAAAGTCGGAGAGATGGAGGGCCATTGGGGGGGGGGCTTCGTCCACTCCCAACTGCGTTTCTTGATTCTGTCGTCGCGAACACAGATGAGAGGCGCGAGATGATCGTCCTTGCAACAAAGCCTATGGGCTAGAAGACGCCATCAATACGCCAATCCCCTGGATTCCCTCCTCGATGAACGCGACGAGCAGCGGAAGCGCGTCTCCCTCGTGATCCGTGGCCCACCCCATCGCTCAGCGAATGCGCTAATGGCGGATGTCGCATCGCATCACTGGTCCCCTGCGTCAGCGTGAATGGGGGTTGAGGCGCTGAAGCCTGATACCTACCACTTATGCGGGAGCCGCCGTGCCACGCGCCCTTGATGCGGCGTCCAAGACAGTGGCGGGCGCGCCAGTGCCAGTGCCATGGTCGTCGGGCTGACTCAGGTCTGCCCCGCTGGGGGTGGCACTGACATTGTTCGGATGCTGTGCCGGCAGGGTGTCAATATAAAGGCCAGGGCGGGGAGGGGGGAGGGTGTTTCTGCAAGACATACCTCGCTTCCTGACGCCTGTGACTACCGACTAGTGTTCGCATCCATGCTCGCGACGATTCAGCCTTCGGTGCTCTCGACTCCCACTTCGCCTGTGACTATGGCGGCGTCTTCGAGTAAGGCCGAGTCCCAGCCGCGCCTGTTCCACTCGGTGAACCAGTATTTGCTGCCATGCGACGATGAGGAGGGAGAGCGGTGAGTGCTGTCGGACAGATGCCAGGAGCTTCATCCCATAGCATACTTCCAGGTTGCAACTTCAACATCAGGTTATCGAGCGCCTCTACGAAGGCCGCCTCGTCCTCGCACCCATCGACCTCACCCAACCGCTCTTCATTCTTGACTGTGGCACCGGCGCCGGTAAGTTCGGCCGCACACCACTCACCTCCAGTCCCCCCTGTCACCCCTGTCGAACACCACACTAACCCACCCGCCCAGGCGTCTGGCTCCTCGACGTCGCCCGCGCCGCCCACCCCAGCTCCGTCCTCCACGGCATCGACATCTCCCCGCGCCTCTTCCCCCTCGCCTCCCGCCCAACCAACGTCTCCCTCGCCGTCACCTCCGTGACCGCGCTCCCCGCCGCCTGGGCCGGCCGCTTCGACCTCGTGCACCAGCGCCTGCTCTACCTCGCGCTCCAGCGCACGCAGTGGGAGGACGCGATCGCGGGCATCTTCCGCGTGCTCCGGCCAGGCGGGTGGGTGCAGCTGGGCGAGGCGGGGCGCTGGCGCGCGGGGCCGGCGGCGGAGAGGCTGAGTGGCTTGATTGGGAGGCTGCTGGCGTCGCATGGGCTGGCGTGGGATGTGGACGTGCTGCCGAGGTTGTTGGAGGAGGCGGGGTTTGTGGATATCACGATTGAGGAGAGGGACACGCCGATGGCGGGGGAGGAGGGCAGGGATGCGCGCGTCAACTTGATGAACGTGTTCCGGTCGATGAAGACGCCGTTCATGCAGACGGAGGGGTTGGTGGGCCAGGGCTCGGGACCGAGATCGAGCACATCGGGCTCGGTGCGTTCGGAGGCGGAGCTCGACGCACTCTTTGACGCGGCGGAGAAAGAGTACGAGGTGACGAGGAACTCGAGCGCCATGTTCTACATGATATACGCGCGCAAGCCGGAGAACTGAGCGCGTCCACTTTTCTCGGGCCCTATTTGACTGTCACCTTTCTTGCCTCGATGATAGATCCATAGTTCATTGTTCGATACATATTTACTGACATCGCTGCTGATAGAAGTGTAGATTAGTGTACATATCCCTCATCTGATATTTTGGACTCACGTACTTATCCACCTATATATTGATCAGCTCCCTCCAATCAATGGCCTTCTTCCCTTCCATAGCAGCACGCTCGCCACTTCGACGCAGAATCTCGCGCCCTCAAATGTCACGTCCACCTCACTCATCCTCACTCCTCCCCATGCACCCCACTGCAGCACGGCCTCCGCTGCTCATCATCCCGCCGCCCCATATGCCCCATCCACGTCTTCATCCGCCCGAACTGCTCCACGAGGTCGGCCTCGTCGAACTCGACCTGCCCGCGCTCGATCTTGTCCTTCTCGAAGGCGTTCCAGATCTGGAGAGGGGTTAGTCGGATGTTCTTTGCTTCAAGCCGCAGTCTTCGTTGACTACTATGCTCCAGGCGCAGCCTTCGCTACCTCGGGAACTTGATATACTCGTTCGAGGGAAGCTCAAGGTGCGCGGTTGCGAGGACATTCAACTCTACCACTCCCTACCACTCACCTTCCTCTCGAACACCTCATCCGCCACAACGCGCACTCCCGTGAGCGCGAGCGCCTTCGACACATCCAAGCACGCGGCGTGCGCCTCCAGTGTCGCGGCCGCGGCGGTGAACTCGGGCGTGTGGTTGCCGCCGCCGGGGACGGTGGGGATGGCTGGGGGGAAATTAGTTGGCGTTCAATTGAGATGCGATACTCTGTGAAGGAAGTCGAAGGGATACTTACCGAACCCAGGATGCAACGCAGGGAGGGCTAGAATGAGTCAGCTTCGAGGCGTCGCCAAACAGTTCATTTGAAGCGTACCATAGGTCACATTGCCCTGCAAGTCTCGTCAGTAACGAACTCTGTTCTCAATAGCAGCTGGGCATGAATAGAGGCCCAAGAAACCACACTCCAAGAAACTCCACTCACGAAATCCGTACTCGCGCTCTTGATCCCATACTCGTAGTCGATGGCTCCGTACCGGCGGCGGACAGTGTCCGCAACGTCCGCGCCCAACGCCGTATTCTGCCTCAGGTCAAACGTCTCCCCGAGCGTGTTGATCTTGTACTTGACGCCCGCGGCCATGGCAGCAGCCCTAGGAATAGGTTTCTGTTGAGTTGCTCCTCCCGGACTACAGCTTCAGCCGCTCACTCCAAACACGGAATCACCCGGTCCACCAACGGCTTCAACTCAGCGAGGGTCGGCGTGCGCATGGCGACGCTGGAGGATCAGCATCAGCCTTGGCGCTTCCGTATTACTTTGCACCTAAGCACATACGTGTATTTCGCATAGCTGGGTATAACTGGAAGTTCAAGATTAGCGCGTTACATTGGTTTGGAAGGTGCGAGTGATGGGCTTAGCATGGGCAAAGGGACATGGGGAAGGAGCGACGAACTCACCATTCACCGCCCAATCCCTGCCCTCGAAAACGCCGTGCACGCGGTAGGTGGGCTTGAGTTGTTGCCGGAGGGCGGATATGTTGTTATACGCGAGCACGGCCGCGTCGAGCGCGTTGCGGCCCTCCCAGGGTGAGAGAGCGGCGTGGGCGCTTGGGGGGAGGGTCAGTCAAATGTATTCACGCTGTGCATTCGCTGGCCGCGTAGGAAAACAAACATGCGGCAAAGGATGTGGCGCCGCGTAGGAACAGGAGATGTGGCACCGCGTAGGAACAGGAGATGTGGCGCCGCGTAGGAACAGGAGATGCGCGATGAAAAGAGTATCGAGATAAAGACGACAGCAGAGTCTGACACTCACGTATGCCCAAAATACTCGACCTCGACGTGCTGGATGGCGAGGCAGCTCGTGAGGCTGACGGAGCCCTTGGGGCCTGGGGCGGGGTGGCACCTGGGCAGATTGAGTGACATGGTGAGATATATGAACATGGTGAGATATATGAACATGGTGAGATATATGATGAAATCATACATCAGGCAGGCAGACATGCCCTTGTAGGCGCCGTGCTTGAGCATGATGACCTTGCCGCCGCCGCCTTCTTCGGCTGTGGGTGAGGTTAGGTTAGCATTGTGTGTCCAAGGTATCCAACAAAGGGCGCATATATGCAACAAGGGGCGCATATATGCAACAAAGCGCGTATATATGCCACATATTCCACGCATATATACATCTCCCTGCCAGTGGTACGGAATGACCAGAACGCGCGCCGATTTGCGATGGAGGAGCAAGACCGCAACCTAAACACTTACCCGGCGTCCCCAGTACCACCACTTTTCCCTCTATATCGAAACGCTGAAGGGCAGCCTTGACGGCGCAGGCGACCGCGACGCCGGCAATGGCGATGAGGTTGTGCCCGCAGGCGTGCCCGATGCCGCGGAGGGCGTCCATCTGGGAGGGAGGTTAGTACGGGTGTCGTTTTCTTCATGCAATACTGAGGCAAGGTAAAGAGGACGTGGGGCGGGAGGAGGCAGGTGGGCGTCAGAGTGGGGCAGGAGGGCGTCAGAGTGGGGCAGGTGGGCCTCGGAGTGGGGCAGGAGGACAAGGGAAGGGATGCAGAGAAGGGTATGGAGGGTGTGAAGGATAGAAGTAGAACGGATGGGGGAATAGAGGCTGATAACCACCTCACAGTTGACCCCGATCGTCCGCCCGCCCTCGCCATGCTCCCACACGGCCTGCCAGCCGGTCTCGAGGATGTGGTGGCGGGTGACGGTGAAGCCCTTCTTTTCGAAGAAGTTGGTGAGGAGGTCGTGCGTGCGGCTGGGTGGAGGGGAAAGAAGAAAGGATATTCAGTAAACAAGACTACCGTCCGGGGGTGCATTCACGTACTGCTCTTCAAACATCAGCTCGGGGTGGTCTGCAAGATGTGTTCGTGAGCATCCACACCCCTCACGGAGCTCATGCACCCATGGCCCAAGCCCCCACTCACCATGTATATCCAGACTCAATGCCCTCAGCTCTTCATCCATCCCCGCAATGGTCTCCTCGATCGCGTCCAGGATATCGCTCCGCCAGACACCGTCCGCCGCGCCGGGCAGCGCGGCGGTCGCGCGTTCCGTGTCTTCGGGGCGCCAGAGAGACATCTCGGGCGTGGTGGGGGAAGCGAAGGAGGGGGAGGTCAGGTGCATGGTCCTACTTGAGTATACGTGACGGTGGGCTATCTACTCGGTGCGGTGATGAGTGAATGGGCGTGCGCCTGACGAGGTGAATACGCCTGATGTCAGGTTGATGGAGGGAGTGCGCCGACGAGGTGTGTGTATGCGCCGATGAACGCGAGGTGCCGGACGCGCACAGTGAATGGATGCGGGTCGGAGACGTACGTGATAGCGCCCGGAGGTGGGTGATAACGGCGACGCCGCGGGGGTGATTAGGCCACGTGGAGTGCGCGATAATGCGCCACGCGAGCGAAGAAGCGCGTCATTGGCTTTCACATGCGCCCGACCCATTTGGCGCGTTCTTTGTTCTCTGCTTCTCCCATACCCCAAACCGCGTGTCGGAAGTACGACACGCATACGGTCTTGTCGATCTTACACGAATCTACCAAGCAGCATAAACCCTCGAATTCCACGCTCTTCATACGTTCGCCACACGCGCACGTCACGATGGGCGCAACGGAAGAGAAAGCACCGCCGCAAGAGCAGCTCGAGTCGACGTTCGACCGGAGCGCCTCGGCAGTAAGGGACTATGCGCATCGGTGAGTACCATCCCGTGCTGCTTTACACGACAGCACGTGCCATAGAGATGTAGCGCCATCCTGACACTTATCCAGATTCGAAAGCTCGTACGGCAGACGAGCACTGGACACGGGAGCATCCTTCTATGCTGAACATCCTGCCCTTTTTGTGCGTGACCTCCTCTGCTCATGCACGAATAAGACTGACGAGCGCGCCTCCCACAGGCTGTCGCCGCCGTCTTCGGGTCACTAAGCTTGTTACCCGTGCTCACATTCGTGTGCGTGTTGCTGCCCTTGCCAATCATGTGCCCTCGCCCACCCCGATCCACCTCCCCGCACATACCCTCTCCAAACCTTCCAGATCATGCTATTGTCTGTGACCGCAAAGCTGACATCACTCTAGTTGCTTCTCCCTCTTCATCATCACCTCCATCCTGCTCTTCGCCCTCGGCTGCGCCGCGGGTGTCATCATTGTCGTTGAACTCTTCCTTCGTGAGTGCTTGTCTGGCTGACGTGCCGTCCTTGATTATTCTTCGCATCATTTTCCCTGCATCACCTTTGCTCGCAACCATATTCCCCCACCTCTCGCATTCCCACCATTCTCCCCTCCGTCTCCTCCACGCGAACAAATGTAATGAACCGAAACTAACCACCCCTCCCCAATAGTCCCCATTCTCCTCGCCACCCTCCTCCTCGTCGCCGTCCTCTCCTTCTTCGTCCTCGCCTCTGGGGCCGGCGCCTACGCTACCTTCCGCCTCTGCCAACTAGCGTATAAGGGCGGTGTGAAGGGTGTGTATGCGTGGGTGGGCGAGGTCGCGGCGTGGGTGGGGGTGGGGCCCGGTGTGGTTAGTGAGAAGAGAGGTAAGTAGATTGATTCCTCCTTTTGCGGGACAGCATACTGCAAATGGTGCGAGGGAGCAGGATGCTGACGGCTCTTGACAGACCCCAATGCGACCTACGACCACAACGGGGACATCATCCTCGTGGACGGCGAAGGCGAGAACAAGGGGTTGAGGGATGTGAAGCCCAAGGTGGAGGAGTCATGAAGGATACCCTTCACGAACACGGCCTGTCTCCGTCCCATTTCGCTGCCTTTGCCTTGTCTCCGTCACGCTTCTCTGCCTTTGCCCTACCAAGTGTCGGCCCCATTTGGAATCCCCTCGCCCCGTACACATGCGCGCTCGTGCTCGACAACGCGATGAACTGTAGCTTATCCTCTGCCGTCCGCTTCCTCCGGCATTCACCCTCCTTACCTATTTATTCGCTTTCGCTTTTCTCTCGCTATGGACACACCCTGAACCTGTATTCTTTCTGTAGAGTATAATGATGCACAAATGGTATACCCTGTACATGCCAACGTCCACCGATAAGGGCCTGTACATGCCAGTGACCACCGCCCTTCAGTGCCGACCAATCCTCCCTTGACGGGCGATACCTGGAAGACCCTGACAGACCTCCATAGGCGATATCTGGAGTACCCCAACAGACCTGTGCAGGCGGTGCCTGGAATACCCCAATAGCCTTCAGGCCGTCGCCGTCGAACCCGTATACCCGTGGATCGTCTGGTCGACGCAGCCTTCGGGTGTTTGGTACCTGTAAGTTGGGCAGGTTATTTAGCCTTCATCCACCAACGAACGCGGCGGGACGTACGAATACGGGCCCAAGTTGATATACACGTCCTTATGTCCCTCCTCATCCTCGCAGACGAGCCAGGCCTGCATACGATAGTCAGCATCCAACCTACCAAGGGTCGGACACACAAGAGGTGTCGAGCACGGTTCACGAGACTAGCAAGGTCCGCCAGCCGCCAGTCAAAAAGTGTAGCAAAGTTTGCTACGCTTTTTGAAGTTTGCTAAGCAAACTCCGCACACCCACATTATCCTGCTGCCGCTTCACACTCGGCGAGCTCCACTCCACCGAATCGCCCTGGAAGACGAAGGTGCCGAGCGTGTCCTTGCTCGCCGACCAGGTTACCTTGAGCTTCTTGGTGTCCGCGCCGGCGGGGGGTTCGACGGTGGCGTAGAGGGGGGCGGCTGACGGAGGAAGCGTTGGGGTTAGTGTTTGAGTTAAGTATACACGTCTTTTGTGATTGATCCTCGAACGAAGAGAATAGGTTTGGACAGAGAGACATGGCTCGAACAGAGAGAAGAGGGTCGATCAAAGAGAAGGACTCGAAAAGATACAATAGGCGCTCGCATATGCCCACCCACCCGACGCATGTTGCACCAACTGCCCGCCCGTGATCTCGAATTGCGCCGCGTCCGCGGGCTCGCCCAAGACCGCGTCGGACGCCGTCCCAAGGACTTCCGACTGGAGGTACTTATGGAAGTTGGGGGCTTGCTGAATGTGGACAGTGTCAGCCCCTTAGCCATCGTACACAGAGGCTAGCGCTGCACAGAGTGGTATGAGCAAGAGCACTCACCACCGCCCTGATGAACGAATACCCCGGCACGAGCGTCGCAGACCCGCCGGCCGCGGTCGTTGTGGCCGTGCCCGATCCCCCTCCACTGCCACCAATGCCGCTCCCGGGGACACATTGCGAGTAGTACTCGCTGCTGACGGTGCAGGTGTAGCCACTTGGGCAGGTCGTGGCGCCCGCCCAGCCGGTGCCGCCGCATTGGCCCCATGGGTCGGCGACGGTTTGGGCGGATGCACCGAGGGTGAGGATGATAGAGATGAAAAAGAGGAGATACATACAGATCTCTGGGCGACGCGGTTCGCGCTCTCGTCGCGGGGATGCATAACCTTATAAACTTCGGCACGATGATGGTTTGCCTCGACGCGCTTGCCCTCCGGACATTCGCCTGTTTGTCGAGGCACCTGTGCGACAGGCGAGGGACGAGGACTCACCTGGGTATCAGTCGAGGAACAAGGGGCGCACTTCAATGCTCGATCTCCAAGGCGCGCGCAAACCTCGGAAACCTTGCGAGGAACGTAGGTGGCACGGGGCTCCGTCGACAGCTTTCTCGACGGCGAGCGCGAACGGAGCCTCCTACAGCAGTGAATAGATGATCAGCACATTAAGCAGTGTGTACATGTAGATAACACAGTGTAGTCGAAGATATATCAATCATCGCTGTCGTCCTCGATCTGCGCAATGGGTCAGCTAAAGTTGACATTGAAGCCCATTCGCAGCCTCCACTCACCACAATCTTCCCCCTCGCCCTCGTCGCCGCAGCCCGACTCGACGTCCGCTGTGTTGTTGCAGGTGTGAACGTGAGCTGCGTCTGCTTCGACGAGCCCGCTGCGGTTTTCTTCTTCGCGGGGGCTTTCTTCGTTCCTGTTTGACTAGAGGCGCGAAGGTTAGCATTGAAGTTCTCGAGTAGCACCACCGTACGCCTACCTCAACGTCGCCGCGCGATTCGTCTTCTTCTTTGGAGGCGGGGGCGGCTCATCATCGTCCTCACTGCCGCTCACGTCGTCGATGTCGATGACCTCGGCCTCGTCCGAATCGTCCTGCTCTTGATTGAGTAATCTTTCACACTGGTCCTACACATCGCTATACTCACCGGCGTCGCCGCCTTCTTCCCTCTCCCTCCTCGTGCCGGCGCTTTCTTCACGGGCGCAGCCTTCTTCGCAGGCGCCTTCCGCGCAGGAGCTTTCTTCTTCGGAGGCGGGTCCGACTCCATGTCGTCGTCGAAGTCGGAGCCCTTGGTACCGAGGTCGATGTCCATCTTCATGGAGTCGTCGGACTCCTCTGCGGGTGTCGGAGAAGGCGCCTTTGCTTTGCCTTTGCCCTGGAGAAGATCAGAAGTAGTCGACAATTGAGCGTAATTCGACATACCTTCGTAGACTTGCGCTGCTTGTACGTTTCCTCGTACTCCTTCTCCTGATTCTCCTTGGCTTTGTGTAGCTGGTGGAGGTCAGCTCGAGTTAGATGGGGAGAGGGGGAGAGGACTCACCAGCTCTTCGATGTCTGAATCATCCAACTCTTTTTCCAGCTTGTTGTCTATCCGCATGTTCTGCTGCATCTTCTTCAACTCGGCCTGCACATGCCTGAACATAAAGCGTCAGTACCATCTCCCTCATCTACCCGCAAACTCACTCCTGAATCGAATGGATCTGGTCCTTCTCCACAAACATCCGTATCGCATCCGACATTCCCATCTCCCCCAACAGCTGGATATCCTGCGCGGCCAAAAACTCCCGCACCAACGTCCCCACCCGCACCTTCTCCAGCTTCTCCGACGTCGTCAGCTCCGGGTCGTCGATGCTCAGCTCCGGCTTCTCGATCGCCACCTTCGCATTCCGCGCCATCCGCTTCGCGCGGTGGAAGATGAGCACGTCGCGCGGGTTCGCGATGCGGCCCTGGAACTCCTGCCCGAAGCGCACCGGGTTCGACATCTCCGACACACCCGTCGTCTCGACGCGCAGGCGGACGAGGGGGAGCATGGAGGGTAGTGGGTCGTCTCCCTGCTCGACGGCCTCGGCGTTCCGGGCCTCCCATTCCTCGTGGGCGCGCGCGATGAGGGCGTCGACGCGGGATTTGAGGTACTTGTGGATTTGGGACTGGTCGGTGAGGTCGAGGTCTTCTTCGTCAGCGATTTCGCTGAGGACGACTTCTTCGGTAACGAAGGGGCGGACTGTGCGGAGGCGGATGGGGTCGAATTTAAACTCCTTGCCTTGGATGGAGACAATGGCCACATGCCTAACCGCAGTCAATACAGTGAAGCCCAAGAGGAGAGACTGCTTACTTGGGAATGGTCTCGCCTTCGGAAAGGGATGTTGCGACCGAGGATCCAGGTTGAGTGATGTAGTAGTTCTTGCCCGCGACAGGCTCGGGGACGATCCTACAATCGTGCTCGTGCCCCCAGACGACGAGGTCGACGCTGTCGTCGAACATGCCCTCCGGGACAAACTCTTGCGGGCCATGCTTGACGCTGTTTGGTCTAGGTTAGTGAAGTCACGGACTGACACAGTGCTGTTATTTACCGATTCTGATGCAGCAGTAGGATGTTAAACCAACTATCCTTGTCTCGCGGCATGAACATCTTCACGCGGTTACTCCGCAGCTCGAAGTGCATGCGCGCGTCCTTCACGTTGCCAATGCCATACAAGCCCAGCAGGGTATTTCCCTTGCGTAGGAGTACAGGCTTCACAGCGATTCCGTCCTTAGCTGCTGCTGCCTCGGAGAGTGGCAGGTCGAACTTGCCCATGTAGTTGATCAAGCCGGAGACGGAGAGCACGTCAAGAGCGCAGAGAGCACCTTCCTGGAATCATGTAAGACGTTGAAGTGAGAATGCAAGAGGGGTACGCACGGCGCCAGCGCCTTGTGGGTCGTCATGATTGCCGTGGATGGAGAAGACGGGGATGCCGACGTTGAGGTTAGGGTCTTCGTAGTTGACTGCAGGGAAGCTGCGGTGAGTTGGGTCAGTCTTGAGAAAGGTGCTAACTGCACTGTCACGCACGAATAACCATCTGCCTTCCCGTCGTTCGGATCGCTCAGCAGTTCCACTTGCACCGGCTTGTCCCCCATCGTGTACTCCCGTAGCAATGCCATCACTTGATACAAGCATTCTCGAGAGGGTTTGTTCTCGTGAAATAGATCGCCCGCAAGCAGAATGAAGTCGACCTGAACGTAAGCAGCGTCAGCCACACCGCTCGATCGTCCATTGTTCTACGGGCCATACGTCGTGTTTTACAGCGAGCTGCAGTATCTCTTTGAACGTGTTGATAGAGTCTTGTCCACGTATAGGGTCGCGCTCCATATACCCTATGTGATTGTCTGTGGCGAGCATGATACGAATCATGTCTTCCTGGTCTTCTGGAGTTTAGCGCCCGTTTGCCAGACTTCTCATGGTTTGCTGCTCACCTGGATTCTGTATGTCTGGAGGTTGTGTCGGAGGAGGGCTTCCATTCTCGAGGTCTGTCATGATGAAGGGTACTAAAGGTCAAGGAGGAGATGAGGGAGGAGACAAGAGATGAACAATAACGCGCGCGCGAGCGCCGTGCGCTCAATCATTGAATCAATTGACCGACGCGTCGCGTGATGTCACAGCTGTCACGGTCAGTGGACCTTCAATCTCATTGAGTCATTCTGACCCTCCGAGTCTACAGACGGCTTGCATACAGAGATACAGTAGCTGGCAAAGTTACAGTGGTTAACATATAGAGCCCATACATCACTGTCCGTACAGTATGGTGGTCAAAAGTGTCACTCTGGCTGCACAGGGCAGTGATTTTCGTCACGGCCTTGCCACCGCCAACATTGTTTCCTCCAAAACCTCGGGTAATCATCCTCGTTGGCGTCATTACCTCCCTTCGTACATTAGCTTGAGCAGAGAGCTCTATCATGACCATATTTCCTTTGCTGTGGGTGCTTGTAGGTCGGCCGGGCCGGCTTAATACTTTCGGGGAAACGGAAAGCCTGAGAGCTGCGGCACGGCCGCTGCGGCGAGAGACAGCCCTTCAGCTTCTTTTTAACGCCCACCGCCCTTCCTCCCTAACCCTACGTCCAGCCCTCTAGCTACCCTATCTTACCCTTATATTCCTTCCGATAACCGGGAGTCGCTCATTATTGCTCCCGTCCGCACCTTTGCTCTCCCCATCATCGTGAGCCTATCGCCAACGAAGCGCAAGGCTATTTGCTGACAGCGAATTGGAGTGTCCCCCTCGCCTGCCCACACGATGTCGCAGCAAAATCCCCCGAAACCGCAATCGAGAGCGGCAGTGGTGCGTAGGCAGGCATGTTGCATGGAGCGCGCCTGAACGCGTCTGCAGATCGGCGTCGTGGCATTCTACTTGGTAGCGGCACTGTCGGTGAGTGTACTGCCCATGGCTTAAGTAGCGCTGGCTCATACTGTACGTCAGATGGTCATGGCGTGAGCGCACACCGTGCACGACCTCGGTCCCCTCCTGAACATTTCGCAGAAATAAATGGGTGCTGATCAGCACCAACACCCCGCTCTTCTTCCTGTTCACGCAACTAGCCATCGCCGCGCTTCTCTTCCTTGCCTCCGATGCCCTGCGCCTGCTTCCGGACCGCCTGCACTTCGATCTCAAGGTCTGCAAGGGCCTCGTTGCGATGGTCGGACTGAACGTTGTTGGCCTGAGGTGCGCAGCATACACCCCTCCGACGTGTCCCCGCACTAACGCTCCCCCAGCTTCAGCAACTACACGCTTAAGTACGTCGACGCGTCCTTCTACCAGGTTGCGCGTGGCCTCGTCCTCCCCTTCACCGTCGTCACCTCCTGCGTTGTCCTCCACTCGCGCCCATCGCTCAGCGTGCTCGCCTCGTGCGGGATCGTGACGCTCGGCTTCTTCATTGGCGTGTTCCTCGACGGCACACCCGTGTCCCCGAAGGGTATCTTCTTCGGCGTGACCTCGTCCATGATCACCGCCATGCACTCGGTCGTTATCAAGCAGAGCTTGAACGTCGTCAATGGCAGCGCACTTTTGCTGTCATGGTACACCAACCTGCTCAGCGCGATGGCTCTCGCGCCGATCATGGTTCTTGCTGGGGAGGGTCCGGATATCATGAAGCTGCTCTTCGGTGTCGACGAGCTGATTGAGGGCCGGTCATCGGCTCTGACTACGTTCCTGTGGGGGTCGGCGATTACGGTGAGCTTGCATGAGTGTCGGTACGATGCACTACTGACGGCATGTAGGGTGTCCTGGGCTTCGCCATGAGCATTGCGAGCTTGCTGTCCATCAAGGTCACGTCCCCTATCACGCACATGGTGTCCTCCGCCGTCCGTGGTGTTGCCGCGTCCCTGCTCGGTGTGTGGCTCTTCCACGACATTATCACGACGTACGTGCTTCTCCTTCGCTACCACCACTTTGCTCACCTTAGCCTTCAGCGGACGCGCTACCTCGATTGCGGTCATTCTCGGCGGCTCCATCTTGTACACCTGGGTCAAGCACAACGAACAGCAGCAGCAGGAGTCCCGACACGCATACGAGCGGGTCAAGATGGAGGATGTAGAGGCTGGCGAGGGCAAGCGGCCAGAGTAAATATACGGTGTTCCTTAGAGCTTTGGATAGCGTCCCGCATATTGCATGCTAGAGCGACTAGAGGGTTGTGATTCGAGTTACTTGTCAGTCTTTACAGTGGCATATTTACTTATTCCCGTCACCATGTCGCCCTGCAAGTCCTCAGCAAGTCGCCAGTCTGCCAGGTATGCGACGCCACCTTTATCCTGAAAAGTGCATGTTAGCATGCTGCGCAATGCGCGTCCCCCCGCGGCGGCTGCGCGCGTCGCCCAGATCTAAATCTGACATAGAGTTTGTACGCATCTCCCTCGTCGGCCGCGTATAAATACGACCCCGCCCATTCCAGACAAACCCCCTCTTCCTTCCGCCTTCCCTCCTCCCGCCATCATCATCACCTAAACGATGACCACCGTCGCGCCCGCCTTCGCCCGCCTCAACCTCCCCTCGCCCGAGGAGTACAGGAAGCGCAAAGTCGCGCTCATTTCCGGTACGTCGCGCGCGTCACAAGACACGAGCTGGTGCACTCAACGCGTCCGCAGGCATCACTGGGCAGGACGGATCATACCTGTGCGCGCGTGCCTCCTCTCTTGCAGATCGGGCAGAGAGACCTAACGTCCCTCAAGCACAGAGTTCCTCCTCGACAAGGGCTACGAGGTCCATGGGATCATTCGCCGATCGTCGAGCTTTAACACTGGGCGTCTTCACCATCTCTTCGAGGACTCGTCCATAGAGCGTGCGTGAATGCTGCCAATCACCTCGCGTGCCCTGACCCCCTCTCTTCTTTCACAGGCCCTGGAAAGTTCAAGCTGCACTATGGCGATCTCAGCGACAGCACCAACCTCGTCTACATCATCGCCTCCGTCCAGCCGACCGAGATCTACAACCTCGGCGCGCAGTCCCACGTCAAGGTCTCCTTCGAAATGGCCGAGTACACCGGCGACGTCTCCGGCCTAGGCACCCTCCGCCTCCTCGACGCCATCCGCACCTGCGGCCTTGAGAAGCACATCCGCTTCTACCAGGCGTCCACCAGCGAGCTCTACGGCAAGGTCGTCGAGACCCCGCAGAGCGAGACGACGCCATTCTACCCGCGCTCGCCGTACGGCGTCGCGAAGCTCTACGCGTACTGGATCGTCGTCAACTACCGCGAGTCGTACGGGATGTTCGCGTGCAACGGGATCCTGTTCAACCACGAGAGCCCGCGGCGCGGAAGGACGTTCGTGACGCGCAAGATCTCGCGCGCAGTGGCGGACATCTCGCTCGGGAAGCAGTCGTGCCTGTACCTCGGGAACGTTGACGCTAAGCGTGATTGGGGACATGGTATGTGTCATTTTTCTCTGTGTGGCAATAATGAGGCGCGGCGATTGTCCATCTGCGCCGGAGATTGCTCTGCAGCGTTCACAATGCTATCCGTCCGATGCTCGCATCGCTCGGTGGTCTACACCTGTATGGCCGCACATAGCTAACCTATTTGACTAGCTCGCGACTACGTGGAGGGAATGTGGCTCATGCTACAGCAGCCGGAGGCGAGCGACTTCGTTCTCGCGACCGGCGAAACCCACCCAGTGCGGGAATACGTGGAGAAGGCGTTCGCATGCGTGGACGTACAATTGCAGTGAGTATATGCGCCCTTTCAATTCTTGGCTTCTTTTTCTTGGATTTTCCCCGGATTGTATAGCCTTTCACATCGCATCTCCACCTTTCCACTGCGCGCACCGTCTTCGGGACTGCGCATATCTACTATGCCCTTCCTGCTATGCATAGCACGATTCTGTATCTCAGTTGCTGACCTATTCACAGGTGGCGTGGAGAGGGCGTCGATGAAGAGGCCGTTGACACAAAGACCGGCAAGGTTGTCGTCAAGGTCGACCCGCGGTACTTCCGTCCTGCTGAAGTCGAGTACGTACCCCCTCCCTCGTCTAATATCCCGTGCTCTTTCACTCCACGAATCGTCTTCAAAAAACAACGTACTAACTCTCACTCTACAGCCTCCTCCACGGCAACCCCGCGAAGGCGGAGCGCGTCCTCGGCTGGAGACGCCGCGTTGACTTCGACTCGCTCGTGAAGGAGATGGTCGCCGCGGACCTAAAGGCGGCGAAGTCTTTGGTCGAGGATCAGAACTAGGGGAAGCGCGTATAGCTCAGGTTTCCCGGTACCGTGGATAGTCAGGGAAAACCTGAGATTTCAGAGGCGGGAGGGTGTTGATGACCCGCGGGAAGGCAGTCATAACCAGCGAACATAGAACGAACGAGTGAGTTGAGTTCCGAGTAGATACAATTGTAAAAACGGACCGGTATGGATAGCACTGTATTACTGCCTGTTGATACGACGGTTGCGAGATGGATGCTGGGTTCGAAAGCACACATAATAGCCGCCGGCAGAGCAATCCTCGTGAAGGCAAATGGAAGGTGATCACGGTGACGATGCGTTCGCCGTGAGTCCGATGGTTGTTCTATCAGTAAGTACATTAGCCCCTTCATTTCTTCGTCTAGTATAGTCCGGGTCTGCTTCCTCGCCGATCACCTCACCCTACGCCGCGCACCATTCCCACCGCAATCCCTGTAGGCCTGCGCTTACATCCTGTAGCTCGCATTCGCACCTCGCGTCGGACCCGTCTACTACGTCGTGGTTCGCACCGGCGACACCCTCCATTACTGCTCGCACCGGCAGCACCCTCCGTTACTGCTCGCACCAGCGATATCCTACGTTGCTGCTCGCACCGGCGGCGCCCCCCTCCCTGCGCGCTCTAGCTCGTCGTCCGTAAGCTCGTAAGCAGGCCGGTATCGCCGCTCGCTAGAGCAGAGGCTTGACGTGGAGGACGAAGTTAGGCGGCTAGCGGAGGTGCTGCCGTTAAGCGAGGGCGTTGCGGACCCGCTAGCGGAAGTGCGGCCGACAGCAGTCCCGCTAGCGGCGGTCTCATTCGGTGTGCTGAGCTTCAACGATGTTGAATCTGCCGAAAGCGAGGGCTCGAGCTCGGACGCTGGTGGCGATGATTTCGCTGCTTCCGGTGCGGGAGAGGCATTCTTAGGAGGTGACGGGGAATCTTCGTCGATGAGAAGAGCAGGATTGGGGAAGGTGTTGAAGGTCGAGCCGAGGGATGTGTAGCTGAGGCGTAACGTCAACAAGTACGTCCAAACACGCTGGAGCATTGCGACTCACCCTTGATCGTACAAGCAGCAATATGGGACGTCCAATCTCCTCAGAAAGATCCACACGTCCTTATACGACCAGTTGATGATGGGGTTGATGCGCTCGAAGTCGGGCCAGCCGGGGTCAGTGGGGTTACGGAAGGATAGGCGAGCTGTAGGGTGATTAGACGATGTTGACATTATGAGATACAGGGAATAGTGGGATGCGACGAAGGGCACACGACTTATGGGCAAGGAACACAGGCTCAGGCTCACCTCCATGGGGATCCGACCGCCGCGTACCGATCAGGATCGCACTTATCCGAGGGAACGTCTCCTTGTATATCTGCAGCGCCTGCTTCATCCCCTCCGCGCCCTTCGCCTTACCCACGGCCTTCGCAGGCTTTGCTGTCCCCGCACTAGTGATGTAGTCCTTCACCGGCGCGCCCGCCCTCACCCCATCCCCGCGCGGCGTGTCCACGCTCTCCACCGCATTGCTTTCCGAGGGCGGGCGAATGGAGTACAGATCTAAGTTGTAGATCTGCGCGCAGTGCTCGATGAACTCCTCGAGTGCGGGGAAGGGGGAGGGGACGGCGATGTAGAGTGCGGGGATGGGGTGGGGTGTTCGGATGAGGGGGTGGGTGTGGGTGATGGCGGGGTTGGTTGGGGAGGGTGAGGGGCTGGAGGAGTTGGCGGTATGGGATGCGGAATCGGATGTGGCTGAGGTTGGCGCAGTTGTTCGTTCCGAGGGTGGTAGTCTTCGGTAAAGTACGGCCACGTAGAGGTGCAAGAGGACGGTGCCTGTGAGGCTGTCAGCATAAGAGTCGATGGGTAGGAAGTGACTCGTTGAGAAGTGTACGATACTCGGATTGGCATACTCACAATCCTTCCCGCCATTGAAGCTGATGGACATGCGATCGAAGCTGAGAAGCAGCCCGCTCAGCATGACATCCCTCAAATTCCAGGCGCAAGCCAGGCTTACCCGTAATCATCCAGCGCCTCCTCAATCACAGTGAGTGCCTCCTTGATCAAAGGAGAGATCGGCTCGTCGCCGTCCGCCCATTCGTACACTTGCGAAGCGATCTTATCGCCGTCAAGCATGGTGAGAGGTCGGCTTAGTACAGCTGGCTAGTAGTCCAGGCTGGGTTTCAGATGGAGGTGTCTGTGCTCCCTGCGGCTTCGTGGGCGCCGACGTCGGTGCTCTGGAGTTGCTCGGGCGCTAAGTAGGGTATACGTGGTGGTCATCGCGGTGATGCAGGCGAATGTTCCAACGGATCGTAATCGGGCCGTACCGCCGGTAATGATAGCACGTGTTATTTCCGGTGGGCCCACAAGTAGCAACATTGGTAAATAAGGTGTTCTTTCGCTGCTTCCTCGTCTGGAAAGGCCCCGAGATACCAGATTGAAGCACAATCATGAGAGTATATTTGCCAGCCTCCACTCAGCCTCTCCTTAACCGCCTTACATTGCAGTTGGGAGTGCGATGCGGGATCGTCTACGCCCATGATTGTTCGCCTCGTTGAAGGCTTACTGGGTGGGAAGATACTCCTTCCGGCGCAGGCTTACAGGATTATCGCAAATCTTGTTGACAAATCTGTGAGGCCCAGCCGGATCGAAGTTAAGTAAGGTCTGAACGTCGCCGCATGCCGGCCCCCGAGGGGAGCAAAGTTGGAATAGTGATGATGAGATTGTCCCCTGTAGAGGCAGGACATACTCTGCGCGGCCTCGGATATTTTGATCTTCGATAATGAGTCCTCGAGGGTCGAATGGCTCACAGCAAGGTGCGAATTACTGTACCAGCACGACCGTAGCTTCCCGGGGCGTTACGCGTTACGCCGGGAAGATGTTTGGACCTAGCTTCCCGGCCATGAACTGGCGTTACGATTGATGATTAGCTTCCCGCCTAATCGCGAAGCAAGAGCCAATGACGGCGTGCCCTATGCGACTCGCATGTTTTCTGAGTCGACACACGAGAGAGCAAACGAATAAGCTATCGTAGAGTGCGTGCCCTGCGCATCTTACGCCGCAGAAAAAAAATGCGTAAAAATGCGTATTATTTCATGTCCGTAACGGGCTTCCCCAGCTCACATTACGCGTTACGATGTTGCCCCTAGCTTCCCTTCCTGGTGCACTGTTACGCGTTATGGGAATCTATGGTCGTGCTGGTACAGTATTGGAGCGACATGAGTAGAGAGAGCAAGTGCCGGAGATCGGGCCGATCGCCCGCCACGCGCAATCAAGATGCGGCGCAAGCGCGGTCGTTGCTCTTGCCTTCGACACCCCGTGTGCCTCTCCCTTAGATCTCCTTTATACCGACTTCCTGCTATGTCCTCAGTCATTCTCGTTACCGGCGGCACGGGCCTCGTTGGCCAGGGTATCCGACACGTTATCGAGACGGAGCCGGAGGGGTCGCGCTTTGGGAAGAAGCCTGGCGAGAAGTGGATCTTCTTGAGCTCGTCCGAGGCTGACCTTAGGTGCGTATGCGAGAGAGTACCTCGCTCTCATCGAATTTATCTCTGTCATAGGGACCCTGCGCAAACGCAGGCGCTGTACGACAAGTACAAGCCCACTCATGTCATCCATCTCGCTGCCCTTGGTTAGTCCGCAGTACCTGATCATCCTCACCTCGTACTGACTTCCCTAGTCGGCGGCCTCTTCAAGAACATGAAGTACAAGGCATGCTTGCCTTTGCATCCTCCTCCCGCCTAGCATCTCATCATCACCACCCTCTCCAGCTCACCTTCCTCCGCGAGAACATCCTGATCAACGACAACGTCCTGCACGCGTCATACAAGAACCAGACGCAGAAGCTTATCTCATGCCTCTCCACCTGCGTCTTCCCCGACAAGGTCGAGTACCCGCTTGATGAGAGTAAGATCCACCTTGGCCCGCCGCATGAGAGCAACTTTGGCTACGCGCATGCGAAGCGGATGGTGGATGTGCAGAATCGGTGCGCTCGCATTTCATCCTGCTTCTTCCACTCATCTGACGCGTACATGCACGTCCACAGCGCATACAAGGAGGAGTTCGGCTGCAACTTCACCTCCGCGATACCGACGAACGTGTTCGGGCCCTACGACAACTAGTATGTTAGGTCATGCCGTACCCCCTTCCATATCGCTCATTCACATCGGTCTTTCCATCTCAGCGACCTCGAAGACTCGCACGTTATTCCTGGGTTGATCCACAAATGCTACCTTGCGAAGAGTACGTCCTACCCATTGCCCAGAGTTGCTGCCATTTGGCCGTCGATCCCATTTACGCCTCCGAACTCGTTTGATTATACTCACGCGACGCTGACGCTCCCTTCTCAGAAAACGGCACCCCCTTCGTCGTCTCCGGCACCGGCAAGCCGCTGCGGCAGTTCATCTACTCGCACGACCTCGCCAAGTGCTTCATCTGGATGCTTCGGGAGTACGACTCGGTAGAGCCGGTGATCTTCTCGGGTGAGTTGACTTGCTCATCGTCTGATACGAGGCAACTCTGCTGGAAAGAAGGCCCACAACTCACCCATTACAGTTGGCGAGGACGAGGAGGTCAGCATCAAGGACGTCGCGGACGCGATCGTGAAGGCGATAGGGTTTGAGGGGAGCTATACGGTAAGTGCCGTCATCCGGTCGCGCGTTCATTCATTGAACGACTGGCTTGCGCGCCCCTGCTTGATTCTGACACCCTCTGCCCAGTTCGACACCACCAAAGCGGACGGCCAGTTCCGCAAGCCGGCGTCGAACAAGCGGCTCGTGTCCCTCATTGGCCCGGACTTCAAGTTCACGCCGTTTGAGCAGGGTGAGTGCTGTTGGTCCTTAACGGGATCATATGGAGGTCCGAACGTCGGTGGTGGAAGTCTGCACCTCAAGCGACGGAGTACCCGACCTTCGGACCATGCATCCGCGAAGGCTCGACGTTGCGCTCCTGGTGGTGGTACACCTTCGAGCGGTTGACCGTTGAATTCTTGCTGTCTCAACGCGGACATTGTCCCTGCTACGTGATCACGATTGTGGCGTAGTGAACATGCATGCTGACTGTCCTCTTTTAGCGCTGGACGACACCGTGAAGTGGTTCGTGGCGAACTACGACACAGCGCGGACGGGGCTGAAGAAGAAGGCTGCTTGAGTGCTTCGAAGCGCCACGCCGCGACCGGCGGCGTGCTTAGATATGTGTTGGGTTCATGCGCGAGGGTCGGCCCTGACATGGGCAACAACAGAAGTGTACTTTAGACGTTTTTTGCGACGATGATGATTATGCATCATGGCACGATGGTTGCAACAAAAGCGACCATGGGTCCTTTCATATTGATGATAGGCGCGGGCAATGCGCAGGCAATGTGTAAGTTCGCTTATGTTTGCCACAAACGTTTTTGTTGTGCCTTTCTTGTGCTCTTTGCTGTATTAAGGTATGTCTATCAATCGGCTCGAGCGTTCACGATCTGATAGACCTTTTTCGAGGCTGAATGATCCGCGCTCGATTATGATCTTGTTGCCGAGTTCCACTGTGGCGGGAATTTTCAGAACGCTTCGACCGTCGACGGCGCATACAATCAACGGACCGCGCGCTGTAGGCCTTATGATTATGACGAAGACTATGCTTCCTATCATCGGTGCAGCTGCTCGAAAATGAGGCGCGTGCTTGTTGTGCCCATGCTTTGCCACGAATGTTTAGCCTCCTGAACTGACGTGTTGCTTGCAGGACTTGACATGGTCGCACTCAATCCTTTGTCGGCGTCTGGAAGAAGACGGCGCTTTGCGCTCGGACATACCCCCTTTGACCATTCAAGTCATGGACGCGGCAAACGCTTTGCTGGGGCCTACTAAAGCGCGAGAAAGGGCCTCAGTCGACCATCGCACTGTCCTCCAACTCCCCTATAAACTGCACGTCTCGTTAACCACCAGCCACCCTCACCAACACGCACGATGCCTGCCCAGTTCATCAACGCCCAGACCAAGTTTGACTCGGTATGTTGATTTGGCCTTTGCCACCTTACCCTTCTCACCCCCCTGCAGTCCGCCACCGACAATTTTGATTGCGATCTCAACCGCGAATTGTCTCAAAATGCTGACGCGCTGTTTTACTACTCCATCGAGAACCCCGGGTGCAACGGCAACTGCATGTTCGAGTGCTTAGCGTGCCAGCTGAGGGACGACGGGATGCCCCATTTTGGGATCAATGACACCTTGCCGGATTCCGAGATACTGCCCCAGGCTGAGCACGGTGGAGTCGCCGCGAGTGTACCTCTGCCTGCCGCAAATGTACAGCCGCCTGCCGCAAATGTACAGACACCTATCGCAGATGTACAACCTCCTACCGCGGCAGATTTACAACTGCCTACCGCAAGCCCCAGTACTACGAAGCGCGCCGCAGACGCGCCGCCCGCGTCTTCGGCAACGAGGTATGCCACCTTTACTGTCCTACTCATTTGGTGCTCAAATTGACGTCTATCCAACAGCCCGCGGAAGAGAGTCAAGCAGCAGCCGTACGTAATCATTTTCTATCCAATTCGTGCTATCGGCGCTGACCAGTCCCTCGCAGACCGACTTCTCCCTCGCGCCGATCCACGCGTGTAGTTCCTGGAGCCCCTGCACAAGAAATGCCTGCAAAGGCGGAAGCACTCAGCGTGGGTCTCAACAAAGTTGCCTGGTTCAAGCATGGCTGGTATGGCTGCATGCGCTGCCCGCAGACGTACAAGGATGCGGAAAATATGCAGAATCATCTGAGAAGGGTGCATGGGGTGCCTCTTCGGAAGGGCAAATGGGCGCAGTGGTGAAGGGATAGGGTAGGCATGTGGAAAAGCTCGAAAAAAATGGCGAATCGTCTTGGTCTCGTTCGATCCGTTGGGAGACGTAGTACAGTAGGCGTATCCCACCTCATGCAGTGCTTGCGATGCTCAAAAGTGATTTTGAAATCGTGTTCCTTCTATATACAACAAAATACAACAGACCGAGCTCGAATAAATACGTAGCGAGTGCATGCGTAGTGGCCGAAGATCATCAGAAACATTAGTACATTTCCGACTTGACTGTCGCTCTCATCCCGCCCTCTCCGCTTCATTCGTCATTCACCTTCGCTTCACTCATCACTGCTATCGTAGTCCCGCACCTCCCCAAAGCTCCTCGACGTGACCTCCGAGAACATGATGCTCTGCTCCTGCGCTCGCAAGCGCGCGGCCGCCGCGGGCACGACGAAGTTCATGCCCGACAGCTCCTGCGTGCTCGAGCTGGTGACCGTCCGGCTGTACGACGCGACGTAGTCGTCGGAGTTGGCGGAGCGGATGTTGAGGAGGATTCTGTGGGCGGGTCAGTACTGGGATGCGTAGCGAGCGGGGAAGGCGGGGAAGGACAAGCGGAGGAGGAAGCATGAGGCGACGGCGAGAGCGCGCAGCGGAGGCGGAAGTACGCACCGGGAACCGACGGTGACCTGCAGGGACCGCATAACGCTGGAAGGCATGAGCGACGGTAAAACTCAAGGACGATGGGTGCTTACCTGGTCGCGATGTAGGACAGAGAAACCGGCGCAGCGATCCAAACGAGGAGGTTGGCGATCGAGATGCCTGAAGAGCGTGAGCAGTCGACTTGTGAATGAGAGTCCCGGAAGGAATTACACATAACCACTGTACGGTAGCACGTTAGTAAGATGGAAATTCGTCGAGCCCGGCATGTTCTGCTTACCGACGTAGTACATGAAGCCTGATAATCAGTGGGTCGCGTCAGCGTCGAACCTGTAGAGACTTTGCAAGATAACTCACCGTCCCTATAGAAGACTTGAACGAGCTTCGACTGGCTCGTCATCCCGACGACTGTAAGCATGATCTCAGATGATGAGTCGAGGTGCAGCCAGGCTCCTTACCCGATCCGTATGACTTTCGAAGGGTCAAGATGAAGATCACTGGCGGGCAAAAATCAGGGATAAATAAATGAACACGCAACGCGATCTGCTCACCGGTCTCCGTGAAGAAGAAAGGAATCCAAAACGCCGTCAGTAGCCGCCGACATATGGGAGACGCGCAGTTTGCAGTGCATCCGACCTGTATCGGGGGAGGGAAGGATGGGTTCTGGACTGAAGGCGAGTATCAGTAGGGCTTTCACCTATACGGGACCTTCGTCTCTTACGCTCTACGACGTTGACGCTCAGGTAAAGGCTGGCGCCCATCATGGTCGCTGCGCTGATCTGAGGGACGGTTAGACAAGGTAGGCGAAGTGTAGGGACGGCACCTACCGCGCAGAAGAAACTCAGCAATGCCAAGAGCGCCTTCGAGCGGTAGAGGGCGTAGGTGCGCAGAACGAGGATGACTGGTGGAAGTCGTTCAAGATGACGGGGTTAGACACAGGCGACATATGAGACTTACATTCGACAGACGTGAGCGAGGCAATGCCGAGAAGGTTGGGCGGCAAGTAAGCGCGCTTGCAGCTTTAATCGGACGGTCAGCCTCTTGGCGGACGGAGGGAATGTTCGGTGGCCTACAACTGGAGAAGGTGAATAAAGGTCAGTAATGGTATTTAAAGCGCTACTGAATTAGCGTCACCTCGAGAGAAGGATGCGGCGAAAGTTGATCTGTGGTGTCAGTAAGTCGGCGAAAACCGCGAGATTTAGGAAAATATGCGCACAATATAAGTCAAAGGTGAAAAGAATAGGCGCTACGTAGCGGTTGACGAGGAAGAGGTATTTTCCTATGGAACCCTTCCCTGACCATATGGTAGCCACCTGGGATCATAGCTCGGCAGCGATATTGACTGGCTGACGCAGAGATTTACCTCTTCGGACAATGTCAGGAGCATATCGTAGACCATGACCGTCATCGAGGCGACTGAACGCAAGTCAAGACCCGCGGAACGACAACGCTTGGGTACGACGCACCGTAGGTATACTTACAGTAATTGTAAGCGTTGATCAAGTCACATACATGCTTGAGAGACCTCACCTTCGAATCCCGTACATTCGACAATGCAAGGAAGGCGGCAGCGAGAGCGCTCTCGTCTGAGGCTGCGGCCATGGCTTGGAAGTAGCGGTCTGCTCCACGACCCGCAGTCCGCGGACGTTGCTTATAGAGCTCCAGAGGATGTATCAGGTTCTCTAGATGATCAGGAAGGTGTCACGTCTGTCGAGGATGCTGCATAGCTTACAATACTCGGAGCTTGTTCGCTGAACCGGACACCAGTGTGAACAGCTGCCGCTATATTCGCGTGCGTACTGTATGTGATAGCGCCGCGCCTGATGCGTCTTATATGGCAAGTATTGAGTACCTCCGCGGGCCTCTCTGTGATGGGGATGCAGGTAGATCATCCGTGTTCTGATTATTCTTATGGTGTACACGAGCGCCTTTGGCTCGTGAGCTGTACGTTGTCCAGACGTACTGGGCATGCGTTCAAGGCCTTCTCACAGTCAGGAGCTGTGCTTGGGCGATACAGAGAAGCAGATGGCCTTGATTCGGGGCTTGCTTGAGAGCCAAGGAATACATAGGTCACGATGGCCCTATCACCGAGGATGCGAATGCAGAGTGGCGGAGGGGTGCCATAGGTCCGTGGGAGTAGACGGAGACAACCGAAGCGTGAGTAAATCACCAGTCTCACGATCAGCCATCAAAACGGCATGTTCAACTCGACCATGTACATCTCGCCTCTGCGCGCCTGACGCCCTCGATGTTATCGCCACTGATCTTTCTGCTGAAGCGTACGCGGGCTACATAGAACCCAACAGTTACTTGATTGTGCTCATACACTTGGTCCGAGCTTCTATGAAGGCCAGGGAGACTCGGAATCGCCGGTGCATCTCAGCATCCGAACACATAGCTATGCTCTTGATATGCCTCATCGACCGTCCGATATGATATAGGCGTCGAGCTCACCATCTAGCGCTTTGACTGAAGGGTTGAAATCCATCTTTCGCCTGCTTTCAGCATGGACTTCGCCAGCAAACACCCTATCGTCGCAGCAGCAGCAGTGGCACTGGCCATACTTCTCCTTCTCATTTTTCTGCGCTGGGCTTGCAATGATCACTCGCGCATGGCCAACATACCCGCCGTCGAAGGGAATGGCTTATTTGGACCCTACATTGGCGCGGTCAGATTCCTCTTCGACTCTCCAGGGATCATCAGGCGAGGATGCGAAGCCGTACGTCGGACTCTTGACTGTTACTTTATGCCTAGCTGACGAGGAAAGCACTCCAGTACAAAGGTCGAACCTTCCGGATCCCCGAGCTCACGCATTGGACCGTCGTCATCGGGCCCTCTCTCGTCGATGAGTACCTTCAGCTCCCTGACAGGAAGGCGAGCCTGCAAGAGGCCGTCAACGAGGTGACTCAACCTCGCCTGCGTACGCGCAAGTACGTCTCACACATACGGCTATAGATGCTGCAGGCGGAATACACGCTGGGCCGGACCGTCATGTTGGTCAACACGTATCGCCCACGTCGAATGTTCGCTGAGCGGTATTTTTTTTCTAGCTCAAACCCCTTCCATATCCCCTTAGTGCGTAAGCTCGCCAGGGAGCTCGACGACTTTGTCCCTGGCGTGTACGAGGAGCTTGTGCACTCTATCGACCTTGCCCTTCAATCTTCAGATGGGAGTAAGTACGCGCAGGGCTGTTTGATACCCCAACGCTGATGTATCGTCCCTTAGATTGGATCCCCATAACTGGCTTCACCTTCATCTTGCGCGCGATCTGCCAGGCAAGCAACAGGGTCTTTGTTGGTTGGCCTCTATGTACGGCTCGCGCCTGTTGCTCTGATATATATATATTGAACTGACCCTCTGTCCCCATCTATAGGTCGGGATGAGCGCTTCACCGACCTATGCGTTGGGTACTCGGAGGAGGTCGTCAAGGTCGCCGCTGTCTTGAACATGCTCCCCGTCTGGTTGAAGCCGTTCGTTGTGTCCAGTCTGTTGTTCGTTCGATGCTTATGTTTACGTTATTCAGACTCGCATCGAGCGTCTTTGGCATCCGCCGCTACCATAAAAAGGCCGCCGCTTTCCTCGGACCACTGATCGAGGAGCGGCGGGCAGCTAAAGAGGGCGCCAAGCGGGTACGCGTCGAGGCATCTTCGAAATGTTCTTCGCGCTGACGGCTGGTTCAGAATGATGTTCTTCAGTGGCTTGTGGATAGGGCGAATGAGGCAGAGAGCGATACGGAGAGTCTCGCGCGCCGCGTCTTAACGCTCAGCTTCGCGGCGCTGCATACGACGACCCTGGTACGTGCCCGCGCGCATGGTGAAGACCGTCTCACTGATCAGTGGCAGACCCTCACACATGCGCTCTACCACGTCGCCGCGAACCCAGGATACGCCGAGTCACTCCGGGAGGAGCTTAGCACGCTGCGACCTCAAACCGAGTGGACGAGATCCACGCTAGGCGGGCTGCCGCGCATGAACAGCCTTCTTAAAGAGACTCAGCGCTACGAGGGCTTAGGCTGTCGTACGTGGAGCCCATCATCTTGGAGGAGGCCGTTCACTGATTCATTGCCCATCCACCCAAGTGTTCCTCGCGCGAAAGGCTCGCGAGGCGTTCACCTTCTCGGACGGGACCGCGATTCCGAAGGGCACCTTCATGGCAGTCGCGGGCGCCGCGGTCCACTACGATGCGAATTCGTTTGACGACCCGACGGTGTTCAATCCCTGGCGATTTGTACCGGATAGAGACTCTATAAAGGACAACGCTTCTGGGAAGGACAACTCGGACGCTGCACCCCCGCCGGCCGTCGACATTACCCAGACTTCGCCCACACACCTCGCCTTTGGGCACGGACACACGGCGTGCCCGGGGCGCTTCTTCGCCGCGCTCGAGATGCAGCTCCTCCTCGCGCATCTCGTGATGAAGTACGATATCAAGTTCGCCGGCGATGGGGGACGACCTGCGAACAGGTGGTTTTCGATACACTGCGTGCCGGATCCTAGCGCGAAGCTCTTGTTCAGGCGAAGGATTTATTGATCGATATGTCTAGAATCATTGGGAGAAGGGTATGCGATACTATACCAAAGGAAACAGCTTGAGATTAGGGCTGCTTGATGTTGGTTTGATGTCGATGAGAGGACTTGAAGCTCCGCACGTGGCGCATCAAATTGGTTTACCCTTGTCCTCGACGGCCATCTGTCGTGCGTCCGCCGACAGCTGTCCTCGAGCTACGGCTTCGGCTCCAGTTGTTGTAGAGAATGCAATTGAAGTACGTCGCATGAACACGTCGATGGGGCATCATACGTCCGTCATCGCCTTCACAAGGGTGCTGTACCCCAGTTCGCAGGAGCGCACTCACAGAATGAAAGAAGAGGGCGCGAGCACCACGGCAATGTCGGGCGATTTGTCACTTCCCAGACGCAGTTCTCATTGATTCTTGTGCCTTGTGAAGGCTCGGACAGTGGTGACTGGCGAAGCCGCTTCCTGAAGCGCGTCGGCGCTTGTGTGGTGATTACACCCACTCTGCATCTCCTTCTCTCCCGCCATGAGCGTTATTGGGGTCAAAGTCCTTCTCGCTGCCTTGGTGAGTCAGCTCCTGCATCCTTCGAAAACCATGCTAACTCGCATTCAGATCAGCCATTATGCAATCTTCAAACGCTTTGAACCGGACGCTCTGCGCTTCCTCGGCCTCGTTGCTGCAGGCAACGTGGGTCTGATTTCGTACTTGCTGGCGTTTGGAGACGGCTGGCTTCTCGCGCTGCGTCACCTAAGTGTGATCAACGGGCTTTACTTCGCCCTCCTCGCCGCGTCAATCGGAGCCTACCGCCTGTCGCCTTTCCACCCGCTCTCCCGCTACCCGGGCCCTCCTCTGGCCAAGCTGACGAAGTGGTACATCGCGTACTTCATCGCGAAGGGCGAGCGGCATCTTCAGCTTAAACAGTGGGGCTATCAATATTTGTAGTGTTACTCACTCAGGTGCTGATTGATATGGTAGACTTCACGAAAGATACGGTCGATGGGTCCGAATAGGTCCTAACGAGCTTTCAGTCAACGATCCAGCTGCCGTTCGCCCCATCTACGCGCAGATGTACCGCGGGCCCTCGTATCAAGGCGCGCCCGTCGATGCGGACGCGCTTACGACGATCCCGAACAAGGAGCAATATTCGGCACGACTTCCGGTCGGGCCGGCTCCTCACGCTCCAGCGTTATCTGACTTTTCCTCAGGCGTGGAGACGGGCGTTCAGCGCGGAGAACATCAAGAGCTTCAGGCCCTTGGCCGAGGTGAGCCTGCCCGTGTTTGGTTCTCAATTCGAAGATTGACGGTGTACAGGCGCGCACCGCTCAATTGATCGATATACTTCGCGACAAATGCAAGGACGGTGAGGCCATCGACCTCTCTCACTGGATTTCGATGTGGGGGATGTGAGTTGAGACCATCAAAGAGCAAAATAGATTGAAGCTTACCCTCGCTCAAGCGATATCATGGGGGACATGTCCTTCTCCGGAGGCTTCGAAAAGCTTGCGGCAGGCAAGGACGAAGAAGGATGGACCGATATTGTGCGTGCGGTACGCTCTATGGAGACGTAACCCTTTTGAAGTCCAATACAGGTCCTGGCTGGTGTACTCGCTGTCGGTGGTGAGCCAATGGAATCACTTTCTCGTCAGATCAAACCACGTCTGACCTTCTGTAGTCTTGGGACAGGTTCCGTACATGCGCGACATCCTCCGTCTAGCACCTACTCCAGGACCTATCGCGTCCTTCCAACGTGTAGGTTGCTGCGGCTCGGTATATTTTACGGCTGATGTCTTCGCAGTTGACTGCCCAAAAGGTCCGGGAGACGCGTCGCAGGCAAGCTGGTGTGCACGCTGATATTCTCAGTACCATCGTACGCACGCCATCATGATTCTGCTTCAGCCCCGCCTAACCCGCCTACCAGCAAGACGCTGAACCAGGCGAGTATGAGTTGTCGGAAGCGGAAGCCGCGTCGGACGCCTCGTTCCTCATTGTCGCCGGATGGGACACCGTCAGCCAGTGCGCGACGACGCTTTTCCGGCACGTCTTCGAGAATCGTGCGGTACTCGATCGCCTAAGGACGGAGCTCGTGGACGCGTTTGGCGACGACCTCGATTTGGATCACGACACGCTGCTCCGTCTTCCCTACCTCGACGCCTGCGTGCAGGAAGCTCTTCGAATTATGCCTCCAGTCGCCGCGGGTCCCCCGAGGACGAGCGGAGACGTCGCGTACACAGTGCTTGGCGAGTACATTCCGCCGAAGACCGTCATTGCGTGTCCTACATATACGCTCCATCGAAGTGGTAGGGTGCAGTATGAGGAACTTTGTTGAGTGTGCTAAAATCGTTTCCCGCCAGAGGAAAACTTCACGGGTGCGGACGAATATATTCCGGAGCGCTGGCTGGGGGAGCGCCCTTCGTTCGTGCATAACCTGGAGGCGTTCGTGCCCTTTTCGAGCGGGATAGGGATATGCCTGGGGAAGCCGGTCGCACTCTTCAATTTAAAGTGAGTCATCTCATGACGCATCACTTCCGGGACGGCTAGAAATCACTGTAGACTCCTTACCGCGAATATCGTCCGCGCGTTTGACGGCGACTTTCCCGAGGGTTTCAGCTTTCGAGAGTTCGACGAGTCGTACAAGGTTCGTGTGTTTGTCTTCGCCAACTGGAATGATCTGACTTATCGCTTACGAAGGAGCATAATCTTTGGCGGCATGGACCTTTGACGATACGCCTTCATGCGCGTGAGCAGGGACCCAATTCTGCCAAACGCTAGGAGTCTTCTTCCAGGGGCCTGGTATCAGGTCGAATAGCTGGAGCTGTGCATTGTGGGAGGCATGGCAGTCTACCTCGCTTCGACCTTAGTGTCTAGGGGTTGTTTGAAGCGATCATGGGGAATGATGCACTATAGCGCCCTCCCTTCGTCTGCGATTTTTCGGGAGTCATAATTCGGTCGTCGTCTGAACGCAATCGTGAATGGGATGCATTCGTGCGAGATCGCGCCCATCGCACTTCTTTTACATGGCTGCAGTTCCGGTGAATAGCAGCCTTCGCTGATCAGACATCACCGAGCATCGCACATGTTGATGCGAACTTGGATGCGAAGGTTAGTGCCATCGACTGCTCCTCAGGCGCTCATCAAGCTCACCGTTTCTGCAGGTCTTCTCTGTATACCCTCACAGCGATGAAAAGCACAGCTCGGCGCCTTCGCGCACGATGGACCTACGTGTAGCTGCTGTGAGTATTCAGTGGGCACTCAGACGAATGTATCCAAGGAGCCAGTGGCATCACGCTCAAGCGCACACTAGCTGAGTCTTCGCACGGCCTACGGACCTTTCTGCGCTCTGTCAGATCGAAGAATTGACCAGACGCATGCAATTTTGATGTACAACCTCCCTGGCTCAGCAGCCTTGATCTGGTAGCAAGATGCCCGACAACAGATGTTGCGCGCGACAGGTATATGGGGCTCTCATTCTGCTGAGATGACTGAACTTCCTCCTGCTCGGATTCCCCACACAGCGTTCACAATGGATTACCTACCATCCATCGCCGTCGTCTTCGCCCTGGTCAGCGAGGGAAGCTTCGCCCAAGTCCGTCGCTGACGAAGCCTTTCAGGTCACGCATGCAGTCTTTCGTACCTACGAGCCGTCTGCGAAGACAGTGTTCGCCACCAGCGCCGCGCTCTATCTAGCCGTCGTCACTCAATCCGTACTATGGCGAGAGGGATATACGCTCATCCCGGCATGTCTGCGCGCCTTCGTTCTCAATGCGGCGTATCTCGCGACGCTCGCGTTGTCTATCGCTGTCTATCGATTTTCGCCCTTCCATCCCCTCGCTGCCTTCCCCGGTCCCCGGTTGGCCGCGCAGACGAAGTGGTGGATGGTCCACCGTATTCTGCTCAAAGGTGGTCGGCATCTGGAGCTTCAGCAGTGAGTTTATTCTTGACTTCGACCATACTTTCCTTACGGACTTCGTAGGTGCCACCGTCGGTACGGGCCATGGGTCAGGATTGGTGCGTTGCAGCATGTCACTTCGCCTTGGTACTCAGCATCCGCGCAGGCCCCAACGAGCTGTCCATCAATGACCCAGCTGCCATTGCACCCATTTACACGAAACTCGATCGCTCGAACTTCCACAAGGGTGTGTAGTCGTATCTGCAGTGCAGAGCTCCTCGAGACTGATAGATTTCAAGGCGCGCCTGCTAAAGGTGACACGATGATCACCGTGACTGACCGCCAGCGTCACTTAGAACGGCGCCGGGTATCTAATTTCTCTCCAATCATCGAAATAGCTCTAACCGATCCTTGTAGACTTGGACGCAAGCATTATCTGCGAGGGCGCTAGAGACGTACGGGACGTATGCGCAGGTATATCCTCCCCTCCAGTTGATGATGCATGGAGCTAACTCATGCCTCAGACGCGCGTCTTCCAACTTCTTCACCATATGGACCTGGACCGGCGTGCAAAGCGCACGCCTGTCAACGTCGACCGCTGGGTCAACTTATTCTTCATGTGAGCGGCCCTTTGACTTCGTACTGTTTCGTGAGGGTAACCCATTCCACAGGGATCTGGCGGGAGATATAGGCTTCTCTGGTGGCTTTGAGACGATGCGAGATGGCTACGACAAGGAGGGTTGGATGGAGATGGTAAGTACCATGCACTCGATGGCCCTGCTTGCAACCTGACAAGAACACAGCTTGGGATGGGCGTCCGCTTCGTCAGTTGTGCGTGCTCCGCGGCTGTTGGTCATACCTCTTGATAACACGCTCTTCTTAGCCATGGGACAAGTTCCCTGGATGCGCGATATCTTCCAGCTTTTTCCACAACGAGGTCCTATCGAGACCTTCCATGCCGTGCGTATCCATCCCTCCCCACACCCTCTATTTCTCATTGTTAGCCCCATAGTTTGTGGAGGCGAAAGTCAAGCAGATCAGGGAGGGGACGGCGAAGACAACGCGCGTCGACATCATGGGCACGCTCGTAGGTTGCCCCTCCTATCCTTGACAATTGACAACTCACGATTCCTAGCTCGACGAGGCATCCGGAGCGGCGCGCCTGTCCAACGACGAAGCGGTGGCGGACGCGGGTCTCATCATCGTCGGTGCCACAGACACAAGCGTGCAGACCGTGCTCACGACTCTCCGCTACCTTGCGACGGATTCCTACCGCCAACGCAAGCTTCAGCACGAGATTGACGCAGTCTTTGGCATGGACCACAAGGATAAAATCTCCGTTGACATCGCCGAGCTTTCGCGACTACCATACCTCAATGCGTGTGTCAACGAGTCTTTCCGTATACTTCCTCCTGGGCCCTTCGGTGAGCTCTGCAACTGGCGTGTGCGGGTCCACGACGCTCATTTGCGGAACCTTACAGGACCGCCGCGTACGACTGGCAAAGAGGGCGCGCTCATACTTGGCCAGTGGGTCCCGCCTAACACCACCGTGCACGTTCCCGTGTACACCATGCACCGGGACCCCGCGAACTTTGGCACCCTCGCAGACGTATTCATTCCCGAGCGGTGGCTGTCCGAAGCAGAGCAGGTGGAGATGATTTCAGCGACGAAGGACCCGCGCATCACACTGTCCGCTCTGACCCCATGCAATCGCCAGGCATTCATGCCATTCAGTGCTGGGTACGGGAACTGTGTTGGTCGTGCGCTCGGGCTTCAGAACGTAAAGTGAGTGATATCTTCACATGATTTTCGTGTGTTTACTCATGGTACCAGGTTAACCGTCGCAGCTATTGTTCATCACTGCACGATAGCTCCAGAAAGCGGGTTCGATGCGGCCAAGTATGACGCTTCTTTCAAGGTGCGGGACCTTTGCCGCTACAATCGCCAGCGCACTGACGTGAAGAAAGGAATATGGCCTTTGGACCCATGACACTCTGCGCCTTGATCTTATTCCCAGAGCCGCGCCTCGATTGGCTCCAGATGGTCGCGGTCCTTAAGTATCGATACTGTGCAGGCATCGCACCAAGCCTCGCTCTTGGCCTCCGATATGGTCTCCCCGCTCGAAAGACTGCACATATTTATGGTTGCAATTCATATTGATTGATCGTGAAAATGCACGTTGAGAGATGCGAAGCTCAGCTACGAAGTCGTGGTCGCTTTTGTGAGGTGGGCGCTTGTTTGCTGTGATTTTGGAACTGCGGCAAATGCCGATGAAGCCCGTGAATGTCATATTGGATCAGGCTCTTCGCAGTCATACCCTATCATTGAACCTCGAAGACTCTGAGGATACACCGGGCCATGATGCTCAGGTTTCTCGCGCGAATGCTCAACTGTTAGCCTTGGAACTCCCTCGCACGCTTCAATGCACCCTCAGTTCCCAGGATGGGCCGCGGTGCGAGAACTCCATATTCCGCAGAGCCTGCATCTGCGGCGCAATGGCAACTGCGATGACTCCACAGTTCGGACTTCCACTGACCATACGGGCGACCTATAGAAGATGTTCTTGACGTCCTCGCTCATCAGGCTCGACCAAATGGTGTCGGTCAGCCTGATCTCCCATCTACTACTCTGTGTACCGAGCTCTAACCAAACAAGCCCTCGTTAAGCCTATGTAGTAGTGTCGGGGGTCCAACAGGACACTGCTTGCCCCATGCACTGTGGTCTTCCCTTTGACAGCGTCTTCGACATCTACATGAAGTACATCAACATCGCAACATGCTTCTCTGATTGGGTCATGCGCTTGTAGCTCTAAGGTAGGTTGCGTGTCGCTCTACTCCTCCATATCAACCCCGGCGTGAACACTATGCCGTACCGCACCTCATACCTAGCCCGCCTGCTCACCAGCGTCGAAGCCCACCTCTGCAGGAAATCGGTGCCCCCGGGGTTCTGCTCGCACTATGCTCCTCGCCGTCTTCGAACTTGCTGCAGGCGTGGCTCTAGCTTTCGCTTTGTCGCGTTTATTTCGCACGAAGCAGGACTTGTCGTCCATCCCCGCGATCGGCCCTTCCCATTGGTCGACCTCCTGGTTCAGCGCGCTCAAGGCGATTTTGTACATGCAAGACTACGTTCAGGAAGGGTATGAGAAGGTACGCGGATCCTCCAGCTGTATATTCTGCGACTAATCCTAATGCTACTCAGTACAAAGGTCGTGCCTTCCGCATCCCTGAGATGACGCGCTGGGTGGTGGTCCTGAGCGGAGATCTCGTGCACGAGTATGTGCGTCTGCCAGAGACCACAGTGAGCCTGAACGACGCCATTCTGGAGGTGCGTACTCGGAAGTCACGACTAGGCATACGCTGACTTGTCATGTTATGAGCTAGCTCATGCAAACAGATTACACGATGGGAAAGACCGCGGTGTGCGTCGACGATGACGGCTTCTTGCGAGCTTGACTGATTCATTGCGCAGCTCCAATCCGTATCACATCGCCCTATACCAGAGGCTTACGCGCAAGCTTGCGGATATCTTCCCTTCCATGCACGAGGAGGCTAAGCGAGCGCTGGACAGTGCTCTACTCGTCGATACTCTTGAAGGTGAGGATGTGCACGGTCCAGGTCTGCACCGACTTACTCGAAAAATACATCAGGCTGGAAATCCGTTAACGTCAATCAGCTCGCGAAGGAGGTCGTGTGTAGCAGCGGGAACGTGGCTTTTGTTGGGCCCCAGCTAGGTCGGTCGTTCGCCATCGATCTCAGCAACAAGCTCACGATTTCGAATAGCGCAAAATCCACGCTATGTTGCGGTCTGCTGTGAATACTCCGACACTGTAGCTTTGGCGTCGGTTCTGCCCAACTTCTTTCCCGATTTCTTGAAGCCGTGAGTCGCATGCAACCTGTGGCCACGGTACTCTGACCTTTTGAGCCGTCCGCAGCCTTGTCCTGCAATTTTTTGCCGTCGAGAGATACGTGAAAGAGATGGCGGGTCTCCTGGGCCCACTTATCGAAGAACGACGGCGGCATGCGAAGGAGGATGGTCAGAATGAAGTAAGTCACCTCACGTTGTGCACCGAGGCGACTGACTGACTGTTTGCCATAGTATGACCTACTGCAGTGGTTGATGGAGAAATCCGACGACGACCCTTACGAGCGTACAACAGACGCGCTGAGTCGTCGCATACTCCTCACGAATTTTGTCACCGTGCCCGCGACCCTCGTGCGTCTCGTCCTCTCTACCCGCATTAAGGCTAACTCGCATCAAAGACGTTTACTCATGCCATGTACCACGTCGCCGCGAGCGCTGAGTACGCGAGGATACTCCGCGAGGAAGTAGCGTCGGTCGTCTCGGTGCACGGGTGGTCGAAGGAGGCCATGGACCGTCTGCACTTAATGGATAGTCTGTTCAAGGAAACAACCCGCTTCGACGGCCTAGGCGCTCGTGAGCCAGCAATTGTTGGATGCCGCAATTACGCCCTTACTGAAGAGCGCTCTCCAGTGACGCTGACAAGGAAGGCCCGGGAGACCTTCCGGCTCTCCGATGGCACTGTCATACCACGCGGCACGTACGTGACCGTGGCGAAGGCCTCCATCCAGCGCGACAAAGCCCACTTCCAAGACCCTGATACCTTCGACCCCTGGCGATTCGCCAAGGCGTTTGGGTCGCGCGAGAGCGGCCTGCGCGAGAAGGAGGACGAGCTGGTGTATACGAGCCTCACGGACCTCGGGTTCGGCCATGGTAGGACGGCGTGTCCCGGGCGCTTCTTCGCTGCGATGCAGATGAAGATGATGATGGCGCACTTGGTCTACAACTACGAGATTACCTTCGCACCGGGCGGCGCGCCTGAGAGTACGAAGCGTCCGGAGAACAAGTGGTTCGCGGGTCACTGTATCCCTGATCCTCAGGCCAAGGTATACTTCCGAAGGCTGACAGACAAGTCCACTGTAACATGATTTCATGGCGAGTTGGATAGAGACATAGGGCTGCGCCTAGCCCAGCCTGATATTTACAGATCCTGCCACTGTAGTTGTCGACAAATCTGTCCTATTGAATGCGTTGAAAGTACCCTGGATGGGCAAGTCACGTATTCGTAGGATGTAAGTGAAAAATAGGTATGAGTACGGACAGGAGCAACCGGTACAAGTTTAAACATTTATCTACAAACGGGGATGGCATCTAACCTGCGAAATCGGAATGATAGACGATGACGCCAGATAGTTCGATGGACTAAGGTCGAGGCGAAGGATGCGGCTGCATCTTCGTCGATCAAGGACGACTCGAAAGAGAGTATGGTCCCATGAAAGGGAGCGGAGAACGCCCCAACCGAAAGTGAGAAGCAAAACAGAGAGCCGACTCTTACAGGCATGTGGAGATTACGATCTGGACGACTCGCACCAAACGAGTCAAATTTGCACGCTGGATCGCTCTGTGAAGGCGGTAGAGGTCCCAGGGACGTGAACTTTGAACAGAGGCTGCCATGCCAGTGGAAGAAGACGAGCGCTGTACCAATGGCAGATAGCGCGTGTTTGACGTATGCATTTACGAGGCGAACCAGGAGTGTTCGCGTATGGCGGTCATTTAAGGGCTCGGTGGTTGTGATTGTGTCGCAGATATGTCAGTGGTTTTCGGGGAGATGTCCTGCAGGGAGCACCCAATAGGTTGCACTCTATAAGACCGGTGAAAAGATGGCAGAGTTCGTGAGTTCTCCGAAGATGGGGTCGGAGAACATGCCGAGGAAGTAAACTGTTTACCAGCAGATTGCTCATTTGTCGAGGAGGTGGAGCATTTTTTCACCGAGAATTGAACGTCTTCCCGAGAACAAGAGGGCGTAGGATATTCGGCGGATACGAGAGGAAGGGAAAAGGGGGGACGCGCAGAGAGGGGGTTGGATGCCCGTCCCCGTCGCTGTCGGAAGCGACGTCGGCGGCGTCGTGCACGATGATGGCGGATAAAAAGTGGCGAGGCAATGGATCGACGGGGATGGGTGACCGTTTTGTGTGACATCATCACGCTTCGCCTCATCGTTTGTATTACAGACTTCCAGTTCTTGCCACGATGAGCAGCCGATACAGCGCGCTGCCACCGTCCTCCTCGTCGGGCGACATGAGCTCGCCGTCCGCGTCGTCCGCGTACATGTCCCGCGCTGTCGCCAGAGGCTCCGTCGGCGCCGGCTACGGGCCCTACTCCTACCACCCGCCCTCCTCCGCCGGTTACCCCGCCAACCCGCGCTTCTCCTCCGCGAGCACCGGCTCTGACGCCAACTCCACCGCCCGCCTGGCCCAGGCGTCTGAATCCCTCCCCGCGAATGCCTACTCGTCCGGCCCCGACGCCGACGACGCCCTCCACGACCCGCGCAAGCTTGACACCACCTTCACTCCCTTCTCCGCGCGCGGCTGGGTCAACGCGTTCGCGCTCGCCGCCCTCGTTTCCGGCCTCCTCATGCTCTTCCTTGGTTACCCGATCTACGACGCTGTCGGCCACCCCGCCGTCGCGTACTCGGGCTACAACCTCGGCGGCATCAACGGCTCGGGCCAGATCCCCGATCTGAACCTGCGCCAGCTCATCGACCCGGATACGCCAGAAGACGTGTTCAGTCGCAAGGGGAACGACGGCAAGTCGTATCATCTCGTCTTCTCCGATGAGTTTGAGCAGGAGGACCGGACGTTCTACCCTGGCGACGATCCGTACTGGGAGGCCATGGACTATCATTACTGGCCTACTGGTGATCTAGAGTGGTATGACCCCAAGGCCATTACCACGAAGGCGGGGAAGCTCGTCTTGACAATGACGCAACAGGTGCGAAATGCGCCGCTGTCTGTCGATATTACGGCTAACATCCCTGTAGTGGACACACGATCTCAACTTCCAATCGGGAATGCTACAATCCTGGAACAAATTCTGCTTTACCACAGGCTACGTCGAGGTGTGCATCCTCACTGCCATTCTGCTCTTCCTCGCCCATGCACTGCCTTATCATCCCTTGCACCACGTCATCTGACAGCTCATCCATCATTCTCCAGGTCAAGCTCTCCCTCCCCGGTACGCACAGTAGTCCAGGGTACTGGCCGGGTGTTTGGACAATGGGTAACCTTGTAAGTCGAGAGCTTCCGATACACGCAGGGACCTCCTACAAGCCTGCCGAGCTGAGCCTGAGCGATTCTGCCCAACTCATTCTCCTGGAAAGCGAGGAACTCGCGCGAAGTGGCCGCTCCCTTTCAGCAGATCCCAATGTTGCAAATGAGCGTGCTAGCTGACGATGTCTTTGTAGGGCCGCGCGGGCTACGGTGCGACCACGGACGGTATGTGGCCATACAGCTACGACGCGTGAGTGTGAGAAATCGTAATTATCGTTCTTGGCTCACGCTCTTTGACAGCTGCGACACTGGTGCGCTTCCGAACCAGACGAATACGGACAAGGGTATCGACACGAGTGAGAGCGGGCCGAATGGGGATAATGTGAGTGTGGCCGTCACGCCATGGGCGCCTTCAGTTAGCGTTGCCCTGGATTACTACTAACTGTGCTTCTAGCTCTCTTGGCTCCCTGGTCAACGATTGAGCGCATGTACATGCAAGGGTGAAGATCATCCGGGACCCTCCGGGGGAAGCAATGGCGGGAGCTATGTCGGTGAGTATGGCAGCCATGGCTGCAATGTTTGATACAGCGTTACAGCGTCAACTCGACGACGTATACGCTACCATTGTTTCTGATCGCCATTTTATCGCTGGTACTGACCTCTCGTTAATAAGGTCGCGCTGCTCCGGAGATCGATATGTTGGAAGCGCAGATCGATGTTAGCAACTTCCGAGGGCAAGCATCGCAGTCGTTCCAGGTTGCGCCGTTCGATGAAAAGTATCGGATCGTCGAGGACGTGAGTATCGTCAGCGCGTGCCTCGTCTTGACGAAGGCTCGTTCTTGGTTCGAGCTCATGCGGATCTTTTAGGTATGCACCCTTTACGACGATTCCGTCACGGAGTGGAATTCGTATCGGGGCGCAAATCTCCAGCAGGCGTGCTCTGCACTCAGCTACTTCCCGGATGATGCGTGAGTAGAGCGCTTGCCTTGCTACATGATTCTGACGTTGAATCATTAGCTACAACGAGGGCGTGACCGCGGACCAAGACCAATCTGGCATGACCGTCGGTATGGAGTACTGGAGTGACCCTGATAACCGCGACGACGGGTACATCACCTGGTGCGTATTGCTCGCGATCGGAGCAAGTGGCACTTGGTATTGAGGCTCCCGCAACAGGTTCATCAACGACAAGGCGACTTGGACGCTCCCTGCGACGGCCATCCCTGCGCGGTCCGACATCGACATGTCCCAGCGACTGATTGCGGAAGAACCGATGTACATGGTGCTCAACTTGGGTATTTCGCCTGGTTTCCAGCAGCAGGACTATGAGCACATGGAGGTGAGGCGGGCTTTTTGCTTATGATCTTGAGGGAGTGCTTACCTTTTTTGAGTTCCCTGCCTACATGCATGTCGATTACGTGCGCGTGTACCAGCGGGACGACGCGCCGGATGAGTACATCGGCTGCAGCCCGCCAAGGCATCCGACGAAGGACTATATCGCAGAGTGAGTCGCCGTCTTCTTTCGTGGTGTTGTGTCAAGGTATCCTGTGCATGCTAATGCTCCGCTGCAGCCACTTGAACGCGTACATGGACATGAACTTGACAACATGGGACGCGGCGGGGTACACTGTTCCCAAGAATGCGATTCTAGATGGGTGTTAGAGGGTCCTGCGATCTCTTCGTTCTTCCAGAGGGAGGGACGAGAGGAGTCCGGTTACACGTTGCTGAGGATGCGTCTATCAGCCAAAGACAAGATAAACCCCATCCATCGCCTTCACCACCCCACGCCTCTCGCAGCTCTGTTGCGTTCTCTGTACCATTATCGTCTCTTTGCAGGGATATGCCTGCCTTCCGAGATGTCCCATTGTCGTCACGATATCCACTGCACGTTACCCATTGCACGGTCCATCGTTACCCATACCGCGGTCCATCGTTACCCATACCGCGGTCCATCGTTACCTACTACCAGGATCACCGTCAAGCACCAACTGGTCGACGTCGCCCACCACCATCACCCCATCCACGATACTCATACATGCACCGTACTCATATCCCATCCATTCGTCCTCGTACACCGTCCATTCGTCCTCGAACCCATCCACGCTCGCTGCTCGGACAGCCCTACTATTCTTCGTATTTATTTACCTACCTCGCGCTGCACGGCGGGTCGATGGGGTGGTGGTCGGTTGGTCGGTCGTGGGCGTTGCTGCCGAGGAAGGCGGGCATTCGGCGTGCGGACTTCGTCTGTTGGCACCTTATGCGCCGACCAGCACATACCTACATCCTTTAGATACCGACCGCTGCCTACCTACGCAGACCCGCGGACTGCCTAATGACGACTCGCGCTCGCGATGCGACGCTGTTGTACGATATGGGGAGATTTGGGCCTTCAGGCCACTGCGTTGGCGGGACAGTGACTGTAGAGTATGGCTTGCCCCCGAGGCAGACGGACAAAGTCTGTTTGCGACTGACAATGGTGGGTAGAGGAAAAGCCGAGGCGGGAAGTGGGCGCGGCAAGGTTATATAAGGCAAAGGTGCTGCAATCAGCGTCGGTTCAGTGGTCTAATGGTTATGATTTTCGTCTCACACACGAAAGGTTCCCGGTTCGATCCCGGGCTGAACCAGTTTTTGAGCGCCAACCTTGTGTCTTCGACTGCGCTCGGGTCGACGAGAGCCTTCATACCAGGGATAAGCGACTCGCATCCCTCCAGACCGAAGCGGTTCTCGTTGGGGTACTTGCTGGCGATTGTTAAAAAGATGCTGAAAAAGGCGCTCAAAAAGATGCTGTTTTGCCCCGAAAAAGTGCATGTTTTCAGAGCGAAAAAGCTGTAGAGAAAGACTGTCTTTTGAGGCGTCTTTTTGCCACTGAAAAGGTGCCTGCTCATCGTGGCAAGAACAGGAAACCTCGACAAACAAGAGCGAGTGCGTGATGCTGTCACACACAACGGTCATCCATCCGTTCGGCAATTGCCGCAAAATGCCGGCGCGCCTCGGGGTTTGCCGAAGACCGCGGCTTTCCATGTGCGGTGGTATTTCCTCCTTGCTTTTTGCGACGACGATGCCTGTTTGCTCACTGGGCATATCGATTTTGACGTCGGAATGCATTCACATCGAACCTCTCTCCTTGAGCCCACTATAGTGGACAGCAGACTCATGTACCAGCCTGGGCGGGCCTCAAAGTGACCCCAAGTAGTGCGCGACCGCTCTATCGCCTGCGAAGGGCCATTAGGTGAGCCCTTCACCCTACCATTTTGTAAGCTGGCACGAGACCGTAGGGCGCCTATCTGATTGCACCGCCGCCCCAACACGATTGACTGAGGCTCTCGGCGCCTATCCGATCCCTGCGTCCTCCCTCCACCAGCTCGGCCAGAATGGAGGCCCTCATGCGCGGCTTTAACCTATCGTCCCTTATGCAACAGCTGAACGAGATCCATGAAGACGAGGACGACGGCACTCACGTTCCCATCAGACTCGTCCAATTTGGCTGCTTGGACTACGACGAGTCCACCTTTTCCATCGAGTGGGAGGTGCGATTGAACGACAAAGAGGCGTACGTGGTCTTCGATGGCGAGCGTCGCGAGATGTGCCTGAAGATGCGGCATGCGGACGCTCCTGGCAGACTCTCCTCAGTCGCCATGCGCTTTTCGCACATCAAATCATTGTCTGCACCTCCTTTGCGCCGCTCGCAAGATCCCACGCTCACAATTGTCCTCTCTGTACCTCCCTCATTCGAATCAGAAACAAAGAATCGCTTCCTCCGTCTAGACGTCAAACGAACGCGCCTCCAACATCTGCCCTTCGGCGACCACAAGAGAGTCGTTGCTTTCACCTCCTTCGCCCTGCGACTTGAATTGCCATCGCAGACCGCGCTGCGCGACTTTCGCAAGCTCGCGAAGGACGCCGGCCTATGGCATCCTGTCGACGAGTACGACTGTCCTGCCGTCAGAAGCGACGTGTACGCGCAGCACGTACTGGACAAGGTGCGGGCGTGGATGGCTAGAGCGCCCTGGTGCATCGCCTTCCAGCTCGCAAGCCTCTTGTGCAGCCTGCTTATCCGGCCGGGCGATCTGCTATCGCTCGAGCCGCAGGTGCGCGAGATGCAGGAGCGCTTTGGCGAACAGTACTGCGCGCGCTTTCTGCGATACTTTCAGGAGCGCCTGGTCGCTTGGATCCGCTACGAAGACGACGCGGAGACGGTGCGGGAAAGCTTCGACCGCGCGGCGAGAGACTTCGAGCGCGTAGGGCTCGACGAGACCGTCCAGCCTACCAACGCCAGCCTCTTCCAGTCGCTGCACGCCATCATCACGCCAACGCGGATTATCTTGCAAGGCCCGTATCCCGAGAGGTCCAACCGCGTCATTCGCATGTACGATGCGCAGCACCACGACTCGTTCCTTCGCGTCAGCTTTACCGAGGAGACGAAGTTGCAGTATCGCTTCGACAGGGAGGTCGATACGGCCTCTTTCGTACGCAGCCGGGTCGGGGGCATTTTGAAGAAAGGACTCGTCATCGCTGGCCGAGAATTTGAGTTCTTGGCCTATTCGCAGTCGGCTTTGAAGGAACATACGGTCTAGTGAGTACCAATGTGAACCTGGTAGCATCACGGAGATGCTAACATATCCACAGCTTCGTCAAGCCCTTCCGAGTGGGCGATACTGAAGTCAATGCAGCTTCAATCGTTGCCAGCATTGGCAACTTCGAGAACAGCAGCGACCGCTTCTGCCCGGCGCGCTACGCTGCGCGCCTGTCGCAAGCATTCACCGCCACCGACGCCTCCATCGTCGTCAAACCTACGGAAACACGAAAGATTGCTGACATATCCACGCCTGACGGGATGTACCACTTCACCGACGGCGTGGGGACGATGTCGAGGGAGATGGCGATAGATGCGTACACGGAGGTCAGGCGATACAGGAAGCATGCGATGAATGGCAAGGGAACTCCTGCGGCGTTCCAGATTCGCTTCATGGGGTCGAAGGGGATGTTGAGCGTGGATTACACGCTGCAGGGACGGGTGGTGTGTTTGCGAGACTCCATGATCAAGTTCGACTGCCCGAATAACCGCAACCTGGAGATCGCGCGCGTGTTTGACCGACCGGCAAAGTGTGTTATTGGATTGTTCAGGTCGACGCCGCTTATTCATTCATGCCACCCAGGTACTACCTTAACCGGCCCCTCATCATGCTTCTCGAAGGACTTGGCGTACCCTACGAGACCTTCTTTCAGCACCAGAACGCGGCCGTCCAGGACGCCTACAGCTCGACAGAGTCGCTGACCAAAGCTGCTCGTATGCTTGAAGCCCTCGGTCTCGGCACGTCTTTCCGCCTCCCTTCTGTCTTGCTCAACCTCGTGAAGCTCTGTGACATCGAGAACATCGTCGACAACAAGTTCTACAGCCGCATGCTCGAGTTCGCTATCCACCACGTCTTGCGCGAGCTCAAGAACCACGCGCGCATACCGATCCCGGGCGCGTATACGCTGGTGGGAGTGGCCGACGTGCATGGCTATCTGAAGGAGTGGGAGATATTTGCCTGCATCAAATCGCACGACAGCGATGAGGTTACCTTTTTGGAGGGCGATGTATTGATCTCGCGCTCGCCGAGCATACACCCGGGCGATGTGCAAATAGCTCGCGCCATTGCCCGTCCAAAGCCGGGGTCGCCGTTTGCTAAGGAGCCCCTGGCGAATACAGTGGTTTTCTCTGTACGCGGTACGCTTCTCAATCTGTTGTGTGTCAACCGTCGCTGATCTGCTCACAGGGGCCAGACCTCTAGCGTCAATGCTGGGTGGTGGCGACCTCGACGGCGACGAGTATAACTTGATTCCCCTCAATAACCACCCTGAGTTTCGACCTAAGCGCATTGAACAGGCTGCTTCATACCGACCGGCGCCACGGAAGACTATAAGTCGGGCAGCGAACATGGACGACGTCTCTGACTTCGTGGTGGACTACATAAATAACGACGTACGTCCCATGTTCGCTTCTCGTGGCTGAACTCACACCGGACGGCGCATAGGTCCTTGGCGTGGTCGCCATTACCTGGCTCATCAACCAGAGTGAGGAGTCGATCTTTGACAAGGACTGCCTGACGCTGGCACAATTGCATAGCGATGCAGTCGATTTCCCGAAGTCTGGACAGCCCGTCGAACTCAGGAGCATCCCGCGGTTGAGGAGGCCGGACAAGAAGAGGGTTAGTCCGGTAGGACTATCTTGTCTGGTCGTCGTGCTCACTTGGTATACAGCCCGATTGGAACGCGCCGGAAGTTGTTACCGCTAGGTCGTCAGATTACTACGAGAGTCAGCGCGCGATTGGTCGTCTGCACCGTGCAATCACCCTTCCAGCCCTCAAAGAAGCCCCCAAAGCCCCTCGTACCCGGCGCAATCGCCGTCGAGAGCGCCGTCTCAATGAGGCAAGCACCATCGACTGGTCTGCAGGATTACACGACGAGGACTACAACGATCCCGTCGTTCATGGACTCAGTGGCTTGGTCTCCGAAGAATACGACGAGATCACCGCGGAGCAGAAAGAGTCGACGGAGCAGCTCTTCCAGCGGTTCGCAAACGAGTTGCGCAGCATATGTTCAGCGAACGCGCTCTCGCAGTCGCGCGCCGCGATGCTGACGGAGGAGGAAGCGGTGGTGGGCACGATCGTGCAGCAGACGCCGCAGCCGCGAAAGCGGAAGGACCACATGACGAAGCTGCGAGATCAGACTGATCTCTTGGTGAAGGGCATACGGGACAAGCTTGAAGGGGACGATGGCGACAGTCCGGAGGACGTGCTGCGCAGGGCCTGGCATGCGTGGCTGTTGGCATATCGTAAGCAGAAGGCGGAGATTTTTGGGGCGCATAGCTTTGGATGGGTGGCATTAGGTGTCATATTTGAGGCGCTCAAAGAGATTGACGAGCGGGAGACGCGCGTCAACGCGCATAACGTATAGCAGCCGCTGTGTGGGCCTTGTATATATACCAACTGCGTCCAAAAAAACTACTGTGGTACCAAGTAGGAACGACAACTATTTTGGGCTCCTTCATGCAGACCGCTCTGTCGTCCTACTCGCGCGATTTCCGTCATCGGCAATTACCGACACGTTGTGGGCGCTGTTCGGGATTCGCCGTAACATCAAATACGGCTGTATTTTGGATGCTCCTTATTGGACCGAACGACGACGACGACGACGACGACGACGGCACAGCTGGATTGCTAGCAAACCGCCAGATACGTCCGGACCCCTGCTATTTCTCTAATCTCCCTCAATTCTGCAGTAGCCCCGAGTACAGGATATTTATGGTGCTATATCGCCTCTGGATCACCCTTAGGTAACTCCATGATCCCACACATTTGTGGGAAGCTTACACGAGACCGCAGGGTGCCAATCTGATAGCACTGCCCTTGTACTAGTATTCTCACGGCACCGGTCCGATTCCTGCGTCCTCCCTCCATCAGCGCCGCCAGCATGGAGGTCTTCATACGCGATATCGACTTCCAGACGTCGGAGTACGAGCTGAAGAAGACTCTGGCTGGCATACTACACGCAGAACCTTTCACTCGGATGTCTGCCCTTCCAATCAATTTTGATGTCCGGCTTCTCCTGGACGACAGACGTCGACCTCGCGGCCAGGGCGTGCTCACGCTGCCTACGAAGGCCATAGGAAGGCGCTTACTCTACGAATTCGGAGAACGAAAGGATGGTACGCCCAGGTTCTGCTCCTCTCGTGGCCGCATCATCGCATTCGGCCGAAGCAAGCAAGAACCGGCAGCTGAGCTCGTTGAGGTGCTCAAGCAAACACCCTATCAGGACCCTAAGGCCTTGGAGGATTTGAACCAACGAACGGCTCACCTGCAGGATAACCATGTTGCCGTCAGGACTGTCCAGTTTGGCTGGATGGAATATGACTACTCCTCGTTTTCTGCCGAATGGGAGGAGCACTTCTCGGGAGAAAACGCGTATCTGCTATTCGATAACCAGCGTCGCGAGCTACGCGTGAAAATGAAGCACTCAGCGACGCCTGGGACGCTCTCGGTCATTGTCATGCGCTTTTCGAGCATCCGAACCGTGTTTGCACCTACACCGCGACCCTCGCACCGTCCCGCCCTCACAATCATCCTCGCTGTACCGCCGATCTTCGAGTCGGAACCCAAAGATCCATCTCAGGGCGGAGCACGACTTCGTTTGTCGCAGTTACCCTTTGGCAACCATGCCAGGGTCGTCGCCGTCACCTCCCACACCCTACGCCTTCGACTATCCTCCTCACAGGACGCCTTGAGCAACTTTCGCGAGCTGGCGAGGGTTGCTGATCTGCACCATATCGACGACATCGATATCCCCGCATCCAAAAGCGACGCTTACTCTACAGATATCCTGCAGCGGGTGGGATCGTGGCAGCGCAGCCTTCCGTGGTGCATAGCGTTCCAAATTTATAGCTTGCTATACAGCTCCCACGTGCGGCCGGCCGTACTGATCTCCAACTCGTTCCAAACGATAGTACACGACCTTCACCGGCGTTGTGGTGAGCAGTACTGTGCCCGCTTCCTACAGTATTTCAGAGGACGGCTCGCGGCTTGGATTCACTACGAAGCCGACGATGATTTGATGTCCGTCGACGAGTGCTTCGCTCGTGCAGCCAAGGACTTCGAGGAGAAGCAGCTCAACGACGATATCTATCCCGCCGATGCCAGCATCTTTCAGTCCCTCCATCTCATCGTTACGCCGACGAGGATGATCTTCCAGGGTCCATTCCCCGAGCGATCCAACCGTATCATTCGGTCCTACGACGCAAAGCACCATGACTCGTTCCTCCGTGTCAGCTTCACCGACGAGGACAAGCTTCACTACCGTTTCGATAGAGACGTCGATGGATCCTCTATGGTTCGCAGCCGCATTGAACGATTCCTAAAGAGCGGCATTTGCCTGGCCGGGCACAAATTTGACTTTTTGGCATATTCGCAGTCGGCCTTGAAAGAGCACACGGTCTAGTAAGCTCCATGCACTCCGCATACCCGCTACTTCTCTAACTCATCGGCAGCTTCGTAAAGCCCTTCTGGGCGGGCCTTTGGGAAGTCAACGCAGCGAAGATCATCGCGGGTATTGGCAACTTCGAGGGCAGCGAAGATCGCTTCTGCCCCGCCCGCTACGCCGCCCGCCTGTCCCAGGCTTTCACTGCTACGGACGCCTCTGTCGTCGTTGAAGCCGAGGAGGTATTCCCGGTCAATGACATCTCCACGCCTGACGGGGCGTATCACTTCACCGACGGCGTGGGGACGATGTCCAGGGGGATGGCATCGGAGACGTGGGCCGAGCTCCAGCGTTGGAGAAAGCGTTCCAAGAAGAGCAAAAACGTGCCCGCCGCCTTCCAGATCCGCTTCATGGGGTCGAAGGGGATGCTGAGTGTGGACCATGCGCTGCACGGACGGGAAGTGTGTCTTCGGCATTCCATGATCAAGTTCGAGTCCTCGAGCGATACCTTGGAGATTGCTCGAGCATTCGACAGGCCTGGCAGGTACGCCGTCTCTGATCCTTGGCGGCTTTGTTTGCTGACAATTTTGATACAGATACTACCTGAATCGCCCCCTCATCATGGTACTGGAGGGCCTCGGTGTTCCCTACGAATCTTTCCTCCGACACCAGGAAGCCGCTGTGCAGAACGTCCACAGCTCCTCCGAATCCCTCCCGAAATGTGCCAAAATGTTGGAGTCCTTCGGCCTCGGCACGGCTTTCCGCGTCCCTTCCCTTCTGCTCAACCTCGAAAAGCTATGCAACGTCAAGAATCTGGATGCGAATGTTTTCTACAGGCAAATGCTCGAGCTCGCCACCCACCACGTCTTGCGAGAGCTCAAGAATCGTGCCCGCATACCCATTCCCGGTGCATATACTCTAGTCGGCGTGGCGGATGTGCACAAGTACTTGGGCCCCGGGGAAATATTCGTCTGCATCAGACCGAATGACAGTAACGAGGTTACCTACCTGGAAGGCGATGTCGTGATATCGCGTTCCCCGACGATCCATCCTGGCGACGTGCAGGTCGTCCGCGCGATTGGCCCGCCGAATGCGGGCTCACCTTTCGCGAAGGAGCCATTGGCCAACACCGTCGTGTTTTCCGTGCGCGGTAGGTTCGACGAGTCTTTCTTTTGTGAATCCAACCACTCATAAGTATACGCTTGTCAGGAACACGACCCCTGCCTACCATGCTTGGTGGAGGTGATCTCGACGGCGACGAGTACAACCTCATCCCGCTCAATTCCCACCCCGAGTTTCGACCGGCACGCACCGTGGAGGCTGCCTCGTATGCGCCAGCGCCGCGAAAGACCCTGACGCGTGCAGCAGACATGCGTGATGTGGCCGACTTCGTCATAGATTTCATCAACTACGATGTGAGTGATTGTTTTCGCTAATGATTCAGCGTGATAACATACCCATGTTGACTAGGTCCTCGGGATCGTGGCCATCAACTGGCTAATCATCGCCGACCAGAGCAACAAGTCAATATTTGACGAAGACTGCTTGACTCTGTCGCAACTTCACAGCGATGCCGTCGATTTTCAAAAATCAGGACAACCCGTCGCACTCGACAGGATCCCAGCACTGCACTTCAGGGCCAAGGTGAGAATCCGTAGGTTTTCTAGGTCTTCAGCGCGCTAACACGTCTGCCAGCCCGACTGGAATGCGCCGGAGACCGTGAAAACCAATTCGGCCAGATACTACAAGAGCCAGCGGGCCATCGGGCGCCTGGCCCGTGCTATCACCCTGCCCTCCCTGAAGGATGCCGATCCAAGGTCCACGATCCCTCCGCTCAGCGACGAGTACAAGGATCCTCGATCTCACCGGGGAGAGGACATCGCGCACTGGTTTGCGGGGATCAGCATCGAGGACCACGACGATCCCGTCGTCCGTGGACTGTGCGCCCTGGTCGGCGACGAGTACGACAAGGTCTCCCACGAGCAGAAAGTGTGGACGGAGCAGCTCTTCCAGCGCTATGCGAGCGAGCTCCGCGGCATATGCTCGGCGAACGCGCTCTTACAGTCGCGCACCGCGATGTTGTCGGAGGAGGAAGCGGTGGTGGGAACTATCGCGCAACAGACGTCGCAGCCGCGGAAGCGGAAGGACCATATAACGAAGCTGCGAGAGCAGACCGACCTGCTGGTGAAGGGTATACGGGCGAAGTTGGCGGGGGGCGAGGACGACATGGCAGAGGATGAGCTGCGGAGGGCGTGGCACGCCTGGATGTTGGCGTATCACAAACGAAAGGCTGGGATCTTCGGGGCGCACAGCTTTGGTTGGGTGGCGTTGGGATCCATATTCGAGACGCTGAAGGAAATTGAGGAGAATGCATGAGATACGTACCGAAGTGAGACTCGCCGTAAGCCCGACCAGTTGCCCAGGTCGTGTATGTATATCAACCAAACAGCAATGCCATATACGAAGGAAGGAAGATTAAGAGCCATTGCCATGATGCAGGTGTGTAGTGTAAAACCCAAGTTGCCGTCGAATGTATGTATACATGTCGTCGCCCAGCCGCTAGTCACCCATACAAAATCACCACGTCGCCCCATGACGTCCACGTCAAGCCGACTCCTCTGCTACTACCGCGGCCCTTGCATCCAACTCGTGAACGAGCCACCCGGCATGCCGTTCATGCCACTGCTCATACCTCCCTGCATCCCACCAAACTGCTGTTGCTGGCCGAAAGGCGACGGTTGCTGCTGCTGGAAAGGCGAAGGCTGTTGTTGTTGGAACGGCGATGGCTGCTGCTGGAATGGCGACGGCTGCTGCTGGCCAAACGGCGACGGCTGAGGCGAGGGGTTCCCAAACCCTGGCTGCGGCGACGGCGTCATCCCATTCATCATACCCGGCTGTGGTGACGGGTTCCCGCCAAACCCTGGTTGTGGTGACGGCGTCATGCCCTGCGTTGGCGAGAGGAAGGTCGGCTGCGAGGTGGGGGAGAGGAATTGTTGGGGTGCGGGGGATATGGGTTGTTGCTGCTGCTGTTGGCCGAACTGTTGCTGTTGCTGGCCGAACGGCTGTTGTTGCTGACCAAACGGTTGCTGTTGGCCGAACTGCGATTGCTGCTGACCGAACTGCTGCTGTTGTCCAAACTGCTGTTGCTGCCCGAACGGATTCCCACCGCTCATTCCCGTCGACATCATCGACAAGCCCGTCGGTTGCTGCTGCATCTGGCCGAAGGGGTTCAATCCGGTAGATTGCGAGCTCATGCTCAGCCCCGTCGGTTGTGAGTTCATGCTGAAGCCCGTCGGTTGAGCCTGCATCTGCATCTGCCCGAACGGATTCATGCCCGTCGGTTGTTGCTGCATCTGACCGAACGGATTTGGCGCCAGGCCCGTCGCCTGTTGCTGCATGCCTCCAAGTTGCTGCATCTGACCGAAGGGATTGGGCGCCAACCCCGTTGGTTGCGCCTGCATCTGCATTTGCCCGTTCATTTGCATCTGCCCGAACGGATTCGGCGCGAGCCCCGTCGGCTGCGCCATCACCTGCAGCGGCAGCGTCGTATTCTGTGCCGGCCCCTGCAGCTGCACGAGGTCGCCCCAGACTCCATTTCCCTGTTGTTGTTGGCCGGGCTGCTGCTGCTGCTGCTGACCCGGCTGCTGGAACTGCTGCTGCCCCGCCTGCGCCTGTATCGGCGCCGTGCTCGCGCGCGTCGGTACAGAGCCCGGACCCGATGAAGCGGTCGGCGCGGCCAACGTCGCCGCGCGCGCAGGCGCGGCGGACGTGCTCGGACCCGCAGCGGAGACGGAGCGCGGTTGCGGGGTGCTGCCGCGGGATGTGGGCGTCGTCGCGCGGACTGAGGCGGCGGAGCGGGAGGGGCCGAGCTTGGAGGCGACTATGGCGTGCTTGTCGAGGAAGCGCTTGTATTCGTATTTTGCTGGATGGAGGAAGCGAGGTGAGTGACGATCAACGAGGTGGCAGGAGTCAGAGGAAGTGGAAGGGAGGGGTTGTGGAACGCACCTCGAATGTACTTCTCCATCTCGCTATCGCGCTCTGGGTCGAGGGTTTGCGGTGGGGGTGGGTGCCGGACTTCGTTGTTGTTGTAGATTGCATTCGACTTGATATTGCCCATTTGCTTCATTTGCTGGAGGGGATATCTCAGTCGGTTTCTCCGAAAGTTGATGCGGTACACACTCACCTCGACTTGCTCCTTCGTCCACGAGTCCATGGTCAGACTCTTGCTTGGGGGATAGTCAGCTTAGTCTGAGCTGCGGGGTGATGTGGGGAATTTGTGGCGCTAGGACGTGAGCAGGTACTTGAGAATGAAGCACTCACACTTTGGTGATGTGCGTGCCGATCTTGCGGTGGATGCTTGCGCAGTGGACACTGTGCAAGGGAAGGTTAGTATATGGTGAGATTTCGCAAGTATAATGCGCACCATATAAAGATTCCAAGGTTGTGGGATGCCCACCGTGGGTTCCGTGCCTTGCAGTCCGCGCAGATGTCTTCGTGTGGGATAGCAAGTGGTACGACATTGCGGTAGGGGCAGTTCAGCACGAGCAGCGCATAAGGGCACGGGGAATGCCGCATTGACGATGTCCGGTAGCGGGAGTGCAAGAAGCAGGGAATGGGGACAGGAACGAGGAAACGAGATCGTCAGTACATCGAGCGTGGTGTGTCACTAGAAACGCACCATTTCCCGGTAAGGTGGCCAGCTCAAGTAGAGTACGCTGATTACGATCCGCGGCGGCTTTGCTAACGGACATGATGCTCCTTCGACGTGTTGAAGATGATTATTGATGAAGAGAGGGGTATGAGTAAAGATGGGTTCCAGGGCAAGACGATGGGGGTTTCCGGGAGATGAGAGTCAAGAGAAAGAGTGAGAATGGGCGTGAATGCTGGTCTTCGTTGAAGCCGACTACGAGGACACTGCCGGTGACGTTTGAGTGCGATCGGCGTCGGTGCACGCGATGGAGGGCGAACGAGGTTGATATGGTGGGTGTGGCTGAGTATCTCTCGTCCGGCGGCTGTGGGAAACGTCGCAGACGTTCTGTGCGGACTGTGATGGTGCTCGGGAACGCGGCGGACGATGACGGCGACGCGAACGATGAACGAGCCGGACGCGAGTGCCACCACGATCGCGCTGCGGAATCGGATGCCGGCGCGATGCACGTGCATAAGTTCCCGCGGGGTCAAGTTCAACTTACGTCTTCCCTCCATCATCGTGGGGTAGGAAATCTCGCTCAGTGCTCCTTTCTTCTTCTACTAAGATACTCTCAGTTGATCATTTCGTAGCATGCCGAGCCTCCTGGACATACCAGCGGAGCTCTGCGAGGAGATCCTCTCCCATCTCATCAAAGCATCACATCTAGCATCTGCGGCGCTCGTCAGCAAGACCTTTCACGAATATTCTATACCTCTGCTATATGAGCAGGTATATATCTACCACTGGCATGGAAATAGCAAGGCGAGGGTACGTGTCGCTCCTCGAGTTTTTTCCGAATCACAACAGTTGTTGTAATTGCTTTCATTTACGAATGGTCTGTAGGTGGTTCTACTCTTTATCACCCTCTCACGCAATGCGTATCTGGCCTCCTACGTCAGGAAGCTAGGTAAGACGCTTCCTGTCTGACCCCTCTGATTTCTGTCCCTCGCCTTTTCCTCACCGTCCTATAATCCGCTAAAACCTCCCAGTCCTCACCGGCCCACCCAAAATAATTGCCGCCGACTCCGAAGACCTCTTCACGCGCGGCCTCCGCAACTGCAAAGCCCTCCGATCTTGCACCTGGACGCGCGACGGCGCCCTCACCTCTGGAATCCTCGAGGCTCTCCAATACTGCCCTGCCCTCACAAGCCTCGAAATCAACGGCCGGAGCGAGTATAATTACCGCGTCGAACTGCTTTTGGGCTTCCGGAAGTTGGAAGAGGTGACGATTATTATGCCGGACGGGGGGGTGGTGGGGTGTATGTCGGCGTGGTTGGGGTATGTGGGGGCGACGCTGAGGCGGTTGACATTGATATGTAAGGTGCGAAGGGGTGACGGACTGTTCAACAACCTTGAAGATGGAGGTTCATATCCTCTGTAGGCTTCGCCTCTGATAACGGACGACGTGCTCAAGACGTGGGCACCGCATCTTGCGAACCTGGAGCATCTCTCACTCGTCGGATGTCCCAAAGTCACCCACGAGGGTATCTGGAGCATCATCTCGGCCAACAAGCGCGGCATCCGCAGCCTGGGATTGGAGGGTCTTGCACCTCGCTTTGTGAGTTCTTGAATATCTTACCCCCACTAGCATTCGTCTCAGATACTTACTCGTCTTACATACTTATCCGCCTTTTGCTTGCAGAGCCTCGTCTCGCTCACCAGCCTCTGCTCTCGGACACACGCCCTTGCGCGCCTCACCTCCATCACCCTCACAATCGGGCCGCACACGCCCGTGCAACAATTCGCAGAAGATGCGTTGGCGCTGCTCACCCCCTGCCCACTCGAGCGGGTTCACATCTATTCAACGGGGAAGGTCATCGGGCTGAACGATTCGAGATTCAGCATCGAGGAGGGTGACGAGGAAGCCACCATGGACGCGTTGTCGAACCGACTGAGCACTCTGTCCGTCTCGGGGGCGCAACAGTTGTCCACGCCGCCCGTCCAGAATGCCAGCTCGACGATCACCTCCAATGCTAGCTCGACGTTCAGCACGTCCGCCTCAACCCAAAAAGTCTTGTCTTCCACCGCCGGCGCTTCTCCGCACTCCAGCCCCACCGACGCATTCTGCATGCGTCTCGTCGCCCTGCATAGTCATCGCCTTACCCGTTTCGCGGTCTACAAGATGGTGCTCAGCCTGCAGGCGATCGACGCGATATGCACGGGTTGCCCGAAGTTGGAGCAGTTGTTTGTCGTCGTTGAGAGGGGGGATATGGTAAGTGTTTCCCCCTCTTCACTCATTACTTTGACTGTCCCACACGAACGAAATCATTGATTGCGCAAGTGCGTACTCACCCTCTCGCCCTAGACCGCCATCGCCTCCTCTCTCGCCAAAGCGCCCCGGCTGCGCTCCGTGCATATCAACTTCCCCCAGGACGCACATTCTCCGCCACTGGACGCGAATATCATCGAGGCACTCGTCGTGCCTCGCTGCGGATCGTCACTCAGGCAATTTGGCTGCAATACAAAGGTTTGGCAGGTGAGTAAGCGCGATTTCCATCAGCGTTCTATAGAGGGTGCCGTGGGCTCTGGCTGCGGAGGAAAGTATGCATCGTTGACAATGGGGGTGGTCGGTGAGTCGACTCCGCCGGCCTGGCGGGGTCGATTCCCCGCTTTCGGAGGAGGGTTTTGGCGATGTCACGGTTGGGTCACGGTTGAAGTTCGTTTGGGCGTCACGGCACGTGAATATGTCACACCGCGTTGCCATTGCTACGCGTCCGGGCCAGCCGCGGCGCCCTCCTCCCGCTCTTTCGTCTCTGCCTTCATTCTGCTTTTGACGTACTCGGGCTCTCTGCTTGGCGACATGTCTGTTTGTCTTCTGTTACGGGACTTGACTACATTTTCCTGGACATGCTATGCAGCTCTGACTCGAACCCTGCTTCTCACGATGTGTCCTCCCTCGAACGAGTCCTCTGACGCTACATCGCCCAGATCGAGCGAACGGTCGAGAAGAAAGCCGACGGGACTGACGAAATTCGGACGCACTTGGGCCCGTATGAACGACTGGAGGTGCCGGAGCAGTTTCTCGTCGTGCGCGCTTGATGGTTGCAGCCTCCCGCCCTCCGACGGACGTCAGCACGTCAAGCACGACGGCTTCACGACGAGGCATCCGAGCTTTGAAGCACTTCTCGGACTCGCGAGGCCTTCCCTCACCTCACCTGCGACGCGCCTCAGTACAGATCATATGAGGAAGTACAGTACGGTACAGCACATCCCCACCTCGATAGAGCCATATCACACCAAATCGACGCGACGATGCACACGATAAATTGATTCCACACGCCTTTGAGACGGAACAAGACGCTGACAAGACGGGGCGGCATCCTCAGCTTCCTGCACGCCGATCTCCGGCCCGCGCTTCCAGGCGTTTCGCCCGAGCCAAGCCGCGCCCCCCCATCAACCGATGTCCTTCTCATCAACCGGCGCTCCACAACACATGCGCGCCCCGCCAGCGCCCGCGCCTATCACGACCGTCCGCAGTCGCCCCCCCGTATAAAAACATCGCGCCTCTAAGTCGGTATCGCTTTTTGCAACTCGACCGTCCCCGCCACCACCGTAGAGCAACGCTCGCCCCGCCGCCGCGCCCCCTCGCCGCGTCCAATCGTTACTTTAATCGTACACCTACACCTCCGCTTCTTGTTTAGACGCCATGAAGTTCACCTTCGTCCTTGCGATCTTCGCTCTTGCCGGCACTGCGTTCGCTGAGACCAACGCGGAGCGCTTCCGCCGCGGTCTTGGCCCGTTGAAGCCCCGCCACTTTGGGACGCAAACCACGCAGGTCGCTCAGCCTTGTAAGTTGTTCGAGGATGAACATGTTGAACGTTTGCTGACGCGTCGCGTCTCCAGCTGGTCACCCTGCGACCCAGACTTTGACCCCGCAGCAGCAGCACGACGCCGCCGTCGCAGCGCAGCGCCACAATGCTGAGCTTGCTGCCCAGCGTGCTGCCGCCGCTCAGCGCTCGGCTGCTGCTGCTGCCGCCGCGTCGGCCTCTGCCTCTGCCCACGCCAGTGCCGGCGTCCACGTCGACGCCAGCGCGCAGGTGAACGCGAACGCCTCCAACGCCCACGTGCAGGCGGACGCGAGCGTGCACGCCAACGTCAACGCGGCCGCCCAGCCGCAGCAGGCGAACGCCAACACGCACGCTTGAGGGTCCCTGCCATGCGCAGGAGCCTGCTGAACGCGCCTAACTGGATACTTCTTTGCTCCCTCCTGGTGTGTATTCTTCCCGACTTGCGTTACGCAAAAAAGCTGACCGACGCGCCCTCCAGCCATATACCCTCTCCACTTATACCGCGCGCGTCGATTGGCGTTTGCTCGCCCGGCGTGGCCGACCCTCTGATCCTCGCGCCCCTCTGGCCGCCCGCCGGCTCGCCAACTGACCGTCCTTCGTTTGCACAACCATAGACCGCCACTGTATCACGCATCCTCTAGTCGTCCCGTGGGCGCGCTGTAGCCAGTAGCACGCGACTGAAGGCTCGGCGCAGGTGCTGAGCCGTACATACAACACGTACGTCGGACATACACTACGTCGGACATCTTCCCCGTTACGAACTGGAATGGACACGGGCATGTTGATACGTGCTGCTGGTGCTATTGATACGTGCAAGGGAAAGCAATAATTGGTATCGTGGCGCGTGAAGGTGGCGTGAGCGCGATGGCGGCCGTGTGTTAGTCGATCTCTGGTCGTGTGTGACCGGAAGGGATTGGTCATTTGGGCGTGGCATGTCGAATGTTTGCGCAGCTGTCTGGCAGAAATAGCGCATGTTTTCGTGAGCTGGACGTACTGAGCTTGAGCGCGATTTGAGGCGATATGGAGGGGTGTGCCTGAAGTCGAACCGGCACGTGACATGTCACGAGCACCATATTCCCACGCTGTCATTGTTGAACTTTCGCAAGACTGGTAGGGTGCTCTTCATTCCCCCTTTCCCGAGGAGGGTAAGCGTAAGGAAGATGAACAAGAAGCAATTCTGCGACCGTGGAGAGCCATTTATCTTGTGCTCAGCAAAGGGATATAATATGCAGCAGCCCCTAAGTAACTCTGGGGAGCCTCCGCTCGTCAGATAGCCTCCAACGCCGATCTCGAGCGCTGCAGCTGGCCGAAGCAGCGCATTCTATCCTTTCGCGCCTACAGTCACTATTCCAGCTATCCAGCACACTCGCTCAGTCTCAGTTTTCAAGGTTAAGCGTCTTCTCGTCCACCTCAGCGACTCTCGTCCTCGTCATCGCACTAGTGCGCAACCGCCGTACTCGTCGAAGAAATGCTGCCCACCATTCCCGCCATGATCAAGTCCTCGCTCTTCGCCACAGGGATACTCGAAAGAGTTGGCCGCACTGGCGAGGTCCGCCTTCCAGCAGCGGGACGAATGCTCGCGCACGAGGCGCACGCTGGGCGAGTGATCAACGTCGCGGAGCAGGCGAAGGCCCTCAACGTTGCTGAACACGCCAAGGCAATGGGGTCGAACGCGTTGATGTTGCCCGAGGTGGAAGTGCCAGAGCACGCAGGGGGGACGATGAGTAGAATCACGGCACGCAAGATAGGTATGTCATTGTCGCCCTACGCGAAGTACAGGACCTAACACGACGACGCGCAGCGGATGAGCCGGTGCAGCGATGGTGGCAGCTCTCCTCGATCTCGGCGCTCGATATTTTGCTGTCTGCACCGCATATCTGAGCATGGGTGTGTGCAATGGCTTCCCCGAAGAAGCTATACTGACCTACGAACCGTCAGCGAAGTGGTACGACATTGCTAGTTATACCCACCGTCTTTACCCAATGTACCCGCACGAGATCATGGATGGCACGCAAGAACAGATTTACAAAAGTACAAGGAAAGTCAGCGAGGCTCATAGCTTCAATGCTAGCGACGCGCCGTCCCGGAAGCAATCCAAGTACCCCTCGCTTTCGGACGCGCAGTCAATTTCCTCGACCAAAGGCCGGCCGAACGGCGCCAGTGAAGGAGGGGGAACCAGTCCTCTCCTCTCGTAATCCTGACGCTGGCGCTTCTTGTTCTCTTCTTCTTCCTCGAAATTCTCCTTGCGTAGGCGGCGCTTCTTCTTCTTCGTAAGCATGGGATCGAGGAAGCAGTGACCGCAGCTGGTGCAGACGTAGAAGAGAATCATGCGGGTTTGGTATCGTTTGGACTGGTCTTGGAATATGACGGCGCTGTGGGTATCGTTAGCTGGGGATGAAAGGTGAGGGAACGAGGCGACGCACTCGTGGTAGTGGCAGGCCGGGCATTGCTGTTCTGCGTGCGCCTGGAGGTGACTGAGTTAGTACTAGGTGGGCGCAGAGCAACAGACCACGCACCAATGTCGGGTCCGTCTCGAGATTGCTGACTTCGCCCTTCTGCTCTCTGGCGAGCGCGCATTAGTATTGAATTGGACGCGCCAAGCACTGCACACACACTTCGTGATGGTCAACAGATCATTCCTGTACACGATCGCGTCGCCCTCGCCCGCTGGCTGATCGCGGCTGCACATGCGGCAGTAGTAGTACAGTCGGTTGTACGCTCGGTCCGCCTTCGGGTATAGCAAGTTGTTGCATTCCGTGCAGAAGTGGAGAGCGGGGGTGGGCCCTTGGGTTTCCTGGGAGGACAATATGAGAATGTTCTTAAGAGATTTGGGGGGGATGACGAACCATGATGATGACCGTTCAGAACAAGAGGCGAACAGAACAATGGCGCTTAGTCATCACTTGATCGGTGAGGCCATTGTACTTTCGGGCCGCCCCCGCCGTCTCTTGTCCCAAACCATCATGACGAAAGTCGAATATTCATTTTCCTCCACGATGGCACCCATTCTCTCTTCTTAGGCTCAAGGTGTCGGAAACTCGCCAGAACCTATGTCGACGCAAATGCCAGCTGGCTTGACTAAATTAGCGATGGGTAGACCCGGCGACAAAGGACTATCCAAACGCACGGTCTGGCTTTCGCAGCGGTAGCGACAGGATCTGGCGTAGCAAGTCTTCAAGCATTGATAACAGATAGCCTTTGGCGACCAACGACATGTCTACCATGGTCGACAGCGGTCATTCTTGACAACTTACCTAGGCTTGCCAATCGCTGTCACCGTTCATGCATTGTAGCGCGCTGATATATTGACATTTGCATACAAGCCAGCGGCACCCAATGTGCGAGATGACTCAAGCAGGAGCCCCGAACGCCAAGCGGCCACAATTTTACTAGAATCTCGGGTGGCTTGTTTTTGCTTTCCGCGCTCATGTCCCTCCGGCGCGTACTCCCCTGGCCGTGCCTTGGAGAACGCACATAACTCGGCTCGCAAGTATCGGAAGACGCCTTACACCACGCCTCCCCCTGGTCGTCCCTGCATTTTTGCATTATTTCTCGTGTCCGTTCAATACTCTTTCCGCAGCCGTGCGGGGTCTTCTTCATTCATTCTCTATAGAGCGCGTCGATCAATGAACACGTCTTTAGCCGTAAGCCGATGCGCTAGCGAAGGCCGCGACCACGAGTATCGACGATTGAGTCCCCCGGCGGTGCCATTGTGCCGTTAACCGCTTCGGGACTTCTGGATTCACACCATCTTCAACATACGGAAGCTCCCAAGTCGGGAATACCCAGCTCTCTTGTACTTCCTGGCTGTTCAACTTCGACTACAGCGTCCTCTAGAGCCCTGCCTCCACCCCCTCGTGGCGCGCGGAAGGCGGTTGTTGCCCGGTGCCGTGAGCGCTGCGCCGGCGATTACGCGCCAGAGGCAGACTCTATACCTCACGAGCGCGACAGCCGCCTTCGGCCGCACTACGGTCGCCCCCGGGGTCCTGACAAGCAGAATGACAGCGCACGGCGTGCGCACATATCGGGGAAGCGCATCTGCTGGCCAAAATTATCCTGGGATATAAAGCCCGCGCTCGAATCGGCGGGGATTGAGTCGTATCGTGCCTCGCTCACCTTCGTTCGTTCATCCCACGCTCGCTTTTCGAGACCCTTCCCTATCTCTTCGTTCGGGACGATACTATGAAGCTCGTTACTTTCTTTGCTTTCTTGTTTGCTCTGCTCTTCGCCGTGTCGGCCGTCCCGACGGCGGAGACGAACGCTGACCGCATGCGCCGCGGGCTCACGCCGATGAGGCCTCGCAACCTTGGCAGAGCAACCCCCGCCGACAGTGAGTTACTCCGTTCTCTACCTTCCCCGCGTTTGGTCTAACGTTTGCGGTAGCTGCAAGCAAGCACAAGCCTTCGGGCGGCGGGGGTAACGGTCAAACCTGCAGCTCCGGCCCCGTCCAATGCTGCCAAAGCGTACAAAAGTCGAACTCCGGCGGCCTCCTAGGCATTATCTTGAAGCTCCTGGGAATCGTCCTCGGTGAGGTCACCGACATCGGCCTCCACTGCACGCCGATAAATGTGCTCGGTGGTGGCGGCAACCAGTGGTGAGTACCGAGAGCGCCATTTGTTGGCGTCGACTTTAATTCTTCCAGCTCCGCGCAAACCGTCTGCTGCAAGGACAACTCGTACAGCGGTCACGGCATCAACATCGGCTGCTCCCCGAGTACGTTGTCGAGCTTGTACGACGCTGTCAATTCGCTAACCTTGCTCGCAGTTAACATCGGCCTCTGAGCGCCGCTCGCCCGCTCTTCAGGCGCCGCATCACCATCCCTCATCTTCCCTTCTTCCTTGCTCCCTATCCTTCTTCGGACGCCTACGCACTTTCTACTTACTCAGGATTAAGTCGCCCGACGCGGTCCTGATGCACTCATGGGGCAAAGTTCATTTACCTAGTCGCGACGCGGTCTTTACCTACGCGCGACCTAGTTCCTGTATCGAACAATTCATTGTTGCTGACTACTGTATACCTGGTGATTCGAGCCCTTCATTCCTACGCCGCTGTCATATAACCCTTCTTCGTAATTTACTTGTGAATAGACCTTTCGTCTCGCCTCAATTCATATCAAGGCCGCCCGCAGTTGAGATTGAAGTCAAAGTCGGCCAGCGCGTAAAGGCTAGCGATGGACAGATAGGACGGCAGCGTACGTTGACATTGTTGTAATCCTGCCAGCGAGACGCGGATAACGTAGGGACCACCGCAGCTGCCAACTTGTATGAACGGGCTTCAGTTATCGCATGCCCGTCTTACCCGGGAGTCGCAGGGGAATCGCGAGCCGCAAATTGTTGAGAGGTATGCATCGGCTGCGACCATGTCAAGGCGCTCTGGGAGCGCGCCGATGGCAGGAAATGACGGCGATCCGGGATTGACCGTCAGAAGCGTTTGGTTCTTCCTGGTTCTTCTCCTCACCCTCGGTCAACGTGCTTCCGGTTGATTTTGTACGAAACCAGGGCTTCGAGTTCGCGTATGATGAAGTACAAAGGGGTGACCTAATGGATCAACACCCTCGACGCATGCGTTATGTGACAACCTCCGCTGTGCGACGCTCTACGAGAGCTCGTCGTAACAGCTACGATATTCGTTGAGAATAAGATGGGGTGGCTGCACTACTCACCACATGAGTTACGAAGCGTGTGCTGGCACTCGTGCCAGCAGAGACTTTATTGGCATGTTTATAATGCTGAGCAGTGATGGCATCCAGGTGCATTGTGTACGGTGCGCAATATCGAAAAGAGCCGTCATTCCGTTCAGACAGGCAGATAGCGCTTTTATGAGATGTCAATGAGAGTTGGTTCGCGCGTGGCGGTGGTGTCCGATAGGTACGCGAGGCTGCCCTAACAGGGCTTCGTATATTCTTGAAGCCTTCAACCTCTTGAATAAGGTGAGCCGTTTGTGTGTCGGCGAGCAGACAACAGCAAACCGAGTCTTTGCGGGGCTTGCGTATCAGCGAAGATGACGGTCAGATGCAAGTTGGTTGATTTCGGCAGTTGCCGGCCCACCTGTTCTTTTCGCGCATCTTCGACCGCGGACCACACACGTGACCACTCTTCCAGTCAGTCTGATATTGCACAGGATCTGGTGCTGAATATGGAACTAGAAGTAAATTTAGCCTAGCACAATGGTTGGTTCATCCCCTCGACAATGTCCCCATCTACCGTGAACAGAAAAGGCAACGGCTGGCTGAGGGCATTCATCCCGACGCGCATGCGGACCTGCACAGCTAATATACGCCAACCCTCCGGGAGCACGCTGTCGATCGGGCGATTGTTCTCCGTGGCAGTGCTAAGGACGCAACCATAAGCATCCACTGTGGTTGCTGCACCTTCCGACTCGGAGGACTCCGTGGGCTCGTCAAGACCGTCGGCGAAACTGACCCACAAGCACGGCACTACTGTAGGGTTAATGCGCGCGTGAGCCGCGTACGTCGAGGCGACCCAATCGGCGTGTCGTTTTAGAGCTTCCTGCGCGCATCGACCGAGGAAAAAGAGGCTTTCAAGCTTGACGGCACCTAAGTTAAAAAATCGTTAGCTGTGTGTATCGTGGCCAAACAGACGAGCTACGCTTGAATCTGTCAAGGCAACAGTACGGGAACAAAACTTCGGAAAACATATCTCGAAAGAGAAAAAGCGCGCAAGCTCTAATGTGAAAGTACATACCGTCTAATCCGAATGCCCCCGCGTCCCGGTAACAGCAATCTTCCCGGTGCTCAGCTTCCCAATGTATTCTCTGGCATTTCACTGAGCAGTAAAACACTTTTCCGCAGGGGCATGGCTTGACTTCTTCGCCATGATCGTCCTGAGCATAGTTCAGCATCATGTGACAACTGACCACGTTCTGAATAGCTGACCTCTGGAGGACCATAGCATGGCACCGCGCGCTTCCACCCTCGATCCCGTCGAAAGGCAGCGTATGTTTCCCAATACAGATTGGATCTGCCCACCAGGTCCCGGATCATGGGATCAGCGAGGGCAGCCTCGTTGAGTGCACCGCGTAGGATCAGAGCGTCATAGCTCTTGCGAAATGCGCGGAGAACCGAGGGGCACCAGAGGCTGTCCTGTAGATGTCGCACAAGTTTGACGATGGTCTCGTCCCGTCGAAGCGCGGAAGGGAGCTCGACCAGAAGATCAAGGACATCTCCCTGCAAGGCGTGGACGGTCTGGCGCATGCTATGCAGGCCCATCATGTTGCCGGCAAGCAACTTGGCTGCATGGCGCGCTGCATCCAGAGCTATCGGGTCGTTCTTATCCGCGAGACAGAGACGCGCGCCGGAAACGATGCTCGAGAATGCGCTACGCCTCACGTGTATGTTCGTGGAGGCGGCGAGATACGTGAGCACGCCGTGTGCCGCACAGAAGTGTGTCTCCCATGTAGAGCCCGGAACCCGCGCGCCCTTCGCTTGCGCCTGCACTAGGAAGTTGGTGTGCGCGGCGATGCAATGGGACACGCGGCCCAACCGACCATCGACGAGACGTGTAAGCTCGGCAATGAAGACGTCGTGCAGACTTTCGGTTGAGTAGAGGAGGCGGAGAAGGCCGACAATGCCGTCTGAGATATATTGTGAAGAGCCGATGTGTCTTTCCTGGCCCCGTAGGTACTTGGGATAGAACAGCCAGAGGTCTAGGACCAACGCTATGGCGCGCGGTTGCTGGTGCACAAAGCGGTCGATGTAGTCTGTTCCAATGCTAGAGCTGATTCCGCCGAGGATGGCACATACGGGTACGGCCTCGTGACGGTCGCTGCCGAATGCATAAGTCCCGATGGCATAGCCATGCATTGGGTGCATGAAGTCGATCCAGCGGAACAAGTTCTCCAAGGCGACAGGCGGCCTATCGAGTAATGTTGACCGCGCTGGGGTAGAGCCTAAGACGTTGTAGAGGTGCCCTAAGATCGCGAAGGAGTGTAAAACGGCGCGAAGCATATCGTTGCGCTCGTGCACCTCAGACAATGGCCGGCCGAAAGGTGGAGCCCCTTCCAGGAGGCAGAATGCAGAGCCTTTGGTGAGGATGGACTTGATTCTGTGATGCAGAACCCTGGGGACGGCTGTGTGATTCTCCTTCAACAACTCATTCAGCGCATCTTGCAGGCTGTTAAGTTCTTGGAGGCCGGATTGTCGAAAGCGATCTTCAAACTGGAACATGATGACAATCGGCCTGCTGTGAGACTGTGAATTTTCCCCAGATCCTGGAATCAGTTGTGAAGGAAGAGCCTACCCTTGGCAAGGGGCTGTGTCCGTGCACGCTGAAGGTAGAAATGTTTGTATCCTTGCCAATGCTTACTCGACATGGATTGGACGATGGTTCGTGAAATACAGGTAGGTTCAATTCCCGGCACCTCCATAACCGCTCCCACTTTCCCATCACTGTTAAAGACAGTTATGATGTATCTTGTAGCCTTACAGTGAACAAAGTAGAAAGAAAAAATATATCTAGTGCGGGTGTTGTCATCTTATCCGGCTACAGTATGCCCTTTATCTTACTGCTAGAGCGTCTCGATTCCGCCAGTCGCCGAAATTGTTTGCCCTGTCACCCATCTTGAGCTCTCCGACGCAAGCCAGGCGACGACCTGGGCAATATCGTCCTTCGTGCCTATGCGGCTCTGCATCGGCGTACGCTTCTTCTGCGTCTCTAATATCTCCTCCGACAGTGTGTACAGCATGTCGCTCTCCGTCGGACCAGGCGCGACCGCGTTCACGGAGTGACCAGCGGCACCAAGCTCGACCGCGAGCGCGCGCGTGAAGCCCTCGAGCGCCGCCTTGCTCGCACAGTAGACCGTGTAGCCCGAGAAGCCTCGACGCGCACCGAGCGAGGAGATGTTTACGATCCGGCCGGGGGCGCGGAGGTGGGGAATAACCGCCCGCGTCATGAGCATCGCGCCGCGGACGTTGACGTCAAAGACATGGTTGAAGTCCTCCGCTGAGACGTCCGTGAGGAGGCGGTTCTGCTCGACGCCGGCGTTGTTGACCAAGACGTCGATCGCGTCGGCCGAGAAGGCTTTGAGGGTGGCATCGACGATGACGGCCGGCGATTCCGGAAGGCGGAGGTCTGCGCGCACGGAGGCTGCGGCGGAGCCGTTGTTTAGAGACGCGATGCGCGCAACGAGAGCGTCGGCACGGTCCTGGCTCGATATGGAGGTGTAGGTGATCATAACCTATTTGTGGCAAAAAGTCAGATCCTTCGATACATCGCGACGGATGCAGCCTCACCTTAGCACCTTGCCTTGCTAGCTCGTAGGCAATGCCTTCTCCTATTCCCCTGGAGGATCCAGTGACGATTGCCACCTTTCCCGCGAGCGCAAGGTTGCCCGACATGTTCTACTGGGAAATAGGGGTTGAAATAAGGCTGTCGGCGAACAAACCAGCTGCGAACGTTGGTGGGGCACACAAGTAGCATACCCAGCTCTTATACTTCTTGCCTTCGCGTCGAATGTGGGCCTACATGGGTCAGCAACGGGATACAGCCGCCTGGATCGAGGATGACTGATGTTTAATAAGCAGGTGCGCTGGGCGATGGGCTGGACGGAAGATCCCCGACGCCCTCCAGTACTCGCGCAATTGCACGGTAAACAGACGCAAGCAAAGAAAAATTCCCGTCGCTGTGAGATTCCCTTCGGGCATCGGTCTACAGAGATCCGGGGAAGAAAGACCGTCCCGAGCTTGCACGCTTCAAGTTCAGAAAGTGCGGTGAACAAAAAATCTGCAGGAGACTGCCATTACTGATCTGCTACCTTCTCGAATAATCGTCTCCACAACGGTACGCGACGTTCGAGTGATGCCTGCGCCTCCCGGAATTTCGCCTCTTCGTGGATGGCCTCGAATTCCGAGAAGTCCATGTCGTCGTAGCCGACCCACGGGCTGTTGATGGTCGCCTTGAGCGCGATATACAATGCCACGAACAAGAAGCAGTTGATCTGAGATGGACGCAACATCAGTATTTGATGTGACCGTCGTGCATGTCGCGACGTACATAGTTGGACAAGAAGCTCGACACCGACCACTGGCCAGGGAAGAACACCGAGAATCCCGAAAAAAATACGATAAGGCAGCACATAAATCCTGCCGCAACTGCGGGGGATATGTTGCGGTCAATTAAGGCTCGACGAGTGATACAACACCACTTACTAGCGCAGAATGGCTGTCCCCAGCTTTTGTAAGGTAGCTCGTTGCGGCTGATGCGCTGTCGTCTCATGCCGTAGTAGAATCGCACATATGAGAAGCAGATGACGATCCTGAAGCCGAATGAGACTGCCGAGAGCCTCCCGCGACGAGGAAGGCCCACTCACCAGATATTTAAACCAGCGGTCGAGCTAATCAAGGGGTCAGAGCGCGATTCCCATACGGATCGCAGACGGCACATACACCAAACTTATAAACCAAGAGAAGACCGTCTGTGGGGTCTGATTTCCGCAGTTCAAGTATGCCAACGGCATAAGTAACGCAGACGTCGCGACCGCGATATAGGGCGACCTGATTGACGGTCAGTGGGGAGGGAAGAAGGAAGGAAAGTTGCCTTACCCATAGCGGTTCGTCTTCAAGAAAATCCTTGGTGCAGCTCCCTCGACAGCGAGACCAACAAGGGTACGAGATGCTAGGAAAAGCATGCCATTGCCCGACGACCAAGCGCTGGTAATTACTATGGCGTTAATGAAGGAAGGAAGGACCTGGACGCCGATTCGTGAGCGAGACGAATCTATCTGAATGCATGTTTGTAAGAACCTTGATTCCAGCCGTCTCAAAAGCGATCACGAATGGCGAAGCGGCGGCGCCGGAGTTGGTACTCAGCCTTTCGTCGTAGCTACTCTGGATGAGGCTGACGAAGAGGACCGATATGACATACTTGATAGTAGCTCTTAGCGGAGCTACGAAGACGGTCGACAGAATTGAAGGGCTTACGAAGAAGAAAATCCGGTAGCTGAGGACGTTAATTTGTCTGACAGTGAAGGATAGCATAAATGACTCACAATACTCGGCGCATCGCCTTGGGCACGTTTTGCCGCGGATTCTGTACCTCCGATGCGGATATTGTGGCGATCTGGATGTTGCCCATCGCGAAGGCCGCATTGACTAGACCGTACATTGAGCATGTTTTGAAGCTAGAAGGGACAACAGTACGCACTCAGTACACTCCAGACAGCCAGGAAGCGGCCGGTAGGGCCATCAACGAGGTAGTCCTTGATGGGGTGTGGGCGCCAGTTTCGACCGCCGATGAACTGCGAAATACTCTCATCGGACACACGACGGGCGATAGTTGTCAGCAGACATACCTCATGACTTGGCCCGCCACCCACATCGACAACAAGAGAGGTGATTACCAGGATGACGACGAGCAGACTCTTGAGCAGGCCGAAGCTGAACTCAATCTCGCCATAAAGGCGCACGGGCAAGAAGTTCAACGCGACGATGGGCACTATGAAGACGGTTATCCAGACGGCGATAGGGATGTCGGTGCGCCAGAAGGACACCAGCGAGCTGGCGGCAGCGATCTCAGCGGGGCCATTGATGGCGAGGAGGTACCAGAACGTCCATGCCGTCTACGCATGGTCATGTTTACGAAGAGAAATCAGGAGAAGTCGGACTACTTACGGTAAATCCAAGAGCACGGTCGGTAAATCGAGGAATAAAGCGTATGAATCCCCCGCTGACGGGAAGGAATCCAATGGTCTCGGCGCTGATGTACGCTATCTCGGCCTGAGTGATAAATGAAGGTCAAAATCTGGCCGATAGGTCGCTAAATGAATCAAGTTGCTTACAGTCACGAATCCCATAATGATGTAGCCTAGCAGAAGACCCAGCGGACCGGCATTGAAAAGCGCGATTCCAGAGCCTAGCTGATGCCGACTTCCTTTAGTCGATACACGCCCAAGGAGGACGATGGGCTTACGAAGAGGCCCGTCCCTGCGCACCGGCGACTTGGTAAGCCACGAAAATATCCTAGTCGCGATGCATACCTATCCCAGATGCAATGGCTATCAGCGCCGTGTGGCGCGCGTTCAGGCCGCGCTTGAGGGCTACAAAAGCGATTAGCCACGCAGCAGACAGTGCTTTATGGCCATATGCATACCTACGCCCTCCTTGACGGCCGCGCTATTAGGCGAATACTCATGCCCAAACTTCGGCACAGAGCATTCAGCGCTATCGATGCCCTCGCTATACGCCTCTGCAGAGACGGGCACGTCAGCTCAGAGTTGAGGCGTGCAAGGAGCGGGGACACATACGCTTCTCGTCCGCCATGACCGCCGAAGACAAGCCTCACCGTGAGGTTATATGGGATTCGTCGGAACACATGCAGTTCTCGCCCGGCGCTACAGCGGTATTAGCTCGACGACACACGATACTGTTCCGTCCAAAGGGGATCAGCGCTCCCAGGCTTATCTGTATCGGCAGTATAATTGATCACTGCAACGATAGACAATTCCCACATCTCACGACAGAAGTCTTCATACTGCTGGGGTTCACGCTCAACGGACGGTGATGGCAAGTCGATGCTCCCTTTCTTTCGACAAGTTTCCTGAGGGCTAGCTTCGACAGGTCAGCATCGAATACGATGAGACTTGCAGTATGCCGTACCCTACCCCTTCCCTATCAAGGCACCCACCAGCGTTAGCACTTCCTATCTGATAGGCAGAGTCCTCACCTGAACGATGGCGTTCATATACCACCGATGCCGGCGTGAATGTCTGCTGTACGCCGAACAGGACGATGCTGGCAAGCCTTACAGTACAGTTCAGGGTGTCGAGGGGGGGATCCACGCCAGGAGACGAATAGATAGATAGATCGTCAGCAGAAAATACAATTACAGAACGCTCCTATGGTGGACGGCGCAAAAAACAAAGCAGGAGTCAAGTCAAGTCAAAACATATTAGGGTCGAATAACGTATAAAGGGAGGCGCCCCCATAGATGGATGCGACACCCCCAAGAATGCGCCTGAGACGCGACCATGTACATCCGGACCCGTTGCTTGCGATCAGGCGCGCGTGCACGTAGGTTGCCTGTGCGCGCAAGCGTTGGGCCAAGCTGAAGCTGGGAGGCCTACGACCCCAGCTCGCCGACGTGCGTGAGCTGGATGCGCCGCTTTTTCTTGGGCGGCTCCTTGGTCTCGCCCTTGCCGTCGCCCGACGGCGCTGGCCGCTCGGGAGACACGACCGTTGCGTGCGCATCCCCATCCACACTCTGCGCGGGCGTCGGCGGGCCCGCGCGCTTCCTCGTTGAAGGCGCGGGGCTGGTAGCGGAGGAGCTGGGCGTCAGCGACGGCGCGAGGCCGACGCTTGGCATAGCGAAGGTGGCCAGTCGCGACGCCAGGCGTGGCGAGTGGTGCGTGGGGGGGACATCGTCGAAGACGATGATGGTGCAGTATCCGTCGCGGGAAGACAGCATGAGACAGTGGCCATCAGAGGTCCTGTGAAACATGGTCAGCCCAAGCATGACTGGGCCGAGACGAAGTGCTTACCAGGCTGCGTCAGTGAACTCATCGTAGTGCAACTTCGTGAGCATAGCAATCGGCCCTGCCTGCTGGGTATCGTGTATTGCGACCGTGTCCATCGTGACGACGGCATAGATCATGCGGTAAGGCAGGGCGAACACACTCCCGGTAGTGGGTGGGGGTGTCGGCGTCGGTATGCGAGAAGGCGGGTTCGAGGTCAAAGGTGTCGGTGGGCGCATGTCAACGGCCGATAGCGCGGGCGACGGCATGCTAATCGACGGCGCAGCTGACGTAGGCATAGGCGATACCACCGAGCTTGACGTCGGTGGCCGTGAAGGCGATAGCGTCGCCGCCGCTGCAGCTGAAGAGGGCGCGGTCGGGCCTACAATGTCGACATCCATACTGTTCTGCTGCCCGCCTTCCAGCACGCCCTTGTGCGTCTCCACCTCCGCTCCCGTCACACCGCGCCTCAACTCAAAGACCTGTGGTACGAACCGCACCGCGATGCTCGCCTTCTTGTGCCCAGGCAGCTGCGCAATCGGCGGCCGCGCGAAATTGGCGCGCGAGTAGATGTAGACCGAGCTCGTCGTCGACGAACCTCCCGGGTGCTCTGTCGAGGTAGTAATCGTCGGCCTCGATTTCCGCCCACGTGCCGGGGTGCCGTCCTCTGACAAGGCTAGAGCTGGCGTCGCATTCACACTGGGATCCTCGAACTGGCCGGCGGGCGTGAGGAGTAGACCGCCGTCCGGGCTGAACGAGAGGCGCCGGAAGAAGTTCGTGTAGCTCTCGTCGCCGTACAGCTTTACGTTCGTCCATGCGGGCGAGGCGGCGCGTATCGCGGGAAGAGCGGGCATAGGGGACGGGGACCGTCCGTACCGGCTCAGGGTGCTTGGCGAGCCTGGTGCAGCCGAACTGAAGGACGAACGACGCGAAGAAGGGCGCTCATAGGAGGGTGGCGGAAACATAGATGGTGTGCTCGTCACCGAGGTCGCCGGAGTGAGGGGTGTGGGGTCCTTGACCGGCTCGTTGTCCTTGTTTGGCTGTTCGCTCGTGATAGATTCGATGTCGCTGGTCGTGGACTGGCTGCGGAACATGGGTGGGCGCGAGCTGCCGTGGGCGCTGGGCGTGCGCGTGTGGCGATGGGGCATGCGGGTATTCTTGCCGATTGCATGGGCTTCAAAGCCGCCCTGCGGCGTGGTCGTGATGCTGTAGATGTGCATGGAGCGGTCGCTGCTCTGAGTAGCAATGTACTCGTTGAGCGGGTCCCAGGCGACACCTTGCACATAGTGGTTGTGTTCGGCAATCTCGTGTACGCACTTGCCTGTTACGCGTCAGCTGGCGAAGGTACAGCTGGGCGGAGGCATACCGTCCGAGGTGGAGTAGACGCGGGCCACATTGTCTGTGCTCCCTGAAATGAGGTATTCGCCCGTGGGGCTCCACGCCAGGTCGTACACTTGCATTTGCGTGCACCTGGGTTGCGTCAGGCGTGTTCGACAGAAACGGGCAATCCACACACCTAAAGGTCGTCCGTGGCTTCCAGAACTCCTTCTCGTGCTGCAGGTCCTCAAGACTAAGATCGCTGCCATATGTCGCGGCCTGGGGGCTGAGCGAGGGTGCCCATATAATGATCATGCCATCTGCGAGGCATTCAACACGCGTATCCGACGCGTTCAAACGTCCCTACTCACCGTCGCCAGCCGAAGCGATGAGTTCGCCTGCATTACGCGTCAATATGCGAACAGACGCGTCAAAGCTCAATTACGCACCGTTAGGGGAGAACCTGACTACGTTCACTGCCGCGGAGTGTCTGCTCAGCGTAGCTAGGTACTCCACGTGAGGTGGGCGCGGGGCGCTCGTTGACCCCCCGCCCGCTGCCGCTGACTGCGCCGGTTGGAGGTGCGGATGGACCATCCATATCTTTTGGTCACTGTTAGCGATCCATATAGCGCGTCGACGCGCTCTAAATGCTGACCCGGACGTGATTATCCTCCCCCGCCGTCGCTAGTCGATAGCTCTGCGCGTTCTGACCCTTGTCTTGCGTCGAGCGCGCGCGCCGTGGCTGGAAGTCGCAGCTCGAGATGGGCTTGCTGTCGTGCCACCGAATTTCAAGGGTACGGAACCGCATTCTGGGCTCGCGGGGTGGCGACGTTAGGTATCCGGTTCGTGACGATGGAAGATGGGAAGCTCCGGTCGTTGGTGGTAAGAAACAAGCCGCGGTACCGCCGTGCCGAACCCTTTGTTTGGCAGGGTTTCAAGTTCAACTCGCGCCTGCATTCATATCGATCCCAATGTCGAGTTGATGATAGCGCACAAGCCATAGACAATGAAGAGAACACGGACCAACTGGTAGATACGTGGCATGTCTCAACAATGTCAGTGGCAACTGCGCAGACGCTGAACGCTGAACCCTCAAAGTCGAGGGGTAGGATTGCGATAGCCTTTGAACCGCTTCAAGATCCCGTAAAACGAGCAAGGGCTCGATAGAAGGGGAGCTACAAGCCTCCATAGCAGTAAAGATCTCATGTCAGCGTGGCCTCAAAGCGGGCGCTCGTCAACAAGGACGACGAGACGCACACGCCATCGGACGAGTTCATCATCGGCTGGCGGTCTCGAAGATAAGACCGTGCCGCCGCCAAGCCAGTCGCGCCGAGGGACAAATGACCAGAAGCACCAAATCAGACATACCCAGGAATAGAAATCGCCTTCAAAAAGTCCAATCTGCCCTAGAAGGCGTGCATGCGCGGCATATGAGTATCATAGGTCATACAGTGGTTTTGTACGATGGGGAGGGCATGTCGATATAAATGAAGAAGAGACCGACAGATGTACACCGATCAGAACTGCGAAAACGCGATCAGCAAGCCGAACCAGCCAGCAAAGGTCAGAGCTACTCACCCGGAGGGGCTGGAAGAACCACTTGTTCTTGCCCGTCTGGTAGCGGTCCTCGAGCAACTTTTTGATGTTCTTCTTCGCGTCCTCCCGCTGTGTCGGCTCCTTGAAGGTGTCCGACGCGACGGCGCCCTTCAAGCCCTCGAGCTCGAAAGCGTAGCGGGTCGGGAAGAGGTGGGAGTAGTTGACGACCTTGATGAAGGGCTTGACCTTGCTCCGGCGCGCGAGCTTCTTCTGGCCCATCCGTCTTGTGATCTGGCAGGAGTCAATAAGGGAGTGGAGGGAGATAGGCTGGTAGACGCACCTTCAACGGGTAGCGCTCGATGCCGGCAACGATCGCGTGGGGGTACGGCCTGTCCTTGGTGCCCTCATCCACCTGCTTGATGACAATGACCTTCTTGCCTGCCTGACGTCCGCGCAGGACAATCGCGACCTTCGAGAAGAATCAGCTTCTGCTCTTCCCTCGCGTTAAGGGCGAATGGTGGTCTTTCGGCGCGCGGCTTTCGAGCAGCAAGAATCCCATGGACGCTCCGGGGCATCCTCCCCATCTCAGAGCTGGAGCAAACCCTCCAGCTGACCCCCGCGCGCTCGATCGACAGCATCTACCCCGGACCTGGCCATGATTCTCACCTTTCCGGGCTTGTAAACTGCGAACGCATACTGTCAGCACCTTCCTTGACCTCAATGTTGCACAGTCACTCACCCTTGACCATCTTGAGGGCGGGCGGCGGCGGGCTTGACGATATACGGTCGTTGATCACAGCGGTAGGCGCAAGTGGCGCTTGTCGGGAAACGCCGGAGTGGTGCTGTATAGTCGATCACGAGGCAGAGTCAACACGTGATGTGAGGCGTCAAGTTCAACTTGTCGCGTGACATTCATGGCTCTTTCCGCACGTGTATTCAGGAGGTGCTGCATTCCTTTTTTCTCTCGCTTCTCCTGTCTCTACGCTTACCTATTTGGAGAATTTGTTCCACTTCGAAGTCCTACTCGCCCGCTATATACCATCGCCGGAGCTCACATTTGTTTCTTTGAATTATCCCTGCTCGTGTCAAGTCAGAAGCTGTCCAAAGACCTTTTGCGATTGAAGCCTTTGAGAAACTGACGTCGCCACCTCAGATAAGCCAAGTTTCGCGCAAGATAGCCTAGGTGCCTCAAATTTCTCCTTTTCTTCGCTCTCATACAACGCACGGCAAATCTTCGCGAAGTCAAACGCTACGAAGTGATGCCCCATACACGCGCCTCTCTTTCATAGGCGGAAAGACGTCGACCTGTTCCGCTATATGCCACACTCCGTCCGAACATTAGCCACCCCGCATGTTCCGTACGCTCGATAGGCAAGATCACGCATGACTTTCCCGTCCATCTCCTTCATCGTCTTCGCGCAGATGACCTCGAGAACCTCTGTCCGATTGACGTGAACAGACTATGCCCAGGTACACATAGGCCTTCTCCTCCTTCGCGACGTCGTCACCGCAAGAGACGATGCACCTGCCCAGCTTGAACGTACCTTTTCGATGCGGCTCGCCGTATATAACCAGCTTCCCTCGCTCTGCCATGCGCGAACCACCGTCTCTGCCGCCCCAACACTATGCGTGTCTTGGCCCCCTCTGCTCTCTTCTCGCTCGTCGGCTATGCCACCGCGCACGGCTATGTGCCATTCATCAAGATCAACGGCGAGCTCATCCCTGGTTGGGACGTACAGTCGGACCCCTACACCACGCCACAGCCTCTCCGCGTCGTGCGCGCGACCAAGCCGGATAGTGTACGTCACTCCTCTTGGTGTCAGTAGTCCTCTAACAAAACCCCCAATGCAGGGCTTCATCGCGGATCCCACCTCCGGGGACATCACCTGTAGCATCGGCAACTCCCACTTACCTCCCGGCCCCATCCAGGCCGAGGTCGAGGCAGGCGGGACGGTCTCCATGATGTGGAACACCTGGCCGGTAGGTTCTCTTCGCCATATGCCATGATCATGCCTAACGACGCGGCGTTCGACAGACAGGGCACTATGGCCCCATCTTGAACTATATGGCTAAATGCGCGACCGACGACTGCTCCCCGTACAAGGGCGACACCGGGAGCCCGTGGTTTAAGGTAGTGTCTGTCGCCCTGAGACGGTGAGAGAAAGCTCACTGCGTGGCTGTAGATCCAACAGGACGCCTTCGAGAACGGCGTGTGGGCCAGCGACGTTCTCGCAACGACCAACAACTTCACGTACGACGTGCACATTCCGAAGAACATCCAGCCGGGCGCCTATGTGAGTCTGTCGTATAGCGGGACCGCGCTGTCAGCTGAATCAACGTATAGCTGCTTCGCCATGAGAATCTAGGTTTGTCTCAACGATTTCTTTTCCGCTGAAAGGGAGCTCACGTATTGTTACAGCCCTGCACGGCGCGACCAACGTCGGCGGTGCCCAATTCTACCCCGTCTGCGTCCAGCTCACCGTCACTGGTGGCGGATCGTTGACACCCTCCGGCTTGAGCTTCCCTGGGGCGTACTCGGTGAGCACTTTCCTCGTCAGCAGGAGCACACAGCTGACCCAGATTGACCAGGCCGAGGACCCGGGCATTCACTTCAACCCATACCAGGGAGATGCGGCAAACGAGGTGAGCAGCGTTCGCGCGGGCAAATCGAGATTGAGAACTGACAGAAAGCAGGCGTACATCCCACCCGGTGGCGACGTGTACCCCGGGCTACAATTCTGAGAGTGGGCTGGGGCTGGTCTTGTATGCCTGTCTTCGTTGGCTTGATTGGTTTTCGTACAAGCGACAGTGAATGGAATGTCGTGAAAGATCGTCGAGTGCTCCGTGGTATAAATCATTACAACTGCGCGCAATGCAGAGCAGTACAAAGGAGTCAGCCTTGTCGACGTACAGTCAATGCACATGTCTATCGTAAGGTGCTGGCGCGCAGAGCACCAGCTGCCGAGCCCCACAACTCGTCGCCGTCCACGTCGTCGAGGTCCGTCGGTCGTTGGCCTAAGATCACTGCGATATCCCGCTGCGATTTCTTCAGAACCTTCGTCAGATGAGCCAGGCCAGACTGTTGGTCTGCGAGGATCTGAGGTTCATTAGTACCTGCGCAAAGTGTCAACACTTTAAAAACACATACCTGTCCAATCCTGGCCAACCCCTCCTCATCCACCACCGCCCACTCGCCCGCGCCCGACACCTGCCGCTCCTTCGCCGCGCTCAACACACCCACCAACGCCCACAGCTCATTCAACTTCGCCCGCATCCGCCCCCCACCCTGCCCATGCGCCAGATCCTCCTCAATCTCCTCCAGCGCCGCCCGCAACTGCTCCTCCTCCGGCAGCAGCGTGCTCTGCCGTACCGATGGGATGAGGAGATACAAACGCGCGACGAACTTGAGCAGCCGGTGCGTGACCTGCATCTGCGTCGCGGCGGCGCGCTGCAGCTTGGTGTGGTTTTCGAGCTCGTGAGCGTGTCGGAGTTTGGCGATGCGGGATTGGAGGTCTTTGATCTTCTCCTGGTGCTCGGCGGCGTGTTTTGTTTGGCCCTCAACGCGGGCACGGAGGTCGCCGAAACCGTTCGCGGGTACAGGGACAAGACTAAGGTGTACATTAGCAAACAGAATATCAGAGACACAAACTGCAAAGCATACCGAGATGGGTCAGGATTTCTCCTTACGGCCTCTTGCCAAGCCGCCTCGTTCGTCGCATTTGCTGGCCGACCGTACATCGCTACCTGCTCAGGCATGACCAGGTTGTAGAAGTAATGCTGGAAGCGGCATTGTGGGCTCTGCGGGTTCCAGGCGTTGTAGATCTCCTCCATACGAGTCTGTAGGCGGAGGAACTGTGATTGAGGGTCGTTTGCGGGAGGTGTCTGCGCCTGGGTGGCGCGAGACATAAGGAGGCTCTGCGCGGGGGCGGGTTGGTTTTGATGCTGTGTGGCACCGAAGAGGGAGTTGGTATTGGTGGATTGTCCACCAAACAGTGGGTTGGTGTTCGTCGACTGGCCAAACAGACCGCCGCTGGGCTGCTGGAGGACATCAGGACAAGTCCTGAATGAACACATGTGAGGAAGCGCACCTGTGTCAGGCCTCCTCCAAAGAGGGATCCCGTACCCGTGCTCGACCCAGCTTGTTGGTTCGTCGTTGAACCAAAGAGCCCTCCTGGCTTGCTGCCAAACAGACCGCCGCCCGTGTTCGTGTTCGCCGTCGTGCTCCCAAAGAGCCCACCGCCAGACCCTTGCTGCTGGTTGTTATTCGTATTCGTATTCCCGAACAGCCCTCCCCCCTGCGCGGGCTGCGAGTTCGTGTTCGTCGTGCTCCCAAAAAGCCCTCCACCAGTACCAGTCCCGGCATTGTTCGTGTTCGTGCCGCCGCCGAAGAGAGAGTTGCCCTGGTTCTGCTGCTGATTGTTGTTGTTCGTCGATCCAAACAGCCCGCCCCCACCCGTCGATCCTGTGGTCGTGCTGTTGTTCCCGAAGATGCTACCCGCAGGCTTGCCGCCAAATAACGGGTTACTGCTCGTGGTGTTCGTGTTCGACGCGCCGAAGAGACCACCGCCTCCTGTCGTGTTCTGCGTCTGGTTCTGCGTGTTCCCGAAGAGTCCCCCGGACGCGGGCTGGGTCGTGTTATTGTTTGATGCACCGAAGAGGCCGCCACCAGAAGGTTGCGTGTTCGTGTTCGTGGAGCCAAATAGACCGCCAGAGGGCTGCGCATTGGTGTTCGTAGAACCAAAGAGGCCGCCGCCCGCGGGCTGAGTGCTCGTGCTGGGTTGCCCGAACAGAGACATGGCCGTGATGAGGGGGAGACGTAAGGGGAGGCGCGAAGCAAGCGCGACGCGATCGTCACAGTCACACATAGTCATGTGACATGTTCGACTTCGAGATCTTCAAGCCTTCCTCCCTTGCTTCCTCCTTCATCCTTCATCCCTGCAATGAGGCCAAAACAACTTGCTAGGTATCAATACTTGCTGGGTTTACTTCCAGACCTGAAAAAGATATCGTACTTGTTTATATGAGCATGGTTGCATGGACTATGTACATATGCAACATTATGGACTTGCCCACGCCGGGCGCAGATATCTATCGTAGATTACAGTCGCTGAAATGTCCTCTTAGCAACCGGACTGTCGGATTATATTTCCATTATCGAGTCCTCTATGTTTCCTATATCTCGTCTCGAAGAGCGAACTTTGGGATTCCTCCGCCGCCAATCGTCGCTGAAGGCCTTCTTCAAGCTTGACCACGGCTCCCCATAATCCTCGTCCAAAGCGTCATGCCGCGTCCAGCAGCAAGATGTCTCCAGTTTGTGCAGCGACGGGAAGACCGCGCCGAGGAAAGCTACAATAGCGTCGATATCATTCGCCGCTGTTGCCCACTGAATATCAAGGGAGGTAAGGGCAGTTTGAGGCGGTTCCCGCTCCGCGCTGAAGTTCGGGGGGACGAGGACCCTTCCTAGAGGTATGCTGAGCTCTCGTAGCTGTCGACACCCCCGAGCGAAGTACAACAGCGGTTCCAGTGTCGATGTCCGCGCTTCCTCGTCGTGAAAGCCCGTGCCGTCCTCGTCAGGACGAAGTATAAACACCTCCAAGGCAGGCATTCGCGGTACGATCTGTGCCCAATCACTGTCCGTGAGCATGTCGACAAACGGGACAGAGATATCGACATGCGCGAGATTCGGCAGCACAGGCAGCGGGTCAAAGTCACGTAGTAGCACCGGGCGCGCACCGGCGATCTCGAACGGGTTGTGCGTGGTGATGACGAGCTTCTGCAGCGCGCTAGGCTCGCAGTGATCGTGGATGTGCTGCATGATGTGCCGGAGGTCGTCCGGGGTCTTGTAGGGCACGGCCTCGAGCTCGAGCGACTCAATGGGTCGCCACTGCCATGCGCGCATCATCGCGCAGACGGTGCCGGATGCGCATGCCTCGAGAAAGAGGCTGGTGAGGGAGGTAAAGAGGCCAGTGTGGTGCGCGATATTGAGCTCGGAGGGGGGTCGGGAGAGGGACTGCAGCCCGAGCTTGGTAAGCGAGGAGAGGTGCGCGACGACGCCGAGCGCGGTCGAAGGGCTATATGTGTGCAGCGAGACGTGCTCGAGGTGTGGATGGAGGTGAAACGCGGTCATGACGGCCTCCGTATACTGTGTATTGCCGTGCTCCCGGATGACCAGCGTGCGCAGGTTCGGACATGACGCCGCGAACAGGGAGCAGTCCTGCGGAACCGTGCAGTCCGCATCGAGTGTGATAGTGAGGGAGGTGAGGGTGGGGGTGAGAATGATGTCTGAGATCTGGCTGGTCCGGGAGAAGAATGCGCTCAGGCGCATGTCCAGCTTGCGCAACTCCGGGCAGAGCCTCTGGCCAGGGGGACATGCCGCGATGGCGTCGATCACGTCGTGGAAGTACGACACTCTTCGTCGGCCGAGGGCCGTCTGGTCCAGTACGCGTACATAGCTTGCGCGTTCGAGGACCGGATGCCAGTCTTCTGGTGTCAGGGGACGGCGAAATTTCTGCAGAGGAGATCAGCGAGCGCCTCAGGTAACGCGATGGGTACGCACAAAGACACGCCGATACTGCAGGAAGTACACCCCCGGTGGCTTCTGGTCGAGTATCTCCCAGACATCTTGCGGCATGAGGCGTAGCAAGCACACAACGCCCGGTATGCTCTCCCATAGGAGTACGTTCGCGATCGCGTTCCAGTATTTCGAGACCAAGGCCAGCCTACAGAGGTCGCGCTGGCGGCACTCCTGGCATATCGCGAGGCAGATTTCTGGGATGTGTAGGGGGGACGGCATTTGCACGCTTGGTGTCAGGTATGGGGGAGGAAAGCAAGAGCCAGAACGCTTGGCGCTTGTTGCATTACCGGTGAGTGATCCCCGAGTGATCCGCCGATAAATGGACCTTGCGTTCCGATCATCTCCCCAGCTGTGGACGAGGAGTGTCGACCTACAAGGCTACAACAGATCCCCGTAGACTACTTGAATGTTGGGCACGAAGAGCATTTGTACCAGGAAGTCCAGCGTCATGGACACAAGCAGCGATTCCAGTTTGATTGTTTCCGCGGGTGCTTCGCGATATGGACTGTTCAGACGACTTGCTAAACGCAGTGTTTACATTCCTGCCTGTGCTGCTTCATTTGTATCACTTCTCCCCGTATATCATACTTCTGGATGCCCGTCAGTCTGCAGTTCCCGCCCATTCATATCTGGCTCTCACCCTCGCTGTCATCGTCTTCGTCCTCATCATCTTCCTTCAGCGACTTCTTCGTCTCTTTGTTGATCTCCGCCTTCCCCACAGCATCTCTCCATTGTGTAAGCTCCTCTCCCAGTGTGTCTTTCGCATGCAGTACCGCCTTACGCAACTCCGCGTAGTATTGGCTCTGATCTTTGGGATCAGTCGCTATGGCCGCTGTGGTCGTATTGGCTGCTTGCAGTGCGCCTGCATCAACGCCTGCTGGTGGCTTAAGATCATACTTGATAGTAAGCGTAGACATGATGTGCCGTCAAAATCTTTCAGCAGCACGAAGAAGTTAGGGTCAAGGAGAGGTGAAGTCACTTTATGAACGGATCGTGCGGGCCGCCGTCTTCCCCTTTTGGAACAAAAGACGCTTCCGTCCGATATCGACCCAATTTCGACCATTGAATGCAGCTCGGGAGGTCCTGCGTCAATCCTGACTAGTAGCTGAGCACTGTTATACTGCGATCTCATGTTATACAGTGATCCCAGCTAGATTACATAGATGATTGTCAAGCATCCTCCAACGGAGGAAACGGTTCCAAAGATTGGCCGTCAATATCGATGAAATGCGGGAAACCTCTATGGGACATATCCACTCGCAGGTTCCCTTCAAGAGGACCAGCTACTAGGACAATCCCCTGAGAAGTAACCCGCCCTTCGTCGACGCCACACACCATGTACCACCACGCGCCGAAAGGCGGGTAGCATCACTGGCAGCACACAATTGTGGCTATAAGCGCCAGCACGGCACCTCCACCACTCCAAGCTCAACTGCCGAAGCAGCAGAACAGAGGAGTGGAATCAACGGCACCGCGACAGCGCTCTGGACACAAACCCACCCACCACGACATACGTCCGGGAGAATTGCCAAGCCATTCGTAGCCGTGATGAGCCCGAACGATGTCAGGTCTCGCCGCCGTTGGCCACACCATCTACCCGATGGTCCAAGCAACGACGGCAGCAGCGACCCGACTACCACATAGTGTACGCCGCGCAGCTGTCTTCCTCCGTTTGTTCGGCCAGGCGTACGACCGCTTCGAGTAGAAGTGGATCGACGCCTGCCAACGGGAGAGCTCATCCGACGCAAAGTCCCATGGTAGCCAGTTGGGCTGGTGTCCAATGACGGCGACCTAGAACAGATGTTAGTAGTCCTCAGATTTCCTCCGAAGGAGGAGGGGTTCCAAACATTGGCCGTCAATATCAGTGAAGCACGAGAGGCCCTCAAAAAGGCGATCCGTTTGTAGGCCTCCGTGAAGAAAGCCCGACTACTAGGACGTTCCTTGAAGGACCAACTCGCCCTTCGCTGACGCCACATATCATGTGCTGCCTCCGCCGCGCGCCATAAGACGGGTAGCATCACTGAAAGCACACGACTATGGCTGCGAGCGCTCCCGCGGCACCTTCACCATTCCTACTTAGCTCTACCGCCGAAGCGATAGAACGAAGATATGGCATCAACAGCACCATGCAAGCGCTCGTGGTGGACACGAGCCCACCCACCACAACATACGTCCGGGAGAGTTACCAAGCCATTCGTAGTCGTGATGGGCCCGAGCGATGTCAGGTCTCGCCGTTATTGGCTGAATCATCTATCCGACGATCCAGGCAACGACGGCAGTGGCGACCCGACTACCACATAGTGTACGTCGCGCAGCTGTCTTCCTCGCGTCAAAACGGCAAGGGGCACAACCTCTCCGAGTAGAAGTCGACCAACGCCTGCCTGCAGGAGAGCCCATCCGACGCATTCCCATGGTAGCCAGTTGAGCTCATGTCCGATGACGACGATCCTTCGCCGATGCCACAAATCATGCGCCGCCTCTGCCGCTCTCCACGAGGCGGGCAACATCACTGGCCGTACACGACTGTAGCTGCAAGCACGAGTGCGGCACCTCCACTACTGCTGTTGCCACCGCCGAAGCGGTGGAACAGGCAAGCAGCATCGACGGCACTTGCACAAGCGCTTGCGATGGACACAAGTCCACCCACCACGACATACGACTGGGAGAGTTACCAAGCCATTCGTACGCCTTGGTGGGCCCAAACGTTGTCAGGTCTCGCCGCCGCTGACCGGATTATCTAGCCGACGATCCTGGCAACGGCGGTGGTGGCGACCCGACTACCACCCAGTATACACCGCGCGTCTGGCTCTTAATCTACGATAGAGCGCCCCCAGCCCCGCCACATGAGGAGGAAACCGCAGGCGCCTACCCCGAGAGAACTCATCCGATGCCGCGTCCCGTGGTAGCCAGTTGGACTTGTATCCGGCGAAGATGGTTTGTGGCAAGGTGTGAGCGCTTATATACGCTCACGCGGATCAGCGGGCCGCGAGAAAAGGTCACGGTCTATTGTGACAAACCGTGACGCCTCTGCTTGAACCTGGTCCTCATGGTCGTCGCGCCGTGGCGATGCTGCTGTTGTTGGTCTCAGAGCTTCTCGGAACTTCTGCGTGGCCTTCTGGCTGGTTATAATCTCCTAGTATTTCCCATGTGTACAACGTTCTTCGGCGGCGCGGCCCCCACTGGGAAAGAAATGTCATTCCCCGACACAATCGGCGACTTAGCTCCCGTCTCCAGTATACGGTTATAACCAAGCACGACCAAGATATTCTGGGTCGCTGAGTGCAGGAATAGTCAGGCTTCCCTCATCTTCATGGAAGCGTTAGTAATGCTCTGCTTCAGTAAGTGCTAACAGCAAATATAAAGAGCGCGCGCGAAGGTCGCTCGCCAGTCTCAGGCGAGCACCACATTCTATAAGCACACTCAATCAGCCGACCTAACATCATATGGCCAACCTTACCCTCTCAGGGAAAGTAGCCATTGTCACTGGCGCTTCCAGAGGACTGGGCGAGGGCATTGCCTACGAGCTCGCAAAGCGAGGCGCCAAGGTCAGACCAATCTCTCACTCTGGTATAGAGAAGCTGAATAGATGCTACAAAAGGTCATGGTGACCTTCACCTCCGCCTCCAGCCAGGCTCGCGCCGACGCTCTTGTCGAACGCATCGCATCCCTGAACAACGGATCCGCCGCTGCATCCGTGCGCGCCGACCTTCGTCTGCCCGAATCGCCTGCCATCATCCTCGACGCCACTCTTGCCGCCTTCTCTACTTCCACCATCGACATCCTCGTCAACAACGCCGGAGTCGAGCAGCACCGGCCCCTCACGGACGTCACCCCCGACGACTTCGCCGCCGTCTTCGACGTCAACGTCCGCGGCGCGCTGCTCATGACACGCGCCGTCCTCCCGCACCTCCGCGCTCCGGGCCGCATCATCAACGTCTCGTCCCTCGGCGCGCGCAGGGGCTGGGCGGGCTACACCGTGTATTGCGCGAGCAAAGCGGCGCTCGAGGGCTTCACGCGTGCGCTGGCGGTCGAGATCGGCGCGGCGGGCCATTCTGTGAACGCGGTAGCGCCGGGGCCGACGGAGAGCGATATGCTGGATACGCTGTCCGAGGAGGTCATCGAGGCGCAGAAGCAGGGCACGCCGATGCAGAATCGTATCGGGACGGTGGACGATATTGCACAGATTGTCGCCTGGCTCGCGGAGGAGAGCTCTCGCTGGGTTACCGGGCAGACGATCTCGGCGAATGGGGGCGCGGAGATGATATAGAGTAAGGCATGCCTCCGAGTCGGGAAGGACACAATAGAGAACTGTTGATTCGTGCTGCCTCCGCACTGTTTCCACTATAACCCCCTCGGTTCCTTGGCTGCTCTCAAATCATCGCGCAATCGCGGGCTTCGCTATGATTTCTTCGCTCCTTCACGGATGCCATCCGTGAAGGAGCCCTTGAATAATCCGTCGGCCTTCTTGGCTTTGAGAGGGGACGGAAGGTATCCGTATACCACGTCCGGAACCTGTTTGCTATAAAGCGACGGTCAACATGTCGCTGGCCTTACTCCTCTTCGTTGTCGAACTCTGCATAGCTCCCCTACACGTACTGTCAGAACCCTTCATATTCAGCGCCATGTCGTTTTTGACCCTTGCCGGTAAAGTCGCCATCGTCACTGGCGCCTCTCGAGGTATAGGCGAAGAGATCGCCTTCGAATTGGCGAAAAGAGGCGCGAAGGTAGGTTCTTTACTGCCGCACATTAGAATTGGTCAAATTTGCTCACCCGTGCCACAAAAGGTCATGATCACATACAACTCTGCATCCAGCGAAGCACGCGCTAACGACCTCTCTGCACGGATAGCAGCCCTCAATAATGGGTCCGCTGCCGCGTCCATCCGCGCCGACATCGGCCTCCCAGAATTGCCCGCACTCATCGTCAAGGCCACCCTGGCCGCATTCTCCACTCCCACCATCGACATCCTCGTCAACAACGCCGGCGTCGAGCTCAACCGCCAGCTCGTCGACGTCACCGTCGCCGAATACGCCCGCGTCCTCGACGTCAACGTCCGCGGCGCGATGCTCATGGCGCAGGCGGTCATCCCTTACCTGCGCGCTCCAGGGCGCATCGTCAACATTTCCTCCGTCGGCGCGCGGCGCGGGCTGAGCGGGTACACCGTGTACTGCGCGAGCAAGGGCGCGGTGGAGGCGTTCACCCGGGCACTGGCGGTCGAGCTGGGGCATGCGGGGCATACGGTGAACGCGGTCGCGCCAGGGCCGGTGCAGAGCGATATGATGAACACGCTGCCGAAGGACTTGATTGAGTTGCAGAAGAAAAGGACGCCGTTGCAGAATCGGTTGGGGGTGCCGGAGGATATCGCTATGATTGTGGCTTGGTTGGCGAGCGAGGATGCGCGGTGGGTGACGGGGCAGACGATATCGGGTACCGGGGGTTGCGAGACGCTGTAACGTTGCGGTCAGCAGGCAAAAAAGAGAAGAATGTACCTGTAGGATCATGCAATCGCAGCGCTGTTCAGCATATCAGTACGGTGTCAAATCATCTGTGTCAGAAGTCAGCCACCTATTCCAGCCGAAAACTAGTCCCGCTCACCAGAGTCTATTGGTTGTACAGAGATTATCTATCATGGCATCAAAGTTGTGTACGAAAGGAATGCATGTAGGTCGTAAGATTCGTGCAGAGCGTGAAAACGTGCGGGGAAAGCGAGAACGAAGTTAGGCGATGGATAGTGGCTAGAAATACAATGTGATGGTGATCCGAAAAGAAGAGTAGAGCGCAAGACTAGTAACCAAAAGGTATCCCACAAGCCAAGGTCGGGAGACACGAAAGCAGCCCACGAAGGAACAAATCAACGGCAGATGATCCGCGTGCCCAGGTCAGACACGGTGAAAGGGAACTTGCTGCCAGGGCAGCTCATGAACATGAGGGAGGTGGGAATATCGAGACGTTGCGCAAGGGCAGCGACGTTCGCTGGGTCGAATGTTCCGCGGACGATGAGCTATACGAACGTGAGCGATGTTCAACTGCGGAATATGACTCGGAAAGCACTCACGAGATCTACTGTGATCTCTGGGAAGGCTTCGTCGAGGACTATATATCAAAGTCAGCGCGTATCACTCGGTGTAGGTTGGAAGAACACATACTCTTCGCATTCGCCTCCAGCTCCGACGGCACCACATCCTCCTCGTCCACGAAGTGGACAATCTTCAAACACGACGTCTCCTCATTCCGCCGCACGTAAAGGATCATCTGGAAAAGGTAGTCGATCTATGTGGAAGCGTCAGCATGTTCTGACCATTCTTATGCCCCCATCAGCCAAGAACTATACTGCAAAACCCAAGGCCACAAAACTACCAAACTCACGAACACTCACCTCATCCGTCTTCGCCAAAATGCACACCGGCTGCCTCTTCATCCTCTTCATCGTCCCAATGAGCGCGCGCCCCCACCCCTGCGTCGGCGCCCAGCGGTGCAGGCACGGGTAGTTGTCGTACAGCCAGTACACGTAGCGCACCAGGTGCGTCTTCTTCTGCGTGATCGTGAAGCAGGTGGTGACGACGATGAAGTAGGCGGCGAAGTAGCTGGGGAGGGGAGGATTAGTAAATGAAGTTCTTTTCGCAGGACGAGGACGCGGTGAGGTAGTGCGGATGCATGTGATAGAGAGCATCAAAGGAGGGAAGAAGGGAAGCCGCACTCACCCAGCCGTAGTCGGGTCGATCGCGATGTTGCCTGCAAAGACGGCAGCAGCGACCGCCATGCAGGCCACGATGACAGTGAACGAGGTCTTCGACGTGCGCTGCAGATGCCCGCGGTTGAAGCGCAGCATGATGAGTGCTGTCGGGAAGAGTGTCATGACCGTCAGCCAGACGAGCGAGAACCTGAGGGCATTGGGTAAGTACACGAGATAGATGGGTGCTAAGATTAATATCGAGGTCGCCAACGCACATCTTCGATATAATCGTCAAGCTCGCCCCCGTGCTCGCGTACAGCACGATGCTCAAGACAACAAACGCGCCCACCGACAAGTAGTGTGCGCCCGTCAACGGCAACGGGTGATTGAACGCTCTCGGCAGCACGCGGTCACGTGAGAGCTGCTCGAGAAGCTCGCAGGCACTGAGGATGCCTAGGATGGCGCGTCAGTGCCGTGTTGCTTCGACCGCAAAAGATAAGTGGATGCAGATGGAGCGAGGGGGCGCACGAGAACGCGAGGAAGCACTCATACCTGTCAGCACACCACCAGAAAGCACCACCACCGAGTCCACGACAACCCAGATGCGCAACCAGCGACCGGCAGACTGGTAGGGGACGTGAGCGTGTGGACGGAGAGAGCCATGGGGTAGACGCACCAACTGCGCGAGCGCACTCAGAACGTTCGCAGACCCAAGCGTGATGTCCATGGGCACGATAGCGATGACCAGCAGCATCATAATCGTGCCGAGGCCGATGGCGGGGAGGTGCAGGTTGCGCAGGACTTTGGGAAAGCGCCCGGGTTTGATGCGGCCGACGTAGGCGGGGGTACCTGCTGGCGGAGTGAGTGACTAGACTAAGACGATGGATGACACAAACCAACATTCGAAGCCGGTCAAGCCTAGCATGCCCAAGCAGAAACCATAGAAGACCTGACGAGCGATGCTGCTGGGCTCGCTAGGTATGGTCTGCCAGTTCTCCCGCAACTGCGTCGACCCTATGTGGCCCCAATGTACGCACGCGACGATGATGAGCACGATCATCGTGAGGACCTACAACATCTCCATCAGCAAGCGTTCGTTGAGCAGGGTGAAAGGACCAACTCACATGATACAACAGCACTACAAAGGCCACGCGCGCACTCTCCCGTACACCACACAGGCTGACCGCAGTGAAGATGCCCAGGATGATGAGCGTGGCGACAAAGGCCGGGAACGGCAGCGTCACTTCGCCCTGAATGTAGGTGACGGCAGTAGCGGCGGAGACGATGGAAGTTGCGGCATAGTCGAGGAGAAGGAGCGCAGCTCCGGCGAGAGCAGCGGCCTTTGTCGAAACGTTCAGGCTGCAGAGGGGTTAGGCGAAGAAGGTGGAGTAGACGGTTTGTACAGACATGTAGGAATAGGGCGCTCCACCAATGGGCAGTGCGTCGGCGAGCTCTTCCATTATGGGTCGCCATAGAAAGAGGGTGATAGATGCTACGAATAAGGAAATGGGCGACCTGAATGCGTTCAGTGCGCGTCTTTTGAGGATAGGGAATTGACTCACAGAGCCCCTGCGACCGCAGTCACGCTCGGGAACGCGTAGAACACGGAGCCTGGCATAAACGCGTCAATGAAGGGGTCGGTGTCAACGACGACCAAACGCACCCAGTACCGCATTCCCTGCCAACGCGCTGGACAAGAACTGCCCCAGGACCTTCTGCCCTTGAATCCCCTGCACCTTTCTTTCTCCCTCCTTGTGCTCATCGCCAGACAGCTTAATTGTCGCATACGACCCCCAGCCCGCGAACTCGAAGTTGTCCGACAGGTTCAGAAACCGCGACGGCACCGTGTTGACCTTGATTCCGCCTTCTTTCGGCCTTTGTCTCTGACGACGGAGGATGATGTCGAACTGCGCGTTCTCGAACGTTGGTGGCGCGTCGGCGGAGGAGCCGCTGGTCGCGCTTTCGACTGTCATGGTGATGAGAAGGAGGGGGTGCAACGTGCAGGAGATGCACCTTGGACTGTCAAAGGGCGCGTCGGGCCAATGGCTATCCACTGATCGGGCGATGAGGCTAAAGCTTCGCCATCCGCAGGGGTGCCCTCAAAGGCGATCTTGGGAGGAGGCGGGGTAGCCATGACGGCGTGGCGGTATGCAAGGGACTGAGAGTCTGCTCTTGGTTCTGGACACTGGATCGTTGGGAGACAGCGTCAGTGCAGCTTGACAAGGAGACACCAACACGAGAGTACAGAATAAGCAGTGAGGTGGCCTGCAAAAGCACGACAAGACAGCTACGCCGTCAATGTCATGATCCGTGGGGAACGCGGACGTGATTTGATCGATCTTCATGTGATCTCACAAAGCGTCACATACGCCGCCCATGCTTCGTCTTCAATGGGCTTGCAATGAGCTCCAACTTCTAGATAAGACACTGCCCTTACGGCAATCCGACCTACAGAGCCGTAATAAGGGGCTTCTCTCACTGACCTCGTACATCTAGAGTATTCCAAGTGTTTAATCCACTGCCCTCCAATTCCCAATCCTTCCATCCAACGAGCGCTTTGAGATCCAAGATCACCTCTGGTACGAATAACCACCATACCCTTGCGCAGGATACCCCTGCTGACCAGGCGGTGGCGGCGGAGGAGTCGAATACTGCTGATAAGACGATGCCGGCGGAGGCGGAGGCGGGAAACCTGGCGGCGCAGAAGGTTGTTGCTGCTGCTGTTGTTGCTGGTACTGATACGGCTGTTGTTGCTGACCATACGACTGATACGATGGCTGCGACGGAGGGGGAGGCGGCGGCGAGGAGTACTGCTGCTGCGGGGGTGGCGAGCTATACTGTTGCGGCGGCGGCGGCGAGCTATACTGCTGCGTGTGTCTCGACGGCTCGCCGAACGTGCCCAGCCCGGCATACGGATCCGCTGGCGGTGCTGATGGCGCGGGAGGCGGCGGCAGCCACGTCGAGGTCGATCCTTGCAGTTGATGGGGCGGGTACCCCTGCTGCTGTGACTGCCCCGGCGGGTATCCCTGCTGCTGCGTTTGCCCTGGCGGAGGAGGGAACTGCGAGGGTGGAGGCGGCGGCGGACTGGGTGCGTAGGAAGAGCCCGAGTACTGACCGCTGTAAGAGTACTGGTGCTGCTGCTGCGATGGTGGCGGCGGAGGCGGGGGCGTATTTCTCCACTGCGATGAAGGTGCCGACTGGGGTGGCGAGGGCGCATTACGCAGGCTCATGGACGCCAAAGAAGACTCCAAGCTCGAGGATGGCGGTGGCGGAGGCACAGGTGGCTTCGCAGCGAGGGGCGGCGGCGATCCCGCCGTCACCGACAGTCGCCTCTCCGTCTCGATGGCGCCGACCAGCGACTCGCGCTCCCGTGTGCGCTCTGCGACGAACGCCTTCACGTTGTTGCGAAGCTTGACTGCGAGCTCGGTCAGGTCAGTGTAGAACTGGAGGCCCTTACTATTGTGAAAGGGTCAATGGCGATACTACTTCAAGAAGATGCGCAACTCACGTCAAGCCATCCCGAATCTCCATGTAGCCATCCCTCGCCCGCTGGAAGCGCTTGATCGTGTCCTTCTTCTTGCGCTCGCGCTCTTCCCACTTGCGCGCACCCGGACCTCGGCCAGCGGATTCACGCAGGCCCTTCCACAGGAAGCCCACCTCCTGCAGAACGACTTGCTGGAATTGCGCCGTCGCTGCGAGCCGCTGCTGGTACGGCCTGAACTTCTCTAGCTCGGCTGCGAACAACGTTGGCTCGACGCCGGTGTTGCGACGGTTGAGAAGGAGAAGGTGGGATACGTCGTCGGTTTGGACCTGCATGACTAGTCAGGAGGTGTGTCAGAGCAAACTACGATATCGCGCGCACCTTCTCCTTCAGATCCTTCAACACCTCGTTACGTTCCCGGGATATCTTGTTCAACCTTCCCAGCCGCTCGTCGATCCCAGCCACCATCTCGCGAATCTTATTGCGCTCCTGAGCCTCATCGGCGTCGCCGCTAACGTCCAGGTCGAGCAGACTATCACCGCCTTCCCTCTCAGTGCTCGCGCGGAAGACATCCTCCAACTGCGGGCTCATCAACAGCCGGATATCATTCTGCACCGCCCGCCAGATCGCCAACACCTGCGCATCGCTCGCCGCCGCCGCCTCCAGCGCGCCCAGATGCGACTTCAGATCCTGCCGCAGCGCCTTCGACGGCCCCGCCGACGGCTCCTGCGTCCACTTGTGGTCGTACTTCACGCGCAGCATCTCGCAGTCCTTCGACTCGATCTCGAGGTCGCGCGACGCCGTGTCGAGCTCCCTCTGCACGTTCTCCTTCAGCCGCGCGAGGTTCGCCAGCACGGCCTCCACGCCCTCCCGCTCCTCGATGACGGTGATGTCCTCCCGCCAGCGGCGCACGTCGAGCGGGATCTCTTCCGCGCCGACCTCGCCCTCTGCCATGGCGCGGAAGCGCGTCAGGCCGTCCTTGACGCCCATGCCGTCCAGTGCGCTGCGCGCCTCGCCCTCGGCCTGCTCGGCTTTCTCGACCTCTCCGCGGACGAGCTTGGCCTTCTCCTCAGAGTATACGCTTGCGCTCTCGTGCACGCTGAGCGGGATCAGGCGGATGAAGAAGTCCTGCCCGATCGTCTTCTGCACGTCGGGCGTGCCGTATACCTCCTGGATGGGAATGGGTGTGGCGATGGAGAGCTTGTCGAGCGCAGGAAGAGCCTCGGGAGCAGGGAGAATCGCGTTGTAGATGAGGTCGTTCTCGCGCTGGGCTTCGGCGCGCTTGTCAGTCGCGAGCGCGAGGTGCGCTTTGGTACGCTCCTGGATTGCGGGGCCTGCGTCGGCGGGGAGGGTTGGAGAGAGGTTGGGGGCGAAGACGGAGGCGAAGGAGGCGGCGGAGCGCGAGGCCTCCTTGGCGAGATTCTCGGCGACGTTGAGGCGGACGAGAGCCTCCCCGTGCTTATCTGCTGCAGCATCCACTTGCGCGCGATAAAGCTGGGCGAGCGAGGAGAAGTATTTGGCCTTGATCTGGATGAGCGTGACCCAGTTGCGGTCAAAGATGCCCTTGCCCATGAACTCCTTCACCTCCTCGGCAAGTGCGGTGTACATCGACGCGGTCTGCGCAGCGATCTTAGCGACAAGGGCAGGTGCTTTCTTCTCGTCCGCGGACTTCTCAAAGAAGACCTCCGTAGCCTGCGCGAGGATGAGATTGACGAGGAACTTGACGACCTCGCGGGAGAGGTCCGTCGAGGGCGCGTGCAGGAAGTTCTCGTTGATGTACGTGAGCATGCCCGCGCATGTGCGGAAGTAGTGGTACGCGCGCTTGACGCCCTCGGGATCCGCGCGGCTTTGGGAGGAGGCGATGGCGGAGTGCGTGGCGGCGATCTGGAAGAGGATGGATGCCTTCTCGTACGCGATCGAAGTCTGTGTCGTTAGCTTGTGCGTGAACGCGTCGTGCCAGGGGAAGTTGACGCGGATCTCGGAGAAGCGCAGCTCGAGGAGCTCGAGCTGGCCGAAGTACTTGTACAGCAGGTCGCGCGCTGGAGGTAGGGTCAATCGAAGGACACATCGCTGGGTGTGAGCGCACCTGTTATGTCGCTACCTGCTCCGCGTACTGCGTCCTGCCTACATCGCTGGAGGGACGCACATTCGGCGGCGTAATTGTCGGGATTCTCGCCGTAAGACTGGGCAATTAAAGTGCGGATGGGCGACGTCCAGTCCACCTCCTCCGTCGTCTTCTTGGGGATTGAGATCATGGGCGATTGGTTCGCCATGATGGTGGTTACAAGCAGCGATGAAGGTCGGTACGTGTGTGCCGTAGCTGCACCGATGAGTTGCCTATCAATCAGCTGCGCGAGCGCAGTCCCAGTGAGCTTGCTAGACTCAGACGCAGTCACAGAGAAGATATCGGTCGCAAATGGTGCGGTTCCTTGGCACTGCAGGCTCAAAGAGAGAGGTGAAGGAGCGGAATGAGCCCTGCGCGGCGCGGCACCAGGAACGGGCTTTGCCGGACACCTCACGTGCGACCGAGCCAACGCTCGCAGGTATTACAATAGTTCCTCTTTTACAGGAAACAGAACGCAACCCAGGGTGTCCTGAATGACCTTCAAGGTCCGTGCTTGTCGCACAAGACGCTGTCAAATCACCTGCCAGTGCTGCATCGATGCTTCCCACGTCGTTGCATTGGACACAGTGGAAAATGGTTGCCTCTTAGACTACTTACGAGAGGGCAAGAGAGCATCATGTACTCTCCAAAGGACGTAGCGGAGGGGTAGGTGAGGACATAGCGAGGCGAAGCATTGAGCTAAATCGTGGAAGCGCCTGGGACACCTCCCTTTCCTGATGGCCAACGCGCGCGTCGTCGGGCTTGTTTGGCATTATTTGCCACACCGGTCCGGCGTCATGAACTTGGAGATTCGAAAGTTACATTCCGCCTTCGACTCCACTTAAGCCATGTCTACGGCAAAGCCCCTCTCCAGCGAGGACATTATTGGGCAGAAGGTGTGTGCTATACAATGCTGAACGTGCGAGATACTGACCATAGTCGCAGTATGACCGCTGCCGTGCGTTCCCCCGTGTTCTTCCGTCTTCATGATCACTGAATCGCAGCTTCTGCAGTGGCTGACTTCCTGGTGAAGGCGTACGTGGCATGCAATTGACTGTGGTCATGATACTGACAGATGTACAGTGGTGTCGGCTTCAGCGCAGGCGTCGTCGCGTCCGTCATCCTCTTCCGCCGTGCGTGTGCCATCCTCCTCATCTACATCCGAATCTCATGACTCTTGCAGGCAAGACGTGGCCCATAACCCTCTCCACCGGCTTCGGTGCCGGCATGGCCTACGCGGACTGCGACCGCTCCTTCAACCCGACCAGAATACCGGGCACCCGTGTCCAACCTGTAGCAGCTCCGGAGACCAAGTAATCGCATATAGACCACATCCCCTTGCCCTCGCTGCGATACCGCTCTGGAAGATCTCTAGTGCAAGTTGGCAATGCATGCGCGTTGGGCGGAACGTCCGCGTCTCCCGTCATGGCTTGTCCGATCGCGGAGGAAGATGGAACGCGTCCTCCGGACGGGGACCTGGCTTCCCCGGCTCTACCAAACGCTGTGGCTGTCCCAGAACGAGACGCTTGTACAGCACGACTGGTAGTTGCTGTGAGACTGCGTCGCAGCGAATGGAGTGAGCGCGCTTACATCCCGTCCCGCACATGATGGGCACAGTCGCGACGATCATGCCCACCCGGCGCTGCTGAGGGCTGAATTGTCGATGAGAGCTGAACATGTCCCGCTGTTTGCGTGCTCCCGGGAAGCTAGGCGGTCCCGACTTGATTCACGCTGTTCCGAAGTGAATGCCTGAATGAGCGCGGCGTGCACGAGGCCAAACAAGGCGCGCGCAGATCGAGGATCGGCGCGTAACGCGTCCTCCGGGTCACTGTCAGCCTTATCCCCTCCTCGATGCTAGTCGTTTCTACATAGTATTGCCTCGCAAGGAATGCACGTCTACGGAATCCCTTTCCGCCAAAAGTGGGTCCTTGGGGAAGGAAGGTTCGGGCATCGGCCATGGGGGCTCCTCGCGTCTTGCCTCATAACCGAATCCCTTTATCCCTGACCACATTCGTGTCTGGCTGCGCTTGCTTTACTACCCCCCTGCTTTGCAGCTGAGCGAGGGCTCTTGGTCTATCCCTTACCTACCATGGCGGAAGCTCCTCTGTTCACTAAGCTCGCGAAGGACATTTGGCTATCGCATGGTGATTCCCCCGCGCAGAAGATAGACAGGGATACCAGCGACCCAGAGTGCGTATGCCTGTCAGCTCACGACTGCCCATCACTGACTATCGCTACAGCCTCGTCATCTTATGTGGCTGGAGTAAGTCGACCAACACTGCACCCTTCATGCCTTGCCATCCCCTCATTCAAGTTCCCCCTTCATCCCCCATCACTCATCCCTCTCATGCCACCTCTGTCCTTCACGCTACATTTCTAACGACCACTTATCTGTCTAGTGGGCGCGAAACTTTCCCATCTGCACAAGTATAGTCACGTCTACCATGAGTGGTATCCCAACGCCACCATACTGCTCATCCAGTCCGAACCCGCGTTCTTCTTCAAACCGGCCAGCTGGAATGTGAGCATTCGCTCATATCTATGATAGCGTATACTCAAGATAACGTAGGAGAAAATGTTGATACCAGCAGCGGAGGTCATCGAGTCCTTTGCCACACTCGACGCCACCCCGCCGCGCATCCTCGCGCACTCATTCTCCAATGGTATGCACCTTCATCTCCTGCGCAGCGACGGCTCACTTACCTTTCCTCTTAGGCGGTAGTAGCCAGCTCTGCACCCTCGGCTCACTCCTCCGCTCCCGCAACCGCTCCCCCACCTCCGTCGCCGCCTCCGCCCTCATCGTCGACTCCGCTCCCGCCACCGGCACCCTCCGCACCGCCATCCGCGCCTTCGCCGGCCTCATACCCAACCCCGTCGTCCGCTTTGCCGTCTCCGCGGTCGTGGCCAGCTTCTGGTCCTTCTATCACTACTTCCTCTTCCCCGTCTTCGGCGTCCTACCCGTCGGCGAGAAGTTGAAGGCGGACTTGTGTCGCCCGGACGTGCTGCCGTGGATGGGGAAGGAGAGCGAGAGGTTGTACGTGCACTCGAAGACAGACGAGCTGGTGGGCTGGGGGGAGGTGAGGGAGCATGTGGAGAGGGTAAAGGAGAAGGGGATTAAGGTCAGGGAGGTGCTCTTAGAGAGGGCGCCGCATGTGGCGCTCGCGAGGGCGAATCCGGAGTTGTATTGGGGGGCGGTGAAGGAGCTGTGGTCGGATGCGAGTAGGCAGGCTACGGCTTGAGCGCACGCTTCATAGCATGGTCATAGCATGGTCACAGTATTTTGTTACAAGCAATGGGACTATACACTGACCGTGCTCTTTTGCTCAGCTTTTGGATTGCGCCGTCTGGCTGTACATCCGTCTTGCCTGATTTCCGATGAGGCGAACGCCCGTTGTTGCGAGGCGCACTATTGTTGCCTGGCGCCTCCACCTTCACTGGGACAGCAAGGGCATAACAGCGCTTCAGCCATCGAGCCAACGGTCGCGTAAACTAGAGTCAATCATCTTGGCTGCGATCTCCTTCGTTTGCGCGTCAGCAGCTTCAGAGTCAAAGGACCGTTAGGGATCGCAAGTGTTGAGAATGATCACGCGAAGGCCACTTGGCTCAGCGCTCAGCGTTGCCGATCCTCGCGCGGCTGCGTTGAACATCAGTCTGTAGTACGTACAGTATGTACATGGGATTTCTGGACATAGTCACCCACGCAAAAGCATAGGTGTGATCTACAATCATTGCGCGCGTACATGTGGATACTGAACTGGATGAATATCGTAAATCCTCCGACTGAGGAGGGAATTCCAAAAAAAAATGACCGTCGTTGTCGAAGGACGGAGGAGCCTCACGGATGTTTCTTTTCGCTGAAGATCCGCGAGGACGACCGCTACTCGGATATCCCAGCAGAGCAACCTCGCGTCGTTCGACACCACAGGCCGTATACCGCCTCCGCCTCTCGTCCTCGCACGAGAGGCGTCATCAGCGGTACGCGGGTGCGGCTGCGAGAGCGCCCGCGGCGCCTCCGCTACGCCTGACCCCTCGCCAAAGCGACAGGAAAGGGAGTAGCCTCGACAGCACCACGGGAGCGCTAGCATGGACACAGGCCCACCCACCGCGCGTACGTCCGGGAGGGTGAGCAAGCCATTCGTACTCGCGATGGGCCCGAACGCTGCCAGGTCTCGTCGCCGTTGGCCAAGGCATCTACACGACGACCCGGGCGACGACGACAGCGGCGACCCGACTACCACATAGTGTACGCCGCGCAGCTGGCTTCCTCCGTTTGTTCGGCCAGGCGCACGACCTCTTCGAGCAGAAGTAGACCGATGCCTGCCAATGGGAGAGCTCATCCGACGCATGCCCATGGTAGCTAGTTGGGCCTGTGTCTGACGACGGCGACCTAGAAAAAATGTTAGTAGGCCCTGACAAATCCTCCGAAGGAAGAGGGGGGTTCCAAACATTGGCCGTCGATATCGGCGAAGCGCCAAGAAGCCTCCGAGGAACATCCCGTCCGCAAGCCTTCGTGAAAAGGCAAGCTATCAGGGTGTTCCCTCGGAAACCAACTGGGTCTTCGCCGACGCCACACATCATGTACTGCCTCCGCCGCGCGCTGACAAGCGGGTAGCATCACTGGCAGCACACGACTGTGGCTGCGAGCGCTTCCGCGGCACCTCCGTCACCTCCAACTCTACCGCCGAAGCAATAGAGGTAAGACATGGCATCGATAGCGCCACGCAAGCGCTCGTGGTGGACACAAGCCCACCCACCACAGCATACGTCCGGGAGAGTTACCAAGCCATTCGTAGTTGTGATGGGCCCGAACGATGTCAGGTCTCGCCGTCGTTGGCCGAACCATCTAACCGATGCTCCAGGCAACGACAGCAGCGGCGACCCGACTACCATTTAGTATACGTCGCACAGCTGTCTTCCGCACTCTGATCAGCAGGGCGCACGACCAATTCGTTGGAACGCGGTCGTCGCCTGCCTACGGGAGAGCCCATCTGACGCAACGACCCATGGTAGCCAGTTGCGCTTGTGTCCGACGACGACAATCCTCCGCCAATGCCACATATCATGTGCTGCACCTGCCTGGCGACGTAGGGCAGAGGCATAGTTAGCGACGTGTGGTATAGCTGCGAGCGCAGGTACGGCACCTCCATGACTCCCATTGCCACCGCCGAAGCGGTGGGGCAGAGGAGCAGGCGACACTGTACAAGCGCCCGCAACGGACACAAGTCCACCCACCGCAGGGTACGACTGGGAGAGTCACCAAGCCATTCGTACCCCTTGGTGGGCCCAAACTTCGTCAGGTCTCGCCGCCGCCGATCGAATCATCCATCCGACGATCCAGGCAGCGGCGGTGGTGGCGACCCGACCACCACCTAGTATACACCGCGCAGACCTATAGCAGAGCACCCGCAACTTTTCGAGACGATGAAGCTGCGGGCGTCTACTCCGAAAGAGTACATCCGGTGCAACGTCCCGTGGTAGCCAGTTGGACTTGTATCCGACGAAGATGGTTTCTGGCAAGAAGCGCGGGTGCTTATAACCGGCAGCGCCTGAGCCGGATCAGCCGGCTGCAGTGTTCCGGTCTATTGTGACAAACCGTGACGCCTCTGGTTGGACCTGCTCCTCATGGTCGACGCGCCGTGGCAACGCAATTGTTACCCCGGTCTTTTGACCTTGAGCTTCTCAGGACCTCTGCCTGGACCCTCGGCTGCTTCTCTCGTTGATAGATGCAGCGCCTCACTGAGCGCCCAAGCACAGCTCCGCCGAAGGTCCTGGCACAGCTCGTGGCATACAGCAAACATTGTGGCATCAGAGGCGCCATCACGGAATCCGTACCTTTTTTGACCCTCTCATGTGCACGCGTTTCTCAAGAAGCTCTCCCATCAGTGGTAGGGCCATGAAGGTGAGCTTCGCGGCGCCTCGTGGAGGCTCATTTTGTGAACTTGAACAGCTGTATTGGTATCGCTCTGGACGATGTAGCGTCTCTCCCCACGTGTTTTGTGATAGTCGGCGCTACTCCTCGTCATTCGGCGAGGAAGAAGCGCCTTGACATAGACCAGTCTCCTACCAGATATAAAAGGGCGCTCGCCTCGACAGGATGTACTACCAAGCAACCCAAGTACATCTCAGTGGCACGGCTACATATCTCACACTCATATTCACACATTCCAATGGCTCCAGACCGAAAGCAGAGGACGAAGAAGGGCGTCGTCTCATATACGGCGTCAGCAGGGTCAGTACGACGCTTTGCCACAGTCAAGTCGTCATGCTCACCCAAAATACTAGACATATAGGTCGCAATCCGGGCCCCTCAAAACAGCTCAAGAAGGTGCGCGAGAGGGGCACGATGAGCATTATCCCCGTCACAAGAACCTGTACGTGATATACGATCGCGCATATTGAAGGAGACTAATCGCAACGACAGTGTGTCCTGCAACGTCCTCCACGAATGACGACCTTGCTCCCGTCTATCCGGAGCCGTATTGGAAGAACTTCTGCCACATCGCCGATGCGGACACGCTGGTTCGCCTCATCGAGGCCTCCGAGAAGGCCGGGGACCCCTACACCGTGGAAGCGCTGCAAATTCAGCCCGGACCTGTAATCTCTTCCTCCGACGTTGACGCGTCCGACCTGATCGTCCTCATCATCAAGAGTGGCACTACCAACCTCGAAATGAGGACTCGCGCCCAGGTCTTCGTCTTCCTCAAAGCTCTAAAAGCGCCCAGGCTTGTCAGGGTTGTCCTACACCTAGCAGGGAGGGTAGAGCCCGGCTGGGAGGTCACGATCTTCAAGCTGCTTCGGCAGGCGGAGGCCAAGCTCACACATCTTTCCCTCGGGCTCGCCTTTTCTGACAAGAAGGGGCTAGAGATTTACCTCTGCTCCACCGCGGCGGCCGGTCTCGTGTCTCTGGAGCTGAAGTCAAACACGAGCCTACAGACCCCGCTGGTCAACGCCTTCAAGAAGGCCGGTCTGCCCAACCTGCGCTCGCTCTCCTTGGACCTACCCCCCTTCAAGACCAACGTCACGACTCTCGTTGCGGCCTTGCGCATGCGCTACAACGCCGGCCACAAGAACGCCCTTCAGATCGAGCTCAAGAACGAGATCAGCGACGATTTGCGCGCTGAGGCGGCGACGATTGCGGTGACCTTCGTTGAGTATTGCGCGATGCGCTTTTGAGTGAGCTTCTGGCTTGGTTCATGGATACCTTTCCTTTCTCTCTCGGTCTGTGTACGCTCATCGTTTCATGCCTTGTATCCTACATGCCACCGTACTTAATTGTTCGGACTGTAGCCTCGTATGTCGACCGCCTTTCACATGTATCCCTCACATACCTATAACGCTTATGATGATGCCTTGAAATCACGGATCTGTCCTGTAGAACTCGCTCACAAATACATTCCGTTGTAAACTCTGAGGAACTCTGTCCGCCTCGTATGCGCGCACCTCATGGCATACGTCCAGTAGACAAGCTTCATATAGACCCGTAGCCGCGCGCAAGCGTGTGTAGCTGCGCGAACGGCCGTCGGTGTCCTACTTCTTCTCCCGTCCTCCTCCTCCCTCCCGTTCGTATTTTCCCCTTTGCTCTCCCCAATGCATCCTCCGCCTTTCTTTCTCAAATTCCAACCCGAACGCACCCTCACCAGCCACGCGCATCTCACATTCAGGCGCGGCGAAGTGCGCGTTTTTCTTCCTGTCCTTTACGCCTCTGCGTAGCATCACGATCACTGGCTCGTCCCACAGCGCCTTGTAAGTGCCGAGGATGACGTGCTTAAGTCTTCGAGCGAGTTGAAGGCTGTTGAAATGGGTCAGTTGAGATTGCTTGCGGGGCATTCTCCTCATTTCGCCCAACTGCGCCTGGTTTAAAACTGCGAAGGTCGCTCTCCCAGCACCAGCCCTTCTGAGCGTCGGCCTTCTGTCGGACGCTCAGTGGACGTCCGTTGGATGTCCATGGATATCGCTTGGCTATTCGTTCATGTCTGCAACTTTGTGGCACTGACAGTAGCAGACGCTGAGAACAATGGAGCACGTGCAAATCATGACAGTCGTGACGAGCGTCACACAACGCCTCTTATTCACGAACACCCGTCAGGGCGCGACCCGTACAGCCTAGCTGGCCCATCGCTTCTTGTCTCTGACCACCATGTCCGACCTTGACGAGAACGAATTTCCCGCCGACCCCTCCGCACATTACGGAGGCGACTACGACATGGGGCATGGGGAAGAGCCGGCGGACAAAAGCAAGCAGCGCGCGCATTTCGACGAAGAGGAGGAGGAAGAAGAGGAAGAAGAGCGCGACCCGGAGGAGGAGGAAGATGATGAGGACGAAGAGGAAGAAGAGGAGGAAGAGGCGCAGTCCGGTCGCAGGCGGAAGCGCGCAAAGCATAGCCACAAGAAGCGCGGCGGCGCACACAATTTCCTCGATATTGAAGCCGAGGTCAGCGATGACGAAGAAGAGGAGGAGGAAGAGGAGGGCTTTGGACTCGGTGCGTCATTTAGTCTCTGCGCTGATGCCACAACTAATATGTACCGTCCTCAGACGGCTTCATCGAACGGAACGAGACCTTCGATGATGAAGGGGGAGCGACGCACCATGCACGACTAAACACAAGACGCGAGCTCGAGCAAGAGGACTTGGACCCCGAGCAGATTGCGAAGAACCTCAGCAAGCGCTATGGCAATCGCGCCTACCACAAGTACACCGGCGACATGAACGAGGTTCCCCAACACTTCCTCATGCCCGATGTCGATGACCCGAATCTATGGCTCGTTCGAGTGAAGGTACGCTGTGGCATTCACTCATAGAACTACCCTTCTGACCCTCTTGAATCCGTAGCCTGGCAAGGAACGCGATATCGTCTTCAGTCTCATGCGCAAGGCGATCGACCTCGAGTTCCAACCCAAGCCTCTGCAGATCTACTCTGCGTTCTACCGCGAGTCCCTACAGGGCTATGTCTACATTGAAGCGAGGAGCTCGCGCGCCGTCTCGCATGCCATCAATGGCCTCATTGGAATCTTCCCCACCCGTGGCATCACGCTCGTACCCATCGACGAGATGACCAGCCTTCTGCAGCTCAAGCAGAAGGACCTGAACATCACGCCCGGCATGTGGGTACGGCTGAAGAAGCCTTTGAAGTACGCGGGCGACCTGGCGCAGGTTATCGACGTCACGGAAAATGGAGAGGAAGCTGGTTTACGGCTCATTCCCCGTATCGACATGCGTCCGCCAGACGAGGCGCCTGTGGACGGCAGTGTGAAGAAACGCAAGAAGACTGCTGGTCCGGGTGTCTCCCGTCCTCCCCAAGCTCTCTTCAACGTCGAGGCTGTCCAGTCGGCGTATGGTGGCAGGGCTGTCATCACCCGTCCGTCTACGACTGGTCGGCACTACATCTTCGCTGGTGACACCTACAAGAACGGCTTCCTCGAGAAGGACTTCAAGCTCTCCTGGATTAGCACCGAGGATGCCAATCCTTCTCTGGACGAGATCACGCAGTTCACGCGCGGCATGAGCGCGGGCGAGGACGGCGAAGTCAACCTCACCGCCATCGCCGAGGCCTCGCGCAAGGCAGCGACGCTCGTGCTGCAGCCTGGAGACCAGGTCGAGGTGTTCGAGGGCGCGCAGGCCGGGCTGCAGGGTATGGTCGAGGAGATTCGCGGGGATATCATCACCATCTCGGCGGGTGTGGGCTCGGACGTTGAGGGGCAGAAGATTGAGGTTACCGCGCGTAGCGTGCGCAAGCGCTTCAAGCCCGGTGACCACGTCAAGGTCATGGCTGGTCAGAACGCCGACGAGACGGGTTTGGTCGTGTCCGTGTCCGACAATGTCGTGACCTTCGTTTCTGATATGACGATGAAAGAGGTACGCGCGTTTTCTTACATACTTGTATGTGAGGTCTGACCCGTCGTAGGTGTCGGTATTCTCCAAAGATTTGCGAGAAGCTGCGGAGGTCGGCACGTCTACGAACATCGTCGGTGATTACGAGTTGCACGACCTTGTCCAGCTTGAGTACGTCTTTTCGTAAACTCCGGATTATATGAAACTCACGGCCTTCCAGTCAGTCTACAGTCGGTGTCATCTTCCGGACGGAGCGCGACTCCTTCTGGGTCCTCGACCAGAATGGCCAGAAGCGTATGGTTCAGCCACATCAGATCGCCATGCGACGCGATTCCAGACATGCCATCGCGGCGGACAACACTGGACACGAGCTCCGCATACAGGATATGGTCAAGGAGGTCGATGGCGAGGTGAGTTTCTGGCCACAATAGGTATATGTTCTGTCGCTGACGCCTTGATTTAGGGTCGCAAGGGTCGCGTCTTGCACATCCACCAGTCGTTCTATGCCTTTCTGCACAACCGCGAGATCCCAGAAAACGGTGGCATCTTCGTGACGAAGACACGATCCCTCGCACCCGTCACACCGCGCAACGAGATCAAGGCGTCCACGGATTTGTCGAAGATGAACCCCGCTCTGAGCGCATCAATGGCCATTGGTCAGATTGGACGCGGCCCGCGCGACCGCGACATCGGCCTGCACGTCTGCATCATCAAGGGTCCCCAGAAAGGCTACTACGGTCGAATCAAGGACACAAACGGCAACCTCGCGCGCGTGGAACTGACGGGCAACAAGATCATCTCCATCGACAAGTCAAAGCTCGCCGTCAAAGAGGGCAACCAAATGCAGGCCCTCGGCGACCGCAACCGCCCACGGCGCACCAACATGGGCCCCCCAAGCAACAACATGGCGTCGCCCTCCGTCAACCCGTACATCTCGCAAACGCCCGGGACGCCGATGTGGGGCAGCGCGAGCCGCACGCCGAACCCGTACATGAACAACGGCGGGCGGACGCCGGCGTGGAGCACGAACTCGCGGACGCCGAACCCGTACCAGAGCGGGAGCGGGAGCAAGACACCGGCGTGGAGTACGAACTCGAAGACGCCGAATCCGTATGCGAACGATGGCGGTCGAACGCCGGCGTGGCAGGCGAGCTCGCGCACGCCCAATCCGTATGCGCAGGGCGGTGGAAGCGCCGGCGGAGGCGGCAGCAGTGGGTGGGGCAGTAGTGGCGGAGGAAACTGGGGCGGCTCGACGCCTGCAACGGCTTGGGGCAACAGCAGCAGCAATGACGCCTGGTCACTCAACAATGGTGGTCAGTCGCCTAGTTGGGTAAGTCGATAGTGTCCCTGCGCTATTCTTCCTTGTTCCTGACCTTCGCCTTAGAACCAGACCGCGCCAACACCAGGTTACTCGGCCGCGACGCCTGCTGCAACGGCACCAACACCTGCCGCAGCTCCTACACCGTATCCGAGTGGCATGCTCTCTGCTGAGACACCGGCAGCGTCTGCACCTACGCCTGCACCCAGTGGCCACTACATGGACGACCAGGAGGATGACGATGGCTGTAAGTTCACTTCTGCCTCTTATGACGCACCTTACTCAAGATTACGCAGCCCCCGGAGAAAATTGGATGTTTGATCCCGCCCTCGCACAGCACGCGAGAAGTCTCCGCGTCAAGATACAGGGCACGCTCCCGGACAACTACCTGGGTGGTCGCTACGAAGGCCAAACGGGTACGCTCGACGGCATCATGCGCATGGGGCGCGACCACGAGCAAACGCTGCGCGTCGTCTTTGACCATGAAGCGGACGGCGTCGGCAATCGCAACATCCTCGCCAAATACATCATTCCCCTCCGCCCTACCGCTAATCAACAGATCGTCACGCCAATGTCGGGCTCGCACAAGGGCGAGGTGTGGACAATATCGGACCTGCAGCATGACGAGACGAATTGTACGCTCTACTCTCGCGAGTTGGGCGAGTTCATCGTGGAGAAGGTGGATGAGATTGTCCAACTGAAAGTATGATACATCTCGCGTACTTACGTCTTGCGCTTGTGCATTTCTATCTATGATTTGGCTGTACTGTAGCATGAGTATATCGGATTCTCTGAATCGCAACCTCTACTGTGATGGTATTGTCGTATGGACCACCAGGATGTCGGGCAAGGCAAGCACTGCTTCTCCTTGATTACGTCCAAAGCCTCACTATGTAGCTGCGTTTGTTTGTACGCATTATACGGCGAAAATACAGTTGCCATTCCTGCGAAGATGAAAATATGCTCTAACCGTCGTCCGCAACTGAAGGGCCAATTAACACAGCTGGTAGCTGCCAATGGGTTGCAAAAGCCGAGGAAGTACGGCTGTGACAGAACCGTGACTTCATTTCGGCAAACTCCGTTAGATCCCGCTTGCCTCCGTTCATTTGTTCAGATGGTTGGCTGGAACCAGTTGGACCGGACGAGTCCCTCTAGTCGAACAGATCCCAGATGTCCTCTGACCGAGCCGCCAGTAGCTTGAGACAATGTTATATCGCTATCATGACCACTCCAGGAAGTATCATCCGCTCCAGAGCGTCTTGGAGAACGCCGGAACATATCGCCTCGAGGCGAGCCTCAAGGTCCCTGCAATGAGGCCTTCACGTGTAGGCAGCGCGTTCCGATCCTTCTCGTGCAAGCAACTTGGCTTTTGCGCTGCACGTCGGCTGGTCCCAACGAGGTGCGCAGGTCTTAAGAGCCCCGATCCGCCAGGCTGATCCCCTCCCAGCAATCATCATGACTTCGTTACCTGATACTTCCCCACGAGATGGGGGAAAGGAACCCACATCCTCACTTCTTCCCCAGTACGGCTTTGGATCTCACACCGATTTCCGGAGTCTTGTGGAGGACAACCACTTTCTGTTCCGCGTCTACACCCCCAAGGACCGCTCCCCCTTCTTCGACGACTCGGAGCCTTTCTTCATCGGGACGCGATTCGATGAGCGATTCAGGGAGACACCGGACGAGCTGCGGGACTGGGATTCCTACGGTCTCGGGCCCTTGTCCGAGGCGATGGGCTACCCAGATGTCGCTCGTCATCTCACCTGGACGACACGAACCGAATCACCTCTCATCAGCGCCAACTTCAGCTTCTCGTGGTCGGTCTGGGACGCCCTCCGCAGATATCATGCGAGCATGAAGAAGGATATTCAGATTGCCGTCATCGATGCGCATCAAGTCGCCCACAAGGCTGCGACTGCCCTGGAGTTGATGCAGAAGGATGCTCCGTCCAAGTACGTTTCTTATTCTCTATTACTTCCCGCATATGTTGATCCCTATCTTAGGAAGGACAAAGAGTACTGGAAGTGGAGACGCTACGCTCTTGAGTCGCAGCTCGTCTTCGTCCATGGCTCCATCCCAGGCAGCGCAGTCTACGCCTCCATCCCCCTCCTCGCCATCGTCGAGAAGCTCCCCACATACTTCCTCCTCAGCGAGCTGGACACCGCCAGCCCTGCCGACCTTGCCTGGGACTACAGAGAGAAGCGCTCGTCGTACCACGCCTTTTGCCAGCTTATGAGCGAGCGCTTCCTCAAGCTGTCTCCCGAGAGCCGTGTGCGCGACACGACCGCTGGCGCGGTGCGACTTGCCGTGACTTTCCTCCGACCATGGTTCCACGCTGTCGTCGCCGAAGACTTTCCGCTCGCCGTGTCTACCGCTTCCGAGCTTGCTTTTGCTGTCGCGTACTGGCCCGGGCGTTGGTGGGCACGGGACAAGGAGGAAGTCTGGCTGCTGATCCGCGCTCTCGTGCGCTTGTTGGCCGAGGAGCTCCGCGAGGCGCACAACGCGCGGGTCACGAAGGAGGTGGAGAAGCTGGAGACGACCCTTCACGCCCTTGAAGAGCAGGTTGAGAAGAACGGGCTCTCGCCCATCGAGGAAGACCACGAGGGTGAGCAGATGGAGGAGGAAGAGCGTCTGAAGGGCGTGATTGCGGACCTCGAGGAGCAGCTGGCGCACTACCAGCAGCAGGACGCAGAGCGCAAGAAGGCGGAGGAAGAGAAGGCGCAGGCGGACTCTGCACGCATGCAGGAGATCATCGACAGCTTGGAGGAGAAAGTACGCGCATATGAGCAGGATCGCGTTCCGGGCACGCCGTCGCTTATGAGCGACTCGTTGCCCGAGTACGCGACACCGGGCTCGCCTGGCTACTTCGGCCACCAGTCCAGCTACTTTGCGAGCCCGCCCGACTGGCCGCTTACGCCGCCCATCTCGCCGTATGTTGGTCCTGTCCGCGCTCGCTCTGGCTCAGATGCGTCCATCATGTCCGAGCTCTCCATCATGCCGCGCGCGGCGATGACCACGCCGCCGCCCATGAAGCACAACGAGCCCTCCGAGCCCACGACCCCGCCCCAACAGCGCGGCACCCCCAGCATGCTCCCCACGCCCCCCTCCACCCTCCCGCGCCCCCGAAACCGCGTCACCCGCATGCCCACGGACCCTGGCGAGGCCTCGACGTCCTCCTCCCCCTTCATGTCCGCCCCGCACGGCAAGGGCGTGGGGCACGTGCGCTCCATGTCCCTCACGGACATGCACAAGGCCATGAGCCTGTCCCTCTCGCCGGACATGCTCCTCAGCCGCACCAAGTCGCCCGCGCCGTCCTTCGCGTCCATGGCGCCAGATCTAAGCCCTTTGCGCGAGGCGCCCGAGCTCCCGCCGCTGCGCGGGCCCGTGTCCTTCCCGCGGCCGCTCACGCCGGAGAGCTCGCTGGACAGCCGGGCGAGCTCGCGCGCGCCATCGCGGTCCGCATCGCTGTACGAGCGTCAGGGCTCCCTCCACGAGCGCCAGGGGTCGTGGCCGGAGCGCAAGGGCTCGCTGACGCGGCACACGCGCTCGCGCTCGAGCTCAATCATCAGCATGGGCTCGCGCCCGGTGAACCTGATGGAGATGTTCGACAAGGCGCCGTCGCACGCGGTGATGGAAGACGACGTCGTGCCGGAGGTCGCGGGCATCGAGCAGCTGATGGAGTCGGAGGAGCCGGTGCTGGAGGACCAGCGGCCGTGGGTGGAGAGACCGAGGCGGAGCTCGGTGTTGTTGACGGAGGATAGCCCGAGGCCGATTGAGCGGTTGGGGTCGGTGAGTGTGGATACGGAGGAGAGGGAGATCGCGGCGAGGAGGATGGATGCGCCGTTATCGGCGGTGACGGAGGAAGGCCCCGGCCTTGACGCCCTCGACATCCAGATGGTCGAGCACGAGGACGTGTCCGAGGACGCGAAGCCGCAGTCGCCTTCGAAGGATATCGCAGAGGCAGTCCACGAGGCGGACGAGGTAGATGACGAGGAAGAGGACAAGGAAGATACTGCAGACACCCCCAAACCCCAAGGCCCTCTCACCGAGGAGCAAGCCCGGCTCCTCACGCCGGCCGTGGCAGGCAACGTCGCCCACCTCATCCGCCCGTCCATCCGCGCCGTCCTCCCCATCCTCTTCGTCCCCGCCTCCATCGCCGTGCACGCCGTCCACCGCGCGATCTACGATCCCATCCGCGTCATCGAGGTCGTGCCAGAGCTCGCTGCTGCGATTACGACCGCGGCGCAGGCGCTGGTGCGGCTCTTTGGCGCGGGCCAGGATGCGGAGGACACGCAATCATCCGAGGATGCGCATGTTGAGACACAGGAGAAGCAGGCCGAGAAGTCAGAGAAGGAGCCCTCTATGTCGACTACGGACGCCAGTTCCAGCCTAGTCCTCACGCCACCGGCTGGGGAGCGCAAGCTGCCCGTCGTGATCGTGTCGTCGCCGTCGCCGTCGCGGTTGTCGCTGGAGGAAGCTTGGACGCTCGTCGACGAGCTCGTGCCCGGCAGCGACGATAGGTGCATCCCCTTGGACGACCACAAGACCATTGCCGTGCCCAACGAGCCGCTCATGATTGGCTGGGAGACGAGCGACGGAGCTCACGATGACCTGGCGGAGGCTGAGGACGATTCGGACGCCCAAGGTCGCCCCAGACTTTCCTTCAGGGAAGGTCACTCGGCCGGAGAGGAGCGTCTACCCTCGCCCTCGCCTACCTCGCCCCATCCGCGCGACTCTCACGCTCGCAACCGCCCGCCTCGTCCGCCCATCGTTATCGAATCCGTGTCCTATGTCGCCGCGGGCTTCCTCCTCGGCGCCGTCTTCGCGGTCAGCCTTATGTCGATGCAGCGTAGGGCGGCGGTCGTGGTGTACGGGAGCTTGACGTAGGATAGCGGTCGTCGCATCTGTGCGTGATCGCGTGGCTTTCATCCTATCCTGTCCGTTCATCTCATCCTACTCCCATTTCATCCTGCCCACCTCACCTCACCTCGCTCAATCATACATCCTACCCATCTGCATGCGCACCCTCCCCACACGATCTGTACGGAAACAAGTGTATTATTTATGTATGTACATACGGGGCCGGCCTCCCTAGCGAGTTCACCTTTCTGCGCCTTTCCGCCTTTCCGCCGTTAGGCCCCATGCCTCTTTACCTGCAGCCCCTTCGGCTGTAGGCTTACTTACCTGGGTTGATTATGACTTTATGTACTATGTACTTCCTTTCGCCTTCATGCCGTGTACTGTTGATGTGTACTTATACTAGGCATCGCCGTTCGCCTCTCAGGCTGGTCTGGCATGTCCTTGTCACTGTACCCTCGACGTCCACCCTACCTTTACCTCTACCTTTACCTTCGCCTTCACTTGACGTGTATTATTTCTACGACCTTGTAACGCTACTATACGGTGTATAGAGACGAACTGAGATGATTCTATGGGATAGCGTGTATGAGTGGGCGAGATGCCTGGTTGCGATGATCAAACCCTCGAACTGCCGGACGTCCGGCTCTGTTCAGTTCTCCTTCAGACGGTCTACTGGTTTGCTCGGCCGGCGATGAACGACAAACTCGTAAGTGCGTGACGGGAGTAGATGTGAAAGGCAGCACATTCCTCAGATGGCCCAATGGTCTAGTAGTATGATACGTGCTTCGGGCGACAGCCAGCTTGCTTCTGTGAGCACGGTTGCACGGGGTCCCGGGTTCAATTCCCGGTTGGGCCCGTTGCGTAGTATACCACAATTTTTGGCTCGCGAGGATATAGGTACCTCAATCAGCGCAGTTGTTCACGTACCCTTCAAAATCGGCTTCCCAGCTCTCTTCAGACTTTGCAAGGTCCCGAAGTGGAGACGACAATTATTTAGGCGGCAACGCCAATACATGTAAACACGCACTTCGTTCGGAACCATCACCCGGCTTCCGCCCGGAATCACCTTGGGACCATGTCCTTCCTCGTGGGCTCGCTTTCTGGTGCTGTGGTCGCTGGAGGCGTAAGTGGAATACAAACAGTCCTTGCATGGTCTCCAGGCTCATCCGTATAGTAGTTCTACTATGGCTTCTCGAATCTAATCAACTCGCGGTGCGTCCCTTGTGCTATTGTACTCTCCCACTCTGACTGACACGGGCATGTAGAACAAGCGAACACAGGCGCGAGTGCGTTCCTTCCCTTCCGCTTACATGCGTCATGAGCAGATCCTCATACCACCTCCCAGCCTCCACTCCCTCAGCGTCCGCCTCGTCGATCACCCAACGCTTGTGCCCGCCCCTCCGTCCGCCGCCTCGCGTGTCAGCGACAGCGACTTCGGCGACCTCGTGCGCACGCGGTGGAACCAGCAGCTGTCGAAGCTGTTCCTCGGTGCGAGGGATCTGGACCAGAGGGCAGTCGCGTGGGGGAAGAGCTTGTTGTATGGGCAGGAGGGGAAGTAGATTCAGATGCGTGGCTTGAATATATTGCACGTCTCTGCACTATCTAGCTCGTCGGCTGTATACTCTTTCGGTCTCTCTCGAAGGAGTAGCGCCTCTCAAGCATCCCTGAGCGCGCCGGGCTGCAGCCTCGACGATGTCATCGGCCTCGCGGCCCGGCCTATCATGAACGCCACAAAACTTCATCAGCGCGATCGACTGCATCCACTGTACTTCCCCGCCTTCATAGTTCGACGATGAGCGCGTCCCTTGCCCCGGGAACCGCCCCAGTGAAGGCAGAGTACGCGTCTTGACTCTTCCCGTCATCTCCACTCACTGAACACCATCCATATCTCTCCCACCAACCTCCGTCAACTCCATCATCCATCCGCACCCCAGGTATCTCATCTGCGCCAAACCCGTCGCCGTGCCCGATGACGACGCGGCCGAGGGGGGTGCAGGGCATGCACCCGATACTGCGGAACGCGATGATAGAGATAGGTGAGGCGACAGAGGGGATAGATGAGGCCATAGAGCAGGAAATAATAGAAGCAACAGGAGAGGAAATGACAGAGGCGGCAAGAAGAAGGGCAAGGACAAGAGCAAGCGCGGCGCGAACAAGGGCCGGCGGTTTGCGAAGATGCACGACGAGGTGGAGGTGTGCTGGAAGACGGCGAATGGGGAGACGTGTGAGTTTGGGGAGAGGTGAGTAGGATGGGTGTATGTGGTATGGGGAGGTTTGCTGATGGTTCATCTTCCCTTCGTTCTCTCCACAATTCCCTCAACCTCGTCCTCGTCTCTTCCTCCTCCTCCTTGACCTCCCCATCCATCCTCTTGACCCCAATACCATATCCTCCAGATGCAAATTCACTCATGACATTCCCGCCTACCTCGCCGCCAAACCGCACGACCTCCGCATCCCCCAGACCAGCGAAATCAGCACCGAAGCACCGTTCTGGATGCCGCCACCCTTCGTCGTCGCTGACCCCGAGCATCCATCGCTCGACCCGCATACGCGGTGCCCAATATTCGACACGATGGGGGTGTGCAAGTGCGTGCAGAGTCTTTGGAGTGGGTGTATGCGGGGTGCTGACCTGGCTTTCGTCCTCCTCCACGTTCGTCCCCATCTTTCTCTACCTCGACATGCGCATTCCCCCTCCGCCTTCTTCTCCCACCCACTCTACTACCTTCACACACACCTCGGCCACTCGACTTCCGTTCCCATCCCCTCACCTCAGATCCGGCCTCAAATGCCGCTTCCTCGGCGCCCATGTCCGCAAAAACGACGACGGTACTTTCTACAAGAACGAACACGGTCTCCTCGAGCTCGTCACCGACGAAGAGAAGCGCGCGCGGACGGTCATCTCGGAGACGGAGCTAAACTACCTGCACCCGGAGGTGCGGACGAAGTTGTTCAAGAAGAGGGTGAGTAGGGAGGCTGGTTCAGGCCGTTGGGGTTGAGTGGTATTGGGTCGAGCACTGCGTATATGCGTCTGCTTCTGCGTATATGCGTCTACTTCTGCGTATGTGCGCCGCTTACTCTTACTCCGGTGCACATACGGCGGCATATGTGCGCGTACTCCTCCATATATGCGCGTACTCCTTCATATAAGCGCATACAATCGTCATGCACATACTGACTGATTCTTTTCAGTACGAATACCCCATCACGGACGCCTACCTCAAGGACCTCGAGAGCAAAAAGGTCATCATCGCGGAGCCCGAGCAAGAGGAGCCGGAGTGGACGGGGAAGGCGAATGGGACGGACGCAGGGACGGGGAATGGGGTGGAAGCTTCTGCTCCCGCACCCACAGACGTGCCAACAGCAGAAGCGCCAGCCGCACCAGCCGCACCAGCCGCACCAGCCGCACCAACCGCACCCGCGCCAGGTGCATTATCGACCGTCGCGTCAGCTGTACCAGCCGTACCCGCACCCGACACCCTCATCGCCCAACGCACCGGTGCTGCCCCACAGTCTGAAGAGCCCATGGCCGTCGACGTGCCCTTCCGCGCGGAGGAGAAGAAGCGGTTACATTGGGAGGGGAAGACTTGTCCGTGGTTGCTTTTTTCCGCGTGCCTAAATCCAGATACTGATTGTCGGAAATTTCATAGACCTCGCGCCGTTAACCACCGTAGGGAACTTGGTGGGTTTGTTTGCCTGAATAAAGGATCATGAGGAGAATGGCCAACTTGCGGGCAGCCCTTCCGAAGGATATGCGTCGACTACGGGGTGGATATCACTTGTGGTGAAAGTGCGTACAGGGCCCACTTTGCGATGGAATGAAGCGCGTTGCTGACGCAATTGTCGCTACCCAGTGGGCCTCGCGACCTCCTTCCTCTCCGGCTCGAAGGAAGAGTGGTCCCTTGTGAGGAGACATCCGTCGGAGAAGATGTTTGGCGTGCAGGTGAGTGTATTTCTAGTAAACCATGATCCAAGCCGTGTTATCTCACTCAAATGTCCCTATGCACGTCTCTCCCGCGCATGGCATGACTGACGTTCTCCCTCAGATGGCCGGAAACAAGCCGAACACGATGGTCCGCGCGGCCGAGCTACTCAAGAACGAGATCGGCCCGAACGTCGACTTTGTGGACATCAACTGCGGCTGCCCGATCGACCTGGTGTACAAGACGGGGAGTGGCAGCGCGCGTGAGTCTTGCTATGGAGGGTTTTTTTGTAGCCCGCATATGTTCTATGCGCTACCCATCGTCAGTTCTCTATGCACCCTCCGCAAACCTCTTTCGTGAACGACGGAGCTAACTAACCCTCTCCCCCAGTCCTCGACTCCCCCGGCAAACTAGGCCGCATAATCGTCGGCATGAACAAGGCCCTGGGCGACACGCCGGTGACCGTGAAGCTGCGCACGGGTGTGAAGGACGGGAAGAACAATGCGCATCGGCTGATGCCGCGCGTCGCGGAGTGGGGCGCGGGGATGATGACGGTGAGTGGGGGGTTGATTGGAGTTGGAAGGGAAGGGAAGGAGGGAGAAGGGGAGGAGGGAGGATGGGGTGCGGCGGTCAATTGCGACGCAGTTTTGTAAGAGGCAGGTGGAAGGGGACGGAGCATGGAGGAAGTGGGAGGCGATGGTCGAGAGCAAGAGAGAAGGATAGCAGGCTGACGCTTGACCTCGCAGCTACACGGCCGCACGCGGCAACAGCGCTACACCAAGCTTGCCGACTGGGACTACGTCAAGGAGTGCGTGCAGGCTGTGCGCGCGTACGAGGCGGAGAAGAATTGTAAGCTCACTTCGTCTCGTCCCCATCTTCTACTCTGCGATCAACTTAACCTCCCTCACAATGTCCTGACTTTATTCCCCAGTACCCAAGGTCCCTATCTTCGGCGGCGGCGACTGCTACTCCTCGCAAGACTACTGGACCGACGTCGAGACTACCGGCGTTGACGGTGTCATGATCGGGCGCGGCGCCCTCATCAAGCCGTGGATCTTCACCGAGATCAAGGAGCGGAGAGAGTGGGACATCAGCTCGAGGGAGCGGCTGGAGCATGTGCGGAAGGTACGTCGCGGCTGTTCCCTCCATTCCTCGTATACCTGCAGAACTGAATCAACACACTCCTCGTCTAGTTCGTCGAATACGGCTTGAAGTAAGTTTGGTGATCAATTGTGAAAGAACTCCCGTCTGACACCTTCCTAGCCACTTCGGCTCCGATACGCCTGGCGTGAACACCACGCGGAGGTATCTCTGCGAGGCGCTCTCGTTCCAATATCGATATATTCCTATTGGGCTGCTCGAGCGGCTGCCGGGCAAGCTGAACGAGCGCGCGCCGGCGTTCAAGGGGAGAGATGATTTGGGTGCGTGGTCGCTTTTCTTCCCGCGTTCTTTTGGAGGCGCTGTTCCCATGCGCTGCGAAGTTGGCGCGCTGGAGCCTTGATGCTGACCCTGTTCAATCTGCAGAAACCCTCCTGGCGAGCCCGGATAGTCGCGACTGGGTTAAGATCTCGGAGATGTTCCTTGGGCCTGCGCCAGAAGCGTGGTCCTTCATGCCGAAGCATAAGAGCAATGCATATGAGAGTCAGGGTTGAGCGCTTGTCGATACGTTCGTCTTATGCCCTTACGTTCTCTGACACCGAAAATTTTGTCCCCCGTTGGTGTATCTTAGAGAGATTTAAATGTATTTGTGAACATAGAGATCTGACTGTATGTATTTGTGAACGAGCGCTACAGGATAGGTTCGTGATTTCGAGATTTCATTACAAGTGTAGCAGACAAGACATCGTCGTAAGCGTTGGGTATATGTGAGTGATACATGAGAAAAGTGTTCGGCATACGAGGCTACAGTCCGGGTAACTAATTAAGGTGGGGCGTAAGATAAGTGCGTAGCATGAGTTCATAACCATACACAGACAGAGAAAGATAGGGATCCATAAACCAGAGCCGGAGATCACTCAAAGCGCATCGCGCAATATTCAACGAAGGTCACCGCAATCGCCGCCGCCTCAGCGCGCAAATCGTCGCTAATCCCGTTCTTGAGCTCGATCTGGAGGGCGTTCTTGTGGCCGGCGTTGTAGCGCATGCGCAAGGCCGCAACGAGAGTTTTGACGTTGGTCTTCGACGGGGGAAGGTCCAGGGAGAGCGAGCGCAGGTTGGGCAGACTGGCCTTCTTGAAGACGTTGACCAGCGGGGCCTGCAGGCTCGTGTTCGACTTGAGTTCCAGCGACACCAGGCGAGCCGCCTCCGGGGAGCAGAGGTAGCCCTCGAGAGCCTTCTTGTCGCAGAAGCTGAGTTCGAGGGAAAGATGCGTGAGTGTGTTTCTCGCCCGCCGACACAGCTTGTAAACATAGGCCTCCTGGTCCCTCTTCCCGTCCCCGGCGGCGTGGTAGAGCAATTTGGCGAGCCTCGGCGCAATGAGACCTCTGATGACGGTGCTGACCTGCGCGCGAGCCTCCGGAGTGATGTTGGTAGTACCGCCCTTGTTCAAGCTGAGAAAAACAAGGTCGGGTGCGTTGATGCGGGCAGGAGCGACGGCGTTATCGGACAGGAGCTGGTTGATCTCGAGACCGAAGGGCATCGGCGAAGTGTGCGCGGAAGCTTCCGCCTGTATGAGCTGAGCCACCTTGGCCGCGCTGCCCACCTGACAATGAACATGCCAATAGGGCTGCGGGTAATGGGGGGCAAGCCCGGTGGAGGGAGTGGCAGGACACACTAGCGAAGGGATTAGTTCGGGCATACACATAATTATGGACTACGTACATGTTCTGGTTGGGGGAAGGATGCTGAGAATGCCTAACTCCTGCTTCCGCGCGAGCTTCTTCGGACGGCCGGGATTGCGACCGATATGTCTGATATCGTGAGTGAGTAGGTGGCATTGTGGCAAAGATTCGTACTGACCCTGCTGACGCCGTGTATGAGACGACGCCCTTCTTCGTCCTCTGCTTTCGGTCTGGAGCCATTGAGATTGGTGATGATGAGGGTGAGATATGGAGCGGTGCCACAGAGATAAAGTTGGGTTGCTTGGGGAGTACATCCTGTCGAGGCGAGTGCTGTTTTATATCTGGTAGAAGTCTGGTCTATGTCAAGGCGCTTCTTCCTCGCCGAATGACGAGGAGTCGCGCCGACTATCACAAAACACGTGGGGAGAGACGCTACATCGTCCAGAGGGATACCAATAAAGCTGTTCAAGTTCACAAAGTGAGCCTCCACGAGGCGCCGCGAAGCTGACCTTTATGGCCCTACCACTGATGGGGGACCTTCTTGAGGAACGCGTGCGCACAGGAAGGTCAAAAAAGGTACGGATTTCGTGATGGCGCCTCTGATGCCACAATGTTTGCTGTATGCCACGAGCTGTGGTATGCCAGGACCTTCGGCGGAGCTGTGCTTGGGCGCTCGGGAAGGCGCTGCGCCTATCGACGAGAGAAGCAGCGGAGGGACCAAGCACAGGTTCTAAGAAGCTCGAGGTTCAAAAGACCGGGGTAACGATTGCGTTGCCACGGCGCGGCGTCCATGAGGAGCAGGTTCAACCCGGGGAGTCACGGTTTGTCACAATAGACCGGAAGCATTTATCGCAGCCCGCTGATCCGGTTCAGGCGCCGGCGCCGCTGCTTATAAGCGCCCCGCTTCTTGTCGAAAACCATCATCTTCGTCGGATACAAGTCCAACTGGCTACCACGGGACGCGGCACCGGATGAGTTCTCTCGGGGTAGGCGCCTGCAGCTTCATCTTCATGGAGCGGGACTGTGGGTGCTCTACTATAGATTAAGAGCCAGACGCGCGGTGTATACTAGGTGGTAGTCGGGTCGCCATTGCCGTCGTTGCCTGGATCATCAGCTAGATGATTCCGCCAGCGGCGGCGAGACCCGACGCCGTTTGGGCCCACCAAGGCGTACGAATGGCTTGGTAACTCTCCCAGTCGTACCCCGCGGTGGGTGGGCTTGTGTCCACCGCAGGCGCTTGCGTGGTGCCGTCGAAGCTGCTTGTCTGACCCTCCGCTTCAGCGGCCGGCGATGGCAGTAGCGGAGGCACTGCGCTCGCGCTCGCAGCTACAGTTATGCGTTGGCGATGATGTCCCCCGTCCCTCGGCACGCGGCAGACTCGGAGTCGGCGCATGAATTGTGGCATTGGCGAAGGATCGTCGTCTTCGGACATCAGCCCAACTGGCTACCATGGGCATGCGCTGGATGGGCTCTCCCGTAGTCAGGCGTCGGTCTACTTCTTTTTGAAGAGGTCGTGCGTCCTGCTGAACAGGGTGCGGAAGACAGCTGCGCGGCGTACACTATGTGGTAGTTGGGTCGTCACTGCCGTCGTTGCCTGGATCGTCGGATAGACGGTTCGGCCAACAACGGCGAGACCCGACATCGTTCGGGCCCATCACGACTACGAATGGCTTGGTCACTCTCCCGGACGTACGTTGTGGTGGGTGGGTTGATGCCCACGACGAGCGCTTGCACGGCGCCGTTGATATCATTTCCCTTTTCTTCTGCTTCGGTAGTAGAACTGGGCGTGGTGGAGGTGTTGTGGGAGCGCTCGCAGCCACAGTTGTGTGCTTCCAGTGATGCTACCCGTCTTTGGGCGCGCGGCGGAGGCAGCACATGATGTGTGGCGTCAGCGAAGCGCTAGTTGACCCTCGATGGGACGTCCCGGTAGTTGACTCTCTTCACGGAGGCCTTCGAACGGGTTGCTCCCAAGAGCGCCTCTCGCGCTTTGCTGATATTGACGGCCAATGTTTGGAACCCCCTCCTCCTTCGGAGGATTTTTGAGGACTACTCACACTTGTTCTAGGTCGCCGTCATTGGACACCAGCCCAACTGGCTACCATGGGACTGCGTCGGATAGGCTCTCCCGTAGGCAGGCATCCGTCTATTCCTGTCGGAATAGGTTGTGCGCCCTGCTGCTCTGTGTGTGGAAGACAGCTGTGCGGCGTACACTATATGGTAGTCGGGTCGTCACCGCTGTTGTTGCCTGGATTGTCGGATAGATGATCCAGCCAACATTGGCGAGACCCGACGTCGCTCGGGCCCATCATGACTACGAATGGCTTGGCCTCTCTCCCGGACGTACGTCGTGGTGGGTGGGCTCGTGTCCATCACGAGCGCTTGCGTGGCGCCGTTGAAGCCACTTCTTTGTCCTATTGCTTCGGCGGCAGAGCTGGGTGTGGTGGAGGTGCCGCGGGAGCGCTCACAGCCACAGTCGTGTGCTGCCAGTGATGCTACCCGCTTGTCAGCGCGTGGCGGAGGCAGTACATGATTTGTGGTGTCGGCGAAGTGCGAGTTGGCCCTTGAAGGAACGTCCAAGTAGACGGGCTTTCCTCTCGGAGGCATACGAACGGATCGCTTTTTCGAGGGCCTCTCGTGCTTCACTGATATCGACGGCCAATGTTTGGAACCCCCCTCCTCCTTCGGAGGATTTCTGAGGACTACTGACATTTATTTTAGGTCGCCGTCGTCGGACACAGGCCCAACCAACTACCATGGAACGTGGCGTCGGATGCGCTCTCCCGTAGGCAGGCGACGAACGTGATTGCGCGCCCTGCTGAGCCAACGGAGGAAGACAGCTGTGCGGCGTATACTGGATGGTAGCCGGGTCGCCGCTGTCGTCGTTGCCCCGGTCGTCGTGTAGACGATTCGGACGACTGCGATGAGACCTGGCATCGTTCGGGCCTATCGCGGGTACGGATGGCTTGGTAACGCTCCCGGACGTACCCCGCGGTGGGTGGGCCTGTGTTCATCGCGAGCGCTCGCGCGGTGCTGACGAGGCTACTTCCTTTCTCCGTCGTTTCGGCGAGGGGTTGGGAGTAGCGGAGGCGCTGCGCGGGTTCTCGCAGCCACGTCCGTTTACGGCTGATGGTGCCCTTCGTCCTCGCACGAAAGGCGGAGGTGACATACGGGCTGTGGCGTCGGAGGACGCGAGGTTGCTCTTAGGGAGAATCCGATTAGCTGATCGTCCTCGCGGATATTCAGCGAAAGGGACTACTTCTTTGCGGAGCTCCTCCGTCCTTCGACAACGACGGTCATTTTTTGGAATTCCCTCCTCTTTCGGAGTATTTACTACCCTCGTCCATCTCAGTACTGTGTTTTCTTGCAGTCAATGATTGTTTAGTACACACTTAGTTTGCTTTAATATTTACGACCGCCAAATTGCCAATTCAGGACGAACGTCTCTTGACAGAGTTTCCAAATGTTATACTTCCGTTTTAACTGAAGGCCCCCTCAGGAGTATCGCGCATTCATCGCACTCAAAGCCTTACACGTCGTCTACGATGCGCCACTTCAGTTCTCAAGCCTTTCCCTTATCACTTCGGCCCGGGCGTCCCGCTTTCCTGTCTCACGCTGACGACAGCGACCGCAGCTCCTTAGCCACGAACTATCTTCGTGACCCCCTTCTCCTTCTTCCCCGTCATCCCTATCAGTCCTTACCGTCTCGAATCATCTCATTCTTTCCCTGCTTCCCCATATCATACACCCATATCATTCCCCTCGAGATACTGCTCGAGCATAACTCAAAAGCTCCCCGCCAAAATCGCCCGCTAGACGCGAGCGCCAGAAGCCCCCCTTGCCTATACACGCGAGGGAATAGTTTCGCATTGGATCGTAGAACGAGGGGATCATTCTTGTCTCCCCCACGACCGCATCGCATCGTCACCGCATCCCGACGATAAACCGCCATCTGAGCGTCCAGGGTCGAGATTACCGGTGCTCGCGACCAGTGAGTGCGGCAACCACGCCTTTCATATAGTAGGCTGACGCGTCCCCATGGGCAGCAGCCTCAACTCGTGGGTAGCAGCCCCGTTGACCCATTACGGCTTTCGACTCGTTGCGGACGGCGCTTGTCCTGCACGACGGACCTTGGCAGAGTCTCTCACCCCATTCACCACCCTCAACATCTTTTCCTCGCAAGCGGTATCGATGGAAGTGCCTGGCACGACAATGGGCCTTCGCCCGCTCCCCTTCTTCCATATGCCCTTTGGATTCACTGGCCCGGCACCAGCGGATCTCGCGCCAGCACCCCGCCCACGCGTTTTGCGGCGCTCGCGCGCTCGGATTCCGCAGGTGCGTCCTGCGAAGTAATTGCTGTACATCCGAGAAGTCTCACAAAACTTTGCGATAGACCTTTGCACTCTCCCGTGATAATCTCTTGAACCCCAGCTCTCGTTCTGCATCCAGCTTCGTGCGTCTTCTCCCTCCTCACAATTGAACGTCGTGTTCATTCACAACCTCCAAAGCAGAATACCGCGTTCCGTCCCGCAGAAATTGTCCCGACGCCGACTCTACTGCACACACCCGCTTCCCCGCCAGCAAACATCGACGCCATGGACGTCGACCAGGATATACCCCCCTCATTCCCCTCCCACTCGCTGCCCTCGCCCTTACCTGTTACCACCCTCCTCTCACCTACATCAGGCCCCTTGCTCGACGACCTCGACGAGTTCAGCGGGCTCGCACAGCTCGATATCCCCGCGCCCATGATAGGCACCGATAATGCCTATCAGACCCACTCGCAGCGACACGCGCCACCGACTCAAGCGGATGTCGCGATCCAGCCGGTCGCGCACGATTATCTCGAGCCCACGCCGCTCGCCGCGTCGCGCAAGTGCGCTAGCAATAGGAACTCGCTGAGCGGGCCGTCGGGCGATGCGGGGCGCGGCAGTGGCCGCTGGGAGGGGATTCTGGGCTCGGATGGTGGTAGTGGGGAGCTGCTAGGCGTGGAGTCGTGGAGCAGCGCGCCGACTACGGCTTCATTGCTTGGGAAGGGCGCTAGAAAGCGGTCGAGCGAGGATATCTCGGGTGCGACGTTCGGAGGTTTGGAGCTGACGCGCCGGCGGAGGATTGGCTGAGGGGTCGTAGAGGTGCGTCTCGGAGGACGTTCACTTGCTATCGGACTGCAGCACGATGGCTATACACGGTTGATATCCCGTCCCACCGCCAGGGTGGTATACATATCGCAAGGTCGTATACTTTTTCTCGTTTCTCCTTCAACTTCATGTTGTACTGGGTTTAGTGTATTGGACGCTCGGCCGAACTTAATGGTAGTTTACACATCTGTATAATAGCTTTTGCAAGGATATGCGGAGATCTACACCGGCGGAGTGGGCAAAAACAAAGGCCGCGCATAGGCTATCCGGTTCATACAAGGCATAATCACCAAATACTCGCCGAGTAATTACACGGGTCCTGTATTCGCCAGATGCATGCCGCACATTGCGCCCCACGGCGTATCGGCGAAGTGTCTGCTGCTGCATACGCTCGGACACTTCGGGCGGCGGACCCATCACAAAACTTGTTCGTGTTGCAGTCATGACAGGTCGTATTATTCGATGTTGCCTCTCTCGCCAAAGTGTGCATCACGATTCTTTTCGGGGTCCCATTCGATCATGTTCCCTTGTATTGAGATGGCGTGAGCAACCTGCAGAAAAGCATTCGGAACGGGACCTACACGCATAAACAATGATCAATAGGTGAGCTCCGTTTCGTGTTTAAATATCCGGTTCGCTGTGCATGTTGAAGCGCCATATGGCTATGGCGCATATTCCGCCGAAAAAATAATCACGGTCGCGGTTTCACGCCACGGAATCGCGGTTTGTCCGGAGGAGGTCCGGTCTATCTGTGTGGGTCTTGAAGTACTGAGCTCTGAGCATCAAATTACGAAGGTAACGCCTTAAAAAGCCCGTCATGATCTGAAGTCAGTAGGGACATAACATATCACAAAAATCCTATAATCTCTGGACGACTTGTAGATAATGGATAAAGCATGAACAGACTCTCTCGGGCTATATCATACGATGACGGATGGAGGAGGAGGAAAGGATGAGCGGCAGACACGGTGGAGGCTCCGGACCGACTTGCCGCCCAGGCCGGCAATGTCCGAACAGCGTCGGCGGCTCTCCGGTATCTGCAAGACCAAGAATCTCACTAAGTGACCGAATCGAGGCGACCGACCCTACGATAGAATAAACGTCACATGTGCACGAATTCTCTGGCGTTGATCCGGGGAACACGATTCAGAGGTCAGAAGAGACAGTCACTGCCAGATATCGTCAAGCGCAAACTTCGTCAGAATGCACTGGTTATGCCTCGTATACGCCGAATATGAGCGCTCTTTATCTTTGCCCAATCCGCGGAGAGGAGGCGGAGGTGGTTGTGATCTTGAATGAGGGACGATAGCTACCGTTGAAGTTCGCATGCTGGCATGTTGCCTTCATTCAGCGCTAGAGGTGCGGCGTTCGTACGTCCGCGCGTCGGACAAGACCGTTCTAGTTGGTGTCCCCATTATGTAGGGTGGCCTCTCGTCGCCGGCGTACGCGCTGTGCCCGTCGGTCCAGGGCTCATCGGCGCGTCAGAAGTTGAACATCCGGAGCACGTGGGCGCGGATAGATGGACCTCGACCCGACGCGTCAACTGTCAATTTAGCTTGCGGCGCCCCAGGCCCTGAGGCCTGACCCATCTCCCTCCTTTCCTCCCACCACCACCACCGCCGCCGTCCCCCAGACATGCCCGTCGAAGTCAAGAAGATCTGCTGCAGTGAGCTCGCCGTCCCCGACGCCCTGCCCACCATCGCTTATAACCTGCTTCCCCCATCACAGTCGGCGCAGGATATGTCGGTGAGTGCGACGCGTTGCCCCCCCTCGCCCGCGCTGACCATCGCGCCAAGGCGGGCCTACGTGCGCGGTCATCGCGCTCAAGTGTCCCCACATCCAGGTCACGATCGTCGACCTGAGCCAGCCGCGCATCGACGCGTGGAACAGCGACAACTTCGAGCTGCCGATCTACGAGCCCGGCCTCGTCGACGTCGTCAAGGGCTGCCGCGGCCGCAACCTCTTCTTCTCCACGGACGTCGACAAGAGCATCAAGGAGGCCGACCTTATCTTCGTCAGCGTCAACACTCCGACCAAGAAGTCCGGCGTCGGCGCGGGCTATGCGGCGGATCTGAAGTGCGTGCTCGAGACCGCGCTTGTCCCCCTCTGTCCTAACCTACACGATCAGCTATGTCGAGCTCGCGACGCGCAAGATTGCGGATATCGCGGAGACGTCCAAGATCGTGGTGGAGAAGTCGACGGTGCCCTGCCGTACGGCGGAGTCTATGCGCACCATCCTCGAGGCGAACTCCAAGCCCGGCTGCCGCTTCGACATTCTTTCCAACCCCGAATTCTTGGCTGAGGGAACTGCCATCGCCGACCTCCTTGCGCCCGACCGTGTTCTCATCGGCTCCCTGCAAACACAAGAGGGGAAGGATGCATGCCAGTCGCTGGTCGACGTATATGCTAATTGGGTTCCGTGAGTCCACATGCTTCCTCGATTCCCCCGGTGCTCAACTCGCTTCCCAGTCGCGAACGCATTCTGAGCGTTGGCCTGTGGTCCTCTGAGCTGTCCAAGCTAGCCGCCAACGCCATGCTCGCGCAGCGCATCTCCTCCGTCAATGCCCTTTCCGCCATCTGCGAAGCGACTGGTGCCAATATCGACGAGGTTGCGAACGCTGTTGGTTACGACTCGCGCGTTGGCCCCAAGTTCCTCAAGGCGTCCGTTGGCTTTGGTGGCTCGTGCTTCCAGAAGGACATCCTGAACTTGGTGTACCTGTCGGAGTCGCTGCACTTGCCGGAGGTGGCAGCATACTGGAGGCAGGTGGTCGATTTGAATGAGTACCAGAAGAGGCGGTTCGGCAAGCGGATTGTGGATACCATGTTCAACACGATTACGGGGAAGGTGAGTAGCTTTCTGAGGTCGTTGAGTGGCTATATGCGCGAGTTCTCGGGGCATATATGCTGGAAGTATCGCATATATGCCACTACTGTCTGCCGCTGCACCTCCATCACTGTCTCAAATCTTCCTTTCATTCCTCGATCACTTTGTTCTACGCCATCATGCCGCACGCGCTCTCTCCCTTCCTTTCACACCCGCTAACTCCTCCCGTAGCGCATCGCCGTCCTCGGCTTCGCCTTCAAGGCCGACACGGGCGACACCCGCGAGTCCGCCGCGATCACGCTCATCCGTGACTTTTTGTCGGAGCGCGCGCGGGTAAACGTGTACGACCCGAAGGTGACGGAGGAGCAGATCTGGCTTGACCTGGATGAGGCGCGGCCGGATTTGGGGCGGGAGAATAGTGAGTGTTTGCTTTTGTTTGGTCTGGTGGGGAAGGGGGACGAATGGTGTGAGGGCGAGGGGGACGTACGGTGGGAGGGCGAGGGGCACACATATATGCGGTTTCCTTACTCATTCCCCTTTCTGTTATCACGCATCGTTCGCCACGAACGCTCGCTGACCCTCTTTCTAGTCCAGAAGCAGGTCACGATCTGCCACTCCGCGATGGAGGCGTGCAAGGACGCTGAAGCAATCGTGATCGCGACCGAGTGGAAGGAGTTCAAGGAGATCGACTGGGAGGCCGTGTACGCCAGCATGAAGAAGCCGGCGTTCGTGTTCGACGGGCGGCTGTTGCTTGACGCGCAGCGGTTGAGGGAGATTGGGTTCAGGGTGAGTTGTTTGAGGTTCTTCTGTTTTGGTTGTGGGCTCTGCTTTGGTTGTAGCGTCTGTCCTGCGTTTGTGATGTTCTCCTTCTGTGGTGAGGGAGGGCTTGGCGGGGCTTGGGGGGTGCGGGCATGGCGGGCAGGGTCCGAGAGCGTGACTCGTGCGATGTTCGAACTCATCTATCGGATGCGGGCGACGTCGTGAAAGGACAAGTGCGATATTGGGTCGAAGGCGAGCTACGGTGCGCGGGATGGTCGTGATGCGGGGGAGGAGCGATGTGGCGCTAGCAAGAGGAGCGAATGATGAAAGAACTCCATGCTAACCCTCATATAGGTCACCACCATCGGCCGTCCGTCCGTCTAGAGGACGACGCCACGACACCTAAGGAGAGGTGACATAGACGTCAGAGATGAAGTTGAAGATTGTGTCGATGGGTGCGCCGACGGGATGACAATGGCACAATGCCCCGACGGAATGACGAATGGCACAATGCCCCGTCGACGACACGTCGACGAACTGTTGCTAGTGCCTCGGGAAGGATAATGTTCTGTACTCTGTCATGTTTGCTCCATTGTGTTCTGTAGATTATCGTAGAAAGCGGTTCTGAATATTAGTATTTATGGTCGAGCTGTCGGGTCTGTTGATAGTTCCATGAGACCAAGTGTATTGTCATGTGTTACGACGCATAAGTATTCCTCGACTTACACACCGGTATGCTACAACGATAAGAGCCGCAGTGCTCCGTTGCACGGTCCTTCTCCTGGACTGTGTAGGGCTGTTCCTCTTTAAGGACCTCCCCCGAATGATAAATTTCCTTCCTTCCTTCCTTCCTTCCTTCCTTCCTTGCACTATGAGGAATCGCTGTTGGTGCTGCTGTGTATTCTTCGCGAACGAACCAAAAATACATTATTGAGCTGCTTCCAATGGTTCAGCCCGGGATCGAACCGGGAACCTTTCGTGTGTGAGACGAAAATCATGACCATTAGACCACTGAACCCATGATGAGCAGAGGCTGTTGGCCGCCCTGTACGCTCATCGCTGTTGCAGTATATCAGTGAAGAAGCAGGATATGTAGTTTGTGCAACGTCTTGCTGGCTCTCTCTATAATCGTCTTCTCATCAATACTGTCGTCTCGTCAAGCCAGGCAGGGGTGGCATCGTTCAATCGTGATTGATTCATGAAGGCATGGGTGGTTGGCTCGCTGCCGAGTGTCGCGGGGCGTACGATACAGTGTCCGTCTAAAGGATGGTAGGCATAATGATACAGGTCGTCTAATTGTCTGTCAAGACTAGCGCGCATTATCGTCCGTCGAAACTAGTGGGCGGTCAGGCATCGGCATGGGTTGGGAGCTGGACAATACGTACATAGAGTGGGCACGCAGCAGAACCCGCTGCGGGACCGACGCTCAAGGATGCGCTCGCCTCCGCCTAGCGAATTTGGCGGACCGGACGCGGGTCTCGACGGGCTCGGGCGGTGCTATGGGCTCGACCTCGACCGTAGGCGGCACTGGAGCGACGTCCGTTGGCATGCCCGCCTCACGGCGTGGCGGCGTCGGAGCGAGGGAGACACCGGGAGGTGGGGACGCCGGCTGTGTTGGTAGTACATCGCCATGCGCGTATACCGGGACCTTCGCGTGTGGTGGAACGGGAATGAGGCCATGCACGCCCGCGAGGAGGGCGTACAGCGTGATGAGGTATAGCCACAAGTGGAATTGCATCGCTGGGCCCAGTCGTCAGCGTCCGAATGGTACACGATAGCAAACGATAGACGTACTTGGGAAAGAGCAGTCAGCTCGTACAACACCAAGTCGAAAGAGAGAGCTCCTGCCTACGCTGGGATCCTCCGCGTTACAAGTACGCACACGAACAAAGGCCGCCTCGCCTCAAGTCGCACTCGTGTACATGAAGCGCCTCGCGTCGGGGGCGGCACTCGCAAATTCGAAGCCCCCACGTCCACGGCGGCCTATATATGCGACGCGCACATGCAATGCAGTAAGTCAGCGAGAACCGTGACGGCACTGCCGTTCCCAAGAATACGTGGACACCTACCCACGCGCGGGCTGCATTGCGTCAGGCCCGCGCACGAAGACAGGCGGGGGTGCGAAATGTGCTGGCAGCCGGCCGTATGTCGGTGGATGGGGATCTAGTATTGGCGGGCTGAATGGGGTCTTGACGACTGAATGCGGTCTATTAGTGTCATTGTGATCTCATAGCCGGTAGCGGGAAGGGTAAGCCTCGAGAAGTAGGCTTGAGTGCGGACGGGTGGGCCCGGATAGAGACGCGTAGGATCGGTTAAGGGGGTGTAGATTGCAACCTAGATGGTCAGAGGGGCTTGGTTGGGGCGAAAGGGGGCGCAAATGAGAGATTGAAGGCCGTAGAAGACGCCGGGAGTTTGGTAAGCGACGCCGCTTGAGAAAGAGCGATGGCCGCAGACTGTCTAGAAGGGCTGACCAGGGAGGTTGGGCGCAGCTAAAGGTGATTATGTACCTGTACCTAACAATTGAGTTCCGAGAGACTGGAGAGCGACCTTCGCAGTGGCAAGCGTAATCACACGTCAAGGCCTGTGAACGCAGACAGGATGGCTATTGCTATCCGTCTTTACTGGGAGTCCGCTCTTTCGCGCCGCAGCAGCTTCAAAAGGCCAACAGAGATATTGACAGGGATTGCGAATGTTATGTTGTTGAAGGCAGCTCACGATGGTAGAGCGTAAGGTCCGGCAAACACCGATCCTCGCGCGACGGAGTTGAACTCGGACCGTCGCCGATTTGCTTGACATCCTGGTCCTCCAGATGCAAATATGTACTCTACAACTGTTCCTTGTAAGAAATATAGTACCGAATTGGATGATTGTAGTAAATACTCCGAAAGAGGAGGGAGTTCCAAAAAAATGACCGTCGTTGTCGAAGAACGGAGGAGCTCCGCAAAGAAGTAGTCCCTTTCGCTGGACCTCCGCGAGGACGGTCAGCTAATCGGATTCTCCCCAAGAGCAACCTCGCGTCGTCCGACGCCACAGCCCGTATGTCACCTCCGCCTTTCGTGCGAGGACGAAAGGCATCATCAGCCGTACGCGGTTGTGGCTGCGAGAACCCGCGCAGCGCCTCCGCTACTCCCAACCCCTCGCCGAGAAGACGGAGAAAGGAAGTAGCCTCGTCAGCACCACGCGAGCGCTCGCGATGGACACAGGCCCACCTACCGCGGGGTACGTCCGGGAGCGTTACCAAGCCATCCGTACCCGCGATAGGCCCGAACGATGCCAGGTCTCATCGCCGTCGTCCAAGTCATCTACACGACGACACGGGCGACGACGACAGCGGCGACCCGGCTACCACCTAGTATACGTCGCGCAGCTGTCTTCCGCACCCTGTTCAGCAGGACGCACGGCCTCTTCAAAAAGAAGTAGACCAACGCCTGACTACGGGAGAGCCCATCCGATGCAAAGTCCCGTGGTAGCCAGTTGGGCCAGTGTCCAAGGACGGCGACCTGCAAACATGTTAGTGGCAGAAATCCTCCGAAGGAGGAGGGGGGTTCCAAACATTGGCCGTCAATATCAGCAAAGCACGAGAGGCCCCCTTGTGAGCAGTTCGTTCGCAGGCCTCCATGAGGAAGGTCGACTACTAGGGTGTTACTCCGAGGGCCAGTTCGCATTTTGCCGACACTACAAATCATGTACTGCCTCCGCCGCGCGCTGACAAGCGGGTAGCATCCCCGGCGGTACACTATTGTAATTACGAGCGCTCCCACAGCACCTCCACCACTCCCAGTTTTTCTACCACCGAAGCAGAAGAACAGGGAAATGATATCAACGGCGCCGTGCAAGCACTCGTCATGGGCACCAATCCACCCACCACAACGTACGTCCGGGAGAGTGACCAAGCCATTCGTAGTCGTAATGGGCCCGAACGATGTCGGGTCTCGCCGTCGTTGGCCGAACCGTCTATCCGACGATCCAGACAACGACGGCAGTGGCGACCCAACTACCACATAGTGTACGCCGCGCAGCTGTCTTCCGCACTCTGTTCAGCAGGACGCACAACCCCTTCGAGAAGAAGTAGGCCGACGCCTGACTACGGGAGAGCCCATCCAGCGCATGCCCATGGTAGCCAGTTGGGCTGGTGTCCGAAGACGACGATCCTTTGCCGATGCCACAAATCATGCGCCGCCTCCGAGTCTGCCGCGCGCCGAGGGACGGGAGACATCATCGCCGGCGCATAACTGTAGCTGTGAGCGCGAGCGCACTGCCTCCGCTACTGCCATCGCCGGCCGCTGAAGCGGAGGGTCAGACAAGCAGCTTCGACGGCACCACGCAAGCGCCTGCGGTGGACACAAGCCCACCCACCGCGGGGTACGACTGGGAGAGTTACCAAGCCATTCGTACCCCTTGGTGGGCCCAAACGTCGTCGGGTCTCGCCGCCGCTGGCGGAATCATCTAGCCGATGATTTATGCAACGGTGGCGGGGGCGACCCGACTACTACCACATAGTATACACCGCGCAGTGGTTCTCAATCCACAGCAGTACACACGCAGTCCCCGAGAAGAGGAGAGCTGCGAACGTCCACTTGATGAGAGCACATCCGGTGCAATGTCCCGTGGTAGCCAGTTGGGCTTGTGTCCGACGACGATGAAATGGGTCGGAATATACAAAGCTGATAAAATCCTCCAGAAAGAGGAGGGGGTTCCAAAGATTAGCCGCCGATATCGACGAGGCGCCAGGAAGCCCCCGATGAAGAATCCGTTCGCAAGTCCTGTTAAGGGACAAGCTACTAGGGCATTCCGTCAAAAGCTAACTCGCCCCTCGCCGACGCCACATGTCGTGTATCCCCTCCGCCGCGCGCCAATAGGCGGGAAGCATCACTGGAATTACACGACTGCAGCCACGAGCGCACGCACAGCACCTCCGCCACTTCCAACTCCACCGCCGAGGCGACGGAAACAGCGAGTGGCATCAACGGTACCGCGCACGCGCACGACGGACGCCAGCCCACCCACCGCGTCGTACGAGTGGTTGAACCACCAAGCCACTCGTACTCGCAATAGGCCCAAACGATGTCAGGCCTTACCATCGCTGGCTGGATTGTCAGTTAGACAGTCCAGCCAGCGACAGTAGAAGCGGCCCAACTACCATCCGTACACCGCACAGCTGGACCTCTCTCAGCAGCAAGAAGCACTCGACCTCGCCCCAAGAAGGGAGCGGCCGTGAGCACCTGACAGGAGAGAGGGCCATATCCGGCGTGCATGGCAGTCAGTCGAGCTGGTGTCCGACGACGACGATCCTTCGCCGATGCCACAAATCATGCGCCGGCTTCGAGTCTGCCGCGTACCAAGGGACGGGAGACATCATCACCGACGCATAACTGTGGTTGCAAGCGCAAGCACAGCACCTCCACTACTGCCATCGCCGCCGCCGAAGCGGTGGGTCAGACAAGCAGCTTCGACGGCACCACGCAAGCGCCTGCGGTGGACACAAGTCCACCCACCGCGGGTTACGACTGGGAGAGTTACCAAGCCATTCGTACCCCTTGGTGGGCCCAAACATCGTCAGGTCTCGCCGCCGCTGGCGGAATCATCTAGCTGATGATCCAGGCAACGACGGCAGTGGCGACCCGACTACCACCTAGTATACACCGCGCGTCTGGTTCTTAATCTATAGTAGAGCACCCACAGTCCCGCTCCATGAAGATGAAGCTGCAGGCGCCTACCCCGAGAGAACTCATCCGGTGCCGCGTCCCGTGGTAGCCAGTTGGACTTGTATCCGACGAAGATGATGGTTTTCGACAAGAAGCGGGGCGCTTATAAGCAGCGGCGCCGGCGCCTGTGCCGGATCAGCGGGCCGCCATAAATGCTGCCGGTCTATTGTGACAAACCGTGACTCCTCCGGTTGGACCTGCTCCTCATGGTATCCGCGCCGTGGCGACGCGATTGTTACCCCGGTCTTTTGACCTTGAGCTTTTCAGAACTTCTGCCTGGCACCTCCGCTGCTTCTCTCGTCGATAGGCGCAGCGCCTCATTGAGCGCCCAAGCACAGCTCCGCTGAAGGTCATGGCATACCACAGCTCGTGACATACAGCATCCATTGTGGCATCAGAGGCGCCATCAAGGAATCCGTACCTTTTTTGACCTTCTCATGTGCACGCGTCCCTCAAGAAGCTCAGCCATCAGCGGTAGGGCCGTGAAGGTGAGCTTCGCAGCGCCTCGTGGAAGCTCATTTTGTGAACTTGAACAGCTTGATTTGTATCCCTGTGGACGATATAGCGTCTCTCCCCACGTGTTTTGTGATAGTAGGCGCTACTCCTCGTCGTTCAGCAAGGAAGAAGCGCCTTGACATAGACCAGGCTCCTACCAGATATAAATTGGCGCTCGCCCCGACAGGATGCACTCCCAAGCAACCCAACTACATCTCAGTGGCAAGACTACAAATCGCATAACAAGCACTCTGACTCCTCATGGCACCAGAGCGAACCACTACTGGGCGAAGAGTGAAAGGGAGGAAATGTGTCGTCTCGTACACGGCGTCAGCAGGGTTGGTCGAATGTCTTGCCACAGTCAAAATGCTGTGCTCACTCACGTATTCAGGCATCGCGGTCGCAATCCAGGTGCTCCACCGGGCCTCAAGAAGATACGGGAATGGGGCGATCTCAGCGTCATTCCCCCAACGGAGACCCGTATGTTCTCCATGACTAGCCCGCAACCTGTCATTTACAGTAGACCCAGTGTGCCCTGCGACCTCGAATAATGCGCTTGCTCCCGCGAGCTATCCCGGGCCTTATAACAAGGTCTGGCATGCGCTCGGCAGCGCTAACGTGATGTCCGAGTTTCTTCAAGCCCAGATCCAGCAAGCGACAGGCCTCCACGGTCTACACGTCGATCATCTGAGGCCTGACGAGTCCTACACTCCCCTCCGCATCAACGCCCTCGACCTCGTCTCCCTCATCATAAAGGGCGGCACGACCAACATCAATCCGAAGATCCGCAATCAGGTCGACATGTTGCTGAAGGATCTGATTCCGTCGAGGCTCGTTAGTGCTTTACTCTCTTTCCCTGGACCAGCGGAGAGGGAGCACGACGCAACCATCTTTCAATTCCTCTGGCGCGCGAGGAGCACTCTCACGCACCTTTCCCTCGAGCTCAACTTCCGCGACAAGGAGGAATTGCAGCGCTACCTGTCGTCCACGGCAGCGGCACGTCTGGTATCCCTAGAGCTAAAGTCTACCAGTAATTTGCAGAAGCAGGTCATCAAAGCTCTGCAGAGCGAGGACTCGTCCAGGCTGCCCAACCTGCGCTATCTCTGCCTGAACAAGCCGGTCACCCCAGCGAAGCTGATGATGGCATTGCGCACGCGCCACAACCTGAACCCTACCGCCAACAATCCCGCCTACCCTCCCCTCACTATCGAGTTGGTGAACGTCCACGAGTTCAGCGACTCCGCGCTTGCGCAGGCGCAGAACATGCAGATCACCTTCGTCGAGTACGATGTTGTGCGCCCCACGGGTAACTAGAATGCGCACGCGCGGGTACCTAGTATGCCCTCTCGCGGATAGCTCGTATGCGCCCACGGACTTCGGAATTGTACTCTCGGTGTATGGTTATTGGCTATCCTGTTGACTTACTCTACTTGTATGGACGCTTCTACTCAGTAGAATTAATTCTCGCGTTGTAGCTTCGACATCTGAACTCCCTTCCCATGTATCACTCATATCTCTATGAATCTATACAATTGACCCGTCGCTGGATGTTTGATCATATTCAGACGGCGCACTCAATCGTCTGAGTGTCTTCCAAATCTCAGTGAGGAGGAATAATATTTTTAGTGCCACAAACCTCTTTCCGATGGCCACCGCAGTAGCACTATGCAACCCTTGATAATAGAGCCTCTTTTGACAGCGCCACTCATCTGCAGTACACTTCATATTCTTCACAAATAATCTGAAAGAGCTACCATATGCGCTGATCTCGTCCTCAGGAAAAGAGGCCATACGGACAGTCCACATCTACGACGCCCACTTCGCATACTTCCGCGGGCGCTTCCACGACCACGACAGGATCAAAGATGCACGACCTGTTACACCGGGTGCCCGCCCGCCACCACCTCGAACTCAGGATCCCGCGCCGCCCGCTCCAGGATATCCTGAATACTTCTGGCAAAAGCTTCCATCGTCTCCTTCCGGTATAGGTCCTTCCTATAGTTGACCTCGCCCCACATCCTATGCGAGCCCTCCCTGCGGCTGAAGAAGATCTCGATATCCCACCGCATCGCGTGCATGTTCACCTCGATCGGCGACGCCTGGATGCCACCGGCCTCGAAGTACCCAGCGTCCAACACATGATACCCGAGGATCGTCCTCAAGGGCCGCGTCCCTACCGGCGTCCCCCGCGCGGCGAGCTCAGCCATGACGCGCGGGTACGGCGCATCCTGCTGCGCCATGCCCTCGAGGGAATCCTCTCGGACGATCCGGAGCACGTCGCGGAACTTCACACCCGCACGCATGGGGATGCGGTACACGAGGAGGTTGACGAAGTAGCCCGCGAGGTCGGCGACTTCTGCGCGGTTTCGGCAGGCAGCGGTTGTAGGAAAGGCGGCGTCGGCGGCACCGTCGCGCGCGAAGGCTGCGCAGCGGAGGGCGGCGACGAGGACCATGAACATGGTCGCGCGCTCGGCATGGCAGAGGGCGTCGAGCGCGTGGACGAGGTCCGGTTGGCAGTCAACGATCTCGAGTCCGCCGACATGGTCGACGACGGAGGGTCGGGGAAAGTCGAGAGGAATCTCCAGAGGTACGAAGCGGTTGAGCTTGTTGACCCAGTAGTCCATCTGAGGCGCGATGAGACGCTCGTATTCGGGGGTACGCTGGAATTGGGCCCAGTCGCTGTATTGTATGGGCAGCTCGGGGAGGTTGGGCTCGCGTCGCTCCACGTATGCAGAGTACAGCTCCTTGACCTCCTTGTAATGGACGTCACGAGAGAAGCCGTCGGTATCGATGTGGTGCATCGAGAGCAGCAAGATATGCTTGCGCGGGGTCAAGCGGAATAGGATGGGACGGTACGAAGTCTCGACGGTTATCTCGAAATGTCGGGTGGCGTGGTGTCGAAGTAAGTCATCCAGTGCGTCGCCCTGTAGACCGGGCTCAACGTCAATGACCTCCATCGGGGGCACCGTGTCGACAATTTTCAGTCGCGGCTCCTCGTCAGTTGGCACGAAGATGTGGCGCAGGGCTTCATGACGGCGGCCGATGTCGTCAACGACGCGTGACATGATCTCAACGTCCAGATCGCCGTCAAGGACCAACCAGTGCGCGCTATTGCAGACAGACTTCTCCGGCCCGTCGAGTCGGTCGAGGTTGAATATGCGAAGCTGACCCAACGATAGAAGGTCCCGTCGCCGTTCAGGCAACGCGCGCACTGTGTCCGCGATAGACACCGCCTGCGAGCTGCCAACGTCTCTAAGCAGCGACTCGATCCTCGTGGCCAACTGCCTCGGCGTCGGGCCGGCGAAAATATCCGGGAGGCCCAGCTCGACCTGCTCTTGCTCGGTCAGTCGCCACTTGAGTCTTTGCGCGAGCAGCGAATGGCCGCCGATGTCGAAGAAGTCGCTCGTCGCGCCGACGGATTTGAGACCGAGGATCTCCTGGAAGGCTTCGCATAACCGTCGCTCCAGGTCACTTCGCGGTGCATCGTAGTTGACCTCGACGGCATGATGGTGCTCGTAGCCACGTGCGTGAGCTTCAAGAGCGAGCGTCTCTATCTTTCGACGGTCGAGCTTGCCGCTGTTGTTGAGTGGGAGGGTGTCGAGAAAGTGGATAAAGCGAGGAATCATATGTGCTGGGACGGAAGCCTTGAGAGCTACGAAGACGTCCTTTTCTGATACGGTTGTTTTGTCTGGGGCTTGATCCCGCACGACGAAGGCGACTAAGTACGGATCCCCTTCTTTGACGCAAGCTACTGCGGCATCCGCGACGAGGCCGGTGCGCACGAGGGCTGCTTCGACCTCAGCTAGCTCGAGGCGCTGACCACGAATCTTGACTTGACCGGCGTTGAGCCGTCTTTCAAACTGGATGACGCCGGTCGGTAACCACTTGACAAGATCCCCCTAAAGGCAAGTCAGTGAACTTGCGAAAGAGGTGCTTTAAATTTAACTAACAGTGCGGTAAAATCTCGACGGGCCCTCGCCGGCTTCCGGGACATCGAGCTCAACGAAGCCGGCGGCCGTCTCGGCAGGTCGGTTGAGGTACCCCTCCCCAACTTGTCGTCCGCCGATATACAGCTCGCCTTGTATGCCGGGTGGCACGAGTCGCTGATTTGAATCGAGGACTAGCACCTGCGCAGGAGGGAGAGCACGTCCGATCGGAACAACTCCGCGCGCCGGAATCTGCTCCAAAGGAGGGATCTCGTACTTGAGGGACCTCAGCATATGATGAAGCCGTGTAAACTGAATGACGCTCACCCCAACGACATAGCAACAGCACTCCGTCGGTCCGTAGACATGGTACATCCTCATCCCCTCATTCAACTTCCTCAGCTGCCTCACATGCTCCCACCCCAGCAACTCCCCGCCAAAACTGATCGACACGAGTCCTTCAAACAGCCCCGGCGCATGCGCCAGTATCTGCCTCAACTGGCTCGTCGGCAAGAACGTCGCGGTGATCTTGCGCTCGTGAAACAAGCGCGCGAGCAGCGCCGGATCCAACACGTCGTAGCGCGAGAAGCTCACGAGGGTGGCGCCGCGGAGGAGGGTGCACCAGACGTCGAAGACGGTCCCGTCCCAGGCGAGGTTGTTCACCTGCGCGACGCGCGTGCGTGGTCCAACGCGTTGAGGCTCGCCGTCGTAGGCGAAGGAGAGGACGGCCGGCGCGCGTATGCGCACGCCTTTGGGGAGGCCGGTGCTGCCGGACGTGTACATGATATACGCGACGTTGTTGGCGATGGGGCGAAGGGTGGGCGTCACTGGATTTCGCAATGCGAGGATGGATCGAGCGTTGGAAAGGAAGTTGGTAAGGTCGAGTCGGGGGACACCCGGTGTAGTAAATGCGGGAGAGTCAGAGACGGTGATGAGAAGAGATGCGCCCGAATCCTCGACGAGCCATTGCAGACGTGATTCGGGAAGCCGGATGTCAAGGGGGACATAGGCGGAGCCGTACTTGATAATGGAGAGGATCACAAGGATAGCGAGAGGTGAGGGCGGGATGCACGTCGCTATGTATTCGGCGTCCAAGGTCGAACCAGCGAGCGCTTCCGATACCTTCTGCGCCACAGCGTCCGTAAGGATATCGACTTCACCGTAAGTGTAGGATGTCGTGCCATCGTCCAAAGCGAGCTCATTGGGGTACTTCTTGACGGCATCACGAAAGGCATCTCGTAGTACGCGACCTTCGTACGACGGCGTGATGGGCGGGGTGGTCGATACGTGAGCGCGATCAAGCAGCGAAGGCGCTACCTCAAATGGTAGGTGGGAGACCAGGACGTCCGAGGGGCAGAGAGCAGCTTCGAAGGCTTCACGATAGCACTGAGCCAGTGCATATATGCTCTCCAGATGAAAGACTGTAGAGTTGTACGTGATCTCGACCTTGTCTTTGCTGACTAGCCAGTGCATATCGACAGCTTGTCTTGTACACATCAACAAGGATTGGGATTGCAGCAGAAAGAGCTACGCACTGAGGACCGCGCGGGATGGACGCGGATAATGCAAGCCTTATTTTTTCGCCTTCTTGATCGAAGCGCGTCGCGGTCGTAAGGGAGCTTCGAGCGTCTGCGAGTGCGCATTGTACAGTCGTGTCTTCCGTCGTGATCAAACGTGCTCTCCGAGCTCCTTGCGCATCGATCACAGCTACAGAATATGAGCTTCCGGAGTACGATGCTCGAAGTAGGACGCACCAAGAGTGACATTCTCCAAGCTCGTGCATCTGTAGTGTAGAATGCGCAGGGCTGCAACTGCGAGGACCTCCAGCTCCTCCGCGGTCGTGGTCGGCGGCGCTTCTTGCGGAAGTCGAGTGGAGAGGGTCCCAATTGATGGCTGCTGACGGTCGGTCTCATAATCCGGAGGAAACGCGAGAGCGGGGCCAGAAAAGTTATCTCCTGTAGAAGCAGACATCTTCGAAGCTAGGAAGGAGGTGGAAAGCAAAGGGTCTTGCGCATCGCCGCCGTCGGTATGTATTCAAAGCCATTTGATACGCTGTGCAGCGGTGCACACGGTCAATCAGCCATGCCGAGGGTCAAACGGAAAGATAACTCGATGAGCTGATCTGACGAAGATCCGCTGCATCGTAAGGCACCCGTTACTTGAGGGGATCGGGGCAAAGTGGCGAGCTCGTCGTGGTCTATGTTGAGAAGTAACGAAGGCCCGGCGTGCGTGTAGCGGCAACTTCCGTTTCACGTGGTCCCCATGTTCAACTTTTTGTGACGCTGAATTTTATAACCAGTGCACCTCGAGCAATCAAATGAAGAGCCCATGGTCAGCGGACGAGAGCAGTCTCTTCGTGGTTCAAGACTGCACCTGCAAGATTCAAGCAAAGAGCACAGTTTGGTGCCCCGACCATAAATTGCCCTTTTGGGTACAAGCTCGACGTTTGTGAGCTTTTCTTTCCCTTTCCCCCATCAACCACACGCCGTTCAAGCTTAGCTCATGCTGAGAGCCACCCTTGTATACTCATCTGGGAGTCTTGGAGAGGACATACTGATCCTGACACCAGGATTCGAACCTCCGACCGGAATTTCCGAAACGCAACGGTGCTCACCGTTCCCGCCGTTGTCAGTGATCTTCGGCTCTACCACCCACACGCATAGCTCCATCTCCTCGCCGTCTTGCTCATCCTCGACGCCGACTAGGGTAGACATGGACTCCTGATGCTTCCCCGTCGTTACTCCGCTGAATCTCTGAACTTGGCACCCAAACACGATGGCTGAACCAGATACTATTGCGCGGTACCGGACACCTCCCCAGTACACGGGTCCCCCTCTGATATTTCACCAGCGAGGCGAGAGGCCTGCATGCCGGCCTCAAGGAGTTCCTCAAAACGCGCGACCCATGGGACAGGGAGGTCGAGTTCCAGCGGCAAGAGTGCGTGCCACGTCCTTGCATTGTCCGCTCGCCACTGACCGAACGTCATAGTCTGCGGCGGCGATACCTCAGCCTGCTCCTTCTGCACCCCTACGCAAACGAGGCCAAAGATGCCGAAACCCACCTTTGGATGCAAACTTCGTACTCCTTCATCACCGTCTACAAGCAACGCATCGCGGCTATCGATCGCGCCATCCAGCATGGCGCTCGTCCGGGTCCAAACAACCAGCGCGGACATGGCCCAGTCGAACACCGCAAGCTCACGCAACGCTTCCGCCAATTTCTGGCCGATGAAGACAAGTTCTGGGCTCAGTTCGCCGCTCGCTTCCGCCGCGCATTCGCGCTCCGCGAAGCCAATCACGCATTCCTCGAACTCAAACTGGCCACGCAGGATGAACTGGAGGGCAAGGAGGACGCTCCGCCGCCGACAGCGCGAAACCAGCATCACTTCCCCGATGCCCCACCGTACACCGAGCCGATGACGGACGAGCAGCGCCACAGTCGGCTGTCGATCCTCAGCAAGGCACTCATATGCATGGGCGACATCGCGCGCTATCGAGAGCAGTACAACGAGAGCGGGGGGCGCCCTCGGGCAGGCCACGAAGAGCATGAGCTGTTAGCGCCGCTTAAGCGCGAGCGCGGTGGACGGCGCGGACGGAACAAGGAACCCAACCTGGAACGGCGGCCGCGAAACTACGACCGGGCACAGTCATGCTACGAGCACGCGCGACGTCTCGTCCCCGACGACGGCAATCCCTCTCACCAGATGGCGATCATTGCCTCGTACCAGAATGACGTCTTCTCATCCGTCGTGCACTATTATCGGGCGCTTTGTGTGCGCCAACCGTACGAGCCGGCGGCGGACAACCTGGCGACGGTATTCAATAAGGCACTGGACCAGTACAAGCGACGCAAACAGCAAGAGCATGAGAAGAACGAGAAGAAGCAGGAGGAAGGCGAAATCAACATACGTGCACGAATTGAAGGCTTCAAGGAGAAGATTGTGGTTATTCATGCTCTTTGGCGCCACACTCTTTCGCGCAATGGATCAGAGAAGTACGTATCCCGTGCATCTCACTCCGACGATGTCACTCAACTACTGCCCAAGACCCCTTGATTCTCTTCTCAGAAAACTAACCTCTTCCGCCTGCACCGACTTCCACTTCCTCATCTCCCAGCGCCATCTCCCGCCCGATGTTATCGAGGATGTCATGATTCTCGCCCAAGCCGCCCTCTGGAAACACCGCATGCTCCGCGACAAGACCTCGTCCTCCGAAATGACCGAGTACCGCATCTTCGCGCACCTCCTGCTCATGCACCGTACGCTTCTCGAGGTCGGCATCGACGAGCTCAAAGACGCGACTTCTAGCGCCCCCTCCCCCACAGACCTCGCCCAGCGCATCACAGGCGAGTTTCGCCGCACGCTCTCCGCCCTGCGCATCGCAAGCAAGTGGCTGCAGGCGAACTACGCATACGTGATGAAGAACTGGGACCCACAATGCATCGCAGACGCGCGCAAGATGGGCCGCGGGGCGCGCGAGCGGGACAAGGACAGCAAGAAGGGGAGCACGATGCTCGTGAAGTTCTGGCAGAAGTACGCGGACTTCTCGCGAGCGCTGGCGCGGGCGTTCCCGGAAAAGGAGCTGCCGAAGCTGACGGTGCCGCTGGAGGAGGATGTCGATATGCGCGGGTTCTTGCCTTTGAAGAAGCAGATGGACGGGCAGGGGGTGGGCGCGTTCGAGGATCAGGCGGCGCAGGAGCACCCGAATGTGCTGCAGTTGATGCGCATATCGGACCTGTTAGCAGATGCACGGATACTAGCCAAGCGGGAGGTGTGTGCATTGCTTCTTGCGATGTTCATGAACTCATTTGTACGCCAGGATGCGCCCATTGCCTTGTACGGTAATCAATTCGCCCTCAAAGGTGTCGAATCGCAGGTCGCGGATGATGTGAACGGAGGGAGTTCGTCGGAGAATGGAGTCGTCACCCCCAACGTTCCACGCTCGTCCGTCCGAGAGATCGAGGAGGAATTGCCCGAGGGCATCAGCGTCAACGACGATGAAGTCGTTCGTAAGGCATTTGACCACCTCAACACCGCGGAGGACGAGATAGAGGTGGATGACGAAGAGCAAATCGTCTGGGACCCTAGGTCAGTATAGGCAAGGCGTGAAGCGAAGACGCAACTGACCTCACATGTAGGGCCCCTAGCTCACCCAGTCGTGCGCGCAGCAAGTCCATCTCGAACATGCCGTTCATGGCCGAGGATCCCATCGTGCCATCCATGCCCGCGAAGTCGACCATGGCGCCCATCGGGAGTCCGATCACGCCCCTTAAGCCTATCTCGCCGACGAAGGATTCGTCAGCGGACAGAAGCTTCTCGCTATTCCCCATGCCACCAGCAGACGCGGGCGCGAAGAACGCGCCAACCTCTTTACTGACCTCCCCCTACCGCGTAACCGAGATGGCATATCTGGAGGCGAAGGCTCGTGTCATGGGCTCCCCGTCGTCGCAAGCCAGAGGTCCATCGCCTCAAGGAGCGCTGACAGCAAAAGATGCTACTTCCCTTCGCCTGTCGATACGAGGTATGAGCCAGTCGCCCGCGGTGGGCACGACGGCCCAGGACCTGGTGAAGAGCATGATGGCCCCGCGACGCCTCGATGGACGGCAGTCGGCGATGCCATCGTTGGCGTCGCCACCGCGAGTGCCGGGTACGCTGGGAGTTTCTTCGAGCCCTTTAACGGCGTTATCGACGAGTCCTTCGGCACAATTGTCTGGTCCTCTTGGGTCGTCAGCGCTAGGTGGAGTGCCTGTAGACCAGCGCTTCGGGCCGCAAGTTTGGGGCGAGCAGTCGCATACTTTTGGCACGCCATCGATGGGCACTTTTAACGACCCGCCCGCGGCGCTGCCATCTTCGATGCACGGCCAGCAGCCGGTGCTCTCGCAGCCGCCGACTCTGTCGCAGCAGACGCTGTGGAGCAGTCAGGGGTCGCAGGGCCTCGGCGCTATGCCGTCTGCACCGTTGGCTCCTCAGCCGATGGGCGAACTTCCGCAGGCGTCGTTGCCGCCGTCCCACGAGGCGTATCCCATGTCTGGATTGGGTCATGGCGGCGGTCTGGGGTATGCGGGCGGACCTGCGCGGTATGGCGAGGAAGCTCTGGGGTACGCAAGAGAGACGCTCGCCTTCGGTGGAGGACACCTGGGCTATGCCGGGCAACCACAATCAGACTTAGGGATCTCACCGGCGCACGCTCGGCACCTATTGCTCGATCCCTATTTGCAGCCGCACCTCGCAACAGACCCACGCTACGCGGCGATGTGGGGGAACGCGATGGGATGAAAATCGCCTGATATGGACCTGCAAAGTCCGCTATATGGTTTAGGACCGGCGAAGAATATGTGCTCCGCTCGATATGCGTTGCAGCTCGACATTGCCTACGAGCAATCATAGAAAGCCCGCTTCAGTCACAACGACAGAATGCTGGTCAAGGACGATAAACGACCTCAACAACAATGGTCGACATGCGTAATCCGTGGATACATGGCCGCCTGCCGTAAACTCTTTCAGGTGCTTGGCAAGCAGGAAATCCGGATAGCCTTGAGGACGTGTCGCTTTTCGCTTGTACTTACTTTCTCGCTAGCTTCTTCTGTTCTTTATCTTCCTCTTTGGTGCCACTTCTGCTGATATTTCTTATTTCCTCTGTGACTAGCCTCAGATGAGCTTGATACTTGGTCCTCGCAGGTGTTCGACTGAACACCGTTGTACTATATTCACTTATTCCCTCTCGAAAGCGCCAGGGCGCGCATCCAGCATTGTCAATGTCAAAGTGGATATCTGCTCTTTCTCAAACTCGTCTCTGAGGGCCATGGCGAGGCCTGCAATGTGCGAGTGTTCTTGTACCAAAAGGGTAATTTATGGTTGTGGCACCAAACTCTGCTCTTCGCATGAATCTTGCAGGTAAAGTCTTATACCACGAAGAGACTGCTCTCGTCTACTGTCCATGGGCTCATCATCTAATTGCTCAAGGTGCGCTGGCTACGAAATTTAGCTTCATGAAGTTTGAACATATGTTGATCACGTGACGCGGAAGTTGCCGTCCCACGCGCACGGCTCGGCCTTCCACCGACAACCACGGCTCTCGATGAGAGGCGGTTTCTTCCCTCCTCATTGACGCGCTTAGGAGCACGTAGCCCAGGTTCTCCTTGAGGGTGCTAGAGCCGAAGATTAATGACAAGCACGACGGGAACGGTGACCACATTTGCGTTTCGGAAGTTCCTGGCCTAAACAAGAGCGGAGGTTCGAATCCTGATGTCAGGACACGTAAGTTCTCTCCAGTTCAGACTCCCAGGTGAAGTTCGAGGGTGCCCCCCAGCATAAGCCAGGCTTGAGAGCGTGTTGTTGATGGGGGGAAGGGAAAGAAAAGCTCACAAACGTCAAGGAGGTAATGCGTGACCACTGAGTGATAGAATCGCAACATTGTCAATGATGGGGGATGAGGGTTCCATCCAGCAATGAGTAGTATATCGGAGGCGAAGTCATAATGTACAGCGACGCGGGAGGAGCTATCAAAGGCTCCCATGGTCTAAGTGATCCAAAAGTAGTGAAGAAAATTCGTCGCAGTCGTCTAGTCCTCGTCCTCATCCTCGTCGTCGTCATAATCGGCGCTGTGCCTAAACAGCGCAAGCAACTCGTTCATGTCAAGGCGCAGGTTCTTGACCTTCTCCCCGCTCAGCGCCGCCTTCGTCAGCTCGCGCTTCTTCTCTTGCAGCTGTTACGACCCATCAGCCTAACATCCCACTCGCCAGACGCACACACAACGTACCGCCAATATCCTATCCTCAACCGTGTCGTCGATCTTGAGCTTGTAGATGTTTACCGGGCGCTGCTGGCCGAATCGGTGCGCGCGGTCGAACGCCTGGTCCTCGAGCGCCGGGTTCCACCACATGTCGACGAGGATGACGTTGTTGCAGGCGGTGAGGTTGAGGCCCGTGCTGCCCGCTTTGAACGAGATGAGGATGACCTTGACGCTCTCGTTCTCGCGGATCTGCTTGAGCGAGTGCTCGCGCATGTCCGCGCGCATCTTGCCGTCGTCTGCGTGCGGTTGTGAGCGTTCTGACTCATGGGGCCGCCGAAAGTGCTGAGTCACTCACATCGCACGAAGCGGACACCGCGCTTCTTTAGGAAGGGCTCGATGAGGTCGAGCATGGAGGTGAACTGCGAGAACACGATCGTCTTCTCGCCCTCGCCGCGGTCCTCGATCTCGTCGAGGATCTCCATGATCTTGCGCAACTTGGCCGAGGTGGACAGCCCGTCGACGCGCATCGCCCTCAGCATGGCGCAGTCCCTGCAGAAGCGGTCCAGGTCTTCGTCGTCGTCATCGTCCTTGTCTCCCTCCTTTCGACGAGGAAGCCTGACAGATTGCTGGTCAATGGCAAGCGGAGGATAGATATGGAAGAACTCACTCAACCTGGCAAAGCTTGCACTTCCTCGTCACGCCGAGCTGTCCGAAAGCCGCCGCGAGGTCATCCGGGTCTGTCGCGTCGTCCTTGTTCTTCGCCTCCTTGCTCTCGATAGCATCGACATCCTCCTTGTAGTCTTCCTCGACCAACACCGGATGATCGCACGCTAGAGAGATGGTGAGATGTTGGCCTACCCCTCGCTGATAAAAACATACCTTGCCGCAACCTCAAGAGCAACAACAGAACACTGATGTACGCATTCCCACCGCCAGTATTGCCCTCCATGAGCTTCTGCACGGTGTCCCCCATCTTCTTCTCCAGACCCTCGTAAAACGCCTGCTCCTGCGTGCTGAACGGACATGATATGATGTTCAACTGGGATGTGATGAGTATTCAAGCCCAACTTTCAACCAAGCACATCACGACACTCACCGTCCTCGGTGGCAGCTCGATCAGCTTCTTCCCGTTGATTACCTGGTCCTTCGTCCGACGCAGCATCGTTGCCTTCAAGACGACCTGCAGGCGCTTCATCGCGCGCGTGCCACCCTTGCCGTCCTTGAGGGGCTTCGCAATGGTACGGTTAAAGTGCTCGAGATCGTTCAGCGGCTTGATGCGCAGGAAGTCGAATAGGGAGTACAACTCGGTCACGTTGTTCTGCCTGATTGAAGAGAGAGGATTAAGCCAAGATCTTGCAACGAGGGAATATAGGAATACACACATCGGCGTGCCAGTCAAACACCAGCGGAATTTGGCCTGCAGGGCACAGCATGCGCGCGCGCCCTTCGTCTTGTGGTTCTTGATGTTGTGGGCCTCGTCTGCGGTGGCGATGTTAGGATCCACGTATCCGTCACACCTTCCCCCTATCCAACGCCACTCACCAAGAACGACCCGCCACCACCGTATACCAAACAACGCGTTCTTCGGCATGGCCTTCTTCTTCCCCTTCGACACCACCGGGCGCGCAACGATATCATCCGAGTCGTCGTCCGAGCTCGCCGCAGCCTTCTTCTTGCTCTTCGCTGTGCCCTCGTCTTTGGCCGTCCCGCCGTTGGGCGCCTCGGACTTGACGACGTCGTACGTGGTGACGACGATGTGCACATTCCGGAATGTTTGGGGATCTGCATATCGAGATTGTTAGACGCGAACCAGAGATATGAAAGTTAGCGTACCAGAGGTGCGATTTGAGCCATGGTGTTTGACGACCTTGATGCCCGGCGCCATCTTCTTTGCCTCGGACTCCCATTGCTCAACGAGCGCGAGCGGGCACACGATCCTGTTGGAAGCATGTCAGATCGCGAAGTTGTACACTATCAGATGAAGACACGAACAAAGTGCTCCCTGACCATCCCTCCTCCTTATCCTGCTTCTTGGGTCGGCCCTCCACCACCCGCGTCAAAGTCTGGATAGTCTTGCCAAGACTGCGACTCGAGAGTCAGTACCATACCACTCCAACACATGAAAGACCCACCCCATATCATCAGCCAATATACCCCCGTATCGCTTCAACGACGTGTCCTCGCGTTCCTTCATCCATCGCCGTCCCAGCACTTGGTGTGGCATCAGCCTGATGTTGTCCCGGAAGCCCGGCACAATCGTATCCTCCTCGGTAATCTCCGCTGCCTCCTCGTCGTTAATGCTCCCGCCCATGAGCTCCTTCAGCGCCTTCTCCGCCTCCGCGCCGGTGATATTCTCCCGCTCGCCAGGCGCCAGCTCCACATCGGGCAGCTCTGATGGTGGTATGTACTGCACAGCGGCAGGGCCGTAGCGGCCGCCTGGTGGAATGGGCCCATATCGGTTGACGGGGTTGGAGGGAGGCTTGATCGCGGTCGGTTGAGTGTTGAAAGGGCGCGCGACGGGACGGTGTAGAGGGTCGGGGACGGCTTGATTGGCGACCACCATGGGCTTCTGGTTGAGAAAGCCGGGCTTGATGATGGGGGAGGGGTCGCGCGACTCTTGATTGTTCCCGTCCGGACGTCGGGGTGCCAAAGGTTTACTGCAGCCCGTGTGAGAGGTTATTGGCGGGGATGTACGCGCCACTTACCTGGTGGATGCCACCTCGACCTCACTGTCGCTGCCGCTATCATCCTCCTCGTCGGAGGAGATCACGACCATGTTCTTGCGCGGCTTGCTAACTTGTGGTCGATCCTCGTCCGAGGACGCATCTGACGATGAGCTCGTCACGGTAGACCCTACGGACTGCAAGACAAGCACGATATAAGTGAGAAGGGCAGAGAGAAAGGGGTGCATGGCCTACAATGGGCTCATTGCGCGGACCCCGCGGTCCCGTTGGGTCCAAAGAGTCATCACCACCCATGAGGCGCCGGCGTCTTTCACGTCGATTGTTAGCACAAAGCAGCCTCCAGGTACTATCGATCTCACAGGTTCTCCATCGCGTCGCGTTCGTAAAATATGAAAGAAGGAGTGAAAGGTCGTGTGAGGGGGAGGAGGCGATGATGGCTGGGTTCAACCCGCGAGATAAATGGGCGCGCGCCCGAACACGACGGTCACGTGGGGCTCATTGCGCGACGCGCCCCCCGGGGGCATTTTGCAAACGAGCCATTCAAACTCTGCCAATCCGAGCGCCACCATTCATGGCGCGAAACCGAGCGCGAACAGTACGCGAAGAAGCCGGAAAATTGCACTCATTCCCAAGCCTGTCAATCGGTATTCAACTATTGATACATTTGCCCATATATTTACTGCGACGCGGCAAGCTCGTAGAGGTACGAGCCCAACAGTTTGGTCTGTAGGCGTTTCAAGTCAGCAAGAGAGCATGCAGGCAGGCAATATGAGTAACGTACCCCTTCAATGAAGTTCGAGCGGTCGATCTTCTCATTGGTGGAACTGCAAACAATTAGCGGCGTCTCCGTGATGCCCTTACAACATCCACTTACTGAGCGCCATCGTCCCCGCGGCCCATCGGCAGGAGAAGGACGTTCACGCCCAAGGACTCGGCGAAGGTCAAGGTGACCGGAATGGACCCGCCCTCGCGCGTGAGATCGGGCTTGCGCTTGTAGACCGTCTCCGTCGCGCGAATCGCCGCCTCGTAGTTCCAATGCTTCACGTCCTCCACCCATGGGCGCCCGCCGTGTAGGTACTCGACTTCGAGCTTGTTCTTGGTGCGCAGCTTCTTAAACTCGTCCTCGATGTACTGCTTCACGAGCGGCGTGACATTCTCCGGTGTTTGCGGCGGGACGAGGCGGAGGCTGAACTTGCCGGCAACCTTCGCGGGGATAACGGTCTTAGCGCCGGGAGTGCTGAAGGCGCCCTCGATGCCGTGAAGGGAGAGACTGGGGAGACGCATGCGGCCCATCAAGACCTGCACCTTGTCGTCGGACAGGGCAATTTTGGCGCCGGCAGCCTCCTCGATGTCCTCGATAGAGTAGTCAAGAGTCTCGTATATTTTCCTGAGAATGGCAGTTCAGGTGGTCAGCGCGTGACAATGCAAGAGGGGAGTTGAGCAGCTTCGGCTGCGTCGAGAGAGATTTGGAAGGCTTGCAGTGCATGGTGACAATGGAAGGAGTAAGTGAACGGGCCACGCACCTCTCCTCAGCGTCAGCTGCGGAGACCATGTCATCGACCCCCGGGATGAGGATGTTTCCCTCCCTATCGATGAGCTTGCTCATGAGGGCGATGAGATCGGTCATGGGCTCGTGCACAGTGCGGCCAAAGGTGCCAGAGTGAAGGTCACGAGCGGGGCCAGAGACGTGAATGGAGTAGTAGGCGATACCGCGCAGGCCGTACGTGAGCGCGGGCGTGCGCGTGTTCAGCCAGTAGTTGTCGGACTAAAAGAAAATTAGCACACGCAGGGGAAGGGGGGAGGGGAAAACATACGATGCAGACGCAGTCGACGCCCTCGAAGTACCCTCCGGGCTTGCTCTCGCGGATAACGAGATCGTCGAGCCCCTCACTGCCGCTCTCCTCCATGCCCTCGAAGCAGAACTTGAGGTTGACGGGCAGCTCCTTCCCATGCTGGTGGTGGTACTGCAGCACGTTGAGCCAGCCGAGGATCGGGCCCTTGTCGTCCGTCGCGCCGCGGCCGATCAGCTTGCCGGATTTCTCGTCAACGACGAGCGTAAAAGGCTCCGTGTCCCAGCCATCCGAGAGCTCCGCGGGCTGGACGTCGAAGTGGCCGTAGATGAGCACGGTCTTCTTCTTGGGGTCCTTGCCGATGGAGCCGAGGACGGCGGGGGGAAGGGGGAGCGTCTGGCCCTGCAGCTCCTGTGTGCCGAGCTCGACCTGCTTGGTGTCGACGCCGAGCGACTGCAGCTGCGCGTTCAGCCAGTTGGACATCTTGATGACATCCTGGCGGCGGGCAGCGTCGCCGCTAATACTGAGGGGGACGTCAGTATCGCACTCCCCCTGCTCGATGATTGGAGTACGTACCTCGGGATCGCCACCGCCTCCCCCAACCGCTGGATAAACTGGCCCGCGCTGGCGTCAACGTACTCGAAGAATTCCTTTGGTGCTGCCATCGTCGTCGCTGTTGAAGAGAAAGTGCGCTGGGGGCGAAATCAGTACTTTGTGCGGACGGCACTAGATCCGAGCACGCCACTGTCAATAAGCGCCCACACGTTGCCTCTTACCTTCATCTTCATTGTGCTCATCGCCGCGCTCGACGTCCGAAATCGCCCATGACGTCCATCAAGCCGTTCAGCGCCGGTGGCGGCGCAGACCCTTGGGACCAGGCGCCCTCGGTGCGTGGAGCACGCTAGTCGCGAAAGTACCCTGAAAGAGCCTGGGCGTATAGACATCGGCGCGGCGACACCCTGCAAAGAAAGCGGCAGTGAGGGATGACTGGGAGGACGAGGACGACGAGGAGCCCGCGGAACCGACCGTGGAGGGGAATCAGAAGCTGTGGAATGCCGCGTGCGTCGTGCAGGGTCGCTATGCCACATGGAGACGACGTTGACCACCCCCCTCCCTTTCAGGAACTCGCAGACCTCAGCGCCCATGCCTATGATCATCCCCTCTGCGTCCTCGTCGCACCCGGTTGTCCCCCCACCCCCAGCCGCCTTCCAGCCACAACTCAAGATCCTCAAGCGTCCGACGAACGCTGCTCCCTCCCCCTCCCCCTCTCCCCCCGTCAACACTCAAAGTCTGCAGGAGCGCGAGGCAAGATACCAAGCCGCCAGGGAACGCATCTTTGGCTCCGGGAGTAGCAGCGCGGAAGCAAGCAGCTCGTCATTGTCCGCGAAGAAGGAGGAAGGAGCAAAACATATCAGACAACCCAAGGGCCCCGAGGGCAGCGATCAGCGCGAGAAAGGCTTCAAGGGACGCGGCGACAGAGGCGCGGTACCTGTTGCTCGTCCGCCATCCAACCCTTGACGTTGGTGTTCATCGCATCCCTTGGACCATTCATACTGCTGTAACGCCGTCCGCGCTCATGTAATGACACTACGCTCTCATTTGAGTGCATTTCTAGCCTCAAGTCGATCTGATAGCTCTGTCACGTCAAAGTTACAGACAACGCCGGGAATCGCAAGCGTGGTGAGTCTCCTTCTTGTCGAACGGCACTAATCCCTCTATCTCAGTTAAAAGACGAGTGAACGGAGTGAGAAGTACTGTCACCGTGCGCAAAGTATACAATGCAAGGAAAGCCTGCACATCCCAAATCGCTGACACGTTAGAGTTTGCCTGCCGATTGAGGACGATTAACACGGATTTTGGTTTGGTCGTATGCGTCTGATGTTGGTCCTCCTCAATCCGGCGCTCTGAACGAACGTTCAGTGCTAGAGCTTTGCGATATAGCCCATCAGATCCCTCCAAATCATATCTCGCGACGACCGATTCGAAGGCCCAACATCCACAACAGCGGTTAAGCGGAAGCTTCTGACGCCCTCCAAGCAGAACGTTGCCACACCAGTATCACAGAGTTCGTATCTCTTCTTCCATATTGATCTAGCATCGAGGCCCATTGCGGAGATCTGAGCACTGGAAGACGCACACCCGTACACTCAATACTCTCACGGCAACGTTCCTGGGCATGACAGCCTCGTCAAGCATCTACCCTCGTGGCAGAGTTCAAAGCTACACAGACGAGAGCGAATTGTGCCCCGCCAAGGACGGTCGCCCGGGGCTCCGACGAACTTATCGTCGAGGAAGAAATAGGCGCCGGCCAATCAACGGCGAAATCATTCGTGGCCACCCACTGAGCAGGTCTCCGCGATAAGCAGGCCAAGTTATCAGCTTCGCGAGCAGCCAGACTCTGCGTATGTCTATCTTTGCCGGCGCCTCTTAGCGTGCGAGCGGGGCGTTAGAGCGCACGCCGGCGGCGCCGAGCAACGGAGGCATCGAGGAGAGGTAGATAAGATGGGGAGCAGAGGGAGGGACCCGCTTGAGGTTGGTGCTGACCTTTCCCCCCTTCGCGCACTCGAGAAGTAGTGGTGACGATCTATCATGTCCTCCGCTGAGACAGTCCTACCTCAAGGCGCGGGCTATGGCGTCGGTGCGTGGTCCTTTGGCAGCGACATATCCCGAAAATGCTGACTCGCTCCCCCACAGTCGTCGGTGCGTCCACGGACTGGTGAATAAGGAACGTCTTGTCATTTCTGTCAGGAATCGGCCTCTTCTTCAGCGCGTTCATGCTCGCGCTCACCGCGATGCAAGCGCGGTACACGCCCTGGTCGCCGAAGAGCGCGGAGGAGTTCAGCAGCGCGTCTCGGAGTGTGAAGCCGGCGCTCATCGCATCGGGCATCGTGTCAGCATGGACGTGGGCGGCGACGCTATTGCAGAGTAGTGCAGTGGCGTTCAAGTACGGTGCGTGATTAAGTACCTGGCAGTAATAACGGGCGCTTATTTTGAGCAGGCATCAGCGGACCGTGGTGGTATGCTGGTGCGTGGTGCCTAAAATGATGATAGCAGAGAAGCGGACTGACAGATATGCAGCTGGCGCAACGATCCAAATCCTCCTCTTCGCTATGGTGAGCAGAACGTTCATCGTCCTTACACGCTTTGACTGATCCCCGCCTCCTTCAGCTCGCCGCCAAACTCAAGCTCAATGCCCCCTACGCACACACCTGGCTCGAAATTATTGGCGCGCGCTGGGGGACCGTCGCTCACCTGGTCTTCCTCTTCTTCGGGCTGGCCACCAACATCATCGTCAGCGCAATGCTCATCCTCGGCGGATCGGCGACGGTGACGGACTTGACGGGGATGAACACGCTTGCAGCGTGCTTCCTCATCCCTGTCGGTGTCGCTGTGTACGTGGTCGTCGGCGGCATGCGTTCGACGCTGCTTTGCGATTAGTGAGTGTATCAGTTGAAGGGGTTGCGACGAAGCTGAGCAATTGTCGTAGCACTCACACGACGGCACTGTTCATCATCATCCTAGTGAGTCCTCACCTTTGCGCCATGCGAATCATTGACCCACCATTGGCGCCTAGTTCTTCGTCTTCACCGTATACGTGACGAGTCCAAAAATCGGCAGTCCTGCGCGTATGCACGAGCTTTTGTCTATAGCTCCGCCTGTCGCGGGAAATGCCGAAGGGTGGGTACCTTCTCTACCAGTCTCCGCTGCTCTTAACCCTTGCCCCGTACCTCAGCTCCTACCTCACCATGCGCTCAAAGAACGGCCTCATCTTCGGCGTCATCAACATCATCGGCAACTTCGCCACCGTCTTCCAGGATCAGGCGTACTGGCAGCGTGCCATCGCCAGTCGGCCAGCAAGTGCGGTTCGTGCATACCTCCTCGGTGGCATCGCTTGGTTCTCCATTCCCTTCACGCTTGCGACGACGCTCGGTCTCGCTGCAAGGGCGCTTGGCGGTAGTGAGGATGCGACGTGGCGTGATCCTGGTGAGCAGCGGCCTACTTCGTCTATCCAATCAGACACTGATCCCTACATAGATATGAAACCCCTCTCCGCCGCCGACGTCTCTGCGGGTCTGCCGGCTGCAGCCGCGGCAGCTGCTCTACGGGGGCCAGGGGGTGCCGCCGCGATGCTGATTCTGCTCTTCCTGGCCGTAACAAGCGCGACGAGCGCAGAGCTGATTGCAGTGTCGAGCATCGGGACGTATGATATTTATAAGGTGCGCTTCATAATATGCGCGAATACATAGAATCATTTCTGACTGTATGCAGAGGTATATCAACCCACAGGCGACAGAGGAGCAACTTCTGCGCGTCGGTCACTTTGTGGTAAGTCTTCCCAGACGTCCAACAGCGGGCTGCGTTGGCTGACTACATGTTCAAGGTCGGCGCGTACGCTATTGCCTGCGGGTTCTTTGGCCTCATCTTCTACTATATTGGTGTCTCCATGGGTTGGCTATACGTGCGTATCTGGCATCCTCTTGAGACGCATAATCAAAGCTCATGAACTGTAGACCTTCATGGGTGTCATCCTCGGTGGTGCTGTCTGCCCCATCGCAATTGGCGTCACCTGGCGGAAGGCGAACAAGACTGGCTGCATCGTCGGCGCTCTGGCTGGTCTGGTGGCCGGTGTTGGCACCTGGTTGGGGACGACGGCACGCTTGTGGGATGGTGTCATCAATGTTACAGTGCGTAGCGAGAGTTCTCTATATTGGATAGGGACTGACACGACATTCACCCATCAGACGAGCGGCGGCGACTACGAGATGCTCGCGGGTAACCTTGCCTCGATTGGTGTAGGGGCCATTGTCTCTGTAGCATGGAGTCTCATCGTATGTGACTGGCATTCATCATCTTCGTATCTCCTGCTTAACATGCTTCTCAAGTCCCCTGACGACTTCAATTTCGACATAACGCGCGCAATTAACCAACCCGCTGCTACGACAGAATATGACACCGCCGAAAGGCCTCAACCTGAGAGGGCCCTCAGCGACGAAAAGACGCCATCTGACGAAAAGGGCGCACAAACAACAGTAAAGACGACGGAGCCGTCTGATGACGAGTCAACTGCGGGAGACGACCTCAACCCCGAGGGCCTCAAGCGCGCGTTCCGCTTTGCGGCGTGGGCGTCGTTGGCCTTGGTGCGTGTTCTCTTCCTTTCAGTATCGAAAAGATGCTTACGACGATCGCCCACAGCTCGTCATTCTTGTCCTCGCCATTCCCCTGCCGCTATTCTTCGCGCAGACGATCTTCGGCGTGCGCGGGCTCGCCGCATGGGTCGGCATCGGCATCGCCTGGACGTTCCTCGCTGCCGGGGTCGTCGTAATTGGCCCAGTATGGGAGAGCCGGGAGGCGATGGGCCTGATCGTGAGAGGCATGGTCAAGGCGGGTAGTGGAACGCTGTTCACGTTGAAGCTGTTTTTCTGACCGCCTTTGCAGGATGTATTTACGCGTGGAGGGGGTAAATTCGCACACAAGCAGGCTGCTGCTGCGTGATGTTTTTCTTTTACGATTCTCTGTAGGCTTCCCGAACGCGAGGAAGCTACGATACATGCCTGTGTAGACTACATATCTACAATCTACAATATAAAGGAGCGGCAGCTGGGGCCGGCCCCCATCAATCCAGCACGTGGCGACAAGCGGCGCCCACACAAGTTGTGTCTGCCCGTCATGCCGGCCTGCTGGCGACCTCTGCACGCCTCTGTACTGCCCAAAACAGCGTCTCTCTCACTATGCGTGCCTACGAGTAAGGCTCAGAGTAACCGTGGGTCGCTGCCTCGCAGTGCAGGCCCAAAATGCTACTCGCGAGGTTAGTCTTGAGGGTGGCTGATTCGGCATTGCCGGGTGTCCATGAGAGCATAATGCGGCTGGCATGCTCTTGCGACGAAGGCCGCATAACGCGACACGCGGATTAGTGTATTGATGTGGGATTACCTCGGAATCGTGAATGGAGCTGTGATCGTGTTGGCTCTCGCGTCCGCCACCCAATCCAAGTAAGGCTTATTGAGCACGGTACGTCAGCCAGCAGTAAGGTCGGTCTCACCTACGTCTGATTGCTGCCTCGAAGGACGTACGAGAATGGAGGTGAAACTCACGGCAAGCGGTATCGAAATCTGATACGGCCTGTAAGTCTGCAGTAAGGCCAGCAGAATATATGTCCGTCGAATGGCGGCTTGATCAGCCCAGCCGCGCGAGTGAGGCTTGACCGCTACAACGGCGAACATTTGCTCGACTGCTATTGTGGCAGCTGCTATGTATGTTCTGCACGCGAGGAACATCTTCGACGCATGCAATCATGCCACGAAGTCGGAGTGCGGTCAATGCCCGTTGGGCTACGTCCTCCGAGTAAGGCTATTCTATCAAGGTATGTTGGTGGAAGTAAGGCCGGCGCGTATGAATGGATGGACAGCGGATGGCGCAGATGTCTGGACGGCCTGGAAATACGTGTGCAGTCCAGTAAGGCCGAGATAATCCACGACCATTGGTTGGATCGTGGCTTGATCATCTAGGTGGCGCCTGCGAGTAAGGCTTGGCCATTCGTAAAGTCGCTACAGCGTCAACACCCGTGGCGAAGACACGGGCTCTCCCGCTTGTACCGGCGTAAAGCCATCTTGTACCAGTACTTGTTTCCTTACACACTTTGCTGACTAGCCTTAGATTTCTGCGTGCGTTGTACCACCCATTCTACTGTATCGTGACAACCTTTTCTACCCCGGGGGCTGTTTCTTGATCTTGTTGCACGTGATGTAGGCTCCCGTCGATGACAACTGTGGGTTACAGATAAAAAGAAATGGTGTTATATTACAATCTCCTCAAAAAGTGGTTCAGCCCGGGATCGAACCGGGAACCTTTCGTGTGTGAGACGAAAATCATAACCATTAGACCACTGAACCGATGACCGACTTCTCATCAGAGTATAAGTATAACGTGAAGCAGCCGGCTCTCAAAATCAAAACAGCAGTCAAAGGTCTGCATTGCGCGCCTGTGACATTGGAGCTTTGCGCATCAGATTATCTGGTATAATACAGTTCAATTCAATTCAGTTTATACTGCTTCGGCCGCCTCCCAAGGCTTCTTTCGCGGGGCAGCGGTCGACTGGCTTGGTGGTGCGTCCTGAACAAAATATAGTCAGAAAGCAGGTACAAAAAGTGACACTACCATGCCAGCGAGCGCAGTACAGAGCTTCGCAAGAGGCAAAGATACGAGCGGTGACACGCGTTTGGCAGAAAGATGAAGGAAACATACGTTCAATCCGTCAGGTATCTCGCGATTGTTGGGGATCTCGTCGACCCGCCCTGCTTCTATGAGCGCCTGCAGTTCGACGAAGGTAAGGGTGCGTGGCGGGTCGGCGCTTTCCGAGCTGGCACCATTTGTGGCGCTCGAGGTGGAAGGCGCTGTGGACGACGTAGCGACAGATGTCGAGGGCTCGTTTGTACTGCTCGTGGTATCGGATGGATATGTTTGTGCATCTGGCGCTAAGCTTGCGCGAGGTCCGACGCCTGCTGGCGCATTTATCCCGTGCTCGAGTTCGTACGCACGAGCATCGTCGACGGAGATATCTTGCTCTGTGACTCTGACAAACACGTTAATGACGGGAGAAGTGCCAGGGAAGGAGTATACGTTTCCTTTCACTTACTTGTTGAAGTAGAATACGCGCGTTCGTCGCAGAATCTCCTCGCGAACCTGGTCGGGCGCGTCGCGTAGAGCGCCCCCTGCGATGATGCTTGCGAGCCCTTGCTGTACACATTGTTCAATTCAACGCACAAGACTGTATCAAGAGGGCAAGGCGCGGTCTGCACTGGGAATCGTGCATGAAGTACAAAACGTACCAGGTATACATCATCCTTCGCAAAGTCGTATGCGCCATATTGTTCAAGGGCGGTCAATTGGGAGACGTCATCACCACCATCTTCAGATTCGTTCACAACAAGATCATGAGCTGGTCCAGATGCTTCCATGGAGGCATGAACGCAGCTCGGAATCTGCCTTGTGAGCGTTGGAGTTGAGTTCAAGCTCGAGGGCGGCCCGGCAGCCACGTGAAAGTGGACAATGCTCTCACGCCTGTCGGCACCGTACACCGGGTTGAACTCGACCATCATCTTCTTTCATCGAGAGTTATTCGAGCCCTTTCAGCTGACTGGCGCTTCTCAATAACCGACCTGGATTTCCTTGTGCTCAGCGTCCCTTGCAGACGTACAGTTTCTCCGTCATAGGGCTTCTCCGCCAACGACACAATCCCTCTCGCTGCTTCTTTGGTCATACGCCCTTCTTGGACCCGTCGCGGGCCGCGCTCTCCACTCTGCCGAGGCCCCGGACCATGGCCTTGAGCGGGAACACAGGCGACTGCGAGACTGCTGTGCAAGAAATATAGAAAATACACCATTGGTTTCCTAGCACACAAGTTGTATCCCAATCTGCTCTTCAGAACAGCGAGACAGAGGCCCATCGCATCGACAAACTAGCATAACCCTTGCGCGCGTCGCAAAAGCGATCTCATCGTGATCATGCGTTGAACACAACAATCGGACAGCAGGTGAGCATTACCTCACCCGGCTTTACTGCATCATCACCGCGCTTTAAGAAGCGAGCGCGATGAGGGCGATCCCCAGCGGTGTCGCCCCCGCATCCAGCATGCTGCTAAGATCACTTGCCGCCCTAAGTGCGGCGCTTGCTTCCGCAAACCTTGCCCTCGCGCAAAGTTCTCAGACCAACTCCACGGGCATCAAGCTTCAGAACGGCTTCGAACGCGTCTTCATTCAGGTGGGTAGCCTTCCTATCTTCCTCTTCTAACTACCACTCATGACGCCATCACCATTCTACTAGCCCTTTGGCGAGAATGGCTTCCGCGTTCGGACCAGTCTCATGCGCGACCCCACCGGCCACGAATGGAGCGGCCTCATCGACCCGCCCCTCGAAGGCCCCGGCGGCAACGCCGGCCTTACCTACGATACCCTCCTCCCCTACCACGGCAACGCGACCATCCAGAACGGCAATATCCTCGCCACCGTCGACCTCGGCGTCCTCTCCTTCTCCCGCCTCGAGCCCAACGGCAGCACCACGCTCCTCACCGGCGAGTTCACCGACGAGAAGGCGATTCCGGCGCGGTACTACACGCGGAACTTCCTCTCCGATAGCTTTGCGGTCGATCTGGCGTTCTCGGCGGAGAGGGACGAGCAGTTCTATGGCACGGGGCAGCAGGCGTGCTGCAAGGACCACTCGATCAACAAGAAGGGGCAGGTGGTGGACTTGTTTAACTTCAATAGCAATGTGGCGCTTCCGGTGTATATGTCGAGCAAGGGGTACCTGCAGTTCTTCAATATGCCGAGCCAGGGGAGGATAGGTACGCGTTCTCAGTCTCCAGACCTTGGTAGAGTCTGACCGGCCGGCAGAGTTCAGTCCTCTGCGAACTCGTTTCCATGCCACGGAAACTACTGTTGTGGACTACTACATGCACGTCTTCCATACGTTTTCCCCCTATGGCAGAGCTTGACGTCGCCCACAGCACGACCGCACAGCCCGGCGACTACGATACTCTGCAAAAGCAGTTCACCTCCGTCACCGGTCGCCAACCCACACCACCTGACTTCCTCCTCGGATACCAGCATTCTAAGCTGCGGTACTTCGAGCAACAGCAAGTCCTTGACGTCGCGCAGCGCTTCCACGATGAGCAAATCAACGTTTCCTTGCTCGTCGTTGGTCTGTGCCTCTCTCTGCTACACGCCGCTCTCTGAACTCACAACCTCTTCAGACTTCTTCGCATGGAAGTACCAAGGCGACTGGTGCGTTCCCCTCCTCCTATCCTTCCCCGCCACCCTTACCAGCCCCGCTCACCACTCCCCGCTCCCTCACAGGTCCTTCAACCCCGAATACTGGCCCGACCCCGAGGGCATGGCCGCCAAAGTCAAAGAGCTCACCGGCGCCGAGATGATGGCCTCGCTCTGGCCCAGCGTCGAGGACAACTCGGAGAATTACGCCGCGCTGCAGGAGCAGGGCCTGTTGGCGACGACGCGGGACGGGACGGGGGTGACGGATTCGTTTGCGGGGGCGTACACGAGGTTGAGTGAGTGTCCTTTCCGAATGGGGTCTGGTGTTCGATGTTCATACGAGGAAGGAAGACTGACTGATTGTTTACAGTCGATTCGACGAATCCGGCGGCGCGCGAGTTTTTGTGTGAGTGTTTCTACTGAGTCAGTGATGTGAAGAGGCTGATTGAAGATGCAGGGAAGCGGCTGAATGATAGCTATTTCTCGAAGGGCATCTACAACTTTTGGATCGACCAGGCAGATGGTAAGTTACTAACATATATGATGACTTTCGAACTAAATCTCTGCCACAGGTGGAACACTCGGAGAGGCTTTCGAGAACAGTATGCCTTGCCCTTCGCACTGATCGTCTTATCCATGACCATCCCTCCAGACGGCCAAGCCATCCAAAACATCCCCTACAGCCGTGCCTTCACGCAATACTACATCGGCACCCAAGAAGGCGCCGGCAAGATGTACCCCTGGTTCCACGAACAAGCCGTCGACGAGGGCCACCGCAACCTCACCAACACCGCCCGCGACGCCCCCGCGTGCCCCTACATGTCCCTCACGCGCAGCACGTGGGTCGGCGGGCAGCGCTTCTGCACGTACCTCTGGTCCGGCGACACGCGCTCGGAGTGGGCGACGCTCTCGCAGCAGGTGACGGCGGGCGCGAGCGTCGCGGCGTCGGGCATCTCGTCGTGGACGCTGGATATTGGCGGGTTTGCGGGGCTGAATGTGGATCGGGAGGAGGATAGGGAGTTGTTTGTGAGGTGGTTTGGGTTTGGGACGTTTTTGCCGTATGTGAGTGGATGTGGTGGGAAGGAGAGGGAGGTATGCTGATTTTATCTTGAACAGATGCGTGCGCATGGGTATGTTGACGGATTTCCGTGCTATTCGCTCGCTGACCATTTTCTCCAGCGACCGCGATTGTAACCTGACGAGGCCTACGAACCAGTCGTACGCCAACCCGTGTCCAAACGAGGTACAATGTTCATTCTTTGTAATGAGCGTGTTTCTGACACTCAGCGCCAGCCCTGGTCCTTCGGAGATGACAACTTCGTTGTGTTGAAGAAGGTATGGGCGCTCACCCAACACTTCACCCTGCCCTCACACCCCACAGTACATTTCCCTGCGCTACCAACTTGTCCCCTACGTCAAGAAGCTCTTCGTCGACCTCCAGGCCTCTGGCAAGACCATCATGCGCGCGCTCTACTACGATTTCTCGACCTCTGACCCGGCCGTGGTCGAGGGCACGCGTACCAACGACCCCTCGATCGTCCACGAGTACATGCTGGGCCCGCGGCTGCTTGTTGCGCCGGTGTGGGCGACGAACGTGACGAGCTGGGAGGTGTACCTTCCGAAGTTACCGGAGGCTTATATTGATGAGGGATGGGAGTGGACGCATTGGTGAGCTTCTTATTCCTATGCTTCATAGACCTCGGCTGAAGATCCGCAGGTGGACGGACGAGTCCTACGGCGCCGGAAGCGAGAAGGTGAACGTGAGCGCGCAGCTGGACGAGATCCCTGTGTTCTATCTTGGGTCGAAGGACGATATCTTCTCTGGCAATGTTTGAATCAAAGAGCTGCTGTTGTACAATGTATAACCACCAATGTGTTCTTGACTCTCGAGGTTTCTATAGCACTTTGTGGGTCCAGCGGCAGATGCATCTGATGGGGGCGGCCTCGTGTCGCATAGCCCGCGCTGTAACAATGTCGACTTCGTCATGATTGCTTCCCGTTTTACATCCTGTGCAGCAGCGCCTGCGCCCAGCCCTGACCTGAGCGCTCCTTATATCTTGCGATAATCTGTGAGGGGGAAAGGGCATGCGCCCAACGCGCGCTTGCTGAACAACTGGCTCCAAACCTTCTGTACCCACGACCTGCTGAACGATGATGGACGACGAGTACGTGGTGGTACTTCGCGACGAGGAACGCCTCTGAATGTCTCCTCTAGCGTATGGGGCTTCACGGTGGTGAGGGGTGAGGGGTTCAAGGGCCTCCGCCCGGAGAAGAAGTGGAAGCCGATCGTGACGCTCGACGTCGACCAGCTGAGCGGCGGTCACCGCGAGACGGTGCTGGGCTGCGATGGGCAGAACCCGAATCTCAAGGAGTTGCTGAGGATGTGAGTCTGCGAGCGCGTTACGCTGGACGTTGCTGACAGAGGGGACAGCGCCGGCGCCACCATGAAGTCGAAGGTCGAGATCCAGGTCTGGCACCGCTCCGAGAGCAAAAAGAAGAGCAAGAAGAGGAACCTGGTCGGCACTGCGCGACATTCGCTCGAGGACTTGCTCGTGCAGCAGGAGAG